>BSBK01009025.1:0-1207500 GCA_027943335.1 Chamaecyparis obtusa | reverse complement strand
ATCTTGTTATACACTAAGTTTGCACCCTAGTTTCAAGCTCTCTTGGTCTTGATAACTTAGTATAACATGGGAATCATCTCCAGGTTGTGGGACCTATGCTAACTAAGATGAGACCTCTAGGTTCTAGGCTGGTTCCTCTTGGATAATCACCTTAATTTGTATCTTGACAAGAAAGTAAATTCTTGAGGGGAAAAGGGATAGAAGGAATGCATGAAAGGGAAATAACTAAAAGAAAACTATCCTACTACGTGATACACCAAAAATAGGGTATGAATTATAGTATAGAGGATGAAATCAGTGCACAAACTTAGGTCTAAGAGATCACAACTCACTGAATAGGTTTGCATCAATATTTCATAGAAGGGTCTACAATAGAAAGAGGCTATTCAAGGAAAGAGAGAATTTCACAAACAATAGCATTCCTAAGAATTTAGACACAACCTATAACCTACAAACAAACATTTGCCTCTACAACTAGGTATAGGAATGAGACAGATTGTCAGGGGGTTGAAGTATACCCACAAGATCATTCAAATCAAATCATCCACATGAATACACATGAATTGTAGAAAGAAAGAGGGATTAGGAACCCTAAGCTATTACTGAAAACATACATATACTAAATTCATTAAGAGAAAATTTAGACAATAAGGCATAGGGACTGAAAGAATGTCACAAAATACCTTTGAAATATCTAAACCTCAATGAAAGGTTACAAACTATAGAAAGCCAGAGGGCGGAAAGAATGCCATGGATAACTCCTCAAAAAGAAAATCTCTCTTTTACAATTGTAAACTCTAAGCTTCAAAAAGCTCCAAAAAACATTATATACATCTCCTTTATTGCACACGGGTAGGAGAAAAAATATCTAATTAGGGCTACACGGATTTTCATAGAATAATCAAAACCCTAACTATGTCAAGTCTGACCATAAATGCATTGCTAAAATATCTTGGCTGATCAGATCTCTATACCTGCATGTCCATTTCATCACTACATCTGCCTGCAGACAAGTCACCTTGATCCATCTACCTCTCTACAACTTGAGCTTTCCATAATTGTTCAAATCTGGTACTCTAGATATTTTGAATTTTAAAATATAAATGGTCATAGGCAGCGCCAAGCTTTTATCTTCATCAATGGTTGATATTTAAACCTGATCTATCTTTTAAAACATAGTCATCAGATCGTCCATTTTACTCAGGCATTGCATCTGATCTTAACCTTAACTCTGCCTTCACCTCAAGTTCTCTTTTCCCTTTAGTCATTGAATCACTTGAACCTTTTCATTAACTCTGGCCTGATCTTGCGATTACATGACAAGCATTGATCTTTACTTGATTTGATGATGGTCGTTGAGTCGAGAGAAGTCTTCAGCATATTCCTTCTCATTAAGTGATCACCCAATTCAAGGTAATCTCATAATCACTGGATAGAAAGAATAGTCCTTTTATATTGAGCGATCACCCGACTGAACCTACAAACCTAGGCCCTCCTGCCACTTGTCATCATACTACTAGCAGGCACCTCAGAGGGTAGAGGAATTCACTTTTCATCGAATAGTGGTTGCATGATCGCAAAGGGGAAGAAGATTCCTTGCGATCATGCAAAAACTGTAGATCTTCGACAATTGCCACCTCACTTAAGATACTTAGACCAACTAACAAATGCCAATTGTTTTGCCTAGCAACCAATAAGAATTGAGCACCTTAGCACCTCCTGGCAACATGGACCCATGACATTCTTAACCTTTCATCAGATGATTGTCACTATACCGCAGCCTTAAACATCATGCATCTTATCCGAGTGATATAACAACAATCGCGGATCATGTCTAAACTTTAACTTGCCTCATAAGCCAAAGACCTTGGGCCCATTGACAAACTTCCACATAACTGCTAAGCTCAACTAATTAGAAGCATACACCTCATCAAAAAATTGACAGCAGACCCACTAACAAGAGTGCTAAGCTAAAGAAGAGGATCGACGGTCGTAGTTATACTGCAACACTTAAAAAGGTGTCACCTTTACCCAATGGTATAATGATAGCCGTTGATCTTGCTCGGATCTTAACTACCTCAGAACCGAGACTGCTAGAAATAAGAAAACCTCTCACCAAAATGTTGGATGCTAAGGACTTAACCACTAGGAATAGGAGATCTCGTGAACACATAGTCACTTAGTCACTAAATAATATCTTAACTGCCTAAAAAACTAGAGACCTAGCGACTGCATTTTTCAAGAACTGGGCCCACCCTGCGAAGTGTCACTATGTTATTTTCTTTTGAATGCCTCCTTAGCTCTGACAATTACCAACTGTTCAACTTTAACTCAATTCTCTTTTGACCAGGGTATATCTAGCGAACGACCGACTGAAGAAACTCAAAGTTGTGTGAACCTTTGCTAACCCTGGGTTAACTCTTGCGACCTCCCGACTAAAGATAAATCCTTAACTCGGTGCTGACATGAGTTATAACTGTAGTAAGGAAAATCATTTAGTTTCCAGATAGGAAAGAATAATGCTGACCTTGGGTTTCATTAAGCGATTGCCTGACTAAAGAGAAATTGTTGGGTCACTGAATGGAAATGGAATATTCCATACGATTGGGAGATCTTGTGAACAAAGGAGATCGCGGGGTCGAGAGATAGAAAGGAATATTCTGCTAGGTCTTAGAGATCTTGTGACTAGCCTTAGAATATAAAGTGCACATGGGAAATGGAGACTTAAGTGACTAAAAAGGTAATGGTGAAATAGAAAAGGCCATAGGGTTTTTAGGGTTTTTTGGCACCAACGGTCATATTTTCAAATTTAAATGACTTGCAGACCAGGGAGTTAAAAGATTTGCAGAGACCAGAAGAGGAGAGGGAAACCACAAAAATTCTCAGAGTGTTCAACAAGATTAAAATGCAGACCCTCGAATAGAGCCCAGCCTATAGCCAAATTTGTATGGAATCAGGAAAAATTGGGTAACAGATCCTAAAACCTTAACACTACACTTCAAGAATGATGCATGCAAGATCTTAAATAACTCTAGGTTAGAGATAGAAACATGAAAAAATACAAGAGGTAACTTATTTCATTTGAATACTATTATGAGAAGTTGTTTGATTGCACAAGTGGATGAAATTTGGTTATGACATAAGAGGTTATGTCATGTGAACTTTGATAACATTGTGGCTATAAGTTATACTTCTATTGTTAGAGATATTCCTAGAGTAAAGAAAGCTATCAATACTATTTGCAAGGAATGTCAATTGGGTAAGAAAATAAGACTTACTTTCCATTCCAAATCTGAAAATTCCAGTGAATTGTTAGATGTTGTTCATACTTATTTGTGTGGTCCCGCTAAGAAAAGAAGTTTGCAACGTGATAGGTACTTCATGTTTCTTATTGATGAATATTCTAGGATGGTATGGGTGACTTTCTTGAAAGAAAAATCTAAATCTTTTGAGAAGTTTAAGGCTTTTAAGTCCTTGGTTGAGAATGAAATGGGTTCTAAGATTGAAATGTTTGAAATCAAATAGAGAAGGTGAATTCACATCAAGTGAGTTCAATTCATTTTGTGAGAAGCATGGGATAAGAAGAAAAATTTTTGTCCTAAGAACTCCACAACATAATGGTATAGTAGAGCAGAAGAACATGTCCATTCTAGACACTGTCAGGACCATGATGCTTGAAAGGAATATTTTGCAGATGTTCTAGAGAAAAGTAGTCAACAATGTAGTGTATACTATTAACCAAGTGCAAATAAAAGGAAACACTAGTAAGACGCCTTATGAACTTTAGTATGGAAATGTTACTACTGTTAAGTACTTTAGAATTTTTGGTAGTAAATGCTACATCAAGAGAGATGAAGAAATAAGGAAAATTGATGTAAGAAGTGATGAAGGTATATTCCTTGACTACTCTACCAAAAGAAAAGACTATAGGTGCTAAAAAAAAGGTTGAAGAAGATAGTGGGGAAAACTAATGTTGAGGTGCATGAAATGTAATGCCCCAACAGGGAACCCAAGAGAAATTAACCTAACACATGCTACTAAGTTATTAAGAATTTAAAATCAACAAGTACATTAATGCAACAACAATACACTGTAATACAAAACATACTCATAAAAGTAACTCAACACATTGATGCAGGAGCATCTCGGGTCCTTGGCAATCCTATGTCACCAAAAAGAATTTGGAGTTTTGTCTGTGTTTCTCAATTTTTTCTTTAACCAATTTGGTCGGTAGTTGGTCCATTTCCTTTGGTTATCGAGGGTAGTCAGTTATCTCCTGGGCGGTCAGTTATTTCACTAGCGCTCGGTGTTGTCTGTCTGCTACTCAGTTATCTTGCTTACCGACGGGTTTAGTTTTGTTTCCTGTTGTGGCCGACTTGTGATTTATATTGGATCATAGAATTAATGTTGGAATCCATCATTGGGAAGCGTGTGGTCCTAGATTTGATTGTTACTTTAGTTAATTATGGATCTGAAGGCCAACTCAGCTCGGTAGCTTCTTGTATAAATGTAGATGTTTGGTTGTAGTTTAGGGAGCCAGTTGAGATAGAAGATAGTAGATATTAGATTGGAGATTTCTAATAGATCCTCACATGTTTGAAGACTTCTGAGATTCATTGTAATATTAGGCCCTAACCGGGAAGGCCTTACAGCCCGACATATATGATTCCAATTGATGATAATATATGAAACATCTGACATTCTCTCTATCACTCTTGTTGTTTGTTGCTTCTGCATGTGTGTTGTAGGCTTGGAGCATTAGGGTGCACCATCCTTTAGCCCCTCTTGTTCCCTGCCTTGCGTCAGGTGGTATCAGAGCTAGGTGAGATCTTGATCTATTTTTGCAGATCTAGGTTTGTAGGTTCCTCTTGAAGCCCTAGTTGAATTGTTGTGGGGTAGAAGATTACAATTTGACCTGCAATTGCAGAGGGTTGTCAAGATGGTTCATGGGTGAGATGCAAATCCAGAATTGGTAGATATTCTAAGGCAAATTGCTGCTAGGTTAGAAGTAGTAGAAATAGCCCAAATAAGAGGCAGACATCTTGAAGATGTTAGTGATGATGAAATTGAAGAAGAACAGGAGAATGTAGAACCTGCTCCTGTTATGAAGCAAGGTGAAGAAATATTTTTGAAGCCTTTGACAAGTTTGAAGTCAACACCACATTTCAATCTCCCTGAGTATGGTGGAAAGCTAGATTATGATGAATTGATGGATTGGATCACCGAGATGGAAAAGTATTTTGAATATGAAAACATTCCTAAGGATGAGAAGGTGAAGATTGCAAGCACAAAGTTGAAAAGTCATGCATCCTTATGGTGGGAACATCTACAATTAGATCAGAAAAGGAAAGGAAAAGACAAAATCAAGGTATGGAGTAAAATGGTCAATAAGTTAAAGGGAAAGTTCTTACCCTGTGATTATCAAATTAACCTAGTTTAGTGAATGCAAAGTTTGAGACAAAAAGATAGCTCGGTAAAAGAGTATACTGAGGAATTCTATAGATTAGATATTAGATCTAGACATGATGAAGATGATGTGGAGAGAATTGGTAGATACCTGAATGGTTTGAGAGTTTCCATCCAAGAGGAGATTAGTATGGTCAAGTTGGAGAACATTGAAGAGGCTTATCAATTTGCTTTGAAAGCCGAGGAGAAATTGAACAAGAGACATGAGTAAAGACAAAGAGGTCGAGGTGATAGATTTCCTAGAGGAAGAGGTAGATCTAATGGTGAAAATGGTAGATCTGAACTGGAAAAGATGAATTTGGACAAAGGCAAGACCGAGTGGAAAGGTGAAATTTCTAGAGGCAGAGACAGTAACTATCGAGGTGGTTATAGCAGAGGAAGTTTCCAAGGAACTTGTTATAACTATGGAGATGAAGGACATAGGTCTTTTGAATGTACACATGCTAGTAAGAAGGCTGGTAGTAGTATAAATGTTGTGGTGCAAGAAGAGTCATTGAATGAACCTGAGAAAGAAAATAACTTGATGGTAAGGAGAGCACTGTGGAATGAAAGAAAAAAGGAAGATCCGATAACGAAAAGTTTGTTCAAGACTAGATGTAGAGTTTCTGACAAAGTTTGGAAGGTAATCATTGACAGTGGTAGCTCGAAGAATCTAGCATCTAAAGAGATGGTCACAAAATTGCAGTTGGAAAGGCTGGTACATCTGAAGCCCTATTAGATTTCATGGATCAAGGATGAGCATACACTCCTGGTAAGTGAACAATGTTATGTGGATTTGAAGATTGGAAAATACTATGATAAGGTTTTATGTGATATCTGTAATACCCCAAAAATGGGCTATAGGTTCATTAACCTCCTATATCAACATATCGAATGAAATTGACATTGAAGTCCTAACCTAAGGCACATCTGCACATTATCGATTCTTAATTGATTATCCTAAATTTTGCATCGGGGAATATTCCTTATTCCTATTTATCTTAATTATCTTTAATTTAATGATTATTTGGCGATAAATCTTATTTATCCTAAAGTTTAATTAATTGAATATTCTAAATATTTAATTAATTAGATTTAATACTGCCACTTAATTATTTAATTGGATTTAATTATATTTATTCCTAAATTGTATCATTTCATTTTGACAATAAATCAAATATCCTATGACTAATTGATTAAATTCTTATTTAATTAATTAATGTCAATTGTCAAATTTAATAATATAGTTTTTGAATAAAAGTTTGATTTAATAATTGATTAACCCATAAATCAATTGTTTTATTTTTAAAATCAGTTAAAGTTGAGGATAAATCACTTTATTTATTTAATTAATTCATATTAATTATGCACATCCAAAAAAGAGTTATGCTTTAAATCAGAAAATCAATTCAAGTTGTTTTAAAAATAAACTCAACTCTCTTTTGAGTTAAAAGCTGATCTCAATTTTTGATTTAAATCAAAAAGCTGGTTTGCATGATTTTGTGAGTTAATTTATCTCTTAATTCTTGATAACTCAAAAATCAACTTGAGTTTATCAAGAGTGATTTATGGCTTTTTTCATGCACCTCCAAAGTCCTGGTTTTCTATAAATTAAGGCCTTAGCTCTTCATTTTGGATCGATCCACGAATTGCATCCTCACGCTGGCGAATTGGAGATCAAAGAATCAAATCTTTGTGAATCCAAGTTGTTGTGAGATTTTCATTATTTTAAGCATTCATATCATTTAGCATATCATTGTTAGATTAATTGCATGTCATATCAATTTTTCATATAGAATAGATTCATATCAATTTTTTTCATCTCATTGCATAGAAAATCCAAAAATATAGATTAATTTTCATTCATCTCATATCTAGATTATACATTCAAATCCTTTGTTTAGGTGTCGTCAAGGTCATTGATCTCGGTCCAATCTGAGAATACATACTCGCATCTACTAGAAGGCAGTAAATCCCCTAGTTAGATTAGTTTCCATTTCATTGCACAATTTTTATTTTAACTAACCTCTAATGTTTTACTGAAGTGTTGTGTCTATAGTTAGGTACAAAATTCACACACACAATATCATGCCTATGGATTGTTGTCACATTTTGTTGGGTAGACCTTGGCAATATGATAAACATGCTATATATGATGGGAGATTGCATAAGTATACTATTGTGGCTGATGGAAAGAAACAAATCTTGTTACCATTGATGGAAGAACCTATTAGTAATGTTTGCACATCTGTGAAAGTTTGTTTGATGGAAGGAAGGAAGTTTGTTAACTCATTAAAGAGGAATGATGTATGTTTTGCTGTGATTCCTAATAAGCCAAGTAAGAAAATAGAGGATAATGTCCCTAAGGAGATTGATAAGTTACTCATCAAGTATTATCATTTCTCATAATGTACCTAATGGTTTTCCATCGAAAAGAAGCATTGATCATTGTATGGATCTAATCCCTAGAGCTATTTTACCGAATAAGGCATCTCATCGGTTGACACCTACTAAGAATCAGGAATTGAACTGACAGATTCAAGAATTGTTAGAGAAAGGTTTTATTAGAGAAAGTTTGAGTCCTTGTGCAATACCTGTTGTATTGTCACTAAAAAAGAACAGAGAATAGAGAATGTGTACTGATTCCAGAGCAATCAACAAGATAATAGTGAAGTATAGGTTTCCTATACCAAGAATGGATGACATAATGGAGAGTTTGACTGGAGAAAAGTATTTCACAAAGATTCATTTGAAAAGTGGGTATCATCAGATTAGAATTAGAGAAGGTGATGAATGGAAGACTACTTTCAAGACAAAGGAAGGTTTGTATGAGTGGTTGGTTATGCCTTTTGGTTTAACTAATGCACCGAGTACTTTTATGAGGCTAATGAATGAAGTTTTGAAGAAATTATTTGGTAAATTTGTGATTGTATATCTTGATGATATTTTGATATTCAGTAAGACTAGAGAAGAACATTTGTTGCATGTTAGACAATTTTTGCAGAGACTGAAAGAGGAAAACTTGCTGATAAATCTAAAAAAGTGTTCGTTCATGAAAGAAGAGATTGTGTATTTGGGATTTTCTGTTTCAGTTTATGGTTTGAAGATGGATCTTGAAAAGGTTGAAGCTATTTTGAATTGGCCTACACCTATGAATGCTACTGAGGTAAGATCATTTCATGGTTTGGCAAGTTTTTACTGAAATTTCATAAGGAATTTTAGTTCAATTTGTAATTCTATGACTGAGACTATGAGGGGAGACAAAAGAGAATTCAAGTGAACACATGGAGCTGACAGAAGTTTTGAGACTTTGAAGCAGAAGATTGTTAAATTACCTATTTTGGCATTACCTAATTTTAGTAAGGTATTTCAAGTAGAATGTGATGCAAGTGGAAGTGCAATTGGAGCTGTGTTGAGTCAAGAAGGTAAACCTGTTGCTTTCTTTAGTGAAAAGTCGAATGATGCAAAAAGGAAATATTCTGTGTATGATCAAGAATTCTATGCTTTTGTTCAAGCACTAAAGAAATGGAGACATTATTTGATACTGAGTGAATTTGTGTTGTATACTGATCATAAGGCTTTACAATATTTGGGTAGTTAGAATAAGTTGAATCAAAGACATATGAAATGTGTTGAGTATTTGCAGAGTTACACATTTGTGATAAAGTATAAGAGTGGAGTCACTAATCGAGTTGCTGATGCATTGAGTAGAAGAAGATCTTTGATGACCAAGATGAAAATTGAAGTTCTTGGTTTTGATGAGATGAGAGGTTTGTATAAAAATGACCCTGATTTTTCTGAGCCATGGAGAAAGTGCAGAGCACCTATTCAAGATCAACAAGATAATAAATGGGATGAATATTTTATTTAGGAAGGTATGTTGTTCAAAGATATTCAATTATGTATATCGAGAGGAGTAATGAGATCTAATTTGATAAAGGAGAAAGATAGTAGTGGTTTGGCTGGACATTTTGGTATTGATAAAACATGGAATTTTCTTAAGGAGAAGTACTATTGGCTGAAGTTGTATAGAGATGTTCAGAAATTTGTGAAAAGTTGTGGAATTTGTCAAGTTGCAAAAGGAGTAAGTTAGAATACTGGATTATATACACCAATTGTCATTTTTGAGAAACTTTGGATTGATATCACTATGGATTTTGTTCTTGGCTTACCAAAGACAATAAGAGGTAATGATTCTATATTTGTTGTTGTGGATAGATTTTTAAAAATGGCACATTTTATACCTTGTAGAAAGACATCAGATGTAGTACATGTAGCAGATCTTTTCTTTAAGGAAATTGTCAGGTTGCATGGATTACTGAGGAGTATTATCTCTGACTAAGATAGTAAATTTATTGGATATTTTTGGAAAACACTTTGGAAGAAATTTGGCACTGAGTTGAAATATAGTTCTACATTTCACCCACAAATTGATGGATAGACTAAAGTTGTGAACATAAGTTTGGGAAATCTTTTAAGATGTTTAGTTGGAGACACACCAAGTAATTGGGATTCTGTGTTAGCACAAGAAGAGTTCTCATACAATAATTCAATGAATAGGAGTATTGGAAAGACACCATTTGAGATTGTGAATGGCACACAACCGAGAGGAATATCTGATTTGAGAGACATTGTTGATGAGAATAAGAAAAGTGCTAAAGGAGTAAAGTTTGTTGAGTACATGAAGACATTGCATGAAGATGTGAAGCTAAAGCTGGAAGACAGTAATCAGAAATAGAAAGACAGAGCTGATAGATCAAGAAGACATAAAACTTTTGATGTTGGTGATGAAGTGATGGTTCATTTGAAGAAAGACCGATTTCTTGTTGGAACATATGGAAAGCTGAATATGAAGAAGTTTGGACCTTGCAAGATTTTGAAGAAATTTGATAGTGGAAACGCATATGAAATTGAGTTACCTGATGACATGGACATATCACCAATTTTCAACATTGTTGATTTGTATGAGTATCTTGAACTTGATGAAGAAGTGACAGTACCGACAGAATATCCTAAGAAGCAGAATGATGAAGTTAAATAGATTTTGAAGGAAAGAATTAGCAAAAGTACAAGAGGAAAATAGTATATGGAATATCTGGTTAAGTAGAAGAATAGACTGATGGAAGATAGTTCATGGATTTCATAGCCTGAGTTGGATGCAGCTCAGACCAGACCTACCAAATGATTCAGAGAATCATTTCAAAATAACCTTAGGTGTCTGATGCAAGAGCATCTCGGGTCCTTGGCATTCCTGTGTCACCAAAAAGAATTTGGAGTTTTGTTAGTGTTGCTTAGTTTTTGCTTTAACCGAGTTGGTCGATAGTTGATCGGTTTCCTTTGGTTACTGAGGGTGGTTGGTTATCTCTTGGGCGATTAGTTATTTCACTGGCGCTCAACATTTTCTATCTACTACTTGGTTATCTTACTTACCAACGGGTTCAGTTTTGTTTCTTGTTGTGGCTGACTTGTGCATTTATATTGGATCATGGAATTAATGTTGGAATCCATCATTGGGAAGCATGTGGTCCTAGATTTGACTATTATTTTTGTTAATTATGGATCTGAAGGCTGACTTAGCTCGGTAGCTTCTTGTATAAATGTAGATGTTTGGTTGTAGTTTAGGGAGCCAGTTGAGATAGAAGATAGTAGAGATTAGATTGGAGATTTTTGATAGATCCTCACATGTTTGAGGACTTCTGAGATTCATTGTAATATCAGGCCCTAACTGGGAAGGCCTTACAGTCTGGCATGTATGATTCCAATTAATGATAATATATGAAAGATCTGGCATTCTCTCTCTCACTCTTGTTGTTTGTTGCTTCTGCATGTGTGTTGCAGGCTTGGATCATTAGGGTGTGCCATCCTTTGGCCCCTCTTGCTCCCTACATTGCATCACACAGATTAAAATTCCCAAGGGCTCCATGATGTAGAATTACGTGTACATTAATTAATTATAAAGATAAATCATAAGTACATAGTCTCACACATGCCATGAATAATAAATACATGATCATATAAATGTGAACATAAAAAGAACTGATACCATAAAGTATACACAATGAGCCATCATCCTTTGCACAAGTCACAAGGTATACAATAACCAATCATATACAAGGTACACGTACAATGTCCTAAAAGATAAGAACAATTCTCCAATAATTATGAATAAGAAATAAGGTAACAACACCAAGGATCATCCAACATCGATTCAAGAATGTCAGAATCTCAATGGTAAAAGAATCACTACTACCCAACGTCGTAGAACCAAGAAGTAAACTCCCACCATTCTAAGGAGATAACATTAGACCCCACTTAGATATCAAGCACCAAAATCAATCATAGGGTAGAACCTAAGTAAGGGATCCTAAAATCTATCTATCTCCAAAGGTAAAACAAAATTGAAAAGGTAATATTTTACATACTAAACCAAAGGCAACCAACACATGTAGGAAACTTAAGATGTATATAGGGAAGTGTCATCACATATGTCTAACCCTTGAGTGTTGAACTGGAAGTATCTTTGGACCCTGGTAGTCAAGTGACCATATGTGACATCAATAAGGCTCTCATATGGACAAGGCTACTAACCATGCAAGACCTCAATCAAGCATCTTCTCCCACCCGCATCTTAGCCAACACCTCAATCAAGTACTTAGGCATGGGAAATGAAAAAATTATCTTATTAATTCATAAATTAAAACCCCAATTAATGTATCATATTAACACTTAATTAATCTACTTACAATAAGTGATCTTGATAGCCACTTGTGGGCTCCAATGCTTATTGCAAGCCACTCCCATCTATACAGCTAGATAACCTACCCCAAGCTCATAAATCATAAAAAAACATCTCATAAATCCAAAAGACATGATAATTAAATTCAATTCCATAAAAGATACCTAGAACAAAAACTAGTCCTCAAACCATAACTCATACATGCTGGTCCTCAAACCATCACATCACAATCCATACTGGTCCTCAAATTATAGCATCATAAAATACACTCTCTCAAAGAGTTCACACAAAAAATAATAAGCTTAGACAACTTGGTTGGGAAAATAAATTGAATTAATACAGATTTATAATGCATTATAGATAAGCATAAAATCATCAACAGAAAGAAAACGTCCCCCAAGCCTCTGGTAGTTTTTTCCCTAAAGCCAATGTAAATTTTCCCCAACAACCATAACCAAGCAACAATGTGTACAGACACCAAAATCAAATAAAGTCTCAGTTAACTAAAGTTCAATTTGACTATAGTTATACTCATAAACTCTCATGTCCATAAATATGTATTTTGCAATTTAATAATTTAAATTGGAAAACCACCAATTATTAACCATTAATTGATAAAGTCTATTAATTTTAATAGTAATCTTAATAAAAATACATATTAATTAATGTAACAACAATTTAATATTTACATATTGACTAAATTTATATTTAAATAAATTAGATTTTAATTAATTTAATTTATTAGTATTATTTATTTATTATATTACTATTTTTTTAAAAAAAATTATAAAATAAAATAAAATTTATTTATTAATTTATAATTTAAATTAAATAAAAACACTAACAAGTTGGGGGGGGTGGGGGGGTTGGGGGGGGGACAGACACGCACCTCGACTGTCGCCTGATAGCCCTGCTACTTTGGCAGTAGCAGTTGTTGTCCCTGATATTGTTCAACAACAATGAATGTTGTTCTTGCAACATTGTTGTTGTTGGTAGCTTTGCTGCCGACTGGCAGCATAACTGTCATGGGTGGGGGTGATGACCCCACCCAGAAATATATATTTTTTAAATTCTTTTTTTTCTAGCACATTTTTTTTTTCGTCTAATAGGATTCGAAAACTAATCTTTTAATATATATATATATATATATATATATATATATATATATATATATATATATATATATATATATATATATATATATATATATATATATATATATATATATATATATATATCCTTTAAATGTAAAAGCTTATAAAATCATTTCATTAAATTTTCTCAAAGATGAAGCTCTTTAAACATGATCTTCTCTACCATAATACAATGGTTTTCCCAGACAAGGTTTTTTCAAGGAATTACCACAAGAAAATTTGATAATCAATCCAACCAAAATAATGAAAAATCAAACAATAATCCTCAATCAAGACAGAACCATGATTTCCACAGTCAATTCCAAACACAAATCGACAATTACAAAGTAGACATTCTTTTCAATAGAAATATTAACATGGGTTTTCAAACCCTACTTAGAATCCATAAACTGATTTGAACAACAAATAAGACCAAATTGAAAACTCCAAAACCTAAGCTTTGAAAACAATTCTCTAACTTTAAGAACCAAAACCATTCTCCAAAACCTGATTGACTTAAAGAAATAATAACCCAAAACCCTCTAATATAGAAAACCTGAAAGCTAGGGATTTCAAAACATGCGACTCCAAAAACCAAGACGAACTCAACTCTAAAATATAAAATGAATTTATTTTATTTTATTTTCCACCACTTAAGTCACTTTAGTTCAACTTTTAATTCAAAACTAATAAATCAATTCCTTTTATTAAGTGTGCATATAATATGCATAATTATAATTAATATATTTAGTATACTATTGTAATCACCTAAAATTGGTCTAGTAGAACTTGATCCCCCTTTTTTGATCAAGTTGCCTCAAATTAAATCCTAAATCTCAAAGGCGTATTTACTAGACATAACTATGCAGAGTAACCCTTAAAATCCCCTTTGCATAGTTAAATGAAAAATCTTATATCAAGCTTATAGTATGGTCTACTTTCTAGAGCTTGCATATTTATTTAATTTCTAAAACCTTACTTTTAATATAATTTTTCTACACTTCTATTTTTATTTTTCAAAACAAGCTCTACCTAGGGGGAAGTACCCTTTATATTGCCAAAAAACAAGATTACATCTGTCTTAGGAGCTGTCTCTCCCATTGCAAAAAACACACACTGAATACTAACTGTTCCTAGACTTTATGGAAAAGGTAGCCAATACCCTTGCCCATCAAAATCAGTCTTGCTACAATCTCCTCTAAAAAAAGCATGTCATTAGCTTGACAAAAGGCCACAAACTTATCCATGTCATACTCTATGGCAACACAAGACTTAAACAACTTCCAAGCCTTTTTCATCAGCTTTTTCATGTCTGTCTTCAGGGGAAAATAGGGCCTTGAACAGACCTCCCGAGAAACTGGTATCCATCAAATCCAAGTCTATAGTTACCTGATCACATTTATTAAAAGAACACACTCACATATGTGCACATACTTAATCTTGATTAATTAGCAATTAAAAGGGATTTGTGCTTTCAAAATTGCTATTTTGTCTTATCCTACCTAACATTTCCCTTTTGCCTCTTAATCCACACCACTCATTTCTACCTAACCTTGCATCTCCTTTTGCCTCTTCATCTCAGTCACTCATTCTTTTACCTCTTAATCTCCACCCTTCATTTTTGAGGCAATTCCTTTAAAAGGAAGCTCTTCCTTGGCTCAAGGGTTCCATCTTAGATTTTGTTGCATCTTGTTGTCTTGCATCTTAATTTTTAGATTTCTTGTATTCTTAGAGTACTTTTTCTAATCTAAATTCCTATTTTCTCTTAGGTTAGCTTTATTTCTAGCTTAATCTTACATTGCTAATCTAGTTTCTTTCTTGCATTGCTTCAATAGAATAGCTATTGCATCTTCATTCTAGAATACTAGTTGCTTGCATTCATTTTAGCTTAATCTCTCATCCTAGCTTGTTAATCTTTCATCTTAGCTTCATTATCTAGCTTTGAATCTTCCATTTTGGAGTAGTCAAGTCACTAATCCTTTATGCCAATTTGATGAGCATCATGAGAAGGATTAAATTCACTTCAACTTGGAAGCTATGAGCCGTTTCTTGAGATTTCCTCTTCCATGAGCTCTCTCAAGTGTAATGGTTCATAGAAGTGTGTCACATTTTGATTAAACATCTTTGGCACCCACTGTGGCACTAGACACTCATATTTAGCTTCATTTCTTGCATTTTCAACTTTTTAGTGTCGCAGGTTCGTCACTTTGTTTTTGCAGGCCAGAGAATTGTACGACACTTCACATCATACCTGGGTGACATTCCAGTATACTTCTAGCCAAAATTTCTCAATTTTTGGAATATCGTTCTTCTTCTCTAAGAAATATCATCTCCTTCCTAGAGAAATATCATTTTTCTTCTTTGTAGTCTATTGTTTGGGCCTGAAATATAACCTGGCCTCTTTAAGGTGTATCGTACAGATTTATGACAGAATGATAAAGTGTCATCTAGATTTAATTTATGTCATAGTCTGAGTTTTTAGTTGTGTTTTCTTGTTCTTTCTTGCCTTTTTAGATTTTTTGGTTTCCTAACAACAACTAACAAGTGATCTTGTAGGGTTATTGCTATCATTTTTTATATCTTTTGTGCCCTAACTTGTAGTGTTGTAGGATTTTCTTGCCAAAGAGATTAACATTTTCATGACTATTAATTCTTTGTGATGTAGGACGCTTGTTAAAGACTCAATCTTGAAACTACTAATGATATTTGTCTTGTCAGTTTCCTTGGAGACACAATTCAACATTGTGTTTGCTTACATTTGGTTTTCTAGGCACCTAGCTTAATTATAAGGCTTCTTGTCTTGTGATTAGTTGAGTAGTAGGAGAGTATGCTCTTTTCCTTTTGGAAAATTAGAAATCTTGACCTACTTAGTTGATCACTTGAAAAATGTATTGGGTAAATGAACATGTGCTTGATGTGTTTGGGAGACACTATGGAGTAGGAGAGTATGCTCTTTTCCTTTTAGAAAATTAAAAATCTAGACCTCCATTAGCTATCCTTTTTCTTTCTTGCATTTACCTTTAGAGGGTCTGCCAAGAGAGAAATCTTTTGGGAATGACCCAAGTGAGGAACAAGCGAACCTAGCTTACTCCATCCCACTATAATCAAAATATTCCTTCAATCTAAAGAGAGGAAATACTTGAACATTTTCTACTTCTAATGCTTCTTCATGTGTAGGGTGTAATTGCCTCAATCTTGTTAAGCAAGACTGCACTTGATTGGGCTCTTGTAGAGCCTTCTTGGTCTCAATCTTGTTTACAAGACTACAAGGGGAGTACATTCACTTTGTGTAGGGCTTAGATGTCTAAATATTTCTTGTGAGACTATACATTTTGGGTTCTTGTAGGGATATAGGCCTTAATTTCACTTGGAAAACTACAAGGGGTAGTCATGAATGAAGATTCTTACAAAACACCTTAGGACTTAGAGGCCAACCTTTTGGCCGTGTAAATTCCTTTTTGGAAGGATTGATCCAAATGGACTTTACCTAGATGAACCCAAGATACTCACCATATGTGTTCCCTTGGATGAAAAGCTTGAATATAGTAATTTGGAAAGACATGTGATTCGAGCATCGTTCTCTTCCAATTGATCCATAACTTGCATAGTCCTAGGAAAAGCCATTCAACCACCTAATTTTGGGGCTAAAAACATCAAGTTGTGGGAAAAGGTTGAAACACTTCCCTCTTAACCTTAGGTAGTTTTTATTGATGTTCTTTAATGTGCTAAGACATGCGAAAACATTTGTGGTACATACACTTAACACATTGTTATACCTTGCAAGACCTCGCATATGCTTGTATCCACAAGGTTGCATTGTCCCTTGTTGGATTGTTTGAAGAATATTTCTTTCTCACACTACTTTATTTCAAATCAAACTTTGTCTAGGAAATTCTCCAAAATTTTTCAACCAACCTTTGCAATCCTTTGAAAATAAAATTTTGACTAAGCTCAAACATTGTCAACATTTCTTCTTTATTGTTATCCTTAGGTCATCCTATTATTTGGTACATTCCAACATGTTAGGAATTTCCTCTAGCTAGAAAAGATTACTTTGATCTCTTGAATACATTCTTGGTTAGTAGAATGTTCACTTGTCCATCATCTTCTTGATCGCTCCTCTTGGATGCTCTATCCTATCTTTTCTTTTTCACAAGTGTTGTACATAGGGATCTACCCGCAGCTTGGACATCTTGTGACAAGTTATCTTTTCTATATCTTTTACACTTGTACACTTTGGACAAGTGAACACTTTTTCTTACCTATCTTGAACATAAAGTCATCCTAATTCATCCTATTTGGATTTTGACAACCTTCTTTCATGTCAGTCACAACTAGATTTCAGATCCGTGAAGGAAAGCAACACAAAGCTACCTTTGAAAAATCATCTAAAGAAGATCCTATACCTTGGGGTTTTAAACCCTTTACTAATATCTCTTGTGGATCTACTCTATCCTATCCTAGGTTGGCACATAGTGTTTCTTATGATGATCTAAAATTGATTGAATATCTAGATGAACTGAAGGAACAATGATTAGAGATCATCGAGCTACCAAAGTGATATGTAAGATGATTAAATCAGTCAATATGTTGTCATTGATGTCAACTAGTTTTTACAATACTTATCATGATAGTTAAAAAAATCTGAACATTTATAGAAGGTAGAAAAGATGAAGAAATAGGATATCTACATAAGGAAAAGATGGATATGACAGATAAGGATAAGGTAAACATTGGGTAACTTATTGATGAGTCTATGGATTTATATTGTTGACTTGAGGATGTTACATTAATCTATTATGAAGAAGAGATTTGATTTGAACAAGTTAATGTGGTCAGTAATTGAAGACTTTTGTATACACTGAGCCCGTGTAGTGTATACTGAGTGACCATTTTAATTGAGTTAGTTATCACCAACGCATTTAGTATTAACTAAGTATGGATGAAAACATTAAATGCTAAGTACAACCGATTGAAATTGATGAGCTAGATATTGTTATGATTTCGAGGTAAAGGATGAAGTTAGTTAGAAGATCCACGACTAATATAATTCAAAGATGATCTAAAGGATGAGATTGAAACGTGTTAAGGACACACCTGTCAAGGAAAGTTTAAGCGGAAAAATGGATGAAGGAGATTAAGAGGAAAAATCCAATGGCTGATATGAAAATGATTTACTTGTCTATTTAAGAGACATGAGTTTCATTGTTGAAATATGCTGGAAAAATAGAGACTGCAGAGATTTTGCATGAAGATTTTATTCATGCATTCCTGATCAAACTGGTTATAGAAAGAACTGAGCTGTAGACATTACCGAGCATCAGAGAACTATTTTACCAAGTGATGTAAGTTGCAAAATATTAAGGAAGTGAATTGATTAATGATCAGATGAGTTTTATGAGCATAACATAGATCTGAATATTTTCAATTGAGTTATATTTGAATTAGATCAGGACTGTATCAGTTTAACCATTGATTTAACAAAATCTCTTAACCAAGTGGAATTAATATTTGTATTGTATTTCCATATGATATTCAATGAATGTTAATTGTTATCTTGTTAACCCCATAGTCAATGTTGTGTTGGAGATTTGCCAGCAGGCCAGAATAGACTGTATGTTTGTCATTGATGACAACATATGGAAAGTAGCATGTGTGGAAGTCTTATGCAGTAAGCTTTCAATATATGATGCATGGACATGATATCAGCATGATATCATGGGTGTAGAGGTTAATTGTTAGTACATACAGTTATATAGCAGCAGGTGTCAGCAGTGTTTCTGACAGAGTAACAGATAGTGTTCTGTGTATGGATGTTCGTACAGTTATCATGGAGCCTTGTGCACTTGGATATATGTTGTAGACATGTTAGTGATGTTTCAGTCATGGACACATAGTTTGATATTTAGTATAAGTGAAGTTATGCAGTCGCTATTCACTAGCAGTAGTTTCCTGTGTTTGTTCAGGAGAGTCAACAAAGATTTTATTGGTTCTGGAGTTGCAGCTATCTTTGGGGAATGCACCCTTGGAGTTAAGCTTAGAGAAGAGTAATTGATGTTTGGTTAAGAGCACATGAAGTAATTCATCTTGAGGAGAAAGATCTAGTTGTTTTGGTAGAGTCGATAGTGTGTAGGGTGTGTCTACAATTATCTTATTGGATAGGTCCCAGAATGTGTTGCGTGCATAGTAGAGCTGACATAATGTTTATTAGAGTTTTTTATGGTTTCTCTAATATGATTTGAAGGTGGTTCTAACATGCCGACTTGATTATATCATTTAGAGGAAATATATTTATAAGCAGTCATTTGTGATTGCTTGAGTGAGGTTCATGGTTGATTAAGAAGAGCATAGCAGAGTCTGCGAAGTGTTGAGCCATCAAAAGAAGGTCTATGTGACTAGGTAAAGTATTTGTGCTATACATTGGAACTGATCTAGACAATAGGTCAAGGCACAGTTCACCAAGATCTAGATATAGTGTGTATCTATTATTCATAAGGTTGTAGCCTTCACCCCCTTGAGCAGTGAGCTCTCAGACAGTGCATCCTCTACCCTAACAAGGAAAATTGTAAAAGACTCCTAACAGGGTCTAACCCTTGACCAGGTCTATTGTACTAAATATATTGTAAAGAAACTCCTAACAGGGTTAAGGATCTTCTAACAAGGATCATAATACACTAGTGCAAAATATTAGTGGGTGTCAATTTCCACCAGGGTTTTTACCTATTTGGGTTTCCCTGTAACCAAAATATTGTGTCGTGTTCAAGTGTTCTTTCATTATGTTTATGCTTTATGTTTAAGTATACTTAATTGGATAAAGAATTGAAACTTGTAGATAACTGATTCACCCCCCCTCTCAGTTATCTCTTGGGACTATTCCTAACTATTGGTATCAGAGTTAAGTGCCTTGGAGAGAAATTTTAACAGCTTGAGGTTGATCAGATGGCATACTTTAGGAAATAAAGTCCTAAGTTCGATGGAGAGAATTATATTGATTGGAAGAACAAGATGGTGACCCATTTGCAATGCATTGCTTTTGAAGTTTTTGATGTAACTATCAAAGAAGCCAAGGTTCCCACCTTAGAAGACCTTGCAAAGGATGATGCTACTGATAGGAAAAAGGAATTGTTTCATCAGAATGCTATAGCTAAAGAAGCTCTTATCAGCACCCTATCTGATGGTGAATTTTCAAAAATAAAGAAGGTAGATACAACCCACAAAATATGGAAGCACCTAGAAGACATATTTGAAGGAGAGAAACAAGAAAAGGATGCACGCAGAAAGACATGGAAGAAAATATACAATGCATTAGAGATGCTGCCTGAAGAAAATATCAGAGCTTACAATCAGAGGATAAATGAAGCAGTTGCTGGAATTAGAAACAATGGTGGAGAGATTTCAGAGGAGGACATAATGGACAAGCTAATGACTAATCTCACTATAGAATATGAAAGAAAGATCAACATCCTTGATGATAACATGCAACTTACATCTAATTTCAAGAGAGAGACCTTGATTAGCAAAATCTCAGCTTTTGAGATTTCAAGATTGAAGATAGAACCAAAGAGTGAGACAACCTTCAAAGCTACAGTTCATGGTAAGAAATCTACAAACACTTCTGGTAATTTTGATGATGATGATCAAGAGAAAACATTAGATGATTTTATTTCTATGATTGCCAAAAGAGAAAATAAAGGAAAAGGAAAATATGAAGGTCAATTACCATTTAAGTACTTTTCATGTAATAAGATCGGTCACTTTGCATCTAAGTGTCCTACTAGAGGTAGAAAATTCAAAAAGGATTACAAGCCTAAGTACTCTAAGGAATGCTACTATGTTGGAGATGGACTTTCAGATGATGAATTAGATGAAGAAGAAATTGGATTCATTGCTATTGTATAAAAAATGAATAATAAGATAGTTCATGAAGATAAGAAAGAGAATCAAGAGCTAGCATTGATTTCACAAGATGACATAAGGACAGACTAGATTATAGACAGTGGGTGATCACATCACATGACAGGTGATAAAGGTAGGTTTTTTCATCTAGACAAATACAATGGTGGAATGGTCAGATTTGGAGACAACACTCCTAAATCAATAGTTGGTAGAGGAGCCATCACCTTGCATGGATAGAATAGTATTGATGATATTCTTTATGTTGATGGTTTGAAACATAACCTTCTCAGTGTTTGACAGTTACTTGGAAAAGGTTATCAGCTAGATTTCAAAGATGAAAAATGCATCATTAACAACAAGGATGGTGTTATGATTGCATCAGGCTCAAACACAAGAGGTAATGTTTTCCAACTCAATTCAAAAGCAAGTTGTTTTGTTGCTAAAGTTGATGACAATTGGTTATGGCATAAAAGACTATGTTATATCAATTTTGATAACATAGTAAAGATAAGCAATGTAAAGCTAGTAAGAGATCTACCTAGCATAGCAAAGCCATTTGATACTATATGCAGGGAATGTGTGATGGGAAAGCATGTGAGAAATTCATTCAAGAGCAAGAAAAATTCAGTAGAGAATAAGTTGGATCTGATTCATATAGACCTATGTTGTCCAACTCAAACAAGATCATACTATGGTGAAAGGTATTTCATTTTGTTTGTTGATGATTATACTAGGATGATGTGGGTTGCATTCTTGAAAGATAAGTCAGAAGCATTTGAGAAGTTCAAAATATTCAAAGCTAGGTTGATAATGAATCTGGACTAAAGATAAAATGTTTGAGATTGGATAGAGGAGGAGAATTCACCTCTAACAAATTCTAAGAGTATTGCAAAGAACATGGCATAAATAGATAGTTAAGTGCACCTAGAACCCCTCAAAAGAATGGAATTGTAGAGAGAAGGAATAGGATCATTCTTGATATAGCGTGCACCATTATGATAGAAGGAAAAGTTGCACACACCTATTGGAGAGATGCGGTCAATACAATAATCTACACCATCAATAGAATTCAATTGAGGCCAGGCACTGACAAAACACCATATGAGCTATGGTTTTGTAATGTTCCCACAATAAAATACTTCAAAATCTTTGGAAGAAAGTGCTACATCAAGAGGGATGAAGCAGTAGGCAAGTTTGATGCAAGAAGTGATGAAGGTATTTTTCTTGGTTACTCTACTAAAAGTAAAGCTTATAGATGTTTCAATTTAAGATTGAAAAAGATCATTGAAAGTGCTCATGTTAAGATTGATGAAAATTTTAGGGTTCAAGAAAGATATCATGATTACTCACCCATGATTGAAGTAGAACCCAGACCCTCCACTAGTGAGATAGTTATTGACAAAATATTTGATAGTATTGATGTGTTATTCAATGACCCTGAGACAACTAAAGAAGGTACTCCTAAGGCTGATGAGTTAGCATCACCTAAAGTTCCAAAGGCTACATATAGAAATCATTCCAAGAAAGACATCATTGGAGATCAGAGCGGCAAAGTCTTAACAAGATCACAAGCAAAGAACTTAGCTAGCAGTGAAGCGATATGTTTACTATCTCAGATTGAACCTTTAAGTGTTGAAGATGCATGTAATGATTAAGATTGGCATGATGCTATGAAAGAAGAACTTGATTAGATTATTAAGAATGACACTTGGGAACTGGTCCCAAGACCTAGTGATAAAAATGTGATTGGAACAAAATGGATATTCAAAATCAAGATGAATGAAGATGGTACTGTAGTAAGAAATAAAGCAAGGTTAGTATGTAAAGGGTATGCACAAAGAGAAGGCATTGATTATTCAGACACATTTGCACCTGTGAAAAGATTAGAAGCTATTAAGTTGTTTCTAGCTTATGCTACAGTCAAAAACTTCAAAGTATATTAGATGGATGTCAAGTCAACATTCCTGAATGGAGATTTGAAAGAAGTATACATTGAGTAGCCAGAAGGATTCACCTTATCATATAGACCTGATATGGTATGCAGATTGAAGAAGGCCCTCTATGGACTTAAGCAAGCCCTTAGAGCATGGTATGAGAGACTAGATGGATATCTAACAAAGATTGGATTCAAGAAAGGAGCAAAAAATTGTAATCTATTCATTAGAGAGACATCTGAAGGTCTACTACTTGTAGCTATATTTGTTGATGACATTATCTTTGGAGGTAATGACAAACTAAGTGCAAAATTTGCCAAAGAAATGCAGAATGAGTTTCAGATGAGTATGATTGGTCCTATCAAATACTTTTTGGGACTAAATGTGCAGTAGACAGAAAAAGGAATTTTTATTAATCAGTCCAATTATGTGAAAGAGATACTAAAGAAATTCAAGATGGATGATTGCAAGCTAGTAGGAACCCCTATGATCACTAGATGCAAGCTTACAAAACAAGATGACTCACCAACAATAGATATAACATTGTACAAGTCTATGATTGGTAAACTCATATATCTTACTCAGACTAGACCTGATATTTCCAGTGCAGTTGGCATAGTTGGAAGATTTGTAGTAGAACCTAAGCAAATTCACTGATGGGCTTCTAAAATAGCCATCTTTATCAATGCTTTTTATCTTCTTGCTAGAACAAATTGATTGCACATAGACATGAATTTATGGTTTTAAGCATATGAACTTATGGTTTCTATGTATATGTTATATATGTGTGTGAACATAAGATGGAAATGTGGATACTTCTAAAGACATAATATCTGCTTAAATTCATGGACAGGAATGGTGAATACAATAGCTATACATGTTAATGGATGTTTCCCTACCTAAGCTATGTTTTGGGTAGTTACCTCCTGTAGCCGTAGGATTTGCAAGAGTGATAATTAAGACTTACACCTTTTCCTAATATTGATGATGTGGATATATATGTATATGGTTGGATGTGTGCACATTGATTGTTTTGTAGGAGTTGACTGTGGATATTCAAAGACCAACATACTAGCGTGGGAGTCATCAAAGCCAACTGTGGATTGTAGAATCTTTGCAAGAAAGTCAATACTTTCTATTGCATGCAATGCACAGATTTAGTGTGCACTATATTCTGGGATTATTCATGGTCAATAATGTTTCTGTTGTGAAAATTTATGAGTTGTAACTAATCCTCATTTATGAAGTGATCATAGATTTAGGAGATAGTTGTAGCTTCTTTTTAAATAATCAACTGTTGTGACTCTTTTGGAGTTAGTCGAACAAACTAGTTTTTAATAGAACTCTTGCATACTATTTCAATCAAGTGTAATCATTTTATGGATGAATAGAATGTTCAGTTCAAGTTTGCATCTTTCATCTTGATTGCACTTCTCATTCACTTATTCAAGGGGGCCCACTTGATGAGTGAATTGTTCTGATAGTGTAGAGCTCATTTTCTTATTCATTTATATGTATTATAACTCTGTTGTTCCTCTAGCTACTGATATCAGAATTAGTAGCCTGTTCCTGCAACACAGTCAGTTGGAGTAGTTCCTAACTGCAATTTCCTGCTTTGATTAGAATACATTTGCTTACCAATTTTAGTATAGTTTTCCTGAAGCGTAAGCATTTGAATTCCTTAGATAGAATTAGAAAGAGAAGGTTTGAAGCATATACTTTGCAAATGCCATTCCAAGTTTACATCCCTGGTCGATAATTAAATGAGACCAAATAATTCATTTAGGAATCATTTGGGGTGTCCAATCCTAAAATAGGTACTCCATTGCTCTAGGTTTCTGATACTATTATTTGGCCAAGCATTTTTGGTGCCACTGTCAGGGATGGTGTTAATTCAAACTTATCCTTGTAGTTGCATTCTTGGTTTTAATATAGTATTTAAGTAAGCATTTTATGCATAGAAGGAGAGATCACCTTGGGAGATTTCTTCCCCATAACTACCAAGGAGAACCATTTGATTTATTTAATCCTCAAGTTGAAGAACCCCAAAGTGAGAACAAAGAAGAAGAACCCTTTGAAAATCCATTTGCTGGTGCTTAGGAAGACATATCCTCTTCATCATTTGAGGAATCACTACATTTTAACAACCTATTTGATGAACTTGAATACCAAGACAAACCGCTTGCTCTTATTATATATCAGCCACCACCACCAGGTCCTCCTCCTAGAATGGGTACTCAAGCTCCCTTTCCTTTTCCTATACCTCAATAGCAAGGTAACCAAAATTTGAAGAATATACCTACTACTATGCTTCCCAAATTCTATGGCATCCTTACAAAAGACCCTGAGACCTTTCTCTTTGAATTTGATATTATTTTCCAGAGTTATGACTATACCACTGATGCCCACAAGATGAAGTTGTTTCCATCAACTCTAAAAGAAGCTACCTTGAGATGGTTCATTGGGTTAGGTGCTAATGCTGTAGCAGATTAGAATGCCATGCACACTATGTTTCTTTTGAAGTACAAAGAGTACTATAGAGGTCAAGATTTGAAAAGTGATGACATTTTTAAAATGTCTCAGAAAGAGGATGAAACCTTGGAGGATTATGTATCCAGATTCATGTTCAACCTATAGTGTAATACACAACACCAACTAAATGAGGCATCTCAAAAACACCTCTTCCTAAAGGGTGTGAATGATGGAAGTATTGAGGCTCTAGACCTAATGGCAAGAGGAGATATCACACAAAAAGGTTGGGCTGACATAAATAATATATGTCAAAATTATTCAAGGGCCACTGTGAAGAAGGGTAGGGGACTTAGAGACCTACCGCATAAGTCCAATGGTGGTTCAGGAGTATCCAAAATGGAGTTGTCTAATTTTCTATCTGACTTCAAACAAGACATCATTAATGATGTCGCCACTCGGCTGGATAGTATGCAAGCGAGGAGGAAGAAGGAAGAGTCAGATGTTGTGCTTGCTGAGATCTATTCTCATTGCAGAGAAAGGAAGAGAAATTGTAAATGTAAGACAGTTGCATCTGTGGACATCAACCCAATGCCCACTAAGTTCAAAGCCATAGATGAGGAGAATGGAGAAGTTTTCTATGTTTCTCAAAGGCATCCATGGGCTCAGAGACAAGGTATGCCTCTAGACCCACTGAATAATTTTGGTTATAATAATAATAGCTATTGGCCAAACCAAAACCCCCAAAATTTTGCTCCTGAGGGTCAAAATTGGAATCACAACTGGTCCAATCAACAACCGCACTATAACCAAGCCTATCCAAAGAAACCACCATTTAACCCATACCAACAACAGTATAACTCCTATCAGCAGCCACAACAGAATAGCCAATGGCCACCTCATGGTAACTAGCAACCACAACCTTAATGGGGTCCCACTCAGCCTAATCAACAATAAGCAATAATGCCCCCACCTCAACAGCAAGCTATTATGTCGCTGCCTCCTATAGAAAATAGCAACCCTCAAAAGCCAACTCAACTTCCTACTCAGCCAACTCCAAATCCTAATAATAAGCAACAAGCTTATTCCTTGCACGTAAATGATATCCATCTTAGATCAGGAAATACAATGCCTGCACCCAAGGAGCCAATAATAATTGAAGTTGCTGATGTCAAGGACATACCCGTGAACCAACCTATTGATGGTCCACCTGTTGTTCAAACTGCATCAGTGCCTAAGAATCCTCTTTATCTGCAAAGATTGTCTCAGGCAGTTCCTCCAAAAGAAAATCTTGTAGCCACTGATTTGATTGATCAACTCAAGAAAATGACAGTGTAGATTCCCTTGTTGGATGCCCTTAAAGAAATTCCAGTCTATACCAAAGCAATTAAAGAAGCTTGTATCAAACAACCTGGAAGGAAAAAGAAAGACCCTGACATTGTCCATGTCTTAGGCTAGCTCTCTAATCTCATGCTAAGAAAAGTTGTCATGCCTAAGTATTCAGATCCAGGAAGTCCAGTGGTAACCATTTACATTAATGGTATCATTGGTTTGCGGGACACATCAACTATATTGCAGTTAGCTGATAATTCCACAGTCAAGCCTGATTGTATGGTTGAGGATATTGTTGTTACTTTGGATTCCTTAGATTACCCTTCAAATTCCATAGTCTTGTCACCCAAAGCCACCCTAGGAGGATATCCATTAATCTTAGGATGACCTTGGCTAGCCACAGTTGATGCTTGCATTGCATGACATTTAGGAAAGATGACCATATCAGATGGAATAAATACCAAGAAGTTAACTCTGTATTCTCCAGCAAAACCCCAAAGTGAACTTGATCAAGTTTTCTGGCCACACTTAGGAGATGCTGCCCTTGAAGCAAATGCTGTGCAAAAACTCATGGTCATCGAGAGGAATCAATTCATGGTATCACAAGAAGAAGATGATATACTAGCAGCAATCCTTACCAACCAATATGGTTTTGAGGAGCCATCTTGTGATGATCCAAATTGTTCCCTACAAACAATAATGCCCAAGCAAACCACATCTCAGCTTCCTGCAGCACCTGATTATCTTCACACCTTGTTACCCCATGAGATAAAGTCTCCATCCATAGCAGAAGTCCAGATGTTAGAAAAAGTTAAGAGATTTGAAATTGTTTCAGGAAAGTAGTTGAATGTTAATAAAAACCTCACTGAATCTCAAATGTCTAGTCTTCTCAAGCTTTTACAGGATAGTCAGCAAGCCTTTGCATGGGATTATACTAACATGAAAGGGCTAGATCCCAAACTCTGTACTCACAAAATATATATAAGCCCAGAGCACAAGCCAGTAAGGCAAGCTCAAAGAAGAATTAACCCTACTTTAAGAGACATAGTTAAGACTGAGTTGTAGAAGCTACTTAGTGCAGGTTTCATCTATCCTATTTCTGACAGTTAGTGGATTTCTCCACTTGTAATTGTTCCAAAGAAAGGGGGAAAGTGGAGAGTTTGTGTTGACTATAGAGAACTTAACAAAGCCACTAAGAAGGATCACTTTGCACTACCTTTCATTGACCAAGTGCTTGATAATATTGCGGGTAAAAAGTACTTTTCATTTCTAGATGGCTTCAGTGGGTATAATGAGATACAAAGATCACCAGAAGACTAGGACAAGACAACATTTACCTATCCTTGGGGAACCTTTTGTTATTCAATCTTGCCATTTGGATTGTGTAATGCCCTTGCTACTTTCCAGAGAGCAATGCTGGGTATTTTCTCTAACATTGCTATTGATTGTGTTGAAATTTATATGGATGACTTTACAACTCATGGAACCACATTTGAAGAAGCACAAGCTAACTTGGAAAAGGTCCTTAAGAGATGTCAGGATTATAATCTCTCTCTTAACAGTGAGAAGTGCTATATGATGATGGAGGAGGGAGTAGTCCTGGGACACTACCTTTCATCTTTTGGAATTTAGGTTGACCCTGCAAAAATTGCAGTTATCAACACACTTCCCACATCGGTTAAGCAGAAGGATCTCAGGAGTTTCCTTGGCCATGCTGGTTACTACAGAAGGTTCATAAAAGACTTTAGCCAACTTGCAACACCTTTATATAAATTTTTGAAGAAAGTGTTGGTACTATGAAAAATCCATATAGTTTTGAGCCCATGTACATAACTTTTTCCTAAGGCAATGTTCGGTGCTTCAAAAGAACAGTTTAAAAGACCTGAATTGAAGAGCATGTAAAAATGGGCCTGATGAATTTCATGAGATACAGCTTGGGGAATAGGCTCAACACCTTTCATTTGACATATGCAGTGGGTTCCAATTCCTAAATTTTAAATCTGATCTGTTTAGGGAGTAGCCATTTCAAGCTGTTCAATTAAATCTGCATTTTTGCCCAAGTGTAAAATCGTTGTAGCAGGCCCTGTTTGCATTTGAATATATTGTGTCCTATTAGGTTTCATTGCCTACCACTTTAGGAATGTTTACAATGTATATCAGAGAGCTTATGTTTCAAAGCTCAAGCCATTTCGAGTCCGTTTGATCATTTTTGGATCACCCAAAGTTGGCTTTCCAGATTTGTCCTATTTCTGTAATCTGCCTAGTTTTCTGAGTGACCCTGTTTGACTAGTTATAACTTTTGACCTTGTGACTCAATTGACAAAATTCCTTTTTTCTTGTATTCCAGTGGTCAAATACTTCTTGTGTTTCAATTTTTAGGCCATGATGAATCTGTTTGCCCAATTTTCCATTCTGATTCTGTTTGTAGTTTCTAACATTTTAATGAGGATCAGTTGCACAGTTTAGTCGGAGGCCCTGTTCGGATGAGTGCATTAAGTGCCATGTGATTGATCAAGATGTGTTAGTTATTGCATCATGTTTTAGGCATAAGAAATAATGTTTATGCCGATTTTCAGCCCCCCATGCACCCATTTGACATGTTTGCCAGAGCCATTCAATTTGCAGATTGTTAAGTTTCTTCAGCAATGCATAGTTCAGTTTTGTGAGTGGCTAACTTTGGGGTCTTACCATATGCGCCCGGTTTGAGTTCAAGTATAATTGAAGGATGATCCATATTGTAGACCTGGAAGAGTACTTGTCTAAAGATTTTGGGGTCTCTGCCAATCAAGATGACCACTTTCTGAAGCCAATTCTAAACCCAATTTATGCATATTTTGCTATTTTAAATTCTGAATATTATTAATGTGCTGAATTTGGCAATTGATTATGATTTCCATTTCAAATTTTTGAGGAAGCTAGTTATGGATTCATATTCCCTGTATGAGGGTGAATCAATGCCCAAGTTGCCATTTTCTGAAAGTTTTAGTGAGTGAGTTTTTAAAGCCAATTCCGGAGCTAACTTGTGTGATTTTGGCAGTACCAACAGATTTGGTTTTCAAGTAGCCATGTTTGACCACTAATAATTTTGGGCTCCAAACTTTCTGGATGGTCTCCTTCAGCAAGCATATTGTAATGGTGGAAATGAACTTGTCTTTCTGGTGGCGTGTTCTTGTGAGGCCGTTTGGTCGGTTTTTAAAAGCTAGTTCCTGAGGCCAATTGCTGTTTGTATGATCAATTTGCAGAGATGTAAAAGATGGATGGTTATAATCACCAATTCAATGCTTATGGTTCAAATTCATTAAAATCCATGTTTGGATGAAATTGAAATTGAAAATCAATGTTAGAGTGATGATGTCCAAATCAGGAGTCCGCTGACCCAACTTATATTATTGAAGTTCAATGCTTAGTCAATATACAAAAGACATGGGGACTTGAAATGCAGGGTATAAACAACTTCCTAGGGGAACTTGGATGGACCTATTCATTACTGATATTTTAACAATAAGGCTATGAATAGAAAATCCTACCAGTTTTGTAGAAGTTTCAATGCAGAGAGAGTGTCTTTTCACATTTTGCATGAAATATGCACCTTATGCCAGAAAGTTCTATGTGTAGATAATAATGTCATTATAGTATCTCATTCTTTCACATTGTTTTTGCATTCTATACTAAGTACTTGGTTATCTAAGGAAATGATCGAGATTGATCTCTTTGTATCAACTTCTTAAAAGAGAATAAAATGCAATGGCTCCTCCATGTGTATTTTTATTGTTAAGATGGATGATTTGGAGATAGACAAGCATGTATGATACATCAATTCTCTTGAAAAGAAAAAATATTTTAATTCAATGGTCATGGAACACTTGAGAATGAGTGGTGCATTTTGGGGTCTAACATCATTAGATCTCATGGGGAAGACTGAAGATGTGGATCAAGAAGCTATTGTTTCTTGGGTGTTGCAGTGTCAACATGATTGTTGTGGATTTAGTGGAAATATTGGGCATGACCCTCATATGCATACCTTGAGTGCTAGTCAAATATTGGCCCTACTTGACAACTTAGATGTTATTGAAGTAGACAAGATATCAAATTATGTCGTGGGATTGCAACATGAGGATGGATCCTTTGTAGGTTAATAAAAGATGTGTGTGCCTTATTTTAAAAGTTATGAGCCAGTATAAACAAAAAATTGAAGCCACCAGCATTAGAAGAAGACTGCTTGCGGACCAAGGAGGACTAACACATGAGTTGAAAAGGCCAACATACGCATAGAGTGGAGGCAGTGTGAAATGAACCAAGGGTCCATTTTTAAAATAATGTAAGGAGACTGTGCATAGGCTTCCATGGCATGCAGACCATAGTGGATCTTGCAAGTGCCAGAGAACAAAGGAAAATAATGGTTCTCAATTTGATGATTGAAAGAATTGCTGGTGAATGGGAGTGAAACAATGAACCGCGGTAGCTTCTTTGATTGGGAACTCACTCACCATGTCAAAACTCGTAGAAGGAAACTCACACAAGTATTGGAGCCAGTGCATGTGGCATGGACAAGCCAATGTAAGCAATGTAAAGGATGTCAGCATATAAAAACAATTCCTCCAAGGCAAAGGATAAAAGGATTTGGTTATGGGCCATGGCTGTTTCCTATTTCCACCAAGGCAAGAAAATGGTGCATGCCTTTCTCTTCAAGGCTGAAAATGTAATCAAGAATGGCTACCAGCGTTTTAAATCACCAAGCCTAACACATATAGTGGAGGATGCATGCCAAGAAAGTGATGCTGCACACATTGATTTGAAAGCATGGTTGCACATGTTTGTTAATGTATTGTGCGTGTTTTGTGGTTATATACACACTTGTTTTCATAAGTGAGCATCATGGCCAAAAGGGGCGTATACAGGTGGTTGAATAGAGGTTGCAAAGGTTTTTCTTCCAGCACTATTAAGTATTACACATAGGAAGGTATTGATAAAATGAGGCCAGCGTAAGATATGTACATGCCAACATGAATTAGCTAAGGATAAATCATGCACCATTACTCTAGCGTTTGATTTTTTATGTAGATGTTAGTTTTTTAAAAAAGGCCAAAATAGATGCCAAGTTTATAAAGGGAGGTTATCTCTGGTTTGAAGACTAGCACTGCAAGATTGGTGTGTATATCAGTTCTTAAAGGAAGGAGTACATGTCATTTTCTAATGGTAGCACATTAAAAAGAGATTACGAGTCTAGACACCCTTCACCGTATTTGCTGGCCCCAAAGAAAATGGGAGCACACAGTATCCTAGTTGGGGGAAGGCATCTAGAACATGGAGTTATGAAAGGGATTTATCCCACATTGGCAGTGGAATCAAGCAAAGTGTTATTTAAATACCAATCCACACAATAAGCTTGTGTCCAATAATGGATGCCCAGGAATGAAGACTTGCTCACGTGCACAAGGATCAAGATGCTTGGTTAGCAAATGATGTGGGTGCTGATGTGGTGAGTGGGCCCTACGCAAGTAAGGAAATTTTGACCTGATTTGAAATACAGGTTGGATGCATGGAGATACACACCCGGAGATCCAACGAATGTCATCATCTCATAGAAGATGAAAATGCATTCCAATTATCATTGCAGATTTGTGACAAAGTGACAAGTGTCACCCAGTGATGTGGAGAGCTGGTACAATTAGGCATCCAGATGGATTGAGCAAACCAACCAGGTTGTGACATGTGGCACTGGGCAGTGATGAAGCAGAGGACGGACATTTGGTCGATCACCTTGGGATGTATGTCAATTTGACGGTGGTCACTAAAGCGTGAAGCAAAGATGCTCAGAGTTTAACCATTGCGGAAGAATGACAGTGTGACATGTGTCATTTGGTGAGCTATCAAATAGATGCATGATCAATGAGGCCAGCCATTTAGAGAGTGACATGTGGCAGGGGTGTGCTGATGGGTCCAACTGGGCAATGAGATGGATCAGTGGATGAATCATGTAGTGCCACATGGCACATAGGCCCCACTTTCAAATTCAAATGTCTACTCACATATTTAAATTCGAATTTGTATAGTTGAACTGTATCAAAAGGTCAAAAATTTAAATAATGCAGCTGCTCATGGAAAATAATGTTTGAGGGCTTTATTTTTATCCAAATATGAAAGTACTATATGTTTTCAGAATCCACACGAAATGAGCTTGCTAATGGCGGTGCTAAAAATTAGATTTGGCAAAGTTGGTGAGAGCAGTAATGGACTATGTAATCCAAGGTCAAATTTGAGTAAGGATAAGATATTTTGTAAAGTTATGTTTTGGAATGTAAAAAAATTAGATTTTTTTTAGATATTTTTGAGAGTCTTAGGGTTGACTATGTTGCTCTAAAAATGCCCTAAATGGTCCTTAGCTTGTTGCAATCCTATATATGGATTTCCAAGACCATTTTCAGAGGCTGTTGGTTTTCTAGTTCACAAGGTCATATCTTGAACCTTCAGTCAAGGAATAGGACACATTCAGTCCAGTTTGTATCAAAATAGAGTAGAAAGTTGTAGATCATTTGCATATTATGTCAAGAGGCTTTGAATCTTCAAGCAAGGTGTATGCAGAGGCTTAGATCCTCATTCTTAATTCAGGTTTTCAGTTCCATTTCTCTCAATCTGTGTCAGGTTTTATGGGTTTAGAATGTTCTGATTCTTTGTATGGAGTTTATCTATGCATGTGTTATTTATTTTTAGTTTTGTTGAAATCAGATTAAAAAAAATCTTTAGATGATGCACAAGTTCATAGGGTTTGCACAGGGATTTATGTAAGCAGTATGGTTATGGGTATTTTTGTTTATGACTTGGATCTATGGTGAAGTAATAGTAATCAGTCTCTGTATTCTGCAGTGTACTAGATAATTTGACCAATTGATAAGGCACTGATCTGAAGCAAGTAAACTTTATCTTGATACATGTTTGGTTGGGATGTGTTGTATTCTGCAAAAGTTTAATCAAATCCTTTCAATCTTTTCAATTTTATGTTTGTGGGTATCAATTATTGCACCCCAGTGATGGAGAGTCATTGAATAATACGTTGTTATTTAGTACTTTCTCACTGTTATCTATTGTAAGATCCAGTATTGAGTAAGGAATAGAGTTATATCTATTGGATCAGGTGTACCCTTCTTGGTTATGTAGAGCCAGAAGTGAAGAGGGCAGTCTTGTCCCTATAGTTGGTCCAGTTACCTACTAATTTTTCACATTTAGAACTAACCCCTCCTTAATATCACTCATAGGTATATTGGTGTCTCATGGAGTGTAAAATCCTATCTAGTAACCAAAAAAATGGTGACTCTACTAGGGAATAGAGATTGTAATCATGAGTAAATAGTGCAGGTTCCAAGTTGAGCTGGACTCTTGGCCTACCTATTTCAATCAATTGATATGTCTAGTGTTATAAATTAGCTATAAATAATGCAGGTATGAGTAGAGCTAGACTCTTGGTTGGATTATTATTTATCCAGTGGTTTTCATTAAAGTGTATAAGAGTCAGTTTTAAAAGTTTCAAATTATCTCATCCAGTTGTGAGTGGCAACTTTGAGTTCTTTGTTTGATCAGTGCATATAATGATATATTTTCAGTCTTGATAAATAGTTTCTATACCCTGTTGAAGTTTGTTGTGTTGATGGAAAGAGATACAAAAAGAGTTTTGAACAATTAAGGTGTTTGTCCTCTTCAAGGAGGTGGCAGCTCTACAATTGTTTCAGCAAAGAAAATTTCAAATTTAGAGGCATTCCATCCAACAAGTTGAGTTTCAATTTCTACACTTCCAAGTATTTTTTATCTTCATGTGTTTTTCCATAAGATCAGCTATAAAATATTTTGTTCCCTATCAAGTGTTTCAACACTAGTAAGAAGGGAAGAGTAACATAAAACAATTTCATGTTTCCATATTGAGTATCTTGTCATGAAACTTTAAATTTACTATCATAGAGGCTCTAATGTTTTGGTATACCTCTTGCAAAGACAAAACAAGATGAATGGTTCTCATCTTGTTTCAAATCAAATGGATAATCAGCAAATAGGCCAGCCTAGAAGGCTATGTTTTAGTAGGCTAGATAGAGCTTTAAGTTGTGATCATGTTTTGAGATTCCCCAATTCTTTCCCTAGTGAGCTCATTGATTTAATTCTAGTCTTTGATGATCATTCAGATTCAACATTAGAGCATATCCTAATATTCTTCAGATTTATTTTAAAATATCAGATTTATGATGAAGATGTCAGCATGATATTTTTTGGGAGATCCCTCAAAGGGGTTATAGCTGATTGGTACTTGAGTTTACCTCCAAAATGTGTCTCTTCATTGATTGACTTCAAGTGGTTGTTCTTAGAAGAATTTTCTGATAATGATGAATGGGATAAGTTGCAAAAGGATCATCTACAAAAAAATAATATAAATAGTATTTCAGAATAGCTCATGTTTAATGATGAAAATGTTTCTCAAATTGATAAAGTTATGTCAGAAGAACATTTAGATTGTAGTAGTGATAAAGAATCAGAATCATTGTATACAAGGTCTTCTACTGATTCAGAGATGTCTGAATTTGAAAGTCAGAATTATTTGAGTGAAGATTTTGATAAAGATATTAAGGATGACTTGTCTTCGGATTTGTGTGAACCACTGCTAAAAAATCAGGACAACATTTCTCATGATTCCATAATTTACATCAGTTGTGATTCTTTACCGAGTAAGGAGATGTGTTCTTCTAATAATGAAAACAATGAGGATTCTGATATGAATGATGTGAGTACTTCTGCTCATAAAGAGGCACTGCATATAGATGAGTCAATTTCTCTTGCTCTTAGTAGTGATGAGATCTCTGATTTGTTGACAGCTGAATATAATAAGTGTACACATCTATGTAGTCAGCAAATGTTAGACCCTGTTGATCTTTGTTTTGATGATGAAAATGTTGCAAAGGATTTGTATAAGTGTGAATCCTTTAGTGAGGATGATCAAGGTATGAGTTCTTGTGATGATCATGGACTATTTGTGGATACAAAATCAGATCATGGGAATATGACAGTAAGGTTTCCTTGTGAGCACCCTTATGCAAATAAAAATGATGATGTTGTTTCCTTTTGTGCTGATGATGTTGGTTATGATGCTGATAGTGAATTCAATGAATGTCAAGATGTCAAAAAAGAGTCTATAGTTGAATATGCTTCTATTAACTTAGTAGACCTTTCTTTTTATCAACATAAGAGAACAATCTTATTATCTCAATATAAGAGATATTTGTGCAAACAACCAAAAGATGATTATGATGCAGATGAAAGTTGCTGCAATGATGGCTTTGCACATGATGATTTGATCCAAGAGTTTGTTGCCCCTATTCAAAACAAGAAGGAAACTTGCAGCATTAAACAAGAAACCAAGGAGAATGACAATGAAATCCAGTGCGCACTGAACAGTGAACAAATCTCAGACATCTTAGAAGCTAATTTTTAGAGATTAAACATTTTGCAAGATTATAATGCATATGAGTGCAAGGAGTATAAGAGTGTCATATATGATGAGTATGATGACTCATATGCTGCTATGGATTCAGATTTGGATGATTTTGGTTTGAGTGGTTCTTGTTTTGATCAGGGTGCTGAAGAAAGTAACAAATCTACATGTGTATTCTCAGATTTACAAATGTTAAATAAATTGTTAATTAGTGATCCATTTTCAGATTTAGAGAGTGCTGGTAAATGTTTTGATTAGAAAGAAGTCTCAAATGTTGTGCAGTCATGTTTTGACTTGGATGGTTTGAAAGTTGTTGTTATGACTGAGATTGATTCCTTTCTGCAAACTAAAATCCAAGTTAGGTTTGTTTTCAACAATGTAAAGGGGATGGAATATTTTCCTTTTCAGCTTGTCAGCGGTGATAAAGAGTGTGACAATTTTTTGTTACATAATGGTCAACATTCTCAGTATTGGGGTGACTTCCAATCACCTAATGACATGGAGGATGCTGATTATTTGTTATTTGATATGCTGAAAATATTGGGCAACATGTTGGATCAAGTTGCAAGAAATAATAAGTATCACTTACCTCTGACCCATGGAAATGAGAATCAAGTTTTTGATAGGGGAAAGTGGTGATTTTAGTTTGATGGTTGTCACTCATTTGTAATTGTACGTATTGTACAATTGCTTTCTTTCAGTTGTGTGGTGTGTTTCTTTCAACAAGGTTCACAGTTTTTGAGAGAGAGAAAGTGGTCGGTTTTCATTTTTGAGTAGTCTGCTCTACCAAAGATTCATGGATTCTCTACATGCCCACAAGGGGCACGTGTCCCCAATTAGAGCCACTGTTGGTACTATGAAAAATTGATATAGTTTTGAGCCCATGTTAAGAACTTTTTCCTAAGGCAATGTTCGGTGCTCCAAAAGAACAGTTTAAAAGACATGAATTCAAGAGCATGTAAAAATGGGCCTGATCAATTTCATGAGATACAACTTGGGAATGGGTTCAACACCTTTCATTTGACATATGCAGTGGGTTCCAGTTCCTAAATTTTAAATCTGATGTGTTTAGGGAGTAGCCATTTCGAGGTGTCCACTTAAATCTGCATTTTTACCTAAGTGTCAAATCATTGTAGCAGGACCTGTTTGCATTTGAATATCTTGTGTCCTGTTAGGTTTCATGGCCCGCCACTTTGGGAATGTTTACAATGAATATCAAAGAGCTTATGTTTCAAAGCTCAAGCCATTTCGAGTCTTCTTGATCAATTTTTGGATCACCCAAAGTTGGCTTTCCAAATTTGTCCTATTTCTCTAATCTGCCCAGTTTTCTGAGTGACCCTGTTTGACTAGTTATAACTTTTGACCTTCTGACTCAATTGACAAAATTCCCTTTTTCCTATATTCCAGTGGTCAAATACTTCTTGTGTTTCAATTTTTAGGCCATGATGAATCCGTTTGCCCAGTTTGCCAATCTGATTCCGTTTGTAGTTTCTAACATTTTAATGAGGATCAGTCGCACAGTTTAGTCTGAGGCCCTGTTCGGATGAGTGCATTAAGTGCCATGTGATTGATCAAGATGTGTCAGTTGTTGCATCATGTTTTAGGCATAAGAAAGAATCTTCATGCTGATTTTCGGCCCCCCATGTGCCAATTTGACATGTTTGTCAGAGCCATTCAGTTTACAGATTGTTAAGTTTCTTCAGCAGTGCATAGTTCAGTTTTGTGAGTGGCTCACTTTGGGGTCTTGCTATTTGTGCCCGGTTTGAGGTCAATCATAATTGAAGGATGATCCATATTTTAGACCTGGAAGAGTACTTTTCTAAAGATTTTGGGGTCTCTGCCAATCAAGATGACCACTTTCTGAAGCCAATTATAAACCCAGTTTATGCATATTTTGTTGTTTTAAATCTTGAATATTATTAATGTGCTGACTTTGGAAATTGATTATGATTGGCATTTCAACTATCTGAGGAAGCTAGTTATGGATTCATATTCCCTGTATGAGGGTGAATCAATGCCCAAGTTGCCATTTTCTGAAAGTTTTAGTGAGTGAGTTTTTAAAGCCAATTCCGAAGCTAACTTGTGTGATTTTGGAAGTACGAACAGATTTGGTTTTCAAGTAGCCATGTTTGACCACTAATAACTTTGGGCTCCAATCTTTCTGGATGGTCTCCTTCAACGAGCGTATTGTAATGGTGGAAATGAACTTGTCTTTCTGGTGGCGTGTTCTTGTGAGGCCATTCGGTCAGTTTTTAAAAGCTAGTTCCTAAGGCCAGTTGTTGTTTGTATGATCAATTTGTAGAGATGTAAAAGATGGATGGTTATGATCACTAGTTCAATGCTTATGGTTCAAATTCATTAAAATCCATGTTTGGATTAAATTGAAAATGAAAATCAATGTCAGAGTGATGATGTCCAAATCAGGAGTCCGCCGACCCAACTTACATTATTGAAGTTCAATGCTTAGTCAATATACAAAAGACATGGGGACTTGAAATGCAGGGTATAAAAAACTTCCTAGGGGAACTTGGATGGACCTATTCAGTACTGATATTTTAACAATAAGGCTATGAATAGAAAATCCTACCAGTTTTGTAGAAGTTTCAATGCAGAGAGAGTGTCTTTTCACATTTTGCATGAAATATGCACCTTATGCCGACAAGTTCTATGTGTAGAAAATAATGTCGTTACAGTATCTCATTCTTCCACATTGGTTTTGCATTCTTTACTAAGTACTTGGTTATCTAAGGAAATGATCTAGATTGATCTCTTTGTATCAACTTCTTAAAAGAGAATAAAATGCAATGGCTCCTCCATTTGTATTTTTACCGTTAAGATAGATGATTTGGAGATAGACAAGCATGTATGATACATCAATTCTCTTGAAAAGAAAAAGATTTTAATTCAATGGTCATGGAACACTTGAGAATGAGTGGTGCATTTTGGGGTCTAACATCATTAGATCTCATGGGGAAGACTGAAGATGTGGATCAAGAAGCTATTGTTTCTTGGGTGCTGCAGTGTCAACATGATTGTGGTGGATTTAGTGGAAATATTAGGCACGACCCTCATATGCATACCTTGAGTGTTGTCAAATATTGGCCCTACTTGACAACTTAGATGTTATTGAAGCAGACAAGATATCAAATTATGTCGTGGGATTGCAACATGAGGATGGATCCTTTGTAGGTTAATAAAAGATGTGTGTGCCTTATTTTAAAAGTTATGAGCCAGTATAAACAAAAAATTGAAGCCACCAGCATTAGAAGAAGACTGCTTGCGGACCAAGGAGGACTAACACATGAGTTGAAAAGGCCAACATACGCATAGAGTGGAGGCAGTGTGAAATGAACCGAGGGTCCATATTTTAAAATAATGTAAGGAGACTGTGCATAGGCTTCCATGGCTTGCAGACCATAGTGGATCTTGCAAGTGCTAGAGAACAAAGGAAAATAATGGTTCTCAATTTGATGATTGAAAGAATTACTGGTGAATGAGAGTGAAACAATGAACCATGATAGCTTCTTTGATTGGGGACTCACTCACCATGTCAAAACTTGTAGAAGGAAACTCACGCAAGTATTGGAGCCAGTGCATGTGGCATGGACAAGCCAACGTAAGCAATGCAAAGGATGTCAGCATATAAAAAAAATTCCTCCAAGGCAAAGGATAAGAGGATTTTGTTATGGGCAATGGTTGTTTCCTATTTCAACCAAGGCAAGAAAATGGTGCATGCCTTTCTCTTCAAGGTTGCACATGTAATCAAGAATGGCTGCCAGCATTTTAAATCACCAAGCCTAATGCATATAGTGGAGGATGCACGCTAATAAAGTGATGCTGCACACATTGATTTGAAAGCATGGTTGCACACGTTTGTTAATGTATTGTGCGTGTTTTCTGGTTATATGCGCACTTGTTTTCATAAGTGTGCATCATGGCCAAAAGGGGTGTATACAGGTGGTTGAATAGAGGCTGTGAAGGTTTTTCTTCCATTAGTGTTAAGTATTACACATAGGAAGGTATTGATAAAATGAGGCCAGCGTAAGATATGTACATGCTAGCATGAATTAGCTAAGGAGAAATCACACACCATTACACTAGGGTTTGATTTTTTATATAGATCCCAGTTTTTAAAAAAAGGCCAAAATAGATGCCAGGTTTATAAAGGGAGGTTATCTCTGGTTTGAAGACTAGCACTGCAAGATTGGTGTGTATATCAGTTCTTAAAGGAAGGAGTACATGTCATTTTCCAATGGCAGTGCATTAAAAAGGGGTTACAAGTCTAGACGCCCTTCACTGTATTTGCTAGCCCCAAAGAAAATGGGAGCACACAGTATCTTGGCTAGGGGAAGGCGTCTAGAATGTGGAGTTACGAAAAGGGATTTATCCCACATTAGCAGCGGAATCAGGCAAAGTGTTATTTAAATATCAATCCACACAATAAGCTTGTGTCCAAGAGTGGATGCCCAGGTATGAAGACTTGCTCACGTGCATGAGGATCAAGATGCCCAGTTGGCAAATGACGTGGGTGGTGATGTGGCAAGTGGGCCCTACGTAGGTAAGGAAATTTTGACCTGATTTGAAATACAGGTCGGATGCACGGAGATACGTGCTCGGAGATCCAATGAATGTCATCATCTCGTAGAAATGAAAATGCACGCCAATTATCATTGCAAATTTGTGACAAAGTGACAAGTGTCACCGGGTGATGTGGTGAGCTGGTACAGTTAGGCACCCAGATGGATTGAGTAGACCAACCAAGTTGTGACATGTGGCACTGGGCAGTGATGAAGCAAAGGACAGACAGTTGATCGACCGCCTTGGGATGCATGTCGATCTGACGGTGGTCACTAAAGCATGAAGCAAAGATGCTCAGAGTTTAACCATTGTGAAAGAATGACAGCACGACATGTGTCATCTGGTGAGATGTCAAATAGATGCACGATCAACGAGGCCACCCATTCGGAGAGCGACTTGTGGTAGGGGTGTGTTGACGGGTCCAACTGGGTGATGAGATGGATCAGTGGATGAATCATGTAGTGCCATGTGGCACATAGGGCCCACTTTCAAATTCAAATGTTTGTTCAAATATTTAAATTCGAATTTGTATAGTTGAACTATATCAAAAGGTCAAAAATTTAAATAATGCAACTGCTCACGGAAAATAATGTTTGAGAGCTTTAGTTTTATCCAAATATGAAATTATTATATGTTTTTGAAATCGGCGTGAAATGATCTTTCCAATGGCAATGTTAAAAATCAGATTTGGCAAAGTTGGTGAGAGCAGTAATGGACTGTGTAATTCGAGGTCAAATTTGAGTAAGGATAAGATATTTTGTAAAGTTATGTTCTGGAATGTAAAACAAAATCAGATTTGTTTTAGATATTTTTGAGAGTCTTAGGGTTGACTGTGTTGCCCTAAAAATGCCCTAAATGGTCCTTAGCTTGTTGCAATCCTATATATGGATTTCCAAGACCATTTTCAGAGGCTGTTGGTTTTCTAGTTCACAAGGTCATATCTTGAACCTTCAGTCAAGGAATAGGACATATTCAGTCTAGTTTGTATCAAAACAAAGTAGAAAGTTGCAGATCATTTGCATATTGTGTCAAGAGGCTTTGAATCTTCAAGCAAGGTGTATGCAAAGGCTTAGATCCTCATTCTTAATTCAGGTTTTCAGTTCCAGTTCTCTCCATCTATGTCAAGTTTTATTAGTTTAGAATGTTCTGATTCTTTGTATGGAGTTTATCTATGCATGTGTTATTTATTTTCAGTTCTGGTTGAAATTAGATTAAAATATGCTTTAGATGATGCACAAGCTCATAGGGTTTGCACAGGGATTTCTATAAGCAGTATGGTTCTGGGTATTTGTGTTTATGACTTGGATCTATGGTAAAGTAATAGTAATCAGTCTCTGTATTTTGTAGTGCACTAGATAATTTTCCCAATGGATAAGGCACTGATCTGAAGCAAGTAAGATTTATCTTGATACATGTTTTGTTTGGATGTGTTGTATTCTACAAAAGTTTAATCAAATCCTTTCAATCTTTTCAATTTTATGTTTGTGGGTATTAGTTATTTCACCCCAATGATGGAGAGTCAATGAATAATAGGTTGTTATTTAGTACTTTCTCACTATTATCTATTGTAAGATCTAGTATTGAGTAAGGAATAGAGTTGTATCTATTGGATCAGGTGTACCTGCCTTGGTTTTGCAGAGCCAAAAGTGAAGAGGGTAGTCTTGTCCCTATAGTTGGTCCAGTTACCTATAGATTTCTCACATTTGGAACTAACCCCTCCTTAATATTAGTCATAGGTATATTGGTGTCTCATTGAGTGTAAAATCCTATCCAGGAACCAATAGAAAGAAGCTGAATTTGCATGGACAGAAGAATGTGAAGCATCATTCCAGAAGTTGAAAGATGTTCTAACAACAACACCTATTCTCAGAGGACCTGATTGGAAGCTTCCATTCCATATCTAGATAGATGCATCTGATTATGCTATTGGAGCAGTTCTGGACAAAAGGAAGGTATTATTGAACATGCAATTTACTATATTAGTAAAAATTTGCAAGGAGCAGAATTAAATTATACTGTTACTGAAAAAGAGTTGTTAGCAGTTGTTTATGCACTAAACAAATTTAGGCACTACATCACAAGCTATGATGTATTTGTTTATACTAATCATTTAGCTATCAAGTACTTAATGAATAAACCTACCATTAGTGGTAGATTAGCACACTGGTTACTCCTCATGCAAGAATTTGATGTAAAGATAATAGACAAACTAGGAAAGGCTAATGTAGTGGCTGATTTCTTGTCACGACTGCAAGTGCCAGATGATCCTGCAACAATTGATGATAGATTCCCTGATGAGCACTTGTTTTCTATTGATTCTTTTAATCCATGGTATGCAGACTTAGCCAACTACCTTGCTACAGGGAGAATGCCACCTCACTTTTCTCCTAAACAATGCCAATTGTTGGTTGAGAAGAGTTTTAACTTCTCTTGGATATTAGGCTTCATGTTTTATACAGAACTAGACCAGGTCACCAGGCGATGTGTTCGAGAGGATGAAACTTATGACATCCTTCGGGCATGCCATGATGAGCCATGTGAAGGACATTTTTCTAGAAAGAGGACAACCTACAAAATTTTGACAACCGGATACTACTGGCCTACTTTACATAAGGATGCAGCAAAACATTCTCGGCACTGTGATAGGTGCCAACATATGGGACGTCCCACAAAGTTTGATGAAATGCCCCTCTAGCCGTAGGTAGTTGTTGTGTGTGTGAAAATTGTACCTGATCTGTAGACACAACACTCAGTAAAACATTAGAGGTTAGCTATAATCAAAATCATGCAAAATTGAAAGCTATCTAACCAAGCGATTTACTGCCTTCTAATAGGTGCGAGATTAATGTTCTCAGACTGTAATCAAGATCAGTGACCTAGACGACACCTAAATGAAGGATTTGAATGCAATTCTAGATATGGAATAAATGCAATTAATCTATATTTTTGATATTTTCTATGCAATAAGAATGAATGAAAAACTGATATGAAATTAATCTATATGAAAACTGATATGCTATGCTAATCTAATAATGATATGAAATATGAATGCAAAAATAAGATTGATCTCACAAAGATGTCGATTCACAAGAGCTTTGATTCTTCAATTCCAATTCTCCAACATGATTGTGCAAAATATGAGATGATTTGTGAAGAGCTGAGCCTTTAATTTATAGAAATCCAGGGCTTTGGAGGTGCATGAATAAAAGCCATAAATCACTCAAATTAACTCATCTTGATTTTTGAGTTATCTGATCATAAAAGATAGTTAATTCTCAAAATCATGCAAAAACATGCAAAAATAGCTTTTTAACTCAAATTAGAGTTTAGATCAGCTTTTTGAACTCCAAAAGGATGTTGAGTTCCAAAAAGTCAATAACTTGCATTGATTTTCTGATTTGGAGTTTAACTGTTTCTTTTGAATATGCATAATAATTAAGAATTAAATAAATAAATAAAGTGATTTATCCTCAACTCAACTGATTTTTGAAAATAAATAATTAATTTATGGGTTAATTAACTATTTATTCAAACTTTTATTAAAAATTATATTATTAAATAATGACAACATGCTTTAATTAATTAAATAAGAATTTAATCAATTAAAGATAGGAATTTTGATTTATTGTCAAAATTAAATAATACAATTAATAATAGATAGAATTAAATTTAATTACATAATTAAGTGGCAAATATTAAATCTAATTAATTAAATATGAAAATATTCAATTAATCAAACTTAGGATAAATGTGATTTATCGCCAAATAATCATTAAATTAAAGATAATTAAGATAATTAGGAATATTACTAGGAATATTCCCCGATGCAAAATTTAAGATAATCAATTATGATTCGATGATGTTTAGATGTGCCTTAGATTAGGACTTTGATGTCGATTTCATATGATTTGATGATATAGGAGGTTAATGAACTTATAGCCCATTTTTGAGGTATTACATTTTGCCCCTCTTTGAATTACTGTGTGAAGCGCAGTGGTTCAAAGATAGTCTGTGTTTGATAAAGATATGAAACTGATTCAAAAGATAAACCGATCTCAAGATAGAAACCGATTGAAAGATATTGAGATAGGAGTTGATTGATATTGAATTAAGATGGAGATAATAGGTCTTGAATGACCAAAGATAATGTTCACTGTAGCAGAAAATAAACCTATGATTGCGAAAAAGTGTCAAAACACCTGATTCTGAACCTTAGGATTGATAAGAAGTGAGTGACCCGTTCTAGACTCGATTGTCTTAGCAGAACTAGCAGGTATCACATCTGAATCCTTCAGTTGCCAAAGAACCAAGGAAAGAACACTATGATCTGATGGTTGTAAAAACTGATACAGTTTACAAGATTAGGAGAATACCAAATTGATATGGATCGATGAATCTGATATGCCCCAAGTGATGATAGATTTGCCCCGAGCGATGAGGTCTTTTTTTTTGATGAATCAGTAACTAGACATGATTGTTTGTCTTGATCACTGATGAAAGATATTGATAGACTTGATCGATAGAATTTGATTTACAGACTTTGAATGATGTGCAATAGCATGCCCCCTTCGGGATTAAAATTGAAATCTGACAAGAAAAGTCAGCGTTGATAGTTTAGAAGCATGTTAATTGATCTGAGAAGTGGTTATTTACATCCGAGAACGCATTCTGCATCATTGGAAGGTCCCAAAAGACCAAGTTTGACTAGGTTTGACCATGAGTTGACCATGGTTGACCAAGTTGAAATTTTGATAGTTTGATGTAAGATAATCAGTTAAGTTGAATACTAGATTTCTGTGATGATTGAAGGTCGAATATGCAAGTAGTTAATAATATGAATGATCTCAGATTCGAATTTTGATCTCGAAAAAGGATTTTACTTGCTATTTCATTGGAGGAACATTCGTGTGAGATTCAGCTCTTGTTAGACTTGAAGATGCGATTTGAAGAATCATTTAAGCATTGAAGTTCATTTAATCATTGTGAGATCATGCAAACATGCAAAATGCAATGAGACATGCAAAATGAAATGAGACATGCAAAATGAAATGCAACCTAAGACCGAGGACCTAGTCACTGATCATATGTCGATTTGTTATCATCATTGAACTTTTAGGTAACCAGATAAATCAATACAATGCCCACTAGCCATGAAACCATAGACATATGAATATTGATTTGTATGTGCAAGAATCAATACAACACCCACTGGTTATACAACCATGGACATATGAATATTGATTTATTTTTGGAATGTTGGATTAGATATAAGCACCAAGGCACAAACGCCAGGATGACCTGAATATCATGTCCATTTTGATATAGCAATTTGTACAAGCATCAAAACATAAATGTTGTGATGACCTGAGTACGCCTTGCGTTACAAACACATCAAACAGTTAAGAGATCATTCTAAATCCAATGTGAATTACCCGTAGTGACCCTTTATCGTTCACATCCTTAGGCAAGATTGCGTTCCACAGTAGGAAAAAGAACTTACTCAAAAAGACAATAGTTAGATCAAACTTCCTTGAATTGTCTGGGTATCAATGGTCGAGGTACGCATGGCCATCCAATTCAAGATAGAGGCTCTTACAGTCGGACACCATTTCAATCCAGAAGTTCCAAAGATGTTAGATTTTCACATACAAGCAGAAGATAAAGAAAAGATTATGCCCCCAGTCATTACTCTCTAAATCCTATAAAAGACATCATCGAAGAGCTCGAAGGGACACAATATGCAAAAATCTCAATGCGAATCAGTAAGCCTACAAGGAGATAAAAGCATGAAAAGCACAGATTGTTTTCAGTTGAGTTTTGATGTTTGATTGTTGTTGATGCAAAATCCTTTCTGGAGACGAGACTGACTGACTGACTCAACTTGAAGCTTCAAAGGACTCTGAGTGGATATGACACGTCTAAGATACATGGGAGACCATAGGATATAACATTGATTGCCCCCAAGTTTGAACATTGATAGGATACAGACGCTTGAGCTGATTGGTGTACAGACCGACTTATTGAAACCAGGATATGTAGAAATAAACCGGGAGATATGTACAAACTAAAGCAAGACTGAAAGCTGGGAAAGACCAAGATTGTGCTGATAGATGGAGCATTTTGGAACAAGTGGTGCCCGTTTGCCGAGTTTTCACCATCTTGGTAGAGATTCTATTTTTGCTACCGAGGTGCCTGTTTCCAGGTTTTCACCAAGGCACTTTTTTCTTTTTTTTCTTTTTTTTCTTTTTTTTGTATTTTTCATTTTTTCAATTTTTTTGTACTTTTTATTTTTTTTTATTTTTTTGTGAATCATCAAGGCGCCTATTGCTAGGTTTTCACCAAGATGTTCATTTTTTCAGGACTTTTTCTGATTTTTAAGATTTTTTTTCAGGACATTTACCAAGCACTGAATGCCTTAGGCATAGAATTTCTTTAGATGGAGAACGTTGATTGGTTCTCAGAGCTGTTCTCCTTCAGTTGTTGAGAGTTGATAGGCACCAAAGCCAAAAGTAGCAGTGATTACAAAGGGACCCAGCCAGTTGGGTTCGAACTTCCCCTTGTGTTCTCGATGTGATTGATTTTTAGGATTTTCTCTCAACACTAGATCGCCAACCTGAAATTCTCTATGTCTGACTTTCTTGTTGTAGCCTCTAGACATTCTTTTCTGATACACTCTGAGATGATCATATGCTGCTTGTCTGCGCTCATCTAGTAGTTCAAGTTCTTGTAACCTCGACACTCTGTAGTCTTCATCAGTGACAAGTCCATGCATTTTGATTCTAAGTGATGGGATTTCAACCTTAATAGGTAGTACTGGTTCAGACCCATAAACTAAAGCGAAAGGTGTAGCCCCTGTAGGTGTTCTGATACTGGTTCTGATACTTGTTCTGATACTGGTTCTGATAGTAATTCTGATAATTGTTCTGATACTGGTTCTGATACTGATTCTGATACTGATTCTGATGCTTGTTCTGATACTGATTCTGATAATTGTTCTGATACTAGTTCTGATATTTGGTATACTTTATAGCATTTTTTTTTCATTTGCAAACTCCCAAGCAAGATCATATCGTGCAGTCCCAATGTCTAGCAAGGTGGAGAACAAGAGGGATTGGCAAGCTGGTGGAAGAGATGGAAGACAAGAGAATGAAGGAGAATGAAGGGAAGAAATCCTCAAGGGAAAACTTCTCAAGAATACTCAAGCTAGGGAAAAATTGTCATGTAAAGCATATTTGGATAAGCAATGAAAGGCTAGCATAGGATAACCACAAAATCATAATGCCAGAGCGGGATAGGATGTAGTCCAAAGGAGTAGACATGTCAAGAGGCTTCATAGCACCGTGTTTTACTCTTTTTTTTCTTTTTTCTTTTTTTTTATTTTTATTTTTATTTTTTTATTTTTTTATTTTTTTGTATTTTTTATTTTTTCAATTTTTTTGTACTTTTGATATTTTTTGATTTTTTTGTGAATCATCAAGGCGCCTATTGCTAGGTGGGCGCCAGAAATGTGTGTGTGAAAATTGTACCTGATCTGTAGACACAACACTCAGTAAAACATTAGAGGTTAGCTATAATCAAAATCATGCAAAATTGAAAGCTATCTAACCAAGCGATTTACTGCCTTCTAATAGGTGCGAGATTAATGTTCTCAGACTGTAATTAAGATCAGTGACCTAGACGACACCTAAATGAAGGATTTGAATGCAATTCTAGATATGGAATAAATGCAATTAATCTATATTTTTGATATTTTCTATGCAATAAGAATGAATGAAAAACTGATATGAAATTAATCTATATGAAAACTGATATGCTATGCTAATCTAATAATGATATGAAATATGAATGCAAAAATAAGATTGATCTCACAAAGATGTCGATTCGCAAGAGCTTTGATTCTTCAATTCCAATTCTCCAGCGTGATTGTGCAAAATATGAGATGATTTGTGAAGAGCTGAGCCTTTAATTTATAGAAATCCAGGGCTTTGGAGGTGCATGAATAAAAGCCATAAATCACTCAAATTAACTCATCTTGATTTTTGAGTTATCTGATCATAAAAGATAGTTAATTCTCAAAATCATGCAAAAACAGCTTTTTAACTCAAATTAGAGTTTAGATCAGCTTTTTGAACTCCAAAAGGATGTTGAGTTCCAAAAAGTCAATAACTTGCATTGATTTTCTGATTTGGAGTTTAACTGTTTCTTTTGAATATGCATAATAATTAAGAATTAAATAAATAAATAAAGTGATTTATCCTCAACTCAACTGATTTTTGAAAATAAATAATTAATTTATGGGTTAATTAACTATTTATTCAAACTTTTATTAAAAATTATATTATTAAATAATGACAACATGCTTTAATTAATTAAATAAGAATTTAATCAATTAAAGATAGGAATTTTGATTTATTGTCAAAATTAAATAATACAATTAATAATAGATAGAATTAAATTTAATTACATAATTAAGTGGCAAATATTAAATCTAATTAATTAAATATGAAAATATTCAATTAATCAAACTTAGGATAAATGTGATTTATCGCCAAATAATCATTAAATTAAAGATAATTAAGATAATTAGGAATATTACTAGGAATATTCCCCGATGCAAAATTTAAGATAATCAATTATGATTCGATGATGTTTAGATGTGCCTTAGATTAGGACTTTGATGTCGATTTCATATGATTTGATGATATAGGAGGTTAATGAACTTATAGCCCATTTTTGGGGTATTACAGTTGTCACACCTTTGACAAGTGGGGTATTGACTTCGTTGGACCCATTGAGCCCTCTTCTCATGGGAAGTCTTACATCTTAGTATGTACTGATTATGCAACAAAATGGGTTGAAGCCAAAGCTATAAGACATGCCAGAGATCAAAAAGTTGAGTTTCTTTATGAATGCATATTCACCAAATTTGGAGTACCAAGGGAAATTGCCATAGATCAAGGGGCTCAATTCACCTCTAACCTTATCATAGATTTGATGCAAGAGTACATGGTGCATCATGGAAAATCTTCACCCTATCATCCTCAGGCCAATGGCCAGGCTAAAATCACAAACTGGGAGATAGAATCCATTCTCACTAAAATAGTGGCTGTGCATAAAAAGGATTGGGCTACATGCCTTCCTGAAGCCATATGGGCTTATCGCACCACATGGAAAACCACCACAGGGTTTACTCCTTTTGAGTTGGTATATGGAAAATTAGCCTCTATGTTGATTGGGTTCCAGCATAAAACACTTCGCACCACCTTAGATCTGGATATAGATATCACCAAAGCACAAGAAGATAGGTTACTGTAATTAAATGGATTGGATGAATACATAAAGTCTGCCCTCTACAATACGGAGTTGATACAACAGCAAAGAAAAAAATGGCATGATAAGTTCATTCGTGATAAAAAAATTTATGTAGGAGATTGAGCACTGTTATATGATTCAAGATACCAACACACACCTAGGAAATTTCACACCGGATGGCTTGGGCCTTATGAGATCATATTAGTATTTGACAATGGAGCAGTACAACTTTTAACCATTGATCCTGTTAAATTCAAGTTACTCATCAACGGGCATCACCTAAAACTTTACCACAAACCTATTAGCCGTGATGAGTTCCTAAAGCAGTTCCAGAGCACAACTGAAGCAAGTGATCTTGTAGCCAAAGAATCTAGGTCTTCCACCCAGTATTCTGCCAATTCTTGATTCCATTAAAGAACACCATAATAAATATTTCACATTTCATGGAATAATTTCTCCATAATAATTTTTCATCTCACCTTCTCTCTTTTCCACCCATTCACCCCATCCCATCACTTCAATTATGCAGGTGCAGTTTTCTGAACAACTCTTCCTGTAGTGCCTCTAGGTTCGTGCCACATATACTCGTACATATATTATTTTTATTCATTAATTTTTAGGATTTTGTGTCATTTTAATTTTTCACTCTTGCTTAACCTAGCCTGGTGGGACCCATCCCATTACCTAGTTGGGGGGGGGGGAACTATTCTATTTTCAAAATTTCAAAATTAGCATGTAAAATTAAAGTTCTTGTCTTTGAATTGTGTTTGCGACATGACTTGATGATTTGTCCTTTTGTGATTGCATTATCACATTTGAAGTAAATTAAATATATTAAAGTCTGATCTTGATTTCTAATTATATGTCACGACATGTTTGGGGTGGCAGCCTTGGCACGTGTGAGCTATTATGAGATGTTATGCAAAACTTATATCATTAGATTTCATGCAAAAATATTTAATTCTATGAATCAAGTTGCAGTTTGTACGCTGTCTTTTCTTCTGCAACATCTTGTTCCGTAATGCATTGAGGTCTGTGACTTGCCATTGTCGAGCTCTGTGGGAATTGTAGTTCTGCAAATTCAAAACTTTTTTGAGAGTAGCAATGGGAGGTGACCTTAAATGACATGAGCCAGTGGATCACAGGGTTTTGCTAGATGATGCATCCACTTGTGAAATATTTAGAAGAAGAGGATGGTTGGATTATTGTTTAAGCCTTAAAGGGTTTAATGAGGAAGTTGCTCTGTAATTTTTATCTACCTTGAAGGATGGCTTTGCAAAAGTCAAAGGCTTGAAGATTGAATTCATAGAAGATGTAGCAGCTGAAGTGACTGGTTTACCACAAGAAGGTGAACAATGGGTGAAAGATTTTGACCTGCATTCGGTGAGAGCCCAGTTCACTTTGCATGGTGATCCTCAGTTAGATATCAATAGGAAGCAAGGACCTTGGTGATTATCTTTGCCTCTAGAGTTCATTCAGCCAACCACATTTTTTATTCAGTACTTCACCTGTGAGGGACGCTACAAGTATTTGCATGCTCTGCATTTCAAAATTCTCAGTCATCTTTGACATGACAACAAACCCATAAATCTTCCCAGCTTCCTATTTAACATTGTGAAAAAGCAACCTTTATTAGTCCAGTCAAGAAGCAACCAGTCTATTTCACGTCATTGCTTAATAAAATTAATTGTAGAAAGGGAATTGAATAGACAAAAGGTTGGGACATGGGAAGAATTTTTGTAAATGAATGAGGTTGAACCTAGAGTAGTTGGCCCTTGAGGTCATGGTTTTGGTTAGAGAGAGAAAACATCCTCTGGGGTTCATAAAATTGTTCAAAGAATTGAGAATGATCCTGAAGCCTCTCCTTCCATTTCTAGGTCACCTAGAAAAAGAACTTTCAGTGCTGGAGCCTCTTCTTCTCAGAGGAAGAAAAACAAAAGTATGGAAGCTCCCAATATTCTTGAATCCTCGCCGTTCATAAGGACCAGGTCTACATCTAGGAAAGATAAGTGTAAAACAATGGAGCCAGAAGAGGAAATATTAGAACCTCAGCCTAGTGATAATACTGATAATATGGAAGAAACCCTACATTCCCCTAGGGAGGAGAATTCTGAAAACCCTCTTGAAGTAGTTGTAGAGGAGGTAGTCACTAAAAGAAAGAAACAAAAGAGTCCTCCGAGCTCATCCATACCCCCTATGAGGAGAAGTAGAAGGATTTCTGAGAAAGATGCTGAAGCTTTTGTTCCTATTATTAACCTTGAGTCTTCTGAATCCATAGAGCATGAATTTGTAGAAAATGAGTCTTTGGAAAATTCCTCTTCCAAGGAATTGTTTCATCAAACTGCAGCCAGTGACACTATATTGAGAGAGCAGAGTCTAGAATTACAGGTTAATCCTAGAGTTAACTACATACTAATTGATAGTGACAAGGAATCTGAGAACACAGAGGAATTTGTAGATAATTATGCTGGGCCGGATGTTAGTATGAATTCAGAAGAAACCCCTGACTTTGGGGCCAAAATTGTTGAAGAAGTACCCCAGCAAAGTAGTCAGGATAGGTTAGAAATGTTGGCTAAGGTAGCAACTGATGTTAGTAAGGAAAGAAATGTAATAAAGACAATTGTTTTGTGGAAGGGGAAGTCCTCTGCACCAAAGAAAACAATTAAAACTCCTCACTTTCCATCTGGATGGGTGGATATACTCAATCAGGAACCTTACCCCCACCAGATTTGTCTACACCCCTTGTTGTGGGGATAAACTTATACCAACAGTTGTTATGGGAAAAGACACAATGGAAATTAGAAAAGGAAAAATTGAAATGAGTCATTAGTGAGCAGGATTCTCAATTGGAGTAGAAATTAGATGAGATTGAGATATTGAAGTGGAGGATTGATTAGATTACAAGATTAATTCCAGAGCTAATGAAATGCAGATCACCATCTCTGGTGTATGCATTATTCCTTAAAGAGAAACTTGTTAAATTCAAATTAACAAGAATTTTAGAAGGCCTCAATCCTTCTATATCAACTCCCCATCAATTTTACTATGCCTTTCAGTCTGCTCTAATGACTCTGAAAAACCTATTGTGTGAATTGTACTTACATAGCCTAGTAGTTCCTGATGACACAAAGTGGAATTCACTCCTCTATGTAGGGGATGTGCAGTTAAGAGTAGTTATGTCTTGGATGCAGAATGAGATGAGTAGGGAACATCAGTATGTGCCATACAAAGACAAAGAAATGTCAGCTCCTTTGATGATGAGACCTAAAGTTTAGCACTCCAGGTGGACATATTTTGACTGGCTTTCTGTCACAGCAAACACTAGTGGAGCCAATAAGATCTATCCAATGCGAGAACAAGCTTTTGCAGACTGGGACCAGTATTCCTCACAAGATATTACCACAATAATCAGTGCCTCCAGGTAGAGGTGGATAAGGATGTCATGTGATCTAAAGTCAAGGGAACCTCACTCACCACAGAATCTAACCCTTGCTACAAGAAGAGTTCCATGGTACATTATGTTGGGAAGGACACTCCTTAGCTGCTGGTTTCCATTAAGGTTTTAGCCTCCACTCTTCCTACAACCATTGATGGTGATGAATGACAATGCAATAGATTATGACATGGCCACTGAAGTCCAATGATGGGAAAGACTCAAAGAAACTCATGGATACTTTGATTATGTTAATGATGAATCTGCGTAGAGAACAACTAGTGATTTGAGGGTCTGTGCCAAGATTCAAAACTTCATGATTGCTAGAGACTAGCAATAGTTCAGTTGGGGGGAATGATGGGATTCTAAAATAGCCATCTTTCTCAATGCTTTTTATCCTCTTACTAGAACAAATTGATTGCACATAGACATGAATTTATGGTTTTAAGCATATGAACTTATGGTTTCTATGTATATGTTATATATGTGTGTGAACATAAGATGGAAATGTGGATACTTCTAAAGACATAATATCTACTTAAATTCATGGACAGGAATGGTGAATACAATAGCTATACATGTTAATGGATGTTTCCCTACCTAAGCTATGTTTTGGGTAGTTACCTCCTGTAGCTGTAGGATTTGCAAGAGTGATAATTAAGACTTACACCTTTTCCTAATATTGATGATGTGGATATATATGTATATGGTTGGATGTGTGTGCATTGATTGTTTGGTAGGATTTGACTGTGGATATTCAAAGACCAACATACTGGCGTGAGAGTCATCAAAGCCAACCGTGGATTGTAGAATCTTTTCAAGCAAGTCAATACTTTCTGTTGCACGCAATGCGCAGATTTAGTGTGCGCTATATTCTGGGATTATTCATGGTCAATAATGTTTCTGTTGTGAAACTTTATGAGTTGTAACTGATCCTCATTTATGAATTGATCATAGATTTAGGAGATAGTTGTAGCTTCTTTTTAAATAATCAACTGTTGTGACTCTTTTGGAGTTAGTTGAACAAACTAGTTTTTAATAGAATTCTTGCATAGAATGTTCAGTTCAAGTTTGCATTTTTCATCTTGATTGTACTTCTCATTCACTCATTCAAGGGGGCCCACTTGATGAGTGAATTATTCTGATAGTTTAGAGTTCATTTTCCTGTTCATTTATATGTATTAGAACTCTGTTGTTCCTGTAGCTACTAATATTAGAATTAGTAGCTTGTTCCTGCATCACAATCAGTTGGAGTAGTTCCTAACTGCAATTTCCTGCTTTGATTAGAATACATTTTCTTACCAGTTTTAGTATAATTTTCCTGAAGCATAAGCATTTGAATTCCTTAGATAGACTTAGAAAGAGAAGTTTTGAAGCATATACTTTGCAAATGCCATTCCAAGTTTACGTCCCTGGTCGATAATTAAATGAGACCAAATAATTCATTTAGGAATCATTTGGGGTGTCCAATCTTGAAATAGGTAGTCCATTGCTCTAGATTTCTGATACTATTATTTGGCCAAGCAGTCACCTCATGGCAGTAAAGAGAATATTTAGATACTTTTAGGGCACTATAGATTATGGTCTATGGTATCCTAATTCAGAAAATGTTGAGCTTCATGTATACACTAATGCAGATTGGGTAGGATGTGTTGATGATAGAAAGAGTACATCAGGTGGAGCAATGTTTCTTGGTAATAGACTTGTCACTTGGACAAGCAAGAAACAAAATTGTATTTCTCAGTCAATAGCAGAAGCAGAGTATGTTGCAGTAGCTTTGAATTGTTCTACAATTGTTTGGATCAAGCAGATGATAAAAGATTTTGGAATTCAGATTGATTATCCTATTTTTATTCATTGTGATAACACTAGCACTATCAATATGTCAAAGAACCCTATGATGCATGCAAAGACAAAGCACAATGAGATCAAGTATCACTTCCTAAGAGAGAAAGTGGTAGAGAAAGAAGTCAAGTTGGACTATGTGAGTACTAAAGATTAATTGATAGATATATTCACAAAGCCCTTGCCTAAGGATACTTTTGAGTATCTCAGGGAGAAGTTGGGAGTAATTCCCTTCCCTGATTCTGTTTAGAAGAAAGAAGGAAAGGCATAAGTCCGTAGGGACTGATGGAAGGTTGACTACTCTACCTCATGAGTAGTACCAGTGCTTTAAATGAATGAAACCCTTTGCCACTGATGTCAAAGGGGGAGTAATATATAGTCATGAAAAATAGAAGTAAAAAGAAGAGTATTATACTAAGGGGGAACAATATTCAGTTATGAGAGTAGTATAGTTGAGGAAATGGAGAATATTGGAAAATATTGCAATAGATGGAGGATTCATCTTTGGGGGAGTTTTGATGGGGAAATGGAGAATGTTATAAAAAAAAAAATTATTTGGGTTGGTGGTGGTTTTTCATTCCACATGTTTCGATCAATGCCAAAGGGGGAGATTGTTGGAGATTTTCCAGCAGGCTAGTACAGACTCTATGTTTGTCATTGATGACAACATATGGAAAGTAGCATGCATGGAAGTCTTATGCAATAATATTTCATTATATGATGCATGGACATGATATCATCATGATATCATGGGCGTAGAGGTTAATTGTTAGTACAAATAGTTATATAGTAGCTGGTGTCAGCAGTGTTCCTAACAGAGTAACAGACAATGTTCTGTGTATGGATGTCCATATAGTTATCATGGAGCCTTGCGTGCTTGGATATATGTTGCAGACATGTTAGTGATGTTTCAGTCATGGACATATAGTTTGATATTCAATATAAGTGAAGTTATGTAGTCACTATTCACCAACAACAGTTTTGTGTGTTTTTTCAGGAGAGTCGACAAAGATTTTATTGGTTCTGGAGTTGCACCTATCTTTGGGGTATGTGCCCTTGGTGTTAAGATTAGAGAATAGTTATTGATGTTTAGTTAAGAGCACATGAAGTAATTCAGCTTGAGGAGAAAGATCCAATTGTTTTGGTAGAATTGACAGTGTGTAGCGTGCGTCTACAATTATCTTATTGGACAGGTCCCAGAATGTGTTGCGTGCATAGTAGAGCTGACAGAATGTTTATTGGAGTTTGTTATGGTTTCTCTAATATGATTTCAAGGTGGTTCTAATAGGCCAACTTGATTATATCATTTAGAGGAAAGATATTTATAAGTAGTCATTTGTGATTGCTTGAGTGAGGTTCATGGTTGATTAAGAAGAGCATAGCAGAGTTTGCGAAGTGTTGAGCCATCAGAAAAAGGTCTATGTGACCAAGTAAAGTACTTGTGCTATACATTGGAACTGATCTAGACAACAGGTCAAAGCACAGTTCACCAAGATCCAGATATAGTGTGTATCTATTATTTAGAAGATTGTAGCCTTCACCCCTTTGAGTAGTGAGATCTCAAATAGTGTGTCCTCTCCCCTAATAAGGACAATTGTAAAAGACTCCTAACAGGGTCTGACCATTGACCAGGTCTATTATACTAAATATATTGTAAAGCAACTCCTAATAGGGTTAAGGATCTTGTAACAAGGATCATAATACACTAGTGCAGAATATTAGTGGGTGTCAATTGCCATCGGGGTTTTTACCTATTTGTGTTTCCCCGTAACCAAAATATTGTGTTGTGTTCAAGTGTTCTTTCATTGTGTTTATGCTTTATGTTTAAGTATACTTAATTGGATAAAGAATTGAAACTTGTAGATAACCGATTCACCCCCCCCCCCCTCTCAGTTATCTCTAGGGACTATTCCTAACATGCTGGTCAAGAGTTAACTGTTAGTGATAAATCCTCTAACCAAGTCACACCTAATAGTGTGCATTTTAACCTTTAATAGGGTTGGATCCTAACCAAGCTCACTTCAGAAGAGTGAATTATTTTGGGTTACCGATCCCAGGTGGTTTTTCCCTTAGCAGGGTTTCCAGGTTAAATCATTGTGTTAAAGGTTATTTGTTATGATTGTTTTTCTATCATAATTTACATACTGCATTGTTGATTTAATCAGTAATCACAGTTTGGATAATTATTGGTATTTAGTAAAGTGAACAGACATATTGATATTTTATGTTACCGAGCTGCATAAATTGTTGAAATTGTTTTGTAAAGTACATCTAGGAGTTTGGGACTGTAGGATAACTGATTTAACTGATTCACCCCCCCTCTTAGTTATTCTAAGAATTGGCATCAGAGTGTATTGGTTGCTTGGAGGAAATTTTTAAGGAATTTAGAAAAAAGATCACAAGATGTATAAGAAGGAAGTGCCTAAGCTGAACAAAGATAACTTCTCAACATGGAAAAATAGGACAAGGTTTCACATATCTGGAATTGGAGAATCTACTCTACATCTACTAGACCATGGCTACGTTCAATCGACTATTGGACCTTTGACAGTTGATCAGTTGAGAGACACACATGAACATAATATTACTATGATAGAGATTGTTGTTGCTCTAACTAATGTGGAGTTTGAAGATGTCACAGCATGCACTACAATGAAGAAAATGTGGGATAAACTTGCACTAGTTTATGGTGGTGATGTGAATGTAATGAGAGCTAGAGATGAAAGCTTGAGAGGAAAATTTGATGACATGAAGATGAAGGAAGGTGAGAACATCACACATTACTCTAACCGAATCAAAGAGGTAGTGAATGCTATTTGAGGAGTAGGAGGTATTATTTTTTAAGATACTGTGGTAAGTAAGATACTGAGAACCTTGTTGCCTATCTATGTAATCAGAATATCTGCAATGCATGAAATGAGGTCTACACCTAATAGCACTCTTACCCTTGATAGTCTAATTGGAAAGTTAACTACTTTTGAGCTGAATAATTATGACAATAGTGTTGTGCCGAGTGTTGAGTCTACTTTTATGTCATCTCTAAATATTGGTAAATCTAGCAGTAAGCATAATATAAAGAATGAAAGTGACAGTGACAGTGAAGATGATCTTGATGAGGTTGAAGCACTTATGGCCCAGAGATTTCATAAAGGAAAAGGAAGATATAAGGGAAAGTTACCTTTAGCTTGTTTTAATTGTAAAGAGATTGCCCATATTGCTGCTAGATGTCCTAATAGGAAAGAAGAAGATAAAGACAATGATCGATCTAGTGATGGAAAGTTTGGCAGAAGAAATAACAGAGGAAACTGACACTACAAAAAAGACAACCGAGATTACAAAGACAAAGGCAAGAAGACATGTTACCTTGTTGGAGAAAATGAAGATGACACTAACACCGACATTGATGATGAAATTGAAGTGGTATTTGTCGCAATGAAAGATGATTCAGAAGAAGAGGAAAGGTATGTAGAAACAACCCTTATTTCTAAAGTTAGTAAGAATGATACTTGGATCATTGATAGTGGCTATACACATCACATGACTGGTGATGAAGATAAATTTGAACATCTTGAGCACTATAATGAAGGATCAGTGAAAATGGGAAATGATACACCTTGTCAAGTGAAAGGAAAAGGGTCTATCTTATTGAATGATAGGATTAGATGTGATAATGCATACTGGGTAAAAGGACTTAACTGCAATTTGTTGAGTGTAGCACAGTTGAATAACTTAGGTCATCGAGTTGCATTTGAAAGCAAGAAGGTGAAAATCTATGATGAAAAAGGAAAGCTTGTTGGTACTGGAGGATAATCAAAAGGTGATTTATTCTATCTTGACAATGTTGAAACTTCTTGTTTACTAGTGAAGGATGAAGATGTATGGTTATGGAATAAGAGACCATGTCATGTGAACTTTGATAACATGATTAAGATCAGTAAAAATAGAATATTTAGAGGTCTATCAAGTCTAACCAACCTGATCATGTTATGTGCAATCAATGTCAGAAAGGAAAGATGACCAAATCTAGTTTTAAAATTAAAGAGTATTCATATAAAGGTATTTTGGAGTTGGTACATATTGACTTATGTGGTCCTATTAGAACTCAAAGCTACTATGGTAAAAAATATTTTATTGTATTTGTTGATGACTACTCTAGGATGATGACAATCATGTTCTTAAAAGAAAAATCTGAGGCATTCAAATTGTTTAAGTGGTATAAGGCTAAAGTTGAAAAAGAAAGTGGGAAAGAATTAAAATGCTTAAGATTTGATAGAGGACGTGAGTTTATTTTTGATGAATTCACTAATTTATGTAATGAGCATGGAATCAAAAGACATGTTTTTGCACCCAGAACACCGCAGCAGAATGAGATTGATGAAAGGAGGAACCGATCTATTGTTTATTGTGCCAGAACATTGATGATTGAGAAAAATGTTGCACAAATGTACTAGAGAGAAGCAGTTAGTATTGTAGTATACACCTTGAACTGAGTTCAACTAAAGAAAGACATGAACAAGACACCTTATGAGTTATGGTTTGGCTATACACCGAATGTAAGTTATTTTAGAATCTTTGGCAGTAGGTGTTATATTCTAAAAGATGATAGGAATGGTAAATTTGAATCTAAAGGTGATGAAGGAATATTTTTAGGATATTCTACTAAGAGTAAAGATTATAAATGTTGGAACAAGGCTACTAATAAAATGGTAGAAAGTGCTAATGTAAAAGTTGATGAGTTTGCTAAAAAGAATGATGAAGAAAGCATGAAGGAATCAGAAGACTATGGTAGGTTTACATATGTTGAGCATCAAGGCTATCTACTAAAGCCACAAGATGAGTCTACCGAGCATCAAGAAAATGCTACCGAGCATCGACAAATGCAAACCAAGAACCAAGAAGAAGCTAATGAGCAAGAAAATGAACCTGAACTGAATGATGAGCAAAGAAGAGAACAAGTGCTAGCAAGATTTGTTAGAAGGCACCATTCGTAGAACCAAATCATTGGAGATAAGCAAGCTGGCATGATGATCTAAAGTAAGTTAAGACATAACACATGCTTAGTTTGTGAGTTTGAACCTAAGAATGTTAGGGATGCACTTGAAAATGAAGAATGGATCAAGGCTATGAATGAGGAAATTGAATAGATGGAGAAGAATAAGACATGGACATTAGTACCCAGATTGGAAGATAAAAATGTAATTGGTACTAAGTGGATTTTTAGAAACAAGTTAAATGAAAATGGTGAGGTCACTAGGAATAAGGCAAGACTTGTATGCAAGGGATATGCACAAGAAGAAGGTATAGATTATGGTGAAACCTTTGCACCTGTTGCTAGACTTGAAGGAGTCCATATATCACTTTCTTATGCTGCACATAAGGGATTCAAATTATATCAAATGGATGTGAAATCAATATTTTTGAATGGAATTCTTGAGGAGGAGGTCTACATAGAAAAACTAGAATGGTTTGTTGATGAAAATCAGAAGAACATGGTATGTAGACTGCACAAAGCTTTGTATGGACTGAAGCAAGCACCAAGAGAATGGTATGAAAGACTACATGCCTATCTTATTAGTATTGGCTTTGATTTGAAAATATTTTTCCAATGAAATGAGAAATGAATTTGAGATGTCAATGTTTGGAGAGATTAAATTCTTTCTAGGTTTGTAGATTATACAACAGAATGATGGGATTTTCATCACTCAATCAAAATACATTAAAGAAGTGTTAAAGACTTTTGGCATGGAAGATTCAAAACTGGTAGGAACAATGATAGTAACAAGATGTAAGTTGACAAAGGATGATGAATCTACATAGGTAAATTAGACAATGTACAAATCAATGATTGGAAAACTGATGTATGTGGTACACAATAGGCCTAATATAGCACATGCAGTTGGGATTGTCTCAAGAATTTCTGTCAATCCTAAGGATTCACATATGGTTGTAGTTAAATGAATTCTGAGATACTTGAAGAAGACTGAAGACTATGGTTTATGGTACACAAAGGAAGGAAAATTTGAACTTCGGGTTTATACTGATGTAGATTGGGCTGGAAACATTGGTGACTAGAAGAGCACAACTGGTGGAGCATTTTTTTTAGGAGAAAGGCTTGTGACTTGGATAAGCAAGAAACAAGCATGAAATTATCAGTCTACTACTAAAGCAGAGTATGTTGCTGCTGTTGTAAACTGTTCAAATATTGCTTGGATAAAACAAGTGTTGGAAGGAATGAATGAGGTAATCATTGACCCGGTGATTATATATTGTGACAATATTAGTGCTCTAAATATTTCCAAGAATCTAGTAATGCATTGAAAAACAAAGCATATATCTATTAAGTATCACTACTTAAGGGAACAAGTTCAAGAGAAGCATGTGAAACTAGAATTTGTAAAATCTAAATAACAACTTGCTGATATTTTTACCAAACCCTTACCGAAGGACACATTTGAGTATTTGAGGACTAGACTAGGGGTTTGTCCCCTTTCTATTGGTCACTAAGGTGATCAAGAGGTTGCATAAACCTATACTTTATCAGAAAATCATTCATGTTGATGCACATAGCTCACACTTTAGGATTTCTAAGGTTGTGAAAGATTGTAGAAGATAGAATAGGAACTTATTTATCAGTACATGAAGGTACTTGATCTGGACTGAACAACAAAGGATAATTTGGCTACTGTAGAGCTGTTTATTTTCTTTGGCATTGTTGTCAAAGGGAGAGGAACTTCATATGAAATATCTGTTGTTGAGAACATGTATGGGAGAAAGAGTCAGATAACTGAAAAAGATCAAATCCATAAGGAGAGTCTGAATGGAATGCTATTTGTTTTGTAGTGATTAAACATATTAAATATCAAGCTAGGGAGAGCTTACTGAGCTACAACATTTACCTACATAGTTCTAGAATACATGTTTGGTATGTGTATGGCATATTTCATATTGTTTGTGTTGCCATCAATACGAAAGGGAGAGATTGATGATCTACAACTGATTGAATATCTAGATGAACTGAAGGAATAATGATTAGAGATCACCAAGCTACTAAAGTGATATGTAAGATGATTAAATTAGTCGATATGTTGTCATTGATGTCAACTAGTTTTGACAATACATATCATGATAGTTACAAACATCTGAACATCTGTAGAAGGTAGAAAAGATGAAGAAATGAGATATCTACATAAGGAAAAGATGGATATGATAGATAAGGATAAGGTAAACATTGAGTAACTTATTGACGAGTCCATGGCTTTATATTGTTGACTTGAGCATGTTACATTAATCTATTATGAAGAAGAGATTTGATTTGAACAAGTTAATGTGGTCAGTAATTGAAAAATTTTGTATACACCAAGCCCATGCAGTGTATATCAAGTGACAGTAATAACTGAGTTAGTTATCACCGACACATTCAGTATTAACTGAGTATGGAAGAAAACATTAAATGCTAAGTACAACCGATTGAAATTGATGAGCTGGATATTGTTATGATTTCGAGGTAAAGGTTGAAGTTAGTTATAAGATCCACGACTAAAATAATTTAGAGATGATCTAAAGGATGAGATTGAAATGTGTTAAGGACACACCTGTCGAGGAAGGTTTAAGTGGCAAAATAGACGAAGGAGATTAAGAGGCAAAATTTGATGGCTGATATGAAAATAGTTTACTTATCTATTAAGAGACATGAGTTTCATTGTTGAAACATGTTGGAAAAATAGAGACTGCATATATTTCATGTGAAGATTTTATTCATGCATTCCTTATCAAACTAGTTACAGAAAGAACCAAGCTACAGACATTACCGAGCGTCAGAGAACTATTTTACCGAGTGAAGTAAGTTGGAAAATATTGAGGAAGTGAATTGAGTAATGATTAGATGAGTTTTATGAGCATAACATAGATCTGAATATTTGCAATTGAGTTGTATTCGAATAAGATCAAAATTGTATTAGTTTAACCATTGATTCAACAAAATCTCTTAACCAAGTGGACTTAATAGTCTTATTGTGTTTCCATATGACATTAAATGAATGTTAATTGTTATCTTGTTGACCCCATAGTGAATTTTGGTCAAGAGTTAAATGTTAGTGATAAATCCTCTAACTAGGTCACACCTAACAGTGTGCATTATAACCTTTAACAGGGTTGGCTCCTAACCGAGCTCACTTTAGAAGAGTGAATTATTTTGGGTTACCGTTCCTAGGTGCTTTTTCCCTTAGAAGGGTTTCCACGTTAAATCATTGTGTTATGTGTTATTTGTTATGATTTTTTTCTATCACACTTTACATACTGCATAGTTGATTTAATCGGTAATCACAGTTTGGATAATTACTAGTATTCGGTAAAGTGAACAGACAAATTGATATTTTATGTTACCGAGCTACATAAATTATTGAAATTTTTTTTGTAAAGTACATCTGGGAGTTTGGGAGTATAGGATATCTGATTTAACTAATTCACCCCCCTCTAAGTTATTCTAACATCTTACACTCCAATCATGGAAGAAAGAAAAAAAATAAAAGGATTGAGGAATTTCTAAAATAATTGGGTGACAAGCATTTTGGACAAGAAAACCAAGAGAATCGCAACTCTAGACATGGCTCACAAAATGGCTCTCAACATACTAGACCTGGATCACATGGTTCACAAGGTGGTGATTCAGATAATGCGATAACTAGGGAAGATATCTTGCAATTTCAACAAGATGAACGCTTGCAAAGACTCATGAAATTGACCTTGAGTAAAAAAAAGACCAATACTTCTTACATTTAGCTTCACAAGGAGTCAAGTTACCTCACAACTTTGACGTTGACAACTTGATAAAGAAAAAGGAACCATCTGAAATGGAGATAATGAATAAATAGATGGAAGAGGTGATGAAACAAATACTATGCTTAGAAAAGGAAAAGGAACATCCAAGCACATCCTTTTCTCTTGAGGCTATATGCTCATTCCCTTTTGAAAAAGATCTATACATGCTTCCTTTTCCTTGAAAGGTTGAATTTACTAAGTACAAAAAATATGATGGTAGCGAAGATCCTCATGATCATATTAGGGAATTTTGTGCACTAAGCATGGAATTCTTGCACGAACCCACATATCTTATGAGACTCTTTCCTAGGAGTCTTAGTTGTCAAGCTATGGAGTGGTTCACTAAACTATCTCCTCTTCTTAAATCATTTGACCAGATAGTGCATAGATTTATTCAACAATACTCCTATAATATCCAACATGCTATCACAATGATTGATCTTTGCAATATCAAACAATGCCAAGGTGAATCTTTTTGTGATTTTTCTTTAGCGATGGCTGAAGCTCTACTAACATTATCTTGGATAGATTCCTAAGACTGAAAAGATTGATATATTCATCAATGCTTTGGTTCCTAAAATGAATTATGCATTGCAAATGCAAACTCATACTTCATTTGATAAATTGGTTGAATCATCTATTCGCATAGAGGATGTCCTTGTTCATAAGGAAAAAATCACTCTTCAATCTAAAGAGCATATAGCCTCTTATAACAACCAACATAACAAGGATAAGAACAAATTCTGGAACAAAACTAAAGATATCATCAATGACGGAATCGTGGGTACCACTTCAATGTCTACCACTACTAAGACTAAGAGTCATCTTTCAATCTATCTATTGCTATGAAAGATAATAAGAATAATTCAATAGGCTCCAAAAATGATAGGCCTTGGATCTCCAATCCTAAGAGAAACTTCACTTATCTTAGAGAATTGCTTGAGAACACTTTGAAGACACTTTTGACTAATAAGGTCATTACTTTTCCTGATAACTCAAGACCCTATGATCCTGAGATAAAGTCTAGATGGTGGAAACACAACCACTATTGTGTTTACCATCACAACAAAGGCCACAAGGATAACAAATGTATGAAGCTTAAGAATCTCATCCAATATCTAATTGATAATGATACTATTGCGGTTGACCCCCCACAAGTGAACAATGATCATAAGGATTTCAAGGAGCCTTTTCCCAAATTTGAGAAAGGGGAATCTTCTAAGGAAAAGGATAATAAGGTTGGTTACATGTATTCTAATAGTGACAATATGATCAACATGCTTGAGTCCTCCAATCATACTATGAATACTATCAATACTAAGGAAAAAGCTAAAGATGAATCATCTAATGTGGTAACCCACTTTCAAGCGAAAGTCACTCCACCAGGAGAAAGTTTGTCTTCCTCCTCTTCTCCTAAGATGAAAACAACCTCAACATCTAAACCAACTACCTTGTTAGCTACAAAGGACTACAATATGGTTGACCAACTTCAACATACTCCAACTCACATCTCAATACTTGAGTTGCTCAAAATATCTCCTTCTCACAAGGAGATCCTTGATCAAGCCCTTCTTTCAGCTAACATACCTAAGGACCTAGACATCGATAAGTTCTAGTCCATGGTCAATCATCTTGCTTCACCTCATTATCTAACATTCTCTGACACAAACAAAAAAAATTTTAGCCACCCGCATAATCAGCCCCTCCATATTGAAGTCGCTATCCATAAGTATAGATTCAAGAGCATTTTGATAGATGGAGGTGAGGATTTGAATATTTGCACTTTAAATTTGGTTAAATCTCTTGGTTTCTCAGAACATGCTATTTATCCACGACATAAAATAATGATCAAAGAATATGATGAAGAGGAATGTTCTTCTAAAGGCATGGTAGTCTTACCCATTTGGGTAGGTCTTGTTTAGCAGGATGTCATCTGCTAGGTCTTGGATATTCCTTTGTCATATAACATACTTTTGGGTCACCCTTGGATCCATGAAATGCAAGTAGTTCCTTCTACATACCATCTATGCATTAAATTCCCTCATGATGGAATTGAGGTTACTATTCTTGCAGACTTGACATATATTTGTAATAATCCTAAACAAGTAGAATGAATGGTTCCTTACAAAAAAGAAGGGTCAAAATCTAAATAAGCATAAGAAAAGGAAAAATAAACTCTAGTCAGACCTACTGGTATGGGAGAATATCAAGTGGAGACTCTTTCCATCTCTCCAAAATCTTATGGAAAATCACCTCTCTCATTCATTCCTACAATTACAACACCTATCATACATGAAGGTACTTGAATGATTAAGGCTAAAATTCCCCTATAACTAGAAAGGGAAGAAAGTGTTGTCCTACAAAGACTCTACGAGAGAGAAGAATCTGAACCGGAACTAAAACATGCTAAAATTTCACCTGAAAAATATGGTGTGGGTTACCAACTCATGTAGAAAAGGGGATATGATGGAAAAAGTCCTCTTAGAAAAGGCAAAGGTCTTCTTGAACATTTACACATTAAATTCAAAAATCCTAAAGATAAGACTAGTGTTGGATACCATGAAAGAAAGTTTGACAAACCTAGTAGAAACACTCACACATATGAGGACTCAGATGACAAAGAAGAAGCAAAAATTCCACCAATGACGTATGAAAGGCTCTTACATATCCAAAATTATAATCTGGACTATCAAGGAGAGGCCTATTTACCATCTCAAGCTCCTCAATAAAATGAATCTATGGATCTAGTAGAACATGGTCTTAATCAAGAAAATCTCACTCAATCTCCTGAACAAATTCCTACTATTGTTGATACTGCTACTACTACAACTTATACTAATTTTGAGCACATCATTGATTCTGATCATAGGCATCGTGATTGGGGGAAACTAGCTAATGTATCCCATATCTTGGATATGCCCTAGTTTATGCCTACTTTAGACTACTTTGTTGTTACTACTACTGAACAAGATCTTGCTGCTCAAAATATACCTCCTGTGATAGAAGAAAGTGATGATGAAGATCTTCCTCCTACAATAACTCTAGCTGATTACATCAAACATTATCATAATAGTGAAATAGATTTGCATGAATATGAGTGAGACTCATTCTCAGATGCTATGATGAAAATATAGGTTGACATCATACACATATATGCTCTTGCTATGAATTTTGAAAGAGGAGAAAGCTCAAATTATCAAGACCAATAAAATGATAAAGATCCTTTCCATCCTCCTGTGGAAATCATCCATATAGCTCCTATGCCATCTACTCATAATCAAAACAACACTTCAGCTAATCCAGCAAATCATGGGTATATAAGATCTCATCCTATGACAACAACGTGGAACCTAGGAAGTTCTAGGATTGAGATGGTTCCTGTTCATACACTTCTAGAACAACAAGAGGGACTTAGCTCTAGGAATAGGCTATCCCATTTAGATTCACATAATATTCCTCTAAACTCCTCTGATACTTCTAGGAAAAATTGTGATTGACAACACTCTATGGAAGATAACTTTCTTGATATCTCAGATTCATTCATGAATGATGTGGATGATACTGGTGTCTTTTCAATTTAACCCCTTGAGCCTTTATCCCTCATCCATCCTGAGATAATTGATTGGACTCTTTCTGAATCTATCTACCTCATATTCTTTGACAAAGATATTGAACTAGCCTTTTACCTAAATGTTGTTGAACATTTCCCTTCTTCTACTAATGTAATGAGCAGAGATATGGAAGCAGAAGATATCAAATATCTCAATCAGAAAAGAAAAAATAAAAGGAAAATACGGTATGATGGTGAAAACCACTCTGTGGAAGTATGAGATCCTAAAATAGTAAAAATAAAAGACGTATCCAATGGTGAAAACCTCTCTAAGATGCCTGTGGATAGGATACTTGATGAATTATTTTAACTCAAAATCCCTAGAAGATATACTTTAATGGATCATATATACAACAAAGTATTGATGTCGATATTCTATTCATATTTCAATAAAGATATAAATCTCCACAAACGTACAAGATAATCTTTTTTTGCATAAACAATATGGTTGAATATGGAAGATTCACTAATAAAATCAAAGAGCTTCATATCTATGGAAACTATCAGATGATAATCAATCAAGTTAATGATGAATACCAAACCATAGATAGAAAAATACATAAAATTATGGTTGATTACTTAAAGAAATACCTTGTATTCATCACTCTCCAACAGCTACTATGTGCAAAAGACAGAACAGTGGATTCCATGGCTATCTCAGCCTCAATGCTACAACTTGAAGAGCATCAATTCCGCTATGAATTCTTGGTGGAAGAACCCCCCTTTCCTATCAATAGTTCACCTAACGTTCAAATCGTCTACACCATCATTACTTCCAATATCTCATGCTACTCTAAAATCTATCAATACCTTACAAGAAGTGCATCTCAGTATCTACTCATCACTAATGACTTGACTAAGAGAAGTCTAGATGGTTCTCTCCTTAGGTGTCTAGAACATGAGGAATATGACAAGTGTTAAGAGAGCGAGCTATGAGGTTATTTGTGGATCTCACTTGAATGGTCTTTCCTTGACTATGAAACTCTTGACAGTTGGACACTACTGGCTGGATTCTTTTGTTATCACTACAACATTTGGTTCTAAAGATTATCAACCAGCTACTTCAAATGAAAATTTTATCAAAGAGCCTCCCAACTCTCTTCACCTAAAGAAACTCTACAACTAAGAATTATACTTCTTGTACAACAACTTATGATTTTGAGAAAAAATCTAAAAAGCATATAAAGTCCTGAAAAAATCCTAAAAATTGTAAAATGTCCCGAAAAAATGATCATCCTAGTGAAAACCTAGAAACAGACACCTTGATGTATCTACAAAAAAATCAAATATCAAAAAATACAAAAAAAAGTAAAAAAATGAAAAGAACAAAAAAATTGAAAAAGAGAAAAACTCATGCCTTGGTGAAAACCTAGAAATAGGTTCCTTGGTCAAAAAAATAAAATAATCTCCAAGTGGTGAAAACTTGGAAAATAGGTGCTACTTGTAATCAACACTCCATCTATCAATGCATAGCTGAGCTCTTGTGCTTCCATCCATCTTGATTTCTGTTTCCTTGCACAATCATGGGCTGGAACTAGTCTTAGTCTTGTTCGCGGTTCTTATCTATTGTTTGGGGGAAATCATACACCTATGTGAGCTATCAGTTATTTATCACTTTGTCAATCTCTTGAGCTTAACCTAAGATAGTTTATCAGTCCTTTCCGATGGTAAATTTATCACTAGCACTACTTGGTGTTTCTCAACACCCCAATCCTTCAATGTTTCTTAACACTACCAATCTAGACATTTCTATGTTTCTAAACACATATAAGATCTTGCACTATCCACTATGCACTTACACTTTGACACTAGCATAAAGCTGTTCCTTAACACCCAACACCAAACTACATCCTAGAAAATTGAAAATGACTGAGATATGCTAAATTATTTTCTTGTGTGATGTATGTTATCATTTATTTTTGCTTGCTATGTCTTATAAGGTTGCTCGACGATGTCTACTTGACTAGAGATTTAGGACTGAGGGCATAACATCTTTTCATTGATTTTTTTTCTTGTGATGTGATTTCAATGATCCTAAGTTGTCTAATAAACTAGGTGTCCATGGTAAGAGCATCCATCATGATTGGAACGCCTCACATACCTTGACCCTCTTTATTTGGACACTTAGGTGAGGTTGGAATTATTTCCTTGTTTGTTTCTTGTGTTTAGAACGTACAATGACACTCCTGGTTATCTTGGCAGCTCGATACAGGTGTTATATTATAACATTAGCTTGGAAATCGTGTTCAAGTCATCTAGGCTCTTGTTCCTCGATGCTTACATGTGTTTTCTACATTTTATCTGATAAGGTCATATTCATATTTTCACAGTTGATATCTCATCGATGAGGGTTGTACTGACCCCCGATGTCCCAAATGCTCAAATGATGAAAAATGAATGGCTATAGCATCAGTGACTTGACTACTCTCATGTCTTACATTGCATTTCATTCTAGGGATATATTTAGCTTTGCATTTATGGTTCCCTTGAGATATCCTTCCTTTTCTCTCTGTCAAAGTGCTCAACTAAAAATATCTCCTAGTAATGACTTTGACTAATATTTGTGTGAATCAAGATCAATTCCCTACTAGGGGCACCAAGTGTCACACTCTCATAAGCTTCATTTGATTTCTATCATCCTGGATTCATTTTTAGGATTAAAATTGAAATCCTTCATGACATAGTCAAACCTTCTAATGCAATTGACTGCTGATGCTATCACTTCTTTCTCTCTTTCGCCTTCTTTTCTTGGCTCTCCTAGGCTAATCTTCTCCCCTTGAACCTCATTTTATTTTCAATCCTGAGGGTGCATGAAAATATAGAAAATAATTTTGTCAATCAAATCTCCTAATCTACAAATCTAGTAATTGAACCAAATCTTAAATCGATCAAGCTAATTTGGACCAAACATCATCACTTGAGGCATCTTAGCTTCATTGCTTCATATCAAGTTGAGATTCTCCACATCTCTTTCTGAAAGAGTGTTCTCATCACTTCATATCATTTCACTCAGACATGCATCTTTTCAATCTCTGGGGGCATATCAGGTTCATCAGGACCCATATCAATCTGGTAATGTCTCTTAGATGATAATCTATGTCAACCTCCTTGGACAGATATTCAGTCTCATCGCTTCGTATTAGGCCAGATACTCTCATTTTTCTTATCGATCTTTGTTCAATCAGGTTTAGAGTCAGATCTCTATCAGCTACCTTGACATCATCATTCTTTGACTCAATGTGTTCCCAGATCGCTTACACATTAGTCAAAGAGGGGCAAGTGTAATCACCTAAAATTGGTCTAGTAGAACTTGAGCCCCCCTTTTTATCAAATTGCCTCAAATAAAATCCTAAATCTCAAAGTCATATTTACTAGACATAATTATGCAGAGTAACCCTTAAAATCCCCTTTTCATAATTAAATAAAAAATCTTATATCAAGCTTATACTATGGTCTAATTTCTAGAGCTTGCATATTTATTTAATTACTAAAATCTTACTTCTTATATAAAGTTTCTGCACTTTTATTAAAAGAACACATTCACATGTGTGCAATTACTTTATCTTGATTAATTAGCAATTAAAAGGGATTTGTACTTTCAAAATCGCTATTTTGTCTTATCCTACCTAACATTTCCCTTTTTCCTCTTAATCCACACCACTCATTTCTACCTAACCTTTCATCTCCTTGCATCTCCTTTTTCCTCTTTATCTCAATCACTCATTCTTTTACCTCTTCATCTCCACCCTTCATTCTTGAGGAAATTACCTTAAAAGGGAGCTCTTCCTTGGCTCAAGGGTTCCATCTTATCTTTTGTTGCATCTTGTTGTCTTGCATCTTAATTTTTAGATTTCTTGTATTCTTAGAGTACTTTTGCTAATCTAAATTCCTAGTTTCTCTTAGCTTAGGTTAATTTATATCTTAATCTTGCATTGCTAATCTATTTTCTTTTTTGCATTGCTTCAATAGAATAGAAATTGCATCTTCATTATAGAATACTAGAGTTGCTTACATTCATTTTAGCTTAATCTCTCATTAGGTAGCTTGTTAATCTTGCATCGTAGCTTCATTCTCTAGCTTTGAATCTTCCATTTTGGAGTATTCAAGTCACTAATCCTCTATGCCAATTTGATGAGCATAATGAGAAGGATTAAACTCGCTTCAACTACAAAGCTATGAGTCGCTTCTTGAGATTTCCTCTTTCATGGATTCTCTCAAGTGTAATGGTTTATAGAAGTGTGTCACATTTTGATCACACAAATATAATATGCAACTAGATATTTAATATCAATTCATATTATTTATGCAATTAATTTGACTTTTGATTTAATATTTAATTAAATATTTTATTTCCATAATTAGACTTTTAATTAATCAAAGGTAGTTAATTAACTCTTAATAATTAAATATCCTTATATTAATCTTCTAATATTCATAAGATATAGTTATCTCATAATTGATCTTAATTAATTATTATCACCAAATAAACCATACAACTTCAAATCACATGATTGCAACCACAACAGAACATCGACCAACTCAAAATAACAATCATGCTCAAAGGAAGGGTTTATGAATTCACCCCACCTTGACAAATTTGGATAGGTAGTCAATCAGATACTTGTCCACTATCTCTAGACAAAAGATGGCTTAGGTTGGGATTTGGACCTGTCTATTATCTCCCATCTCTTACCATTGAGATAATGCGATAGGGCATGCTCACTCTTTCCAATTTAGGGAAGACGATGTCTAGTACCTGCAATCCTACATCAAAGAAAAACATGTACATGTATATATACATATAACAGACAATGGTTGATCATGTAGATCTCACAAGAAACTATAACTCTATTGCATACCATATCAAACACATCAAACAAAAAGGTAAAACATACACGCCAACCATACACATGCCATTATGGTGTAAGTAAATCCATAAACATAAACAACATCATAACATATAGATAATCAAACTATGGGAGAGGTATTACATGAAAGCCTTGAGAATATATCCAAGTCCAAACGACATGATTCTGATGATCAGAATACCAATAATAATCGGGTTCAACTACAAAAAGTTCAAACTCAAGCTTTAAGTGTTTTGGTGAGTACAAATAATGAAGCATTTACAAGTGGAGAAGAGGAAGCATAAAGACCTAAAATGAGGCAAGAAAACACCAAGGTATGTGAGGATGAACCATCCTAAAGATCAGATAATTGGTGATAAGAAAAAGGGTGTCCAAACTAGGAGAAAAATTGCTCAAGATTAGATTTGTTTAATATTAGAGATTGAACCAATTAATGATTATTGGGATAAATCTATTGAAGAAGATCTTGAGATTGCAAATGACTACAAGGAGAAGCTCATGATCAGTTCAGCCAAACTTGATTTATTTCTCAAAAGTTAGAGGAATACAATGAACAACAATGGTCTTAGATTTGAGAAAGGAGAAAGTTCTAGATCTGGTCAACTCAAACCTAAAACTAAAATAAATATGAACAAAACTAAGAAGACTTCAACAAGACTACTTAAAACTCATAAATTCAGTGGTAAATGATTTGTTTGTGGTAGGTTGGTCATAAAGATATGGATTGCGGGAAGAAAAACCATTTATGTAATTGTAAAAGGCACAACCACAACTCAAGTATATGCAACGGTGTGAGAAAGAACAATAATAATGTCAAAAGGAAAAAGTTAGATGTCAATGTGCCACAAAGAAGGATGAATAAAGTGGACATAAGATATTTATACATCTCATTTGTAACATATTTAAACAAATTTTTAAATATTGCAGAAGCAAGAAAGTGAACAAATGTGGTTCAGTAGGGAAAGGAAAGAAGGTGCAGAAGAATGACTAGACTAAGAAGTAGAAAGTGGATAGGAAAGGTCAAAATGTCAAAGGAATGTACAGAAAGCTAACAAAGGAAAAGTAAATAAAAGAATGGATAAAGGACATAAGCATAGAAATAAGTCCAAGAGAAAGAAGAGTAAGGATAATGCAGAAAAATAATCTACTCTTACACATATAAGAGGAAAGTTGGGGGTAATTGCCCCTCTTGATCAAAACTAAAGATGTAGAGGAGTGTATCAATCCAGTGCACTTTATGGAGATATCATTCAAACTGGATTGGTGTTTTGGAGGCTACTACTCAGGGGGAGTAGTAAGAATGGTAAGACATGTTTGATGGTTAGGAAGAGAAGAGCATGTGACAGACAAGATATACTTGCACATAAGAAAGAGATTCAATTAGGATGATGAGTGCATAACTAAAGGGGAGTAACTAGAAGAGAGACAATTATGTAATCATATTGGAACCAAGGAAAGCTTGTTCCTAGGGGAAGTAAAGATAGAGAGACTTTGAAAGATAATGATGAATATTATGGATATAGTTGGTATTATTGTTGATTTCCCTTCTAGGATGGATATTGTGTTGGTTTCTGATTGTATTAAGTATTTTTTACATTATATATTGCCATAAACACCAAAGGGGGAATTTTTTGCAAGCTGGATGTGTTGTCATTGATGTTAACGTATCTATTTGTGTAGTTTGGCTAGTGGAGCAGTATGTTCAAAGGTTCGGTGAGGATTTGTTACTAGAGATGAGGATTTGCACACATCATAATATGAGGTAGAGGTTGTCTACTTGGTCCATGTCAACTTTCAAAGGTTGACATGATGATTTGGATGAGTTGCGAGGCTAGGAGTTGTGAATGGTTATTTTCTTGTCTGTCAGTGTTGATAGGGTGGCAAAGATCAGTTCGGTGTGCACTTCCACATAGATAATTTTGGGTGCACACATGGGAGTGTAATTAGGACATGGTGAGGTGTCCTCAAATCAAATGGTTTTTTATTCAGAGATCCACAAGGCATATTTTTGTTGTCATAGAGGTTGATGATAGTGTTCTTGAGGTTTAAGCATAAAATGTTGACATATCAAATGGATGGGGTGGGTTTGATTGTTTATGTGTTATCCATGATGTCTAAGGATGTTCTTAGATTGTGTTCCTACTAAGTTGGAAGTATACATCGATCAAGGTGATGAGATTTGAAGTGTTTTTCTAGTTTGTGTTGGTCTTTCTTATGTTCTTGGACGACATGATTAGAAAAACATTTTATGATCAATTGATAAGATTTTTAAGGTGGTGATATGATCTTGAGGTGTTTGATAAGGATCAATGCTATGTTTTGGTTGACATACTTGATCAAAATAATTTATTTTTGGTATGGTGAAGTGAAAATTTGAAAGCTAGGTTTTTGCTGACCTTGTTTGTTGTTCAAGGTTGATGAATTATTTAAGGAATTAGGGAAATATTTCATATTGTAGATGCTTGACTGGGTGTGGAGAAAGAGTGACAGATCTATTGGTGTTCAGAGTGTTCATCTGAAGGAATGAGAGAAGGGTTGATCTGAGATCTGTGTTGTAGTGGTCTTGTAAGGTTTTTAGTCTTCCTTAGGGTTGTAGCGCAAGGCTTTTTGAGCAGTGAGCTCTAGGAAGTGTGTGTGAATTCACGTACATTCCCCATTTGCAATAAGCTTGTACTTCTAACAAGGTAAATAGTCTTATTATCGGTTCAATCCCCATCATGGTTTTTCTGATTTGAGTTTCCATGATAAAAAATTCTTGTGTTATGTGTTGTGGATGCTTTATGATTTATGCACACTTTCTTTACTCATCAGGAATCAGATATAAGGGTTTCAAGGTTTAAGGGTTTCAAGGTTTTGAAGAGATAATGTTTTAGAAGCAACTGATCCACCCCCGCTCCCCCCACGCCCAAGCCCGCCCCGCTCTTAATTATTTTCTTCCTTATTTCTTACAAAGGTGGAGTGGTTCATAAATAAACCATTCCCACATTCGTTATTGCTGCCACCATTAGCCGAAGAAGTCTAAACATGCTATAGGTGATTATCCTTTGGTTGTGGTTTGATAGTCATCCTTTGTTGCAAGTTAGTTTTCTTCAAAAGCATCTTACCAACATTAATCATGATAATCAACACATAACTCTATCATGTATCATAAACATTCACAAAATAAACAATACTTTTTTCAATATAATATAAACCATTCTTAATGCTTTAATACTTAAAATACATAGAAAAGCTTGGATAATGTATTAGGGGGCAATTACCTCCATAAATGTCTCATATGTTGGATCATTGAATGGATAGTGATAGGGTTTGTAAGAGTCTTTGTCTTATGGGCAACCTCTCCTCTTTTCTTTGTATCTCTCTTGTGATTGAATAAATTTTTACCCGTCTTTTAGTCTTACTATTATCACAAATGCCAACAGAAATATAAAACTAAAAATAAGAAAATGAAGATAAATCTAGGACTCATCACCCATGCTATGACACATTGTGTTCTTCCTTTGTGTCCACTTTTTTTTTCCTCATATAGTGCTCCCTTTTGTTTGGAATCCCCATGCACTACTTTCAATGGCATATGTTTCTCTTCTACATCATCTTTGACATGTCCAATCTCTCACATTCTTCTCCCTTTTACACATCCTTCTCTCCACATGTTTTTCATCCTTGGAACTCCCTAGGTCTTATCTCTTTAGAGTGGCCACTCTCTGATCAACAATTCAACCAAATTCGATTGACCGATTTGTCAATTTATCTCAGGATATAGTGTGTTATCCTATTTTATCCTTACACATGCTTTTCCTTCCCATGCTTTATTCTTCAGACATCTTTCTTCATGCCAACCACTCATCCTCAACTACCATCTCATTGTGTATTGTCTTCTTGTACACACACCTTTTTTAGAAGGCCTTTATCCTCAACACTCTTTCTCTTTTTTTTTTTACATTTATTTGTAATTAACTTGATCAATTAATATTCCTTCATACAAAAATACAAATATACATATATAATTTTTTATTTTTTATTTTTCCTAAAATGACCTATATATTATTTCACAAATATGTCTCAAATAGATCACAAAATCAAATTTTCACTTACATAATATAATATTATTAGATTATTTTTGTTCTGTCAACAACAATGGATAGAAACGTGCAATTAAACACGCCTGCAATAATAGAGTCTGCGATGTCTTTATCGTCCAAGACAAAAAAAAAACCTCTATTTTAATATTTTGAGGCGTCCACACGTGAGAATCTGTCTTTCCATCCCTTGCAATCTGTTCTTCCATCTCTGCTCATTTTTAAAATTATTGAATTGACTTCAATTTTATTAAAAGTATTATAACAGAACAGTAAATATAAATAGCTATGTTGGTCAATTATGGAAGAAAATTATTTTGACAAAAAATATTTCTTTCATGTCTTGTTTTATTTAGTCTATAAGATTGTTTTGATTATGTATATTGATAAAAGAGATTATGTATACAGATTATCAGTATTAATAATTTGGAAAGAATTTTGTCAAGAAAAATCATGATTAGAGTTAGATAGGTTGAATTAAATAGACATATTGGTTGGTTAAGTATTGTATGAAGTGACAATGACAAAAAAAAAAAGAAGTTTTTATGTCATGTTTGGCAAACAAAATGATTAATATGTGTCACGACTATTCATAATACTTATAGCGAGATAAAATGACATTGACAAAAAACCATATGTATAACAGTTTTTGAATTAAATTGTACGTAAGATTTTACGTACAATTTAATTCAAAAACTGTTATACATATGGTTTTTTGTCAATGTCATTTTATCTCGCTATAAGTATTATGAATAGTCGTGACACATATTAATCATTTTGTTTGCCAAACATGACATAAAAACTATTTTTATTTTTTTTCATTGTCACTTCATACAATACTTACGTTTTTTTTGCCAGCACCATACTTAAATGCACCATAAAAACCTGAACACTTTGTAAGGATGAAAATTAAAGTGTGTCAGAATGTAACATTCATAGGTTGTAAGAGCATTTAGAGTGACTACTAATAAGAGGAAATCTGGTGGAGACCACAATAAAAACCTCTTAACTATTCTTTTGGGTGGAATGTGAGATATATTCCAACCATTAATATTCAATTGTATCGTGTGCTAGTTGGATCAAGCTTTTCAATGTCTAATTAATGGTAGGGTATTGTTTTTGAGTGGATTGTAATATGTGAAGAATTTTTGTCTTTCTTTCTTATGGTGCTCATGTGGTTCGTACGTGGCCTCTGCATTTTGGAGTAATCACCATCACTCACTGTCATAGATATTTACTTTATTGTATTGATTTTTTTAATGTAAGTTTGTACTTCAAAGATTCCTTGGTTGAAATTTGGTTATGTAAATTTTGATGGTTGTCTTTTTATCACATCTTTATCATTATTATAATTAACTTAAAAAGTTTAATATCTATTTATTTATAACAAAATAATAGAATTATGTATTCTAAACCTACATAAATTTATGTAAAATTAATTTTATTTAAGATTTAAAAGTTAAACTTTTTTTTAAATATGAGGGTGATGTTAAGTGTATTTTATTTTTGTAGAGTCTAGGTTTGAATAAGAGTGGCTTGTATTTTAATTTTGATAGTACTACTATAAATAATTGTATATCGTTTGCATTTAAAAAAAATTATTTGACTTTATTATTTCAGTTACATACATCCTTATGGAAGTAGCCTTGATATTTTGTCTATGGTGGGGCCTCTGTGCAGTTGGATGGTAACTCTTTTGGTGATGCCTTGGTTTGGCTCTTGATTCCTCGTTGTGGCTTTATGTGACTAGTAGTGCTCACCTTATGTTTCAGTAGATATATGCTTATATTTTATGTTCATGATGGGCTCGTGTGGCATTAGTGCCTTCTTGGTGATCTTGGTTATATTATTGCTTTGACAAGTTGCTTATTTCCTTGTACTTGGTTGTGAGAATCATTGTCCAATTGCTTGCTACCTACTTGATTTGAATGCTAGACCTTTTGAGGTTATTATTATAAGTTTTGTGAACTTACTGTGTACTTGGTTATTTGGATCTAAGCTAGATTCTTTCATGTGATTTTGTGGCTATTCGTTAGGATCTTCTATTGGCATTGTGAGATGCACCTAGTTAGAATACATTATATTGTTCTTACCTCTTATCAATATCACTGCTCATGTAAATGATAGATTATAATTATTTTTTCAATGATGATCATATTTGCATGATGTTAAATGATGATATTTGGTTTATTTCAAATTTGATGATATTTTTTATTATATTTATCTTACTATGATTTCATGAGATTCATTGATGTTTGTGCTAGTGGTCATTGAGATGTTTTGGGCGCTTCATTGATGTATGTGCTAGTAGTCATCCAACTTTTGTGTTTTTCCATATTTGGTTATTATATGTTCTGGGATTTATTTGATATAGATAGGGCACAAAGAAGGATTTATACTTCCTATAAATTGGATTGATATAGATAGGGCACAAAGAAGGATTTATACTGATAAATCCCTATAAATCTCTAGGAAGCATATATGTTTTGGGATTTATTTGGTGGTTATTGAACTTTTGGGATGTTGGGCATGTAGGAAGCAATGGGTTTTTCTAGAATTTTGATACTTCAAGTTTTATTTTGAGCATTTTTGGGAGGTCCTCAATTTGCATGGTCTCCAAAACTAGTTTTAGCCATGTTTGACATGCTTTGGGTTTTGATTTTGGAAATTTTTCATGTTTCATGTGGTCAAAATTAAATGAGGAGATCTAGTTGTGAACTACTGATATCCAAACTCTTGATTTTATGTCGATTGAGTGTGCTTGTCGATTATTGTCAAAAATCGATCTCCCTTTTGTGAAATTATTCTTTTGAGATTTTTATACTTGATTTTAGTTGAGAAACATAGTTTGGATTATACAAGGATGTTAGGATCCCATGTGCATTATTATGTCAGACCATCTTAGGATCCATGCTCTTGGTGATAAGGTGAATAGAGAAATCTTATGCACTACCTTATGGCCTAAAATGACCTTTGGATGATTGTAAATCAATGATGTGAGCTCTATTTTGGGTTGAGTTTTTGAAGGATAAAAAATTCTAGAAAATTCCTTTGAAAAAGAGACATGTGTCAGTGTGACATGTCAGATTGAATGAATGAAAGTTTTGAGTTACATAATGTCCACAAGGAAAAATAGCCTATGGGACCCACTATCCAATTAACACCCATGTGGCACAAATTTGTCATTAGACATTGGTGATTTAACTAAGTATACTTAATTAACTAAATTCACTATAATCTAAATCAATTAAATGATCGTTGGATGATCATAGATCAATAACATAAGTTGTATTTTGGACATAAGTTGTGAAGGATAAAAAACTCTACAAACATCCTCCAGAAAAGAGACACATGTTGGTTGACATGTCAGATTGAACAAATGAAATGTTTGAGTTACATAACATCCATGAGGCAAAATAACCTATGAGACCCATGCTCCAACTAATACCCATGCGACACATATTTTTCATTGGACATTGGTGACTTAACTAAGTATACTTAATTAACTATACTTAATTCACTATAATCTAAATCAATTAAATGACTATTGGAGGGTCGTAGATCAATGACATAAGCTCTATTCTAGGCCAAAGTTGTGAAGGATATACAATTTCTATAAACATCCTCTTGAAAAGAGACATGTGTCCATGCAACATGTTAGATTGAAGGAATGAAATCTTTGAGTAATGTTTATGAGGTCAAACACTAAGTTCTAACAAACTATGACACACATGGATAGCCAATGCCATAGATTTGTCATTGAGCATTAGTGGTTGCAAGTTTAATTAACTTTACCATTTAAATTTTAATTATATACTTAATTAACTATAATCAATTCATTCATGAGTCACCATTGGATGATACTAGATCAATGACATAACCTCTATTTTGGGCTAAAGTTTTGAAGCATAAAAAACTCTTTAAAAAGTTTCCAAAAAGGTGACACATGTGACAGGTCAATCTTCAGAGAGAAGGAATAAAATTATTAAAACTTTGAGACTACATCCGGGATAATATGATTCTACAAATTTTGCCCTTAAGGATTTGAAGCTTTTGAAATTAAGGGAGATTTTTCTTTGGACTAACCAATTAACCATGAAGATTTAGAAATGAGATTGAGGGATGCAAAAAAGTTTGTATGTGCCAATTCCTCTATTCATCACTTCAAATTCATATTCTAGATAAACTACATAACAACTACATCCCATACTTTTTATTTATTTTTCAATCTCGTGGTTTAGATTGTAGAGTTAGGGGTTGAGGGTTTACATTTTAGAACTTGTGTACCATCATTTTTCACCATTACCAATGATGGGTAAATTTAAAGGCACGGTGAAATAAAATAGAGATTGTACCCAACTAGTTAAAACCTTGGGTTTCATTGATGAATACCATGATATTTATGATCTTATTATCCATGTTAGGCGAACCCCCAAAAATAGATTTTCAAATTGGAGAATAAGGAAATAACAAAAACTAGAAAGGAACGACGTTATGTTTTTAACAAAATTTTAAGAGTAGACACAAATAAAATTACATCGTGGGATGTTGGATTGGGATGCATGATGTTACCTCAAGTTTTTCCTTTCCCATAAATTGTCATAGTTTGTGCCAAAAATTATGATGAATATAGAAGAACAATTTTTAATAAAAATACACAAAAGGAAATTTTATCCATCACTGAGGAATAATTTAAAAGTATGTTGGACTTAGAGTTAGGGTTTGGAGTAGAAATCTCAAGTGTCCATATTGACCTAGAAAAGCTTGTAGAGGGTTATGAGAGAATCAATGAAGATATGGAATATAAATTTCTCATAGGTATAATAGTGGAGGGCACCCAATCAAGGATCAAAATCATAAGCCTCCTTATAATGTTGAAATTTTTATGCCATGGGTTCATGATACTATTGCCTTGTTAACAATTTTCCTCAGATTGGAAAAATAGTAGGGAAGTGGGTACAAGCCTTCTTGAAATGATATTTTTACATCTATTATGTTACTCAACTAGTTATATATAACTTTATTGAATGTGTTGTTTAATCCATGCACAAACAATTTGTAATGATTAAAAGGGGTTCCTTTGAGACATTTAGGTCCACAATCTACTTGTGCCATCTTCTTCTAGAAAAATATTGTGGAACGTTCAAGGCCAACAAGCTTGAGATTTAGATGTATAAGAATGATGCGAAGAGAACAATGACTCCAATATATAGATGAACCCCTAAGATAATGATGCATGATAATAGAAGGAACTACACCCATTTGGTGTGTAATTATAAACACTCCAATGCCTAGAATGCCCGTGTCTAGTAGAGATTGCATCAACTTGTACCTCAAATACAATTAGTTGATTGGTTCCTCATGGAAGAATTTGCTATGTTAAGAAATTATGGATCAAGAGTAGAACCCCCCAAACTTCCAGTACATGTGACAAAGAGGGTTTTTGCATTGAAAAATGTATGGAAGATGGAGAGTATATATGAACTCATTCATGGTTAGCAAAGGAAGAGCATATTTTCTTTATTACCTTTCTCATGTAGAGGGTTCACATTTGAGAGAAAAGCATTTAGTGTGGCATATGAATTTTTGAATTTTTTTTTTGTTTTGATGTTGACAATTATTGACAGTATGATCCATGCAACATCATTCAAGCAAGGCTTGTGGAAAATAAGAAATCTGCAAGTAGAATTCAACATGAAAGTAAACCATTTCTAGAAATGTTGAAAAACATGGAGTCTTGGGACAAGGTCAAAAAAGTGATGGAGGAAACTACTACTAACAAAATTATTTCTCTCGAAAAATTGTCAACACAAATTATAACATTGCACCAACAGAGAATAATAGAGAACGACATACAAATAAGGAGTTCTGACAATTTTTACAAAAGAGATGATGTTCCATCTACTAAGAAAACTATGCCAAAATCTCTATATAAATCTTGTGTGGACATACACTAGAATCAAAACAAAGTCATTAATTTTTGGACTATGAGGAAGAATCTGGCTGAAACAAAATTAGTGTAGATTTTGAAGATATCCCAGAGGATATTGAGTTATCCAATTGTGGAATAAAGAGAATCCCACTAAAGCATTTATTGATAATGACATTGATGGTAATGAGGAGATACCCTCAGGTCCCACTCCAACAGCTATTGCAGACTCCACCAAAGAATATGTTCTAAGTGAGTCCGTGAAATAAACATATCTAAAGGGGTAGTCATACTAGAAAAAATGGGTTATAAAGGTGGTGGTTAGAGGATTGAAGGACAAGGCCCTTGGATGACACTTTTGATCTAGAAGTTCCAAGGAATCCTAGTAAACAACTAACCAATAGACTTGAATCAATAGGAAAAGCTATTAGTGTTACACATGTGCCTTTGTTTGTTAGAGCTTCAAATCCAAACTATATAGACACTTAGATTCAATCACAACCAGATCATGATGCTCAATCAATTGCTGATTCTATTGGTGGTTATGGTATGGGCACTAGTACTAGTTGTGGTGAATAATCACAACCAAAACATGGTGGTGAGTCAATTACTACTACCACTAGTGGGGATGGTATGGGTACTAGTACTAGTTGTGGTGAACAAGTGAAACAACAAGAAATATCTCACAAGAGGCCAATAGTAGAAGATACTATATAGGATCCCAATGATCAAGGTAATGTGACGAAGAAAAATTTTATCACAAAAATGATGAGTACAACTCCAACTCCATTGATTTATAGTTTCAGTGCAAAGGTATTGTTTGCAGGTTTAGAATAAACCCCTCAAAAGAGTCCAATAACTCCAGTTGTAAGTGACAATAGGACAAGATTAGGAATGTATATTGATAATCCTCAAAATGCATTAGTTTCAACCATAGGCATAAATGGAGGCACCTACATCACTCCAAGTGTTATTTCACCACTCAAACATTCAATTGCATCAAAAACCCCATATTTTTATTACAATCCTTTCCTTGACCAATTTATAGACAAAAAATATAAATAAAGAAAATAAGAAGATAATGAAGAGGGTTGCGGCTATTGCAGCTTTAGAGGAACAACCTAGATCGAACAAGGTATTTTCCATATATGAACCAAACAAAGAAATGGAGTACATGGTTGTTATTCCCCCCAAATAAAAATTAAAATATACCACACAGTCAGATAGATCCCTCTAGATTTTATGTTAGCACCATCCAAATGAGATTCTCCAAAGTTAAAAATGTGGACAAAATTAATGTGTCAAAAAGGACCAATGAAATGGTCTACACATCATTTCTCAAGCTAGAGAGAGAGAAAAATAAGATAGAGAGACAAATAGAAAAGTTACAAGAAGACATGGAAAATGAGAAAGCAAAGAGGAAAACAACATATAACAAGAGCATTGAATTGCAAAAAAGGACAATTTTGTGTGTGTTTGCATCTACAATTACAGAGAATGAACAGATGGAGCCAAAAATGAATGAAGTAAAGAAAAGATTGGACGAAACCATAAAAAAAAATCAAGAAAGAGCTTCTTTAGTACAATTATACAAAAGTGTGGAGAATTGTGTTTCCTCAACAAAAAATTTACATAACCAATTGGACCATTAGACAGAAAGACCAAAACAATGGGAAGAAAAAGCATGGGAAGAAATAAAAAGTGTTGGAAGGATGGCACAAGAGTTGTAGAAGGAAAAAAATATAATGACATCTTCCTAGGATAGATGAAATGAAACCACAAAACATACAATGAGGTATATAAAACAAAAAAATTGGGGGATGTAGAGGAATGACCAATTGTGTTAGTGGTTTGAATTGAATGCAATTCTGAGAGTACATTATGGGAAGATTAATGAATACATTTCTCATAACTTAAACATTTATTCAAGAGGGAAATTTTCAAAACAAATTTTGCAAATACCCTACAAATATAGTGACAACTATTTAACATCCAATAGATTTCACAACCACATAGATGCCTTAGTAAATACATCATTTATCATTAAAAAATGTGTGAAACTATGTGAATCACATGAATGTCTACATAAGTAGGCAAGAAAGGTGAAGAAGCTTCATGGAAAGACACATAAATTGATAGATCTTGGTTCGCCAAAGAGTGTTGACCCAACAAAACAATACATTGGAAATTATTCTTTCAAAAAGAAGATGGAGGATAAAATGAAGTTTGATATAGAATAGTTTCCTAAGGACACAAGTGAGGTGATCTTTTTGGATTACATCAAATCATTGATAACCTTGAATGCAACATTGGATGAAATAGTGGTGTCAAGCTCCTCTTACAAATAAGAATTGCTAACAAAATTGTAGATCACTTACCATACATTACAACAAATTGGACTTCCATCGAATGGAGAGTCGAGAACCCGACAAAAACTAACACAATGATTTCAAAATATTTATTGTATAATTTGCATTCCCAAATTCTTTTAGGTTTTCTAATTTTCTCTATTTGTAAGTTTAGGGTCATTTGCAAAGGGTTCTGAAATTTTGTATTGAATCTTGAGGGAAGTTGAAATAGATATTCTTTTGCATACTGAATCACATAGAGTTGTGTACTGAATGAATTGTATGGTTATATTTTGAAAAAAATAATGAAAACCTCATTATGTATAAATATACACTGCTCTATCAATAAACATATTATGACATTGTTCTTATTTTATTTTTTTTTACTATTTTATATATGCTTTGCTATTCTTCTATTTTCTATCTATAAATAGAAATTTGAAAAATACAATTTCATATCAATATTAAATACCATTAACAGAAACATAAAATATCATGAACCACTTTTAGGATTTTGTAATATAAATGACGAAACACAATATAAATTGCTAGTGCTAAATCTCTTAAACTTGCCAAATCATCTCATCATCAAATTCAGAGCTTCCTTGATTCTTGTCTGTGTTTTCCTCACTCTACATACATCCACTTAATTGCATCTCAAAGATACCAATACATGTGTCACTTTCATTCATTTTATCTTTTCCAATTGTCCCACTTTGGTTTAAAGTGTTTCCCAACCACCTTCTTTCACATTTGGACTTTGATATTTCTAGTGCCCTATCATAAGGAAAACTTTTCACATCATACCTAGTTGTATACAGCCTTAAGAAATTTTCCAAATTCTTATCTAGTTTGTTTCTTATCTTTAATTTTAGGAACCCAAAGCATTGAAAATTCTCTTGTCTTCCACTAAATACAATATCATGTTTTGACATAAATCACCATGTTTGTAAAATTTTGATAATGAATCACACAAAATTTTTCTCTGACCTAGAATTGTCTAAAGTTTTGTTATTGATCCCTCTTTGTAGGGGTTCTCCATTTTTTGATATTTTTTCCTCATAGTTATTGCAAAATGGGATGATTTCTTTCTAAGGATAGTTTCATTTAAAATTTCATTTATAGTTTGTCCATTGAATTGTATAGATTTGCAAAATTGGCATATTAAAGTCGTTAGCTTGTCAAAATAACTAGTTGGAGCATTTAAGTGCCAATATTGATGAAACCCAATAGACATGGCTTCAATTAGATATTATGAGGTAATTGAGATCTAATCTCTTTGGAAAGAGAATAGGTGATTTCCTTCACAGAAGTAGTTACAAACTCAATGATCTTGCTAAAATTTTCCCTTGTAACACTTGCTTCTTAGGGCGATTTCCTAGTTTTATGAATGTGACAATGTAGAGCATTGGTATCTCAAATTTGTGTACAACATAACTCTCCATTTCCATTGATTTGTAAAATATTATCAGGGTTTTTCAAATTTGTTACTGTCTTCCACCTAACAAATTTTTCATTAGATAATGCTAGTTGAGATTGATACAGATTATCGAGGGTCACACATTTCAGTTTATGTAGCTTAGCATATTCTATAATATATATAGATCTTTTCTCATATTTTTTCACAAGAAGGTTCATTTCCTCTAGCATGGGGAGAAGACCTACTAAAGTTAATATTGTCTCTATATTACTTAACCTATGATGTTGGTTAATGCTTTATCTATTGTGTGGTGATGTTTGTACATTACTCTAATCAAGGATGGATATCATGAATAAACTCAATGCACTAGTCCATCCAAGGAGATCCATCTAGTATCAACATCCTTAAGAAGCTTGTTCCCATTTGTTATTCCATTGGTAAATTTTTGAAATTCCAAAAATCATTTTGGACTTCGACAAAAGTATGAGTAGAGTTCTCTGACTAAATCTTCAACATTTGTTACTAAAGGATAATTGCTCACAATTTTAAAATCTAGATGACCATTTTATGGGCCATGCAGTGAATGACAATTATGTAGGGTGAACAAAAAGTTTGTAGCTTTATACAAAGACCGTTCCTCTAACCTTGCATTACTAAAGCTCCATCTGCTCCTACACATACCAACTTTTTGACAATCTTCAAGTCATCCATACCTTGATATTCAATTAAATAACTCTTAACTAGTTGAAATAGATTTTTTTCTATTGCACTCTCCTTCATTTCAGTAAAAAATAGTAGATGACATTGGTGGACATGATTCTGTATTGTATAAACAACTACACATACCTAGGATGTATTATCTATTGTCATAACTTCGTATAAAAATAATGCAATAAAGTTTGATTCTCATATTTTTTGCTTTATATCATGTTTTTCAACCTCATCAAGACAACTTGCCCATTCACATCCATTGTTTACTGAACAATGATTGTTAGGATAGTTAGGAACTTTCAAAATGTATAATAAAACACTCATTCCTCGGTAGTCTATCATACCATGCCCTCTACTCAAAATATAAAAAAAAGTACTTAACTATTCACAACTTTTCCTAGTTGTTCTATTGCCATGTTGCTTTTCCAAAAATAGCTTCAATACAACCTTTACATTTAGAAGGCTTCGTCTGTGTTTTCAAATGCAAATTATATTCTAAGTCATCCTTAACATGCTGACATTGCTCTTTTTTTTTCCATCTTATTACTAATTTTTCAATTCCATGTATGATTTATTTTTCATAAACTTTACCGATATGCTTTTCTATGGTGTCAAGTTTTAGCTACAACCTCTTTTCATTTTTATGTTTCCAACTACAAATATTACACCTATATTCTATTAAAGGCTCACCTTTGTTCGAATTCTCCATTGGCTCAATGAATGGATACTTTGACATCTAATTGATTTGAAAATTCCTTGACATATCCTATTCCCAACCTATTTTTGATTTGGATTTTCTTTTCCCCTTCTGTACATCATCATCATCTATGACATTGTCTTTGTCATCCAAGTTGATTATCTCATTTGCACTACCCTGGATATTGACTAGAAAATCATCTTCAAGTTCATCATCATCTGAGATATCAAGTTCGCCACCTTCTTCAATATTTGGTGCAGGTTGTGAATCTTGTAGTTGTGATGATGCACCTTCATCATTTTGACTACAAAAATTGCCGAAATATGAAGTAAAAGTTATGGTTATGCATTTTTTTGGCCTCTCTTGGCCTCCACCACATTTAGGAGTCTTACCCTTCTTCCTGTTTGACATCTCCAATGAAAGAAAGGCTGAAAAAAATTATCTACTTGATTAAGAAGCAATAATAGACTATATGATTCATTGGCCATAGAGCCTACAATCTAGATGTCTGAGGTCTTCCCACTCAATTAGAATGAACTAAAAATTGCAAATAGATTGAGATGAATAATATTATAACACTTAAAAAATGACCACTTACCTTTATATTCTTAGTGAGTAGCGCTAGTAGTCAACAATGTAGTAGTGCTTGTTTTTGGTTTAAAACTTGGCTATTGATCATAATCGAGAGCTCAAAACCGAGAAAATTGTGTAAAGATAAAAATGATCTTTGATTGTATTTATACCAATCCATATTTGGAAAATTTAGAAGGAATTTTAAATGACTTGTATAATTGGAAAATCTTGCTTAATTGTAACACACCTTACATAAATGTAGGACAAATCAAACCTCCACAAAAATATATACATTGTAATTTTTTAGTAGATTTATGGACTATCTATTGGAATGAACTTATTATACAATTGGCGAATATTGCAGTGTATTAAGATGCACTTTCAAAAAATGTCAGGCGAGTTGGATCCTCATGAAAATATAAACTTTTATGGATTTTGGCGAATTATGACTGTCAATTAAAACGCGCTTTTGAAATTGCAGGAAAAAATATTAAATAGACCACTAAGAAAATTTAGATTATATTGGCAAAATATTTATATCGATATAATTAATTAATTAAAAACTGGGGCGAATGGAAGTGCATTTGACCAAAAATTTATAAATCTAGGGCAAACTAGCCACTCCATTTGGTCTTGAATTATTTTCCATTTTTAAAATACTGATATGAAATATTCACTATTTGGTGAATATTCGCCGTGCTAAAATTTCCTTTGTTCTACATCCTCTTTTTCATGTCCTTTCTCTTGTTCTTCCTCCTTTCACATAGTCTTCTCTCTACATGTTTTTCATCCTCGAAGCACCCTAGGCCTCATCTCTTTAGTGTGGCCACTCCTCGATCTTGCAGTCTCCTACTTTCCTAATACTATGGTTATACTTCTCTCCACCTCTTCTTCTTCCATGGTCTAAATATAACATCCTTCTTCCCTAGGGTTCAATGATCAACCTAAGGGCTCATTTGTTTGCTAGAATTAGACAAAAATTGGGATTGTCAAATCCCAGAATTAATATTTTCAATGTTTGTGTTCAAAACATGAATCTGGAATAGGGATTTCTTAATTCTCATTTACCCCCAAAACCATCATTTCAATCTTCCATCTAAATAGGTGGAACTGGAAAATCAATTCCAATTCCACTTAAATGGGAATTAGGGGTAAAGCAAAATTTATAATATTTTGAAATCCATATGCAAACAACATTTTCCATCTTCTCATTATGAATTCCAGGTGAACCAAATCGTTCTAGCCATGTTCCAAAAACCAATTTCCAGATTTAAAACTTCCAGAATTGTCAAATACTGGAATTTGACAATTCCAACGTTATTTAATTCCAACAACCAAATAGACCCTAAATTCCTATGGTTTGGTGCATTTTTCTAACTTGGTCTATTTTTCTAACTAATTCATGATCAATAATTCAACCAAATTCAATTGAGTAGATTGTCAATTTATCTCAGGATATAGTGCTTTCTGTTATTTTCTCCTTACACATGACTTTCCTTCACACGTACACACATCTTTCTTCATCTCAACCACTCATCCTCAAATACATTTTCATTATATGCCCTTTCCTATGCCCACCCTTCTTCAAAATCTTTTACCCTTCACCCTTTCTTTCTCTTTTCAGCCTTTATTTATAATTAACTTGTTTCAATCAATGCTCCTCCATTAAAATGCAAGTCTATATGTATGTAATTTTTTTGGGGTCTAGAATTGACCTATATTATTTCAAAACCACATATCATACATTTCAAATAGATCACAAAAGCAAATCTTCACCCACATAATCTAATATTTATTATATTATCTTTGTTTAAACTTGACCTATATATTACCTCACAATCATCTCCCATGGAAAGCTTGGAAACCATACGGACATGATATAAGAGGTATGCTCCATACTCGTTATCATAAAAAGCATAAAACATAATGAGATGTACATTGGTTGCTGAACCCACATAATGATATCAGAGTATTTAATGTTGTGAGTAGAACAAGGCACACACTATAATATAAATGTTCAAAAGAGCACCAGTATTATTTATTATTTATTGTGATGCCAGCCAAATTCCACTCTGAAAAAACTCCCTTCCAAAATATTAATTGATAGAGATTGTTCTGTCAACGTCAATTGATAGAAACGTGCAATTAAACACCCCTCCAATTATAGAGGCTGCGATGTTTTTTTGTTTTTCAAGACAAAAAGAAATCTCTATTTTAATATTTTGAGGCATCAACACGTGTGAATCTGTCTTCCAATACCTTGCAATCTTGGTCATTTTTAAAAATTATTGAATTCAATTGAATTTGGGTTTTATTTTTTTAAATTGAATAAAGTTAAAAAAATATTATATAATAAGAAACAATCAAATTATTGTCATAAAATGATCAGCAAAACATAAATTAAATATAAATTGAAACTTCTCAAAGGTTCAGATGAGAAAAACACTTCTTTATGAGTCTATCATATTCATAATATAAACAGCTATGATGATCAAGCATTCCAGAAAATATTTTTGATAAAACATAGTTCTTTTATGTCTTATATTTAGTTAACAAAATTGTTTAGATTTTAATAATGATTAGAGTGAGTTAGATTAAAATAAATAGACTTTGTGATATTGCTATCAAGATTCAATTATGTAGGTTTTGAGTCAAACTCATTGTTGGTCAAGTATCGTAGAAAATGACATTGACAAAAAAAATATATAGTCATTTTATGTCTTGTTTGACAAAGAAAATGATTTATACGTTTCTATGACTATCCAATAACACTCATAGATAATTCTGTTGGTATCAATCATTTAGAAATCTTTTATTAAAAAATAAAATTTAGAATGGCTAGAAAATACTATTAATATAAATCCAACTTCGGCCTTTACTAACCAAAAAAAAAAAACACTATTGATAAAAAAAAGTGTAAATAAAATTATGTATAAATACCTATTAATATTCAATAACACTTTCAAATACTTTTATTGTATTAATCATTTGAAAGACTTTTCTAAAGAAAAATGATTATATGTACTAATTATATTTATAGATAATTTTACCTTAATCATTTAGATATACCTTTCAAAAGAAATAATTTGGAGTAGGATGGTCAAATATTGTAAGAATTGATATTGACAAAAATATAGGTGGGTTGAATGTAAGATGTATTGGAGGGTATTTTTTGAGTGGATTGTAACAAGTGAGGAATTTTTGTCTTTCTTTCTTATGGTGCTCATGTGGTTCGTACGTGGCCTCTGCATTTTGGAGTAATCACCATCACTCACTGTTTTATATTGATTTTTTCAAACAATTATTTTTCTGTCCTTTGTCAAGGGAAGGAGATGTGTAAGCAAATCACCGCATGTTTAAATCAATCTATTAATTATGCCAGACTCCACAAAAGTTCGAATAATTGAGAGTATTAAACAACATTTACATCCTCATGGTGGTATATGGTTCTTAACTAATTCATTTTAGCGTGTAATTTTGTAGTTTTAAGTTATTTTTTTCAATGTAAGTTATGTAGTTACGGTTCTTTTGTTGAGATTTGGTTATGTATAAATTGTGATGGTTGTTTTTTATTATACTTTTATTTTTATTATCATTGTATTTATTTAAAAAAAATTAGTATTTATTTATTTATATAAATAATTGAAAAGAAAAATACATAAATTGATGCAGGGCCTTCCGGAGGTCATCATCTCATACAGAAACTTTCAGAAGCCATAACTTTTGATTCAGGTCTGGTTTTTTGCTAAATTTTTTCAGGTGCGTGCCTCAGGTGGTGGCATTTGTTTTGCCAATGGATCTTAGATTGATTGGGGTTCGTTTTAGCACATTTTCGGGATGCACAGTAGTTTCTGGATTCGATTGTGTGAGTTTTTTTAGCATCAACATTTCGGATCACACTCTGTGATCCATCATCAGGAATAGAGAGTAAGAATGAAAAGTAAAATGTGCAGACTTAGCAATTCACAAGAGATATAAGAAGAGATTGGGTAGCAACAACACGCAAACCAAAGAAGAGAATAAAAGTAAAACAGAATTACAACCTATCCACAAAGAAGAGCAACCAAAAAGAGGAACCAGAGAGACGGGAAAACAAGAGTGACAAGTGTGCCAAAAAGCGAGACAGATAAGGCGAATCAATAAGATTAAAAAATGAAAGACAAAGAAAAGAATGCAAAAAAAAAACAAAAGCACAAAAAAGGAATAAACAATAAACAAAGAGAAACATCGACACAAGAGCATGACAGGACAAGAAAAACAACGAACCGATAAATCAAACTGATGAAGTATTCAAAAAAACCCAACTATTTAAAAAGACTAAGGCAAAAATGCAAACTAAAAGAGGGAATAAATAAATAACCAAAGCGGATGACAAATAAACAAAGGGAAATGAAATTAAACAAATGAATGCACGTGAATATATATATATATATATATATATATATATATATATATATATATATATATATTGGATGCACAAATACATACAAATATATATACATACATGTTATATATATATAAACACAACGGATGCACAAATACATACAAGTATATATACATACATGTTATATATATACACACACACATGTATGTATATATATAAGGATAAAAATCTATGAATGCACTAAAAAGCCTACAAAAACCAAAAATGCCCTAATATGCACACACACACACACACACACACACACACATATATATATACATATATATATATATATATATATATATACATATATATATATGTATATATATAGATATAGATATATATATATATATATATATATATATAGATAGATAGATAGATAGATAGATAGATAGATAGATAGATAGATATGTATATGTATATGTATATGTATATTTATATCTATAACTATATCTATATCTATATCTATATATATATAAAAGTGTCTTGAAAACTTATGAGTAAACAAACACCATACCTAGGGCGCAGAAAGGGAAAAAAGAGAACATGAAAAGGAAAAAATGCAAGGATTGCGAGCAAGCCACAATAATCTGTGCATCTTAATGGATTGTGGAAATCTGATCTTGTTAACATTTTCGGGAGCTGAAAGTTTCATCTCGGGCTTCGAAATCAGCTTTTAGTGTTTTTTCTCTAGTTTTTAGAAAGTTCTATTTTGTAATAAATTCGAGTTTATGTTATCAAATCTCGGATATTAGTTGACAATTCATTCTAACTTAGTCGAGGGCATGTTTAGGGAAAATCTCAGCTTTTTAGGTGTTGTTTCAAAAATTACCAAAAATGGCAAAAAAACACTTGTGGAAAAAAACTGCCAAAAAGTGTAATTTTCGGATTTCTTTTTTTTTTTTTCTAGTTTTTTGGTTACTTAAGAGTTTGCAGCAAATTGTAGAGGTAGTCAGTGATGAATGAACAATATTGAAGGTTTCAAATCTGTGTTTTTATCTGGTAATTGAATATTATTGTTAACAGAGGATTGTGTGCTACATCATAAATTTATATGAATTAATTTTATTCAAGATTTAGAAAGTAGTATAATGATATTAGATGGATTTATTTTTTAAGTATTTAAGTTTGAACAAAAGTAGGTTGTATTTAAATTTTGATATTACCTTTATAAATAACTTAAGTTTACCTAAGATTAGTTGCATTTTCAAAGTTTTACTAGACTAAATTATTTGAGTTCCATGCTATAGATTATCCCTCCATATACCTATTAATAATGAGGCATAGACATAGATTCTCAATTTGAGAAAAATAATTAACTTTTCAGAAAAATGGTCATCTCTTTATTGAGGGCTATTTTCTTAAATGTTAATGAGAAATAAAAGTATTTTAAATTAGAAAATTGAAAAACATCTTCATATCAATTTAGCTTTTATTCTATAATTCGGACTTGTAGTTGATTACTACATCAAAGAAGGTATGGATCAACATTCAAGTTTTGAAAGGAATCTAAGAACAATTCAAGAAACTAATTGCGGATTATATCACAATTACAAAACATATTATTTATTTATTCACATGATGTAATTTTGTACTTGATTTTTTTATTTAATTTTTTTTCATCTAATTAAAAATTAGTATATTTTTTTAGTTCATTTTTCTTAAGTTTATAAAATGTAAAGATGAATTTTTGACAAAATTCAAGGAAATATTTTATAATTAAAAAATTATATAATATTTATATCTTTTCAATTATTATATGGGGAAGATAATCTCTTACTATCATATTTATATTTTTAAATTTAAACTAAATATTTATATTATTATTAAATATATAAATAAATTAGTTTTATATATACATACATACGTATGTACATACATACATACATACATACATACACACGTACATTTGATTAAAGGTATTACGAATCAAGCTAGGCTCTTTGCTAGGATTAAAATATTATATTAGTGATATATAATGTATATAATTAATTATTAATTATATTATTTTTTAATCAGTAAACAATTGTTTTATTAATAATTATCAGGATCTAGCCTAGCCCGAACTAGGTGTGGTTACAAAGGGAACCACCTCACCAAGTCCTTCAATTCCAGTCCAAGAAGTAGTCGATCACCTAAGCCCCCCTTCTGCCTCTATCTTTGGAATGTGAGCGAAGTGTCATGTTAAAAGCTCCACCCTATTTTGGTTTCTTTTCCTTCTTGCCTTTCATAATCCGCCATCCTTCCTCCATTTTTTCTGCCTCCTTTTGCCACTGCACCATAGCCTCACCTTCATTTCTCTCATCCCTTTCATGATTATAATGGTCCTCTTCCCTCATTATGACAATATTAGAACTAGATCCATATGTAGCACCAATTTTACTATGACTTTCTATTCCTCTTGATGTCAAATAAGAATTATCACACTTCCCACCCTAAATCACCACATGGGATACTTCTTGGCTAGTCTTCTCTCCCACTAACTTGGGCCTCAAAATACTAATATTTTTAGGGGTTTTGATCCCTCGACCTTGCTGGCCCAATCCATATGTTTGTCCCACATCAGACTCTAAGGAAATTTCATCATCTTTTTCCATCCCCCTCTCAAGGGGATCCACCTAATCTCAATATTCATTTTCTACACATTATACATCTAAGAGGAGCATTCTTTCCACCAAGAAGCTTGTTTATGAGAACTCTTTTTTGTGTAGTTGACTGCAATGTGATTGGTCTGAAAATATATTTTGCACCTAAATATGATTCCTTCATAATCCATAGGTTGCATCCAAGCCTCTTTTGCCAATTTTAAAGAAAGGTCACTTGAGGAGGTTGTTTCGACAAATCCATCTTGACTAAAATGTGAGCAAAAGTAGTATACAAAAAGTCTTGAGAACCCTCATCAACTCCTAAGAATCTACCCAAAGTATTCCTAATAGCCTCAAAACAAGAATCACACAAAAAATAAAGCAAATTAGATGGAAGTCTTACCCATACTAGAATTTTATCAAAGGATTCATAAACTAGGTTGAAAGTTGAATACCAAGGCTTTAGAACCAACATATGTTTGTTCTCCCAACACTAGTGAGATTCATGTAGGATCTTCTTCCTATCCCTCTTGGAATTAAAAAAACCACTACAAAAAAACCTCGTGCTCCAAGATATATCTGCACCTCTCCATCAATAATGGGGCTCTAGTTTTTTGATATCCATCTATGCAGCTCCCCAAGAATCGACCATAAACCTTTGAATCTTCTAATCAATCCCCTCTCTCTGAAAAATTCTCATTTTCAACCACCTCTTCTTCAATCTCTCCTTCCAATCATACCACTAGCCTTTTGCTTGACCTTAGCAAAATAAAACCTCATCACAGACTGGTGCCTCTCTTCACCAGGTGGTACACCCCTTCATCCACCATTTTTAATTCCCATCTGCATCAAATGGGGAATGCTTGGTCACCCAAAAAATCCCCCAGTGCCACGAAAGCCATCACCAACACACTTGAATAAGGGGCGAGGAGTTGCAATGTAGCCAAAAACAAAAAACAATAACAAACCAAAACACAAAACAACACAAGAACTCCTATTTCAGGCCATTACAATCAAAAGCACCCAAAAAATTGCATTACCTAGAAATCAATCACAAACATAATAGGAATTTTAGCTTCCACATGGGTAAGTGCACCAAGATGATGAACAAAAAGGGGGTTATAAATGACCACTTTTTTTTTTTTTTCCTGAAATCTAGTAAACTTGAACTTCAAAGAGAAATTTGAGGGTCATGCACTCAAAATTAGGAGTTGTGCAAAGAATAAGAATTGTACTACACCCTGAATCTAGTTTCTACACTACTAAAGTTTTTAAAAATGGATAAGATTAAGAGGGCCAAACTTGTTGGACACGAAAAATTGTTCCAATTTTTTTTTCAAAAAAACATAACATAGATGATTTTGCGTACTTCACAAAAGATATAGTTAGATTTAATATAGGTAAGAGTGAGATCTATAAGTTGTGTATTTTTTTGTAATTTTTCGTTGAGTATTTTTTATTACGATTTTTTTAAGTGACCTTATCCTGAAAATCTGGTGCTTGTTCATGCACAAGGCATAACTTGCATCAAAATAATTTTTTTAAAAGTGCTTAGAATCAAGTGTAGAACAATAATATGTATTTTTTAAAAATTTGGTTAAGTAGATCAAAAGTTATTAAGAAAATGGTAGACATATGTCTCTGAGGACTATGAATATATTGGTAAAGAAAATTAAAATTTACTATGCTAATGTTGTCCAAAAATAGAAACAAATATATGGTTAGAAAGTTGAGAAGATGTGTAAGATTATGGTGGTAATTTTATAAATATCCACTTGATGATGTGTAAACCTAATGATGAGGAAGTTGAGAAATCATCATGGAAGATCAAAAGATGTATAAAGGGAGAGAAATTGAGGGAAAAAGGACATCCAATCCTTAGGGTTTTTGTCCAACCCACTTACCTAACCATAACGAGTACATGTTCCTTAGTACTAAATAACCCGCTTGTAATTTATAAGACTAAAAGTAGCTTCCCTAGCTCTACACATGCTTTTAGTTCTACAAAATGCACATGCATTATGAAAAAATAATAACATATGCTTGTAAACGTAGCATACACTACACAAATGTATATACTTACATATATAATATGTGTATATATATCTATCACTAGTAAATTTTACCTTAAATTTTGATGAGAATTAGTCAAATTTTCTACAACAATTGGTTGAATAGGTGACTAAAACTGTCATTGATATTTTTTCGTCAAATTTTCTACATGGTAAATAATAGTCGCAATTTCGACCCCATAAGTGGTCAAATTATCGACTGCAACAATCCCTTGGAACTGGAAGAATAAGACGTTGATCAATTGGTGTGATGGTCAAAATTGAGACCATTTTGTCGTCGAATTATCCACCCCAATTCGTCGAATGTATAGCATCTTGGTCGAATTTAGTCCATTTTTTCGTCGAATTATCCACCCAAATTCGTCAAATGGACCATTGAACGTATAGCATCCTGGTCGAATTTAGTACTGTGTAAAAGGATGAAATTTCGACCAATACTAACTTTTGTTTAAAAAAAAAGTGACACCATTTTCAATATATTCCTACTTTTAGTTGAATATATTGCTTGTCTATAATTAGTATGCATATATGAATCTATGAAGCTTTGATTTAGCTATTTTCTTCTATTTAGTACAATTAGATTGAACAAAGCATTTTCATTGTACTGTATATTCACAACCTCAAGAAAATTCAAACTGACTAAGAAAGCTTCGTTTACCTACAGATTTGTGTGCTTGTCTAAGTTTGATACGCAGATTTGCGTATCAAACTCAGACAAGCACACAAATCTGTAAGTAAATGTTGATTAAATATTTTATTTTTAATAGCAGTTTAAAAGACTATTTAAATGTTTTGACGGTTTGATAAGAACAAAATTGGTATTCAGATATAAATTATTGAGCTTCTCTTTGTTTCGATAATAGTTTAACATTCTCTACTTAACAGGGCCAACCACGTGAAGGTGGAAGCTCATCTGGTCCCTCCTAGGATCCTCTTATGACCCTTTACAACACTTTAAGACCTCTAAGATGTATTCTTAGGGATCGTAAAGGGTCATAAGGGGTCTTGGGACACAACAGCTGAGAAACATAAATGTAGGCATCATGGTCACAATGTTTTGGAAACACAACATAATTGAGTGGTATACCCAGACGATGCAATGCAACCACTACTCCTATAGTTCTAAGTTGACACTACAAGATCCAAAAACCAAAGATAAGGAATCTATATATGGTTTTTGGATCCACAGTGTCAACTTAGAACTACAAGAGTAGTGGTTGTGTTGCATTTTTTGGGTATAGCATTCAATTATGTTGTGTCTCCAAACAATTGGGACCATGATGCCTACATTTATGTTTGTCAACTATTGTGATACCTACATTTATGTTTTGTAGCTGTCATGTTTATTTGCATGTTCTTTGTGTTTCACTTCTCTCCCTCTCATTGAAAATAAGACTTTTCCCACTTTGAATCGAGAATGTGTGTGCAACACAAGTAGAATATGCACAGATATCAGGTGGAGTTGAAAAAACACAACACATTTACATTTTCGCGATGGTCTATAACTTAAAATACGTAATTAAAGACCTCTATCAAAAATGCAACCCTGTTGTGTTTTTCAACTCCACCTGATATCCTATGTATATGAATTGAGATTGCATATTGAACTAGGCTTCTCTTTCTGCATTGCCTGAAACCAAGAGACTGTCACAGTTAACATCTAAATGGCGCGTCTCATCATCACAACTAATCCACCTTAAAAAATTGAATATGTTTTCTTGTATTAAATATTCATTAATCAAAATTTGAATAGAAAATGTATACCTTGAGTACTACAATTCACATTAGAATCGATGCCTCCATCGTGCTCGGCCGATGCAATATCAATATCTGCAGGCTACATTCCAATGTAAATAATAGATTTAGATGACGATATCGCAAAAATGCCTAATTCACAGTCCATCGTTTGTTCTTTGAAACACTAAATTAGGGATTTCTGCGATATCCTCATCTGTATCTACAGCTATTGCCTCTGTTGTTGCAGGTTCTTTTCCCCTATTTGATATTTATCTTTAGGTGTCCACACTCGTTCTGTTGGTTGTTGCCAGCTTCTCTTTAAGCTTCTCTTTGTTTTGAGAATAGTTTAACATTCTGTGAGAAACATAATTGTAGGCATCATGGTCACATTTTTTTGGAGACAATGTAATTGAGTGGTATACCTAGACGATGGAGAGCAATTTCTGCACCTCCGGATCCAAGTTGTTATCCATCCCGCAGTGTCAACTTGGAATTGGAGGTGTAGAAATTTCTCTCCGTATAGGTATACAACTCAATTATGTTGTCTCCAAAAAAATGTGACCTTGATGCCTACAATTATGTTTTGAGAATAGTTTAATTAACATTCTCTACTTAACAGGGCCAACCACGTGAAGGTGGAAGCTCATCTGGTCCCTCCTAGGAGCCTCTTATGACCCTTTACGACATTTTAAGACCTCTAAGATGTATTCTTAGAGGTCATAAATGATCGTAAAGAGTCATAAAGGGTCCTAGGACACAACAACTGAGAAACATAAATGTAGGCATCATGGTCACAATGTTTTGGAAACATAACATAATTGAGTGGTATACCCAGACGATGCAAAGAAACCACTACTCCTGTAGTTATAAGTTGACACTGCGGGATCCAAAAACCAAAGATAAGGAATTTATATATGGTTTTTGGATCCACAGTGTCAACTTAGAACTGCAGGAGTAGTGGTTGTGTTGCATTTTCTGGGTATAACATTCAATTATGTTGTGTAATACCTCTCCTATGGTGATACTTAGACTTTTCTGATTTGGACATTTTATTATTATTATGGTCAAGACTATACATTTACATTTATGTTTTGTGGATGATGACATGATGAATATGCTCATTTATGGTTAGTAATTACATGTTTATGAGATTAGAAAATTATCTATTTTTATATGGATCTAACCCAATTATTTGAATCTAACCACTATCATGATGTTTTATGTTTCATGGATGTGTCTGATGTGTTTTTCATGACTCCAGGACGAAGTCGTAGTTACTCACTTAGTTGAGGTCCACACGATGTATCGATCCTGGTCATCTGCTTGCATATATCTGATTTGTATCTCCATATGTATATATATGTATCTCTTCTTGATGATGCAGGATTGCAGGTACCGGGTGTCGTCTCCACTTGGCTTCACAGGTCTGAGCGATCCCTCAAAATCCTCGATCGTTGTTGTTGTTACGGAGGTATCACCAGGTCCACAGGAAGAAACTTCACCTTTGATCCTTTTATCCTTAGGTGGGAAGTGTCGAGTCAGTCCCTTGTGTGAATGTCTTATGTGGTTTTGTAATTGATGGAATTGTGGATCTTGTAGCTAGTTCTTGCCTTCATGATATGTTCAATTCTGTTAGTAGATCATGGATGTAGATTATTGCTCATTGGAGGGTATGATTTAGTAGCGTATCTCATTAGGAGCGATTTTTGAGTGCAATTAAATCATGTGGTTTTAATACCCATGATAAGGATTAATTTTATGGTATTTTAATGTCTAAGGGAATATTAATAATAAGAGGTTTTAAATAATAATAGTGGTAAAATTCTAACCTATGTTAGTGGCTACTTAATATATGCATATATATTTTAGAATGGGGATTAAGGTATGAATAAACCATATAGTTTATAATAATGTTATTCTAATGTTTAACATTAATAATAATGTACCTTATTTATGGTATTATTTTATAATACTAATAATGACAAAGAGTCTGTAGCAATAAAAATAATAATATGTTTTATAATAATAATATTGTGCTTGTAATAATATTTATAATAATAATAATATATGTACACATAGGCATATGGGTGCACACATATGCATATGCATACATATATTTATATATAATTATTACCATGTAATCATTTATTATATTAATAAATAATTAGATCAATTAGCAGTATGGTAAATAGGATTATCCTATTACCATAGTTAAATAATTTAATAAATTGTTTTAAGATTATAATATTTATTTTAATAACCTTAAATTTAAGGACTTAGATTATAGTTTATTTATTCCTTTACGGGAATGAGTTTTCAAAACCATCTCTTTAACGGATGGATAGTTGAGATGGTTGCACCAGTTGGGTTACCTGTGCAACCACCTCCTCCATCCTATTTACAGGAAAGATTTCCTGTGTAAAAGGGAGTTGGGAGAAGAGGATTAGTATTATCATTGTAGAAAATTTATCCTGTGAGTTTGGCATTTGGATTGTTACGGGTAGAGGCTGGAAGATTGCGAGCAAAAGGATTCAAGGAGTGTTGGAAACGTTGGAGAGGGTTTGATCTCCCTTCTTCTCCAACTGGTCTTCGCAGGACTCCAGGTTGGAATCCATCCTGAGAAGTAGATTTATCTTGTAGAATGAATGTAAAATCTAGATTCTGGAAAAATTTCTGTATATTGTGCTATGGTTGAAAATATATATATATGCTTTATTTTCTGTGTATTTGAAATGTGTTTGTGGAAAGTTATTTTACAAATGTTTGTATGTTCACTGTGGTGAAACCTCCCTGGTAGGGTAGTGTAGTTTACTGTCACTGGATGTTTTATGAACGCTTCCAGAGTTTAGAACTTTTGTTGCAACCTTACTGTTTCATGTCCATATATGTGCCACCCTTTCTTTTCCCAGATCTAGAATATATTTGTTAGATAGGTAGGGAGGATTGATGGGCCATTTCTGAAGGGAAACTGGGATATCTCAAATGGGTCGTGCTCATATTAGGCAACCTTAGTCCCCATAACACCCAGTTTTACCCGCAAGACAAAGTTGACAGTCGTTCTCTGCAGTTCCAGTCGGCTCAGTGTGTTTACCGAGTTAGGTCGGTAATGTGTTTACCGAGTTAGGTCGGCTCAGTGGTAACCGAGTTTGGTCGGCTCAGTGTTTACCGAGTTAGGTCGGTAATGTGTTTACCGAGTTAGGTCGGCTCAGTGGTAACCGAGTTTGGTCGGCTCAGTGTTAACCGAGTTAGGTCGGTAATGTGTTTACCGAGTTAGGTCGGCTCAGTGTTAACCGAGTTAGGTCGGTAATGTGTGAACCGAGTGAGGTCGGTAAAGTGTCAACCGAGGTAGGTCGGTAGTGTGTTAACCGAGCTAGGTCGGTAGTGTGCTAACCGAGGAAAATAGGATTCAGGCTTTATACAATTATAACATTTAAGTATAAGTTTACCTTATACTTTAAGTTATACTTGTATAAAGGGATTAGGTACCCTTTGAATCCATTGGAATAGGTTTCAGGTTCCTAGGAGTTAAGTTGTAGCTTTTAAATTTCAGATTTTTAATTAAATCAGACTTAGTCAATTTTCAGGATTAGCCAGGTTTTAGGTTTAGAAAGAAATTTTGTTTAAACCTGAAGATTGTTCATTCCTTGTTTAGTGGAGATTATTTTCAGTACATTTAGATGTCTTTATTGAGATAGAATGTTTGTAAGGAGTAGTTTAGGGTTTAGAGTCAAGACATTCTAAACATTCTTAACATACCCAATTTCTCTAAACATACATAACTATCCTATTATTTTCAATCCTTGGTAGTAGTTCTCAAATGTGTTTGCAATATGTTTTTACTATGTGTATGATGTAATTGTGATGTATGGGTTGAGGGTAGAAAACCTAACGACACCTAGTGAGTGGCTCTCAGTGCGGGGCCGGGGCCCTAAAGTGGCTAGAACCAGGATAACCGACTGAAGAGTTATTTAACAAGTGGAAATTTAATTAAACTGATGGGAATGGGTTAAAACATTAAAAAGATTAAATGTGCCTCGCCCATGCCATTAGTGCTAGTAAAGGCTATGGATGGGAGTGGGAGAAGGTACCTATGCGTAGGTACGATCGAATGGCACTTGTCTGTATGAAAGGCATTCGATCCCGCATGTGCCTACTTGGGGGCCGGGGCCCAGAGTGGCTAGTACCAGGACAACCCAAGGGGTGAGGGCTATGAGATGACACTCACTTAGGTTGTTGCTTAGAGTTTCTACCCAAGCCTTAGAACCTTTTGGGAAAGATCTATACTTTGACTCTCTTTTCATTTGCTATTTTGGGAAAGATTACCCAACCCTAGGTTTGGCCTAGCTATTCCTTCTTTGTGGACCTTGGTGTTTATCTCCTAGCACAGGGGAGTGGGCCTTATAGGTACCCACGTGGTTGGGTGGTAAACATTTTTATCGAGGTACCTTTTGCAGATACATGTTTGAAGATTCATGCTTGCTTATGTACCAGATTTGAAGAACGAAGGCCTTGTGATTATATTTCATGATGCATAATCTTGTTACTTTTTATGAGGAGTTGAATGCAATGTAATCAATGATGTATTTCAAAATGATGTAATTGGAATGGGTAGACTTAGGAAGAAGGGAAAAGGGAAAAGTGAACTTTATGTTTAAGATGTATGTTGGAAAGAAAAAGGATTTTGTAACATTCCAAATTATGTAACATACTTTCATTATTGTTGTTTAAGTGAAGCTATTGAAAAACCAAATGTAGTATATTTTAATGTATCAAATGAGTTGGATAAATTTTATAAGTTACATGGTTCATAAAGGATACTTAGGAATATAGATGATTTCTAAATGGAAAGTTGAAATGAAAATATTTTGTATTTCTTAAGATATGATGCAGTTTGCTTTGGGAATTAAATCTTGTTGTTAGTTTACTTAATGGATTTGAATGAATCATGCATTTAAATGAAAAGGGAACCTTGGAAGGAATCTAAGTTAAAGTTTTGATTACATAATTCTTTTTAAAGTTCAAAATTTTTCCATAAATTATTACTTAGGTTTTCTTTAAGAAAGAGAATCTTTGTTCTCTTCCCCGGTTCCCTTGCGGGGCATGACATGTTGTGTCTCCAAACAATTGGGACCATGATGCCTACATTTATGTTTCTCAGCTATTGTGATACCTACATTTATGTTTTGTAGCTCTCATGTTTATTTGCATGTTCTTTGTGTTTAGCTTCTCTCCCTCGCATCAAAAATAAGTTTTTTCCCACTTTGAATCGAGAATGCGCATGCAACACAAGCATAATATGCATGGATACCAAGTGGAGTTGAAAAAACACAACACGTTTACATTTTCGCAATGGTCTATAACTTAAAATATGCAATTAAAGACCTCTATCAAAAATGCAACCCTGTTGTGTTTTTCAACTCCACCTGATATCCATGCATATTTTGCGAGATTGCATATTGAACTAGGCTTCTCCTTTTGCATTGCCTGAAACCAAGAGACTATCACAGTTAACATCTAAATGGCGCATCTCATCATCACAACTAATCCACCTTAAACAATTGAATATGTTTTCTTGTATTAAATATTAATTAATCAAAATTCGAATAGAAAATGTATACCTTGAGTACTACAATTCACATTAGAATCGATGCCTCCATCGTGCTCGACTGGTGCAGTATCAATATCCGCAGGCTACATTCCAATGTACATAATAGATTTAGATGACGATATCGCAGAAATGCCTAATTCACAGTCCATCATTTGTTCTCTGAAACACTAAATTAGGGATTTCTATGATATCCTCATCTGTATCTATAGCTATTGCCTCTGTTGTTGCAGGTGCTTTTCCCCTATTCGATATTTATCTTCAGGTGTCCACACTCGTTCTGTTGGTTGTTGCCAGCTTCTCTTTGTTTTGAGAATAGTTTAACATTCTGTGAGAAACATAATTGTAGGCATCATGGTCACATTTTTTTGGAGACAATGTAATTGAGTGGTATACCCAGACGATGGAGAGAAACTTCTGCACCTCCGGTTCCAAGTTGTTCTCCATCCCACAGTGTCAACTTGGAATAGTTTCATCCCCGATGTGACCATGATGCCTACAATTATGTTTCAAGAATAGTTTAATTAACATTCTCTAGTTAACAGGGCCAACCATGCCGACCCCTCCTAGGAGCCTCTTATGACACTTTACGACATTTTAAGACCTCTAAGATGTATTCTTAGAGGTCATAAATGGTCGTAAAGGGTCATAAGGGGTCTTGGGACACAACAGCTGAGAAACATAATTGTAGGCATCATGATCACATTTTTTTGGAGACAATGTAATTGAGTGGTATACCTAGATGATGAAGATCAACTTCTGCTCCTCCGGTTTGAAGTTGACAATGCGAGATCCCAAGACCATAGATAAGGAATAAATTAAGAGAGAGCGGAGGAGGGCCATAACAACAAAAATAATACAAGACAAACCTCAAGTTAAATGAGGCAACTACAAACATTTTAATAGAATTTTATTAAAATGTTTACAGTTGTCTCATTTAACTTAAGGTTCATCCTGTATTATTTTGGTCATTATGGCCCTCCTTTGCTCTCTAAATTTATTCCTTATCTATGGTCTTTGGATCCCGCACTGTCAACTTGGAATCAGAGGAGTAGAAGTTGCTCTCCATCGTTTGGGTATACAACTCAATTATGTTGTCTCCAAAAAATTGTGACCATGATGCCTACAATTATGTTTCTTAGCTATTGTGAAATCTACATTTATGTTTCTCAGTTGTCGTATTTATGTGTATGTTTTTTATGTGTTTGGGAAGACATCTTTCTAGCCTGAGCCTAGATCCTTCGACAATTAGCTTAATAATAATGTAGATGACAGATGAGCAATTAGCTTCCCAAGAAAAATCCCATAAATGAACTATATGTACCCCAATTCCTGTGCCCTCTATGCGTACCCAAATGATATATTTGAAACAAGGGTAAGGATAAATTTACCCTTTTTGTTTCAAATATATCATTTAGGTATGCGCAGAAGGCATAGGAATTGGGGTACACACAATTCATTTACAAGATTTTTCTTGGGAAGCTAATTGCTCAGCTCTCATTTGCTTCATTTATTATCAAGCTAATTATCGAAGGATCCAAGCCCAGGCTAGAAAGATGTCTTCCTACTCTATTTAAGCCATATTCCTTGTTCTTATCAAACTTCCTTGGTACAGTAGGCCTGCTCTCTGCAATACTCTTCTTCAGTGAGACTTGATACCACGCTGCGCTCAAACTTCAGTGAGACTTCATACCACATAGCATCCATAGATTACATTCAACGTGTTATTTACACTTGTATTGGTGGGAAAAATCTTGAAAACATGCAAAAGAGATTGCATTCAACCATGTTGTTTACATGACACATGTAGTTTACCTCCAGCCTAAATCAATGTTGCATATAAATCTGCGGACACTGCTTGGTATGAAGCCTTGCTCAAGCTTGAAAATGATAGTCAATCCATAGTCAAGGTCAAGGAACAAATGGAACAACCAAGAAAACACTATACGTTAAATCATGTGATTGATAGCAAATTGGGGCTCACCTGAGCCATAAACATGAAGAATTATTCTAAAAAAAGATGTAAACCATATATATGCGCACTTGAGGAAAAGAGAAGTTATGTCATATCAATATTAAAATATTAGTTACAATATGAAAATACTAAACTAACTAATTTCTGAGTTCATCTCTACATATGGTCGCAACAAATTAGATATGCGATTACAATATAGAGAAGGCATCGTAAAAATATAATTTCAGAATTTGCCCTAGCCTGACACGTTTTGCACTCAAATCCTTCATCGCGGATAAATGGAGATGGGTGGATAGATGCAGATGAGTTGTCATCGACCCAACTAAAGTATCCGCAGCCATTATTTCCCTATGATACCCAGTCTACATTAGTTCTTATATTATAATGAATAGTATTTACATTAGAAACTTTAAATATATACACATTAGCAACCTTTTTTCGATTAGGGTAGCACCAAAATTGTCGTCCAGGGTTGTTTAATGTCTGTGAAGTCTTCAACACACACTTCCCACCACCACATTGACAGTTTGGCACATTGACAAGAGTCATCGAACCTATATCAATAATGCACCGCACCATCGTTACTACATTTATTATTTTTATATGATTATTTTTACAGTCCAAATACACCAAGGAGTACCATCAAAAATATTAACCATTTACAATAATGAAAAGTAAACCTAAATCAAATAGCTCATTTTTTTATCAGCATGTGTAGTCTGTGTGTATATGAAAAATGAAAGAAATATGAAGCTGAAATAAAATAGTGAACAAAATAGTATTCCACATAGAGTGAATGAAATATACCATCAAAAGAAGGTGACAAAATCCTGTCATGAAGCACAGACATAGGAAATCAAAAAGGGACAAAAGACAAGAAATAAGAAAAATCATTTATACTATAATAAAAAAAAGAAACACTCTTTGCCAACAATTTCCAAAATCATTAGGACTATAAATGGACAGTTCTGATATTGCTTTGCCATTACAACAATTGAGAATTCATCATTTGGTACTTCTTGGTGTATTCCATTTAAGTTTTTCAGTTGTTGTGTTTATGTGCATGTTCTTTATGTGTTTGGCTTCTCTCCCTCGCAAGGGATACGTCGATAGGTAATTGATTTGAAAGCATAATGATTTGACAGTCTTTTTTCAGGATAGGTGTAATCATCCTGCAAACCTTAATTAGCAACATTGGTGTCCTATCATTGCACAAGTGCAAGACGGTAAGGGTCTATTCAAGGAGGGATGAAAAAAAGGTCATTTTAACCTTGCAAGGCAAGAGGAGAGACAGTCCAAATTATTCTATGGTGACTATCCCAAACAACAGACAAATGATGGAATTGCTAACATGTTTTCTTTTCATGTTTCTAACAAGTTTGTTGCGATGAGGCTAGTGTGGTCACAATTGAAATTGTGAGTTTCTCTTGGAATTGAATAACAGACTTTATCTATTGTGCAAAAAAACATATGTAGGATTATTATGGTCACAAAGTAATTGTCTTAGCATCAACATTTCACTTCTAATATAATATTATTAGGAATTTCTTACCATTGATTGTCAAATTGATGGAACTACGAGGCTATGCTTTGTTAATACTTTACCACTGTAGCGAATTTGGGTATTGTTTTCGAATATTTGAATGATTTTAATGGGAACTTTGAACTAGAGATATAAGTTTCCTAAAGAGTGATACTTCAACTTCCATGAAGGACTTAGAAAAAGGATGAGGGGCTCTTAATTTCTATAATCAATTTATATAATTCTTTAAGTACTTTTTTTAGGCTCTTTGTGAATGATCTATAAATACTCTACACTAAGGGTGGGGATGGTTTTTAATCTTCATCATATTCCATAAATACTTTTCAGTAAGGAGGAGTGTAGCTTCTAATTTCTTTCATTCTTCTATATAATAGACTCTTCATTAAATGTAAGGGTGACTTTTAATCTTCACTATTGATCTATATTATTCTTTAAGTACTACCCTTAACTAAATGTAAGAATGCCTTTTGTCTTCACCATTGATCTCTATTTTGAGTATTCTTCACTAAGTTATATGATTTAGTTACCGGGTTGTGAGTTTGGAGATCTTTATCTCTGCAATGTAGAAGTCGAGAATAGGGGGTACGAGAGTGGAGAATCGGTGAAGAGAGAGATCAATGGGAATGAGATGATCAATATAATATGTATGATGAATGAAAATAATAGTCTAGTTTTACATTTGATTCTTCTCTGTGATTGTTCAGTGTTTCCCAAATGTTTCATTTTTATTATTTACAACTCATTTTGTTTGGTTTGCTCTTTTGGTTCGACAGTCTAACACCCATATTGTCATCACAATCGAGCACATCTTTATTATGAATATGCTATGATGGAATTTGATAACAGAGAAAAAATATTTATTTTAAATGTTTTATGTTGCGTTTGGATGTAACTCAAGTCTTAGTATCGAGTTTATTGAAGAAGTTTATCAACTTGTGGAAACCGTTTCTGTGCGACAGAGAATGCAATTTAAATCTGGTCATTAATTGAGTCGAGAATGACTTCCAATAATCATTGCACAATTATTATGTTGGTTTGGAGTAATTTTATTTCATTTTAAATAAGTTATGGCAGTTTTATTTCATTGGTTTGGAGTCTTATTCCTTTTGGTTTGGAGTAATTTTGAATCCAATCTTGATCTTGATGATGCAATATTCATTTAGTCATTCAAATAATTTAATAAAATTTCCATAACTTATTGAAAACAAAATAAAATTACTCCAAACCAAAAGGAATAAGGGTGGTGGTATTCAAAACACAATGAGAATTGGTAATTTTAGAGATCTAGGCACTCTAGCCTATCAACAACCTCAAATGTTTAAAAGATATGACTTGTCAAGGCCTCCACAATACTACACAATGATGGATTAGGTTTCCTAGGCTTAAAACCACTTAGACTCAAGGAATTATAAGACTCTGTTTTAATTCCCATGCTTCCAATACACAAAGTTCTTTCAAACTGTTCCAAAGGCTTAATAGGCTGCCAATAACCCTGCAGAAGACTTAGGATGGTAATAACTTTGTCTTCCCTCAAAACACTTGACAAGATGAAAACATTTCTAGACACCCTTTTCAAAGTTCTATAACACACTAAAAGATTTTATAGGGTTACTTTGGACCAACACACCTAACCATGACTGAACCCCTATTTTCAATGCATGAAAATGACCAAATTTTCAAAGCAACTACTCTCCTCACATTCCCTTATCCCACCAAACCTTCAGTGGAGTTATAAAATGACTCAAAATGGTTAAATCCACAAGCAATTAGACTCACGGGCCCTGCAACACCAAAACCCCCAAATCTTGACTCCAAACCCTAGTTTGCTAGGGCTTCCCCAATCTCCTATTACAACTCACTCCTGCATCAAATTAGTGATCAAATCACCATTGATTCAACATGAAAAAACATTTTCAAACATAAAAACCCTTCCTTATTCAGAATGATCATCCACTGCTACACATTGCATCCAATTTCATTGTATTTTCTCACTATTCTTTAACTGTGATCACCTTTACTCCACACAACTCTGCATATGCACAGTTAATGATCTAATAATACAGGTTAAAATTAACATTCCATGGTTATAATTAATAGTCCTCAAGCATGAGTTGGAGAGGACTACATCAAAACCAAAAACATTAATCAGCTGATTATTATATAAGCTCCTCAAGCATGAGTTGGATGATGTGGACTATGTAGATATAAGAACTAATGTATCCACATCATCCAACTCATGCTTGAGGAACTTATATTATTTACTATCTCATAATAGTAAGATTGGTACCTATCCTAGTAAGTAATTATGAGATAGTAAATATGATCTACATCCAATCTTGGTCCACAAGCATGAGTTGGATGATGTGGATTATGTAGATATAAGAACTAATGTATCCACATCATCCAACTCATGCTTGAGGAGCTTATATTATTTACTGTCTCATAATAGTAAGATTGGTACCTATCCTAGTAATTCATTATGAGACAGTAAATATGATCTACATCCAATCTTGGTCCATGTTATATCTCCAAATAATCCACATCATGATATTACAATAAATAGCTAGCCATCTCCTTTATATAATCCTTCTCCTAGAAACATAATGGATGTGTAATCCCTATAAAGGCCTAATTATCATCTAATATAACTGATTACAATAGTTATCCACATGACCCAACATGTCTTCTCATGGAATTTGATCATCACAACTTACAGAAGACATGGTTTTTCCATCACGTTGACACAAATTCTTGAAATAAACAATGAAAAATTGAGGTAAACAATGAAAACTCGAACTAAGCCCAAACTAATGCACAACAGAATAATGGTGTCAATTCAACCATGAACAAATAGTATCAAACAACACTGTTAAAGTTCTTCAGTCTCTGAACATTTATGTCTACTGGGAAATTCTTCTAACTGACAGTTTCCTTGAATGGGATTTGTAAGTTTTCAAAATGTCACTGTTGTTTTACTTTACAAGTAACAACAGTTTGCTAATTTCTCACTTCTGTCTGGTTTTACAACCTTGTTCTATTCTTTGGCTATGATTTTGTAAACTAACAATACACTTCCACTATCAATCATAAATCACTCTTGAGGCTTATAATCTTTCGGTTTAGTCTACCACAACACCAATACTCTTAGGAAGAAGCTTCAACCAAGACCACTAGGTTATTACAATCAATTGTTTGACTAGACTTCCCTACTACCTGAACACTCAAAAAATATCAGAATACTACTAATCCCCTATAACTACATTCCATCATTCAATCAGTATTGGGTTTGAGTATAGAATCTACTGTCTCCAAAGATCATATACTAAAACTTCTAATGACTTTCGCCACTTGTTTCCAGCGATGTTGACTATCACAAAGACATTTTAACCTAGGTGATCAAGCTAGATTAATGTCGATCTGGAATGGTAAAATGTTGGGTGCTCACAGTGGTTGCAATCACGAGGAGTCTTCCATGAATCTGAGGTACTCAACTAAAACTGTGATTCAGTCCCAAACCTTTGGTTATTCACTTCACTTTGATGTTTAAACAAGTATCGTGCCCTAGCTAGGGCATCGGCCTTGTAGCAACTTAACAGCCTTCGCATTTCTGAGCATTGGTTGTGTAAATAAAATTTCCCCTAATTTTCCCTTTCATCCAACGACATAGGAATTCCATGGTGAAGTTGCAAATTGGGGTCACGAACTCATGACAGCGCTGACCCAATGGAACTGAGTTCGGTCTAATAGGAGATCGTGTGGCTTTTGGAAATTTAAAATATGATACAAACTTAATAAAAATTACATAGCAAAGTTCTTTACAATGGTGCATAGCATTCACTTTACATTGTGCAAAATTTCATTTCTTTCCACACTTCTATAACAGTACAGTACACCATGTTGCATGAAATTTGAATTTCTTCTAAATGGTTAATTTTTCTATGCTGAACAGTTAACTTTTCTATTCGGTCTGTACATAGATTCCTAAACCCTAGTCCCAGCCTTCATAATTCTCAGTCATAGCATTTACAAACCCTAGTCAAATCGTAGTCACCACTAAATATACTCATTGATTCAATCGCCTACCAACATATTACAAACAGAGATGACTAGAAGAAAATGACAATCCACGTAATGAACAATAGGAAACATAGAAGATAGCTCAAACTCCATGGAAGATAAATGATGAAATGTGCTATTAACCTCGGGTGTAGGGTCTGCACGATCTGGAATAAGCTTCGTTCCTCCTAGCTTAGAAGATGGAAATCCTAATTCGCGCACTGCAACCATAAAAATGAAATGAGATTTGAAATGTTTTTTTTAAAGTTATATGCCCACGTTGGTCAAAATTTTGACTGACATGGTATTGGTCGAAATTGAGACCAACACGGGCATGGATTTAAAAAAAAAACAAATCTTTCCTTCTATAACCCGACCAACCTAAACCTTTTTAATTAATGGTCGATAATTTTCGTAGAAAAATGATGTCAAATGTACTAGTGTATATATGCATATATATATGCATATATATATATATATATATATATATATGCATATATATATATATATATATATATATATATATATATATATATATATTGATATATGTATATATGTATATATATGCATATCTCTCTCTCTCTCTCTCTCTCTCTCTACATAACTTGTGCAGGTTATCTAGAACTAAAAGCTTGCATAAGTTTTAGTTCTATAGAACCCACATACATTATGGAGAAATATGAATGTTGACCTTTATCTCAATGGAACTCTCTCTCTCTCTCTCTCTCTAATTTTATATATAAAAAATGGTAATGAGCTGTAATGTGCATATTTAGAGCCCAAATTATATATATAAAAATGGTAATGAGATGAAATGTGCATATTAGATGCCGAATTTTGTATAGAAAAGTGGCCATAGGGCTGATTTGCAAATATTGAGAGGCCAAATTTTGTATATCCTAATGTGTACCATTTGATTATAAATACATATTGAATTTTGTATCATTACATAAATGAATTTTGTATGGTACCATTTATGATTTAATAAAGTGCAACAAATGTTTTCTAAATGCCTCCATGTGGTAATTATGAATCTTTGAAGTCATATTTCATGCTAATGCTCATAATAAGGTCTTTAGACCATTTTTAATGTTAAACCCCACAATCAATGAAGAAGCTACAAAGCCTCTCAACAAGTAGTAACTGATTGCAAATGGGATCATATAGATGCTTTAATAAACCTGTATCTCCTTTCCTCAAGCAACATTTGGTTCATTTGCTCGACTGGTGATGCATAGGCTTAAGGATCAATTGATAAACTCACACAAATAGACCTTTTGCACAATGTCCCACTTTGAACTTCAAAGATTTCCATGAAACAAGGATTAGTTCATGATTGAATTCATGATAACAACCACAAACTCAATGGGAACATTTACTCTTGACTTTTTGGAGCAGTGGGGAACATTTAAAACAATGCGTTAACTTGTAGCCTTATACTTTGAACAATCTAATGACACCATTTCATAGGCACACTAAGGAACGTGTAACTTGGGTTCTAGAACCCAAACCTTTACAAAAGGAACCCGACCTTATTAAAATGGAATCAGACCTTGAAATAACTTGTAGTGCATCAAAACATGAATCAACACAAAACTTATGACAAAACATCAATAGGCCATAAATGACCCACAGGGGCTCCTACACCAATAGGGGCATGTTTGGGAACTGATAGTCTCCATTTAAACTCAAGCCTCTGGAAGCAATTATATTTGTTACTAGAGATACTATGATGTAGAGGTTAGGTTCACTCCAAAAATTTTGTAGACATATTTCATTTCAATGAGTTCAATGCCCTTCCCAAAAAATGAATACAATATATGGTTCTTTGGAACACTTGATTAAAAAATGATCTGTTATGGTTTAGCCATGGTCTTCTTTAGATTAGAAAACTCAATGTTTTGGTCATAAATTCTCATACAAAACTCAAACCCAAAATGTGATCACCTTTTTGAATACCCTTTTCAGCATTTTACAACATATATTGAACTTAGGTAAGGTTTCTTTGGAACAAATGGCTTTAAAATAGACTAGTACTACTGCTCCAAGAATAAAAGAACACAAGTAATTTGCCTAGGGAATTGTCATATTGCCCCTAAACATCATCCGACATGAATACAACCTTTGAAATAATAAAGTATACTTTTTAAACTTTCAAACTACCAATTTGTAAGGGATTCCAACGGTAAAAAGTAGAGAAAACAATAATTTTATATATGCAAACCCTTGGCATCCTTATGGAAACATTGACAAGTTTTACAAATTTTACAAAATTGAACCCAAGAGACACTTTAAGACTCAAAACTACTAAAAAAAAGTTTAAAATGGTCTTTTAGACCTTATTAAAACCTTGAAACATCAATATGAGTAACTTGGCTTCCCAAGTCCATAAATGTAAGACCAATTTAAGGCTTCATTTCACATTGCTTTGTAAGTTCATAGCTCTTTGAAGGCCCTTTCATAGATCATCCTCCTTATCTATAACTTATGTCACACATCTAATAAGCTCTTCCCACTCTTTCCCATCAACTATGGGCTTTGTCTCTTCGTCTTGAGTAATTGGCATACTTAGGGTACACAAGGGACATCACTAGTAGGATATGTCATTGAGTGTTCTAGTGTGTTGAGAGGAAAAGTTGGACCACACCTATGGTAAAACCACCCTATCAGGTATGATTGAGGTGTTGGTTCATGCCCACAAAGAACCTAATTTGCTATGGGCTACTTGGGGACTTTTCACTAAGCGCATCTGACACTTTTTGCACCAACAAAAAAATTGTTGCCCTGCAAAAATGACCCCAAGTATTCAAAAAATAAGATAGGTTATTATAGGAGGGCCTAACATGACCCTATAGGTTCAAACGGATCATGTGTAGGTTCCATGACTTGCAAGAAATAGTACCTCAAAGTTTCATTATTTTTTGCACTTAGGGTACACAAGGGACATTGCTGGTAGGGTATGTCGTTGAGTGTTTCAACATTCTGAGAGGAAACATGGGACAATTCCTAGAGTAAACCCACCCAAATGGACATGATAATGGTGTCAGTTTGTGCCGATGATGAACAAAACATGATATGGGCTACTTGGTGACTTTTCACTAAATGCATTTGACACTTTTTACACCAATAGAAAAATTGTTTCCATGCAAAAATGACTTCGAGTCTTTAAAAAGTGAGATAGATTATTTTAGGGGGGCCTAACACGACCCTATATGATCAAACATATTGTGTGTAGGTGCCATAGTTTGCAAGAAATAGTTCCTCAAAGTTTGAGGGATTTTTGCACACTTAGGGTACACAAGGTGTTAAAAAGTAAAGTCCACCAAGATAACTGAGAGGGGGGGGGGGTGAGTCAGTTATCAGATAATTATAACTTTTAACATCTTCAACAACATTTAACCATGCAAGAAATGCAATTATTAACCATACAAAGATATTCATACACAATGACACAATAACACAAGATATGTTGACTAGGGAACCTCTTGATCAAAGAGTAAACCTCAGTGGGAATGATGCCCACAAAAGATGCACTAATATGAATATTCCTTGTGAGAGGATGGAATCTATTAGGAGTCTTATGAAATACATTCAGTATATATAAATCCTTGTTAGGAGATTTTGAATCCCTGTTAAAAGATTCTAACCCTGTTAAGAGTTATGGAAGATAGAAGGACCCACTGCCCAAATAGCTTCAGGGTAAGATCACTGAACACACTGTCCAAATAACCTTGATATTATTTAGTAGAATAATATGAAATATGTTACCTCCTTACTATGGCAAACCGCACTCACTACTACACCAGATCTCAATTCCAGATCTCTATACTTCACATGTCTTCCTTCACAATTTCGCTTTCACAACCTCTTAGGCTCTTTTCTTCACTTCATGCTTACATTCGCATGCAACCAAACCATGCTCAAACTTCTTTCAAATTTTCAACTATCTACAATAAGGAAAAACATTCCTTTCTTTATACCATACTCAAATAATTACAAATGAGTTAGCAAACAATTACAAAATAAAAATTTCCATACGCTACATCAAAAGTACACAAAAATTGTCAGCTTCGAAATGCGATATCTCTTCACTCGTGCAACCTCAAAGTTTGTGCTATGAACCACATCACCATCAATGTGTCTCAAACTTCCCTTTAATTTCACAAAACTAGATTCCATCATGATTAGGAGATATCATCCGATTTCCACAAACCACTACTCAGGAACACTTCCTGAATACTGCTTTTACCAAAATGCTCATAACTTTCATTAATCAATGAATTAATGTCTATGCTCTTAACCATAGATATATAACATATCAAAGAGTATAACCTCAACATCACATAGCTCCAACTACAATATCCCACATGCACTAATCAAAAAACTGTCTGCTTCTCTACTAGTCTCCAGAAGATCACTATGTTGACATCAATGACAATCATAGTCATGAATGCAACAAAAACTACTACAGAATGACTGCCAACATCTAGCATTCATTCCTAAAAATCTCCCCCATTGGCATTGATGGAAACATAGATGAAAAACATCCAATGTTCCAAAAATCCAATATTGCAACACTGCTGCACTGATGGTCTGAAAGTTCTTCAAATCTTCTTCATCAATCAAATCTTGCTTCGTTATCCTATTAAGTTCTCTCCAACAGATGTTCTATATTGTTTTTCATGTATACTTCTCCCCCATTGAGATCAATGATAGAAATTTCATCACTACGTCAACAACAACTCAATGTCCAAAGACACTGTTTCAGAAAATACATTCACAAGAGTCCTCATGACTCAGCTCAGATACACATACTCCCCCATAGAGGAAGTATCAACATCCAATCTAGAGAAAGATAGGGTGCATATACAACTAGATGAATGAAATCAACTGCATCATTACTCAAAAGTAGGCTGGGGCATAACCCCAAGCATACCTCTTAGATACTCAAATGTATCCTTAGGCAAAGGCTTTGTAAATATGTCTGCTATCTGTTCCTTTGTGCTTATGTACTCCAGTCTGAATTCTTTCTCAGCAACTTTCTCTCTTACAACATGATACTTGATCTTTATATGCTTAGTTTTAGAATGCAATACAGGATTCTTAGACATATTGACTGTGCTGGTGTTGTCACAATGTATGACAATAGGTTCAACAAATTTAATTCCAATATTTCATCCAAATTATCTGGTTACAATTGTTTGTTGCTGCTACATATTCTGCTTCTGCTATACTCTATGAAATACAATTTTGCTTCTTACTCAACCAGGAAACCAATCTTCCTCCAAGAAAAAAGGCTCCACCACTGGTGATTTTCTTATCATCAACACTACCTCCCCAATCAACATCTATTTTTACTGGTCTTTTGGTCTCCATTTCATCAGCAAATTTGTCACTAGCTTCATCTTCTCCTCCAAAGATAATGTCATGAACAAAAATAACTATAACTAACAATCCATTTTCAATTTCTTTTGTGTACAGATTACTATCTGCTGTTCCTTTAGTAAATCCCAATTTCAACAAATATTTATCCAATCTAGCATACCAAGTTCTAGGTTCTTGCTTTAGTCCATATAATGTTTTCTTCAGTTTACATACCATATCTCCTTCTTGAGTCAAAGGAAAACCTTCAGGCTGCTCAATTTAGAATTCTTCTTCTAATTCACCATTCAGAAATGCAAACTTCACATCCATCTGATACACTTTGAATTTCTTAAAAGCTGCATAAGCCAAAAAAATTCTTACTACTTCAAGTCTTGCTACTGGTGCAAAGGTTTCTTCATAGTCAATTCCTTCTTGCCACGAGTATCACTTACATACTAATCTTGCTTTGTTTCTTACTACTTCTCCTTCTTCATTCATCTTGTTTCTGAATACCCATTTAGTTCCAATCACATTCTTGTCTTTAGGTCTAGGAACAGATTCCCATGTCTTGTTCTTTTCAATTTGATCTAGTTCTTCTTTCATAGCATTAATCCAGTGTTCATCTTCACAAGCTTCATTAGGAGATTTATGTTCAATTTGAGAAATCAAACATAAATGTACCTTATTTCCAGTCATAACTCCTCTGTCCAAACTTCCAATAACTTGTTCAATAGGATGATGTCTAGATAGATACCTATTCGGTGTCATAGTCACAGATCTTGCTTCAACTGTAGATTCTTCTTTAGATTCTTCTCTGGTTTCTTCTGTGGTTTCATCTGCAGTATGATTCTCATTCAACAATTCACTGTAAATCTTATAGAATAATTCAATAGTTTCAATGTTAGGCTAAGGATTAGCTTCTTCATCAAATTCATAATCAAGCATTCTTTCCTGAATTTTAAACTTCTCATCAACTTTAACATTTTCACTCTCAAAAATAGTTTTAGTTCTCTTATTGTAGCATCTATATGCTTTGCTCTTCAAAGAATATCCAAGAAAAATACCTTCATCACTTCTAGGATCAGACTTTCCAATATCATCATCTCTCTTTATATAACATTTTCTTCCAAAAATTCTAAAATACTTAACTGAGGGTGTATGTCCAAACCATAATTCATAAGGTGTCTTATCTGTGTCTACTCTGATTTGTACTCTATTTATTGTATATACTGCTGTATTCACTGCTTCTCTCCAAAATGTCTTCGCCAAGTTATTCTCAAATAACATAGCTCTTGCTACTTCAGTTACTGACCTATTTCTTCTTTCTGCAATACCATTTTGTTCAGGTGTTCTAGGGGCTGAAAATTGTCTCTTAATACCATTCACTTCACAAAAGGTGTTAAACTCTCTAGAAGTAAATTCTCCACCTCTATCAGATCTCAAACATTTAATCTTCATTCCAGATTCATTCTCATCTTTATTCTTAATGATCTTAAACTTATCAAATGCTTCAGATTTTTCTTTTAGAAATGCAATCCACATCATTCTTGTAAAATCATCAACAAGAATCATAAAATACCTTTCTCCATAGAATCCTCTAGTCCTGGTAGGACAACTCAAGTCTGTATGAACAATCTTCAACTTCTCTGCCGATGTGAACTTCTTACTAGGAAATGAACTTCTCTTCTGCTTAGCCATCACACATTCTTTGCAAATCATGTTAGTAGGCTTCATAATTTTAGGCAAATCCCTTACTGCAAGTGTAGTACTCACTTTCACAATTTTATCAAAGTTTATATGACAAAACCTTCTATGCCATAACCAACTATCATAAATTTTAGTAATCAAGCATGTCATCTCAATAGGATTCAACTGAAATACATTACCTCTAGTTCTAGATCCATTTCCAATTAGATTTCCATCTTTATCCTTTATTACACAAGTTTTCTCAGTAATCCAAACTTGATATCCCTTATCCACTAACTGTCCAACACTCAAAAGATTATGTTTCAATCCATCAAAAAAGTAAACATCATCAGTATTAGTCTTTCCATTAAGAGTAATAGATCCTATACCTTTAATCAAACAAGGTGCATTGTTACCAACTCTAACAACTCCTCCATCATAATTTTTAAACTTTATGAACTTCTTCATATCTCTAGTCATATGATGTGAATAACCACTATCTATAATCTGATCAGCTTTCTTTTCAACTTGGGAAACTAATGCTTTTTCTTCTTTAACATCAGATTCAAAATTTTCTTCTTTAATTGCTACAAATCCTATTTCATCATTATTCTCAATATCACTTTCACTCAAAGTTCTTTCTATACTAGCTTCAAGATGTTCATCATTAGCATAATAACATTCCTTAGATCTTCTAGGCTTGAAATTATTTCTGTACTTCTTAACTCTCTTAGGACATTTAGATGCAAAATGACCATATTCTTGACATGTCCAACATTTAAAATTTTTCTTATCGTCTGGTTCTTTTTTCAAAAGCAAGGAAATACCTTCTTCAATCTTTTTGTCTTCTTCATTTCTAAATCTGCTACTGCTGGCATAATCTCCACTCACACTGGTACTTCTTGACAAAGTAGGATGAATACTAAGAGCACTAAATGCTGTCTCCATTCTAGGTAAGTCTCCTAATAACCTCAGGTTCATCTCTACTGCTTCCAATCTACCAAGAAGAGTCTCTCTTGTAAAGTTTGTAGTACAAGGTATAACTTGTTCAATCATTTGTGTTGTCTGCTTAAATACAGGAGTCAATGTCCTCAGAATTTTCCATATCACTTCATTCTTTGTCTTTGATCCTCCACAAGATTTTATCCCTGCAACAATTTTTGACATTCTACCAATATAGCTTCTAACAAATTCATCTTCCATCATTCTAATTTCTTCAAATGCACATATCCAATTATGTAATCTAGCTCTTTTTGCATGTTCATCACCTTCAAAAGTGGAGTGTAAAGCTTTCCAAATTTCATTAGATTTCCTAAAAAATTTTACCCGACTGTATTCATTCTTTGGAAGTGCTATCAAGAGTGCTTCTCTTGCAAGTATGTTACACATGAATAGATCTACCTCATCTTTAGAACTTGTTTCAAGACTGTCTTCTTCAATTATAGTTCTTTCATTCTTTGTAATCAACCAATAGCCTGGTCCTAAACACAATAGTCTTCATCTTTTCCTTCCAGCTATCAAAATTTACTCCATCAAACTTAGGGCTTTCTTTCTTGAAATTCACCATGGATCTCCTTAAGCTGTTAAACTTTCCTTTCAAGGATCTACTGCTCTGATACCAATTGTTAGAAAGTAAGGTCCACCAAGATAGCTGAGAGGGGGGGGGGGGGTGAATCAGTTATCAGATAATTATAACTTTTAACATCTTCAATAGCATTTAACCATGTAAGAAATGCAATTACTAACCATACAAAGATATTCATACACAATGACACAATAACACAAGATATGTTGACTAGGGAACTTCTTGATCAAAGAGTAAACCTCGGTGGGAATGATGCCCACAAAAGATGCACTAATATGAATATTCCTTGTTAGAGGATGGACTCTATTAGGAGTCTTATGAAATACAGTCAGTACATATAAATCCCTATTAGGAGATTTTGAATCCCTGTTAAAAGATTCTAACCCTGTTAAGAGTTATGGAAGACAGAAGGACCCACTGCCCAAACAACTTCAGGGTAAGATCACTGAACACACTGTCCAAATAACCTTGATATTATTTAGCAAAATAATATGAAATATGTTACCTCCTTACTGTACTAAACTACACTCACTGCTACACCAGATCTTAATTCCAGATCTCTGTACTTCGCATGTCTTCCTTCACAATTTCACTTTCACAACCTCTTAGGCTCTTTTCTTCACTTCATGCTTACATTCGCATGCAACCAAACCATGCTCACACTTCTTTCACATTTTCAACTATCTACAATAAGGAAAAACATTCCTTTCTTTATACCACACTCAAATAATTAAAAATGAGTCGGCACACAATTACAAAATAAAAGTTTCCATGCGCTACATCAAAATTACACAAAAACTATCAGCTTCCAAATGCAATATCTCTTCACTCGTGCGACCTCAAAGTTTGCATTGTGAACCACATCACCATCAATGTGTCTCAAACATCCCTTTAATTGTGCAAAACTAGATTCCATCCCAATTAGGAGATATCATCTGATTTCCACAAACCACTACTCAGGAACACTGCCTGAATACTGCTTTTACCAAAATGCTCATAACTTTCATGAATCAATGAATTATTGTCTGCGCTCTTAACCATAGATATATAACATATCAAAGATTATAACCTCAACATCGCATAGCTCCAACTACAATATCCCACGTGCGCTAATCAAAACACTGTCTACTTCTCTGCTAGTCTCTAGAAGATCACTGTGTTGACATCAATGACAATCATAGTCATGAATGCAACAACAACTACTACAGAATGACTGCCAACATCCAACATTCATTCCTAACATAAGGACATCATTGATAGGATATGATGTTGAGCATTTTGATTTGCCAAGAGAAAAAGTGGGACCATGCCTAGGGTATACTTTCCCAACTAGATGTGATAGAGGTACTGGTTCGTGCCCATGATGAACATAACACGATATGGGCTACTTGGTGACTTTTCACTAAGTGCATCTGACACTTTTTGCACTAATAGGAAAATTATTTCCCTACAAAAATGACTCTGATTCTTCAAAAACTAAGGGGTGGTCCCACAATAGTGTCCCACTTTTTGGCCAACTTTGACATGGAGATCAATATTTTGAGAAAAAACTTCACTTTCGAACACCTATTACCACAAAACTATTAGGAATTTGAAGATGATGTAAACTAGAGTCTTTTAGAATTTTATTTCTAGTTTCTAAATATATTTTAAAAAAATAAATTAAAATTTATTTAAATTCATTTTTCCTTCTCCTTCAAAAAGTGGTTTGCATGAAAAAACTATGTTTTTAAGGAGTTACTGTCACTTGGATCAACATAAATTTTTTTTAAAATATGATAACGATGTAATTATTTTGAGATTATATTTTTAACTTCAATATCTAAAGGATGCAATTGGTTGTATTCATTTTGGGTCAATATTTCATAGTTTATTAACTTCTAAAGTGAAAGTAACTATAATTTAGACATAAGGTCACTTGGATCGCTCTGACTTGATCTATGTTTATCAAAATTTATTTTTTCTTTTTTTCATAGAAAGGTAATGCAAATACTCTTTTCCTACATATTTTTCATAATTTTTCTTTTGTAATTTACTATTTTTCCCAAAGTCTTGAAGAGATAGGTTGTTGAATGACCAAACAACCTATATTTAGTTAAAGTAATATTTAAAAATGATAATGAACTCAATATGTATTAAAACTATATTCATTAGAAAGCTTGTTTCAAATAGCATCCTTTGACATTGTATGTTTGAAAAAACCATCTTGTTTGGTCCTTGCCCTAGGCCTCGAAAGACCCAATTTTTTTATAGTTCACATTTTTTCATAGGGAAAAATTTTAGTTTAGGGGTCTTCGAGCGAAGACCCCCTTCACGCAAAGACACCTAAGGGGCTTTGTGAAAAGGGTCTTCACGTGAAGACCACAAAGTGAAAAGTTCAGAGAAGAAACACCCCGCCAGAATTTTCCCCAAGCTACTTCGAGCGAAGTCAGTCGAGTATTTATGAATTTGTTTTGTAAAAAAATTTAGAATGGTATAAAACTAAAACATTTTGTTTCTATTTTATATCGCATTGCAATAAATTAATTCACTTTTTCTACTATTTTTTCTATTATTGATCAATTTTTAAAAATGCATTTTTTGGAGGAGGATTGCTATTTCTCTTTTTTTCAAAGTCCCTGCATAATTTTGGAGAGGAGAAATATTAGATCAAAATATTTTTTGAAGAAGATAATTTGTATTGGTGATCTTGTGGAAGACATTTTTTGGAGAGAAGAAATGGGGAAAAAGAAGGGAAGACAAATTAAATCTTCTAGAAAAAGGTCACCCAGTATTGAACAAAGAAATCATGAAGCTGCATTGACATATTATCATAAAACTAAAGAAGGTGAAAGACAAGCTAAAGTAGGAGGGTCAAGTTAAGTCAAAGAATTGCACATTGAAGAAGGGTCAGGATCACTCCCTACGGAAGCTCAAGCAATTGATGTTGGAGAAGGGTCAAGATCATGTGCTCCTACTGGTATGAATGAACTTTTAAATTTAGCACAAACTGTAAAGAGAAATATTAATTATAGAAACTTAGATCATTTACTTACAATGGATGTGAAGAATTTGAGATCACTTGCTAATGTTCAACCTTTAAGTCTTGCTAAGAAGAGATCAATGAATGTGATAGAAAGATAAATATTGGATAAATTTGATAATTTTGAAACACTTGAACAAGCCCAATTGCTTTCAGTTGTACTTATAAATTTTTTTTTGGAAGGGGCATTAAAATTATCGGGTATAGACACAACATCAAAGAAGAGAAAAGTTGTTGACATGCAAATTGATATGATTAAAAATCTTAGGAAAGGTTTGAACCAAGTAGAGAAGTGATCTTGAACTAAAGATAAGACCATTACAAGAAAAGTTATGTTGACATCCATTGTAGGTAACACTATGCTCTAAAAAAGACAAATATCTTCAGTTTCATCTCAGTTTGGTTTTAATAGGAAAACAATATCACGATATGTTAATAGGAGAATACTTTTGGATGATAGCACCTTGGAAGGAAATTGTGCAATCATGTGTAGAGCTCCTCATTCTGATAGGATTGATGAAGGAATCAATAATTTGGTCACATTATTTTGGAATCATAATACATGTCCTTCATCAAACAATAAAGATGTTATCAGACAGAATTTTAGCTAATCAATATGAATATCATACAAAACATTGGTTGAACATAACACAACATGAAATGTATGTGCCATTTTTGTAGTTCAAATCTTAATATAAAGATTGGGCAAACATTGTTTGAAATATTGAAGCCATATTATATCAGGACAAACAAAGTGTTTGAAACTTGTTGTTGACGTTATCATATTGAATTTGATCTTCACTATCAAGTTTCTCAAAAGTTTGTAGAAGACACTTATGGTTTTGAAAATGCTCCTCCTACCAGATGAAGTGAGTTCATCTCATCCATTTTATGTGATAAAAGAGATGATGTAGCTGGACAAATAAATTGCATAAAAGGAATATGTCAAACATGTGTTGATTTGTCTCTTTTTCCTTTGAAAAATGAAAATATTGATGTAACAAAGATGGTAAATTACAAGAGTTACAAATATGTAAAGAATGAAACAAAATTTGGGAAAGAATCCAAAAGGTTAGAATATGTCGAAGAGGAGATAAATTTTTGAGTATTTATGGAAAAAATTAAAAAATTGATTCAACCCTACATTCATCATTATTTTTTTGCAAAGTGGCAAGCACAACAATTCCAAACACTGAGAGACAACTTCCCACTTGGAACTATTGTATCAGTTGTTGATTTTGTAGAAAATTATTCCTTTGTTCATCAAAAGGAAATTCAATCAGAATACTATTTTTCAGAGAAAATTATTATTATGGTACATGTGTGTTATCGACATGCACAATTAGATTTGGATGGTATTTAGAGCACATTTAAAGCACGTCATCATGAAGGAATATCATTTTTATATAAGTGATGATAGAGAGCATGACATTCATTATGTAGAACACTGCTTCAAGATGTTTTTTGCAAATTTGAAAGAAAGAGGTATAAAAATTGATAAACATTATGTTTGGTCAAATGGATGTGCTGCACAATTCAAATCATCGAGATCATTTTATGCACTATGTAGATATCATCATAATGAAAACATACCACATGTATGGAGTTTCTTTGAGAGTGGACATGGAAAAGGTGAACATGATGGTGCTGGAGCTTGCATCAAATGTGCTATACGAAAGTATCAAATGAATTATAAGGGAGCTCATATAAAAAATACACATGATGTGGTTGAATGGTGCAAGACACATCTCACACCAAATGAGAATGACACATCGTTAGGATTGAATTAAGTGGTGCCACATAGAAAATTTTGGGAGATAAAAGGTATGCACACATTTTTAAATTATTTGAAAGTGTTTAAATTTTGTATGTATTCTTTATTCAAATTATATTTATTGAATGTATTATGTATGCATTTGTTCAGGTGTGGATAGAAAAATTATGCATGGTTGCAATAGGATTGAAAAGATGCAATCTTTGCATTCAGTTATGAGTACGAATTGTCGCAATTGGACGTTGAACACTAGGGACCACTCATGCTTTTGTTATCACGTCATTGCTGACAATTATGAGGAATGCATCAATCAAGACTGTGGATATGTAGGTGCATGAAATCTAGTGCCACTAGTTGTTACTGATACATTTGATAGAGATGAAGATGAAAACTTCGACGATGTCCCTTTGATTTCTACTGATTACGATCATATCTCAGGATTGGTCAAAATTGGTAAGTATATATATTTCACATTATATGGTCCATTGAGCTGCATGTATAGATAGATAGATAGATCTATAGATTGAACTAAGTAAACTTTAATATCTCACACATGTATATATAAATTTACTATGCAGGAGATGTCTTTGCAGTGATTGTTGAGTGTGGAAATGTAGAAGGAGTTGGTTATTATTTACAGTGTTGTACTGAAGAGAGGATGAAGTTACTTGAACTTGAAGAAAGTGATGGAATGTTATTCCCCATAGGTTTGTACATGCTTTACATCAATATATTGAACTCAATTTGAAAATTTTAAATTTCAACCTTTTAACAAATTTCAAATTTAAGAGGGAACATATTTCAAGCAAATCAAAGTAATTCAACATGGTATTCACTTTTTTGATTACCAACCAGAGAATAAGGTGTTTCAATATAGTCAACTAGTAGTTGCCACCTCCATTTGTCTCCATACAGTTAAATCTCAACATGGACATCGTAAGTGGAGACTAGATAGTGAGGATCATGAGAGAATATTACATGTTCTCCATGAAAGGTTTGAACCACTTGAGTTGGTCTAAAAAGTATAATATGTGTACCTATTTCATGTGTTAGGACCTACTTGATATCTCTGGATTAAATTAACTATACTTTGTTTATATATTTAAACATATGATGGACTATAATTTGTTGATATATGATGGACCCATTGGATGGTTCAATGGTTTTAATATATAATTTTATGTATGCTTATATATATATATATATATATATATATATATGCTTGTATACATGTATGGTTTTATATGTATACTTTGATTATTCAATGATTTTTATAGATTGCATATTAGTTAAAGATTTTATGTATGCTTCAATTATTAAATGATTTTTATGATACTTATTGTCCATTAGTTACATGTATTAACTAGTTATTTTTTATGATATTAATTCTAGATCCCCTTAAGACCTCCCCTTAAGATTGCTTATTAGTTAAACATCCCCTTAAGACATTAGTTTGAACAATAAAAAATGATGAGATTAGTTAGATTACTTATGACATGTGTTAGTTCTAGAATGAGTTAGAATAGTTATTGTCCATTAGTTACATGTATTAACTTGTTATTTTTTATGATATTAATTCTACATCCATCTAATCAAATCTAATCAAATGAAACCATCTAATCAACTGAAACCATCTAATCAACTCATCTACTAAAATTATATCATCTAATCAAATGAAACTATCTAATATAATATAATCAAATGAAACCATCTAATCAAATCATATCATCTACTCAAATAAAACCATCTAATCAAATCATATAAAATCTAATCAAATGAAATCATCTAATCAAATCATATCATCTAATCAAATGAAACCATCTAATCTAATCAAATGAAACCATCTAATCAAATCATATTATCATCTAATCAAATCATATCATCTAATCAAATGAAATTATCTAATCAAATAATATCATCTAATCAAATGAAACCATCATAAATCTATATAATGTCAAATCATAAATCATCTATGTCTAGAGGTCTAGATAGCACATAAATATATGTCTCCAATCATAAACTACAAATATCAAATATAGAATAATGACATATATAGCGAGTCTCAAATTAAAGATTTGTGCAACATGTCCTAAACTAGGGAGTCATCTAGGCGCATGCAAACAGAGAGACCCTTTGACCAACTTCCACGAGCATCCTCTAGCTATGAGGCAACAACTAATCCCTACAAATATAAATGCATGTATATAATGATAATGTAAAATACTTAAAATATTATAAATGCATGTTTAAACTTACATATTTTTAAAACTTACCTCACCACTACTAGGTGTCACATCTGCTGAATCTCTCCTATGAAGAGCATCCTTTGGCTATGAAGCAACAACTGACCCCTACAAATTTAGTACAACAGTTGGTTATATACATATGCATAGTATATATTATGTAAAGTACTTAAAATAGATAAATACATGTGTACAAGTGTACACATGCATGCTTAAACCTACATATATCTAAAACATACCTAACCACTAGTAGGTGTCACATCTACTGGATCTCTCATATGAAGATGGTCTGAGCCCACACTAGAGGTAATGTGCTCTGCTAACTGTGCCTACAAAATATTATACATTGAAAAAATATCAATATACACATCTACAATTAATTGTTCACTAAAACTCCTAAGAAAGGAGAAAAGAAAACTTTATATACCTGGGTCTCAGGAGTAGGAGGATCATCAATGCGCTGCACCATCATATCATCAACTGAAACTGCATCACCCACACCACCTTTAGTCTTGAACCTCTATAGTAATGAAGAGTGTAGGGGTGACACTAGCTAAGAGGGGAGTGATGTAGAGCCTGAACTATCATGATGAAATAACATATCCATAAATGATCCAACATCAGTGCCAACGTCCACCTGATCCAACCCATGCAAATACTCATCAAATGTGTCTAGGACCTTAGTGGTGATGTGTACATCTCCAACCTGTATACCTAGCTCTACAGATGTAGACTGATTTGTGGGTGCAGAGCGCTCTGCACTATGTTGTGCCTGACTAGATGGTGTGTTCTATGTTGGTGGAACTATAGGACCCCGTACAAGTCTGATGACATCCCTGGATGAATGTACTGGGATCCTCTACATGTCAATAATATAAGAATATGACTACAGGAGATCCTCCAAAAAGTAAAGTGCCACATCTAAATGACTATGATGACTCAAAAGTGCTTGTATCTCTCTAGGTGCAGGAAGTCCTGTAGCTCTATATGCCTCATCACTGACACCTACAATAGTACTAGATGAAGCCTCAGAAGATGATCTAGCTTGACTTGGTCTAGTCAAAATATATCTACCCACTAAATCTAAAGTGATAGAGGTAGCTGCAGAAGTAATTTTCCCTATCCTATCCACTACTCCCCTCTGAGAAGCAATGACCACTCTATTTGCAGTAGCAACCATCGCCGGTGCCACTGCTAGAGTCCTCTGCCCAACTAGCTATCTATGAGGATGTACAACTTGATCAACCCTACAATACTAATCATGGTCTGAAACCCTACCATGCCCCTCACTGTAATATTTAGGAAGATCTAAATAGTTGACCCTGAGTCCTAAATAGAACTCAATGTACAACTACTGTGCAAAATATAAAGGAATCTGGTCGTTATTAGGATAACGACCATCTGCTGCAAGAAAATGAGGTTATATCATGCATGTGATCTAAGGAATTGTACACCATGTGACCTGATATGCCCTCACCTTGGGCTTCCCCTCATAAAATGGGAAAACCTCTCATTTGATGATTTCCTTGGGGACATAGCTCTAAACTATCTCCAAGGAAACATCACCTAAGACCTCGGCTCTCAACTCTCAAAAAATAGTATAAACTACCTGAGGCATGAAGGAAGAGTGGGATCTCAATCTAATAGTCATCTCCTCCAAATTGGTCAATAAACTGACACAAGTATCTCTATATATTCTATCTGCTAAAGATGTATGGATGGACTCTCTAAGTCAAGCCATCTTTATGTCAGCAGTATGAAAAATGGTCTCTATATCAGGAGTGTGAGGTACATCCTGAGTGGCCATCTAGATACATAACACGTGAAAACTAAGTGTTAACAATTAAGTACTTGATTACATGTTATAACTGCATGTAAAATGGAAACAAATATCTAAATATATAAAATTATACTTAAATTTATAATACTAGACTGTACTAATAGTCCTAAAGGGTCCTTGAATGTACTAATTGGTATTAAAATAGGTCCTATTACGTCAAGTAAGTGGAATTATTAGGTCTTAGGGGTCCTAGGATGTACTAATTGATTTTAATAGGTCATACTAGTCCTATTAGGTCTTAAGTCTAGTCTTATTAAGTCTTAAGGGGTCCTATTACGTCTTAAGTGGTCCTATTCTAGGTCTTAAGGATCCTAAGGGTTTTTAAAGAGATTTATGTCACAATAGGGATCCTAAAGGAACCTAGAGTGTACTAATAGTCCTAAAGGGTCCTTGGATGTACTAATTGGTATTAATAGGTCCTATTAGGTCAAGTAAGTGGTCTTATTAGGTCTTAAGGGTCCTAGGATGTACTAATTGATTTTAATAGGTCATATTAGTCCTATTACATCTTAAGTCCAGTCTTATTAAGTCTTAAGGGGTCCTATTATGTATTAAGGGGTCTTATTATAGGTCCTAAGGATCCTAAGGGTTCTTAAATATTTTTATGTCACAATAGGGGTCCTAAAGGAGCCTAGAGTGTACTAATAGTCCTAAAGGGTCCTTGGATGTACTAATTGGTATTAATAGGTCCTATTAGGTCAAGTAAGTGGTTGTATTAGGTCTTAAGAGTCCTAGGATGTACTAATTGATTTTAATAGGTCATATTAGTCCTATTAGGTCTTTAGTCTAGTCTTATTAAGTCTTAAGGGGTTCTATTACGTCTTAAGTGGTCCTATTCTAAGTCTTAAGGATCCTAAGGGTTCTTAAAGAGCTTTATGTCACAATAGGGGTCCTAAAGGAACCTAGAGTGTACTAATAGTCCTAAAGGGTCTTTGGATGTACTAATTGGTATTAATAGGTCCTATTAGGTCAAGTAAGTGGTCTTATTAGGTCTTAAGGGTCCTAGGATGTACTAATTGATTTTAATAGGTCATATTAGTCCTATTAGGTCTTAAGTCTAGTATTATTAACTCTTAAGGGGTCCTATTATAGGTCTTAAGGATCCTAAGGGTTCTTAAAGAGTTTTATGTCACAATAGGGGTCCTAAAGGATCCTAAGGGTTCTTAAAGAGTTTTATGTCTATGTGAATAAAATTTATACATGTAACTCTAAAACATATGTACATAATTTAGAGAGAGAGAGAGAGAGAGAGAGAGAGAGAGAGAGAGAGATTCGTAATATTTACTAACTTCAAAAGTAATTTTAAAAAAATATTTAAATTAATAATTTCTATAAGATCAGTTGAAGGGATGGATAAGTTTCCTAGAATGTATTAAGGGGTCACATTTGTTGTATGTGGTCCTAAGGGATCCTAGGTTATATTAATTGATTGTAGTATGTATTAAGGGTTGTTCGGGGTGACAATGGGTCCTCATATCAATTAATAGAACCTAAGATACATGAATGGGTCCTAGGGAATCCTAAGATACATTAATTGGTCTCAGAGGTCTGAAGGGGTCATATGTGTCTTTAGATGTCATAAGGTATGGATAAGGTTCCTAGAATGTATTAAGGCTTTATAGGTGTCATAAATACTTCTAAGGGATTATAGGTTAAATTAATTGATCCTAATATATCTTAAGGGTCTTGGAGGCAAACAAATGGGTCCTCTTATGTATTAATGGAATGTAAGATACATGAATGGGTCCTGGGACATCCTAAGATACATTAATGTGTCTTGGGGGTCCTAATGGGTCCTAAGTATCTTAAGATGTTGTAAGGGATGGATAAAGGTCCTAGAATGTCTTAAGGTGTCGTATGTGTCATAAGAGGTCCTTAGGGATATTAGTATTTATTAAGGGGTATTCAGGGTGACAATGGGTCCTTGTATGTATTAATAGAACATAAGATACATTAATGGGTCCTAGGACATCCTAAGATTCTTTAATGGGTCTCGGGGGTCCTAAGGTTTCATATTTGTTTTAAGATTTCATAAGGGATCCAGATAGGGGTCCTAGAATGCTAATGGGTCATAGGTGCAATAAGTGGTCCTAAGGGATCCTACATTACATTAATTGATCCTAGTATGACTTAAGGTTTCTTGAGGGAAACAATGGGTCATATGTGTCTTAAGATAGTGTAAGGGATGGAAAAGGGTCCTAGAGTGTCTTAAGGGGTTGTGGGTAACATAAGAGGTCCTAAGGGGTCCTAGGTTACATTAGTGGATCCTCGTATGTATTAATTGAATCTAAGATACATAAATGTGTCCTAGGAAAACCTAAGATATGTTAATGGGTCTTGGGGATCTGAAGGGGTCGTATGTGTCTTAAAATGTCATAAGGGATGTATAATGGTCCAATAATGTTAATGGGTCATAGGTGTGATAAGTGGTCTAAGGGATCTTAGGTTACATTAATTGATATTAGTATGTCTTAAGGGTTCTTATGGGCAATGATGGGTTCACATATGTATTAATAGAAGCTAAGATATATGAATGGGTCCTAGGACATTTTAAGATATAAAAATGGGTTGTATGGGTCCTAAGGGGTCCTATGTGTCTTAAGATGTCATAAGCGATGCGTAAGGCTCCTAGAATGTCGTAAGGGGTTGTAGGCATCATAACAAGTCCTAAGGGATCATATGTTACATTAATTCATCCTAATAAGTCTTAAGGAGTCTTGAGGGAAACAACGAGTCCTTGTATGTATTAATGGAACCTAACATACATCAATGGGTCCTAGGACATCCTAATATGTATTATAAGGTCTTGAGATTCCTAAGGGATCCTATGTATCTTAATGTGTCGCAAGGGAGGGATAAGGGTCCTAGAAACTTACTACTGCAATTTTCTAACATATTCTAACATACTACTATCATTTTCTAAAATTTAACTATGATTTTCTAAGATTTCTACAAACTAAAAATTATTTAAAATAAATAACTAACTAATATTTACTAACTTTACTAAAAATGCATGTACCTGACAGAGAGAGATTCCTAATATTTATTAACTTTAAAAGAAACTTAAAAAATAATATTTTTAATAATTTCTATAAGATCTTAATGTTTTCTAACATTTTATAACATTTCTACTATGGTTTCTAATGTTTTGTAAATATTTTCTAACATTTGCTAACAAACTATTATGATTTTCTATCATTTTCTAACATACTAAGTTACAATTTTATAATATTTGCTAACATTCTACTACGTTTTTCTAATATTTTCTAATGTATACTAGAAGTTAAAATTTTCTAATGTATACTAAGTTACAATTTTCTAATATTTTCTAATGTATACTAATTTACAGTTTTCTAATATTTTCTAATGTATACTAAGTTACGATTTTCTAACATTTTCTAACATATTCTAACATTTATAGTACAATTTTTAATATTTTCTAACATTTTCTAATAGTTCTACTATGATTTTCTAACATTCTACTATCATTTTCTAACATATTCTAAAATTTAACTACGATTTTCTAACATTTCTACAAACTAAAAATTATTTAAAACAAATAGCTAACTAGAATAAATATAAAACATATAATTTACAATAAAAAATGAGAAAAATGCATGTACCTAATACTACTAACAATCTGAAGAGGTCAAAAAATCTCAAAAGATGCTAATGTCATACTGGATGTCATTGGTTCACTCTAAGCCCTGGGTCCACAAAATCCAAATAGTAAACAATGAAAATAAAATTTGAAAGATGGAAATTTATAAAGAAATCCAACCAAAAGGGGCTTCACGCAAAGACCCCCTTCGACTGAAGTACCCTGCGTAGGATACTTCATGTGAAGGGGGGTCTTCAAATGAAGTACCCTACGTAGGGTACTTCATGCGAAGCAAATCTTTCCCTTCGCTCGAAGTACCCACTTGGAGCGAAAGCCCTAAAATTGTTTTTTTTTTAGAAAACTAATTTTCTTCTTATTGTGATTTAACCCTGAGATAGGTTATTATAGGGCGGCTTAAAAAAACCTTATATCTTCAAACAAATTATGTGCAGGTGCCACAATTTGCAAGAAATAGTTCCTCAAAGTTTGGCATTTTTTTGCACTTAGGGTACACAAGGGACATCGTCGGTAGGGTATGTTGTTGAGTGTTGCATCATGATGAGAGGAAAAGTGGGACCTAACCTAGGGTAAACCTTCTCAACCAGACATGATTGAGGTGTCAATTCCTTCCCGTGACGAACAAAATGCGATATGGGTTACTTTTTGACTTTTCACTAAGTGCATGTGACACTTTTTGCACCAATAGGAAAATTATTGCCCTACAAAAATGACTGAGTCTTTAGAAATTGAGATAGATTATTGTAGGGGGGCCTAACATGACCCTATAGGTTCAAACAAACCGTGTCTAGGTTCCATGGTTTGCAAGAAATAGTTCCATGAAGTTTGATATTTTTTTGCACTTAGGGCACATGAGGGACATCATCAGTAGTGTATGCCGCTGAGCATTCTGGCATGCAAAGAGGAAAAGTGGGACCATACCTACAGTAAAATTTCCCAACCAAACATGATCAAGGTGTTGGTTTGCACCGACGTCAATGAATAAAATACAATCTGGGCTACTTGGCAACTTTTCACTAAGTGCATCTGATACTTTTTGCACCAATAGAAAAATTACTTCCTTGCATAAATGACTCTGAGTCTTCAAAAAAAAAAAAAGGTTATTGTAGGGAGGCCTAACATGACCCTATAGGTTCAAAAAAATCATGTGTAGGTGCCACGGTTTGCAAGTAACAGTTCCTTGAAGTTTGACATTTTTTTGCACTTTGGGTGCACAAGGGACATCACCAATAGGGTATGTTTTTGAGCGTTCCAACATGCCAAGAGGAAAAGTGGGACCATGCATAGGGTAAACCAACCAAACCTGATGCAATCAAGGTTTCTACTTGCACCCATGACGAACAAAATGCAATATGGGTTACTTGGCAACTTTTCACTAAGTGCATCAGACACTTTTTGCATGAACAAAAAACTTGTTGCCTTGCAAAAATGACTCTAAGTCTTCAAAAAATGAGATAGGTAATTGTACAGGGGAATTAAATGACCCTCTAGGTTCAAACAGATCATGTGCAGGTGCCACGACTTGCAAGAAAAAATCCCTCAAAGTTTGACAAATTATTGCACTAGTTAGGATACACAAGGGACATCGTCAGTAGGGTATGCCACTAAGTGTTCCAATGTGCCAAGAGGAAAAGTGGGACCATTCCTAAGGTAAAAAAACCTAACTAGACGTAAATGAGGTATTGGTTCATGCCCACAATGAACAAAATGTGATATGGGCTTCCTTCACAATGAGGGTTAGTTCCTAGTAGCCCTTAAAACTAAGTTTTTGATTCATAAATCCTAACATGTACACCTCTCATATAAAAAATTTACCTTTTTTGATAACCATTTGGGAGACGCCTAGCAAATGTCAAACTTTACATGTCATGTTTTTGAACAATTTGCTCAAAAATTGCTGATTTTAGGTATTTAAGGGCCAATTAGGCCTGTTTTACAGAGTGCCTACCTTCTAAACACTATCCCAAACCAAAAAATTTACTCCAATATCCTAGAAATGGTTGAAATAGACAAAGTTGACAATTTTTATGTGTTGAAACATGTCAAAAGGTGTCCAAAGAGGTATAGATATGAAATTGGTCGCCCATTGCACATTCCAAAAATAGAATTTGGCAGTGTTGATGACACTTGTGTTTGAATTTTATTCATTCATAAGAACAATATGAATCCAATAATAAATATATTTGTATTCTATTATATTGAATAATCATTTGAAAGTATAAACCATATGAGTTGCATAGAATGAACAAATTGGATTACATTTAAATTGTAAATATGTATGTTTCAAAGTATCAAGATATACACACAATGAACAAGTTGGATCACATTTTAGCTGCAAATATCTGAGTTTTGAAGTACAAAGATATGCACACAATGAAAAAATTGGATTGAACATCAACTTTCATATATATGAAACTGAAAAATAATCATGTACATATACAAAAATGGCATAAATGCCAAGTCAATAATTTAGAGTTACAAAAATGTGGCATGTTACATGTCAAGGTCAATATATAATACAAATGTTGAATATATACATAAATTAGTCTTTCAATGACCACAACTAGAATGATATGTCTCTATCAATATCTATAACTATGGCAGATCATCAAAATTGAGCCTCTTCAAAGCAGTATGAGGCTCTGTAGATGGCTAGACACGAACAATTCAAATGCCAAATCATATATCTTTTCTCAAAATAACATCAAAATAACTAAATAATAGATTGTAATTTGTTTACAGTTGATTTTTCAATTACCTCATGTCTTTCTTTTGTTGTTGGGTTGTGTAGTAAAAATGATGGGCTCCTTCTTGGGAGAACAAGACTCCTAAAAAAATGGAAAGGTAGAGGATCCATGGAAGGTTGAGAAGGGGGATATAATAGGTAGAACACAATTGATACAAGTTAATAACATATATGTTGAGAAACACTAAAAAAATAAAAATTCATGGACTAAAAAAAAATGCATACTAGAGCCTCAAATGGATGTCCTATATTGACATAAGGGAGGATGGGGAGAGGGGACAAAGGCACACCCTAACCACTAGATCCACCTTGCAGAGATCATATGTGGAAGCAACAACACAACAAGTGAGAGAGCGAATGCATAAAATTTCATATATTATCTTCAAATCGATTCATACATGTCAGGTTGTAAGGCCTTCCCAATTTAGGCTAGATATTACAATCAAGTACAAAAGTCCTCCAAAATGTGAGGATCTACCAACAATCTCTAATTTTGTATCTTCTATCTTCTAACTAAAACTGACTCCCTAAACTCTAACCAAACAACTACATTTATACAAGAGGCTACTGAATCAAGTCGGCCTTCAGATCCACCATTAACAGAAGGAACGACCAGATCTAGGTCCACATGCTTCCCAATGATAGATACCATCATTAAATCTGCAACCAAATATAAATGCAAGAGTCAGCCCCAATAGAAATCCAAAACAAACAACTCAGTAAGCAAGGATAACCGAGCGCCAGACAAGAATCACTGAGCACCAGAGAAATTCACCGAGCGCCAGAGAGATAATAGACCAACATCGATAAACAAAGGAAATTGAGAAACACCGAACCAACTCAATCAAACAAGGAACTGAGTAACACAAAAAACTTCAAACATGTTTTTGGTGACACAGGGTTGCCAAGGACTTGAGATGCTCCTACATTAGACACTTGGGGTTATTTGAATGATTCTCCAACTCATGAAATAGGTAGGATCTGAGCTACATCCAACTCAGATTGTGAAATCCATGAACTGTCTTCAATCAGTCTATTCTTCCACTTTACTAGATATTCCATATACTATTTTCCTCTTGTACTCCTGCCAATTCTTTGTTCCAAAATATGCTCAACTTCTTTTGTTTGTTTCTTAGGGTAATCCATCAGTACTGTCATTTCTTCATCTAACTCATGATACTCATACAAATCAACAATGTTGAATATAGGTGATATATCCATGTTATTAGGTAACTCAATCTCATATGCATTTTCACTATCAAATTTTCTCAAAATCTTTCAAGGGCCAAACTTCTTCATTTTCAGCTTCCCATATGTCTAACAGGAAATATTCCTTTCTTCAAATGAACCATTACTTCATCATCGACTGCAAAAGTCTTATGTCTTCTTGATCTATCAGCTCTGTCTTTGTATTTTTTATTACTTTTCTCCAACTTATATTTCACATCTTCATGCAATGTCTTCATGTACTTAGCAAATTTTAATCCTTCAACACTTCTCTTTATTTCATCAGAAATATCCCTCAAATCAGATGTACCTCTCAGTTGTATGCCATTTACAATCTCAAAAGGTGTTTTTCCAGTACTTCTATTCACAACTTCTGTCTATCCATCGGTTTGTGGGTGAAATGTAGAACTATATTTCAACTCGGTGCCAAACTTTCTCCAAAGGGTCTTCCAAAAGTATCCAACAAATTTACTGTCTCGGTCAGAGATAATACTCCTCGGTAATCCATGCAATTTGACAATTTTCTTAAAGAAAAGATCTGCTATATGTACTACATTTGATGTCTTTCTAGAAGGTATAAAATGTGCCATTTTAGAAAATCTATCCACAACAACAAATATAGAATCATTACCTCTTACTATCTTTGGTAATCCAAGAAAAAAATCCATACTGATATCAATCCAAGGTTTCTCAGGAACAAAAATCGGTGTATACAATCCAGTATTCTGACTTACTCCTTTTGCAACTTGAAAAATTCCATAACTTTTCACAAATTTTTGAACATCTTTATACAACTATGGCCAAAAGTATTTCTCCTTAAGCAAATTCAATGTTGTATCAACACCAAAATGTCCAGCCAAACCATTACTATGTTTCTCCTTTATCAAATTAGTTCTCATTACTCCTCTCAGTATACACAACTGAATACCTTTAAACAACATACCTTCTTGAAAAAAATATTCTTCCCATTTAGTACTCAGTTAATCTTGAATAGGTGCTCTGCACTTTCTCCACGGCTCAGAAAAATCAGGATCAAATTCATAAGAATCTCTCATGTCATCAAAGCCAATAACTTCAATTTTCATCTCAGTCATCAAAGATCTTCTTATACTCTATGCATCAACAACTTGGTTAGTGACTCCACTCTTATGCTTTGTCACAAATGTATAACTCTGCAAATACTCAACCCATTTCATGTCTCTGATTCAACTTTTTCTGACTACCCAAATATTGTAAAGCCTTATGATTGGTATATAACACAAATTCACTCGGTATCAAATAATGTCTCCATTTCTTCAGGGCTTGAACAATAGCATAGAATTATTAATCATACACAAAATATTTCCTTTTTGCATCATTCAACTTTTCACTAAAGAAAGCAATAGGTTTACCTTCTTGACTCAATACAGCTCCTATTGCACTTCCACTTGCATCACATTCTACTTGAAATACCTTATTGAAATCAAGAAATGCCAAAACATGCAATTCAACGACCTTTTGCTTCAAAGTATCAAAAATTTTATCAGCTCCATGTGTCCACTTGAATTCTCTTTTATCTCCTCTCATAGTCTCAGTCATAGCATTACAAATTGAACTAAAATTCTTAATGAACTTTCGGTAAAAAATTGCCAAACCATGAAATGATCTTACCTCACTAGCATTCTTAGGTGTAGGCCAATTCAAAATAGCTTCAACCTTTTTAGGGTCCATTTTCAAACCATCAGCTAAAATCACAAATCCCAAATACACAATCTCCTCTTTCATGAATGAACACTTTTTTCAGATTTATTAGCAACTTTTCTTCTTTAAACCTCTGCAATAATTGTTTAACATGCAACAAATGTTCTTCTATAGTCTTAATAAATATCAGAATATCATCAAGGTATACAATCACAAACTTACCCAATAATTTCTTCAAAACTTCATTCATCAACCTCATAAAAGTACTCGGTGCATTAATTCAACCAAAATGCATAACCTGCCACTCATACAAACCTTCTTTTGTCTTAAAAGAAGTCTTCCACTCATCACCTTCTCTGATTTTGATATGATGATACCCACTTTTCAAATCCATTTTGGTAAAATACTTTTTTCTAGTCAAACTATCCATTATGTCATCCATTCTCGATATAGGAAACCTATATTTCACTGTTATCTTAATTTATTTGGAATACGTACACATTCACCATTCTCCATTCTTCTTAGGTGCCAATAAAATAGGTACTGCACAAGGACTCAAAATTTCTCTAATCAAACCTTTCTACAATAATTCTTGAATCTGTTAGTTCAATTCCTAATTCTCGGTAGGTGTCAACCAATGTGGTGCCTTATTCAGTAAACTAGCTCTAGGGATTAGATCCATGCAATGATCAATGCTTCTCTTTGGTGGAAAGCCATCAGGTACATTATCATAAATGATTTCACTATACTTGGTGAGTAACTTATCAATATGCCCAGGGACACTATCCTCTTTTTTCTTACTCGGTTTGTTAGGAATTACATAAAAACATACATCATTCTTCTTCAAATCCTTAACAAACTTTCTTCCTTCCATCAAATAAGCTTTCACAGATGTACAAACATTACTAACAGGTTCTTCAATCAAAGGTAACAAGATTTGTCTTCTTCCATCAGCCCAAATAGTATATTTATGCAATCTCCCATCATATATATCATGTCTATCATATTGCCAAGGTCTACCCAACAAAATATGACAAAAATCCATAGGCATGATATCACATAACACCTTATCATAGTACTTTCCAATTTTCAAATTCACATAACATTGTTCACTTACCAAGAGTGTATGCTCATATTTGATCCATGAAATCTGATAGGGCTTCAGATGTTCTAACCTTTCCAACTTCTACATTGTGACCATTTCCTCAGATGCCAGATTCTTAGAGCGACCACTGTTAATGATTACCTTCCAAACTTCATTAGAAAATCTACATCTAGTCTTGAAAAAACTTTTCCTTACTATATCTTCCTTATTACTTTCACTCCAAAGTTCTCTCCTTACCATCAAGTTATTTTCCTTCTCAGGTTCATTCGGTGACTCTTCTTGCACCAAAGCATTTCTATAGTTACTGACCTTCTTACTTGCATGTGTACACTCAAATGATCCATGTCCTTCTTCTCCACAATTGTAACAAGTTCCTTAGAAACCACCTCGGTAGTTACTGCCTGTGCCTCTAGGTGAGCTTTCACCTTTCCACTCAATCTTACCTTTATCCAGAGTTGTCTTTTCAGGTTCAGATCTACTATTTTCACCATGAGATCTACATCTTCCTCTAGGGAATCTACCAGCTCTACCTCTTTGTCTTTGCTCATGTCTCTTGTTCAATTTCTCCTCAGCTTTCAATGCAAATTGATAAGCCTCTTCAATGTTCTCCAATTTGACCAAACTGATTTCTTCTTGGATGGAAACTCTCAAACCATTCAAGTATCTAGAAATTCTTTCCACATCATCTTCATCATGTCTAGATCTAATATCTAATCTATAGAATTCCTCAGTATATTCTTTTACCAAGCTATCTTTCTACCTCAAACTTTGCATTTGCCTAACTAGGTTAATCTGATAATCACAAGGTAAGAACTTTCCTTTCAATTTATTCACCATTTTATTCCATACCTTAATTTTCTCTTTGCCTTTCCTTTTTTTGTCCAATTTTAGATGTTCCCACCACAAGGATGCATGACCTTTCAACTTTGTGCTTGCAATTTTCATTTTCTTTTCCTTAGGTACATTTTCATACTCAAAATACTTTTCCATCTCGGTGATCCATTCCATCAATTCATCATAATCCAAGTTTCCACTATACTCAGGAGGATTCAAGTGTGGTGTAGACTTCAGGTTTGTCAAAGCCTTCAACAATCTTTCCTCACCTTGATCCATCATCAGTGTAGGTTCTACATCAACTTATTCTTCCTCAATTTCATCATCACTAACATCTTCAAGATGTCTTCCTCTTCTCTAGGCTGTTTCAATAGCTTCTAATCTATCAACAAGTTGTCTCAACATGTCTTCCAATCCTAGATCTGCATCTCGCTTCCCACAAACCATCTCAAACCCTCTGCAATTGCATGCTAGATCACAATCTGCTACCCCACAAAAAATCAACTAGGGTTTGACAAGAAGGAACCCTCAAACATAGATTCGCAAACCTAGATCTAGTTCTCACCTTGCTTTGATACCACCTGATGCAAGTGGGTGATGGGGACAAGGTCCAAAGGAACACCCTAACCAGATCCACCTTGCAGAGATCACACGCAGAAGAAAAAACACAACAAGTGAGAGAGAGAATGCATAAACTTTCATATATATCTTCAAATTGATTCATACATGACAGGTTGTAAGGCCTTCCCAATTTAGGCCAGATATTATAATCAAGTACAAAAGTCCTCCAACATGTGAGGATCTGCCAACAATCTCTAATTTTCTATCTTCTATCTGCTAACTAAAAATGACTCCCTAAACTCTAACCAAACAACTACATTTATACAAGAGGCTACCAAATCAAGTCGGCCTTTAGATACACCATCAATGGAAGGAACAACTAGATCTAGGTCCACACGCTTCCTAATGATATATACCATCATTAAATCCGCAACCAAATATAAATGCAAGAGTCAGCCGCAACAAAAATCCAAAACAAACAACTTGGTAAGCAAGGATAATCGAGCACTAGACAAGCATCACCGAGCGCCAGGGAAATTCACCGAGTGCCAAAGAGATAGCCGACCAACACTAGTAAACAAAGGAAATTGAGCAACACCAAACCAACTCGGTCAAAGCAAGAACCGAGCAACACATAAAACTTCAAACATGTTTTTGGTGACACAGGATTGCCAAGGACCGACACTAGTAGAATTTGGAAAATAAATGACCAGGTGACTAAAAATTTTAGTCACGTGACTAAAATTGATCATGTTCTACCATTTTTTTAGTCATGTGACTAAAATTGATCATGTTCTACAAATATAAATGACTAAATAAATGACCAATTTGGTCATCGGGTAAAATCACAACTAAAATGACTAAATAAATGACTAAATAATTAGTTACCCTAATAAAAGTGACTAAATGAATGATCAATACTCCTTTACACATTAACATTTGATAATAACGTATAAGTTTAGGAATTTTGGGATTTTTGAACCCAAAATAATGTTGGGAGGGGTAGTAGACCTAGATTTGTTGTTTAATTGAAGGAATAAGTAAAGGTAATGTTTCCAAGAAAAGGGTAAGTGTTGTTATAGTGTATATTTGATCTTGATTCAATATCTTTGTCAAAACAAATTTGCATCAAATTTTTTTTGACACAGTTGAATGCAAAAATATATACTTGAAAGCTTCAAATGTTTAAAAGTACTTCAAAAGCTTAAGATATTTAAGAAAAAATTAACATTTTGTCTTAAACAATAAAATATTATTTTAAATATCTTAAAATTTAAATTTAAAATAAAAATTATTTTAATTTTCATAAATTAAAAAATAAAGACAAAAAATTTGAGAACTAGTTCTACACATCATCCTAAATAGATTTTTATTATACTTGCTAATTAGTCAAAACTAAAAATTAATTAATTTAAAATAAAAATCAATTGATTAAAAACTAAAATAGAAGGGGCATTTTTAATTAATTAAATAGTAATTAGAGGGCTGATCATATATAGGGCATTTTGGGTGGGTATAATTAAAGGAGAATGAAAAATAATGAACAAAACGCTTTGCAACTCATGCGCGGAGGAAGGGCAGGCTAAAAATATTAGTGCCAAGCTGAAAGTCATTCGCGCCAAAGGGTTTTGAGAGAAAAATGCTTAAATTTGACCTCATTGATACTTGGATACGTGGCACTGATTTAATCCATTTTGGTTGTTCGTTGGATGCATGAGAAGTTGGAGTGATCGAATGAGAAACAAATTTCAATCTTATAATTAGTTGTATCTATTTATTTCCTTTTTATGTTTTCTTAAATTTTTTGAGGAGTTTCCTTAAGTTAGGATGATGAATACCTCCATGTTCAAAATGTTGGTCAAAAGGAGAATCTAAAGAACTATTAACACTACTACATAAAAGGATAGTTTAAGATATTTTCTAAGATAAAATTAATACTTTCTTAAATATTTAAACTATTATTTAATTATCTTAAATTAAAACTTAAAATCTTTTTAACTGTCTAAAATTAAAAATAAAGACAAAACAAATGTACATTTTCTAATAAGAAAAAGAAATGGGGGGAAGTGAATTTTTTGAAGTGGATTTGTATGATGAGGATAATAGCATTAGATTATTATTCCCATTATTGTTCTCCTGCTTAATCCTGAATCCTGAATGATCTATTTTGTTGATCAAACCCATCTAGGGCATCCATCTCCACAATTTCAAACATCTCAAATTGCGAAGGTTAGTAGGAAAATTCAATCACAGGACTCACGTAGAAAAAGGAATGGCCTATCCCATCATCCAGTGTCTCAAAGAATACCAATCCCACACACTCCTTCTCATTCCCAACAACCAGCGGAAGAATTTGAGGTATGCCAACTAAGATTCTAATATCTACATCTGCCCTATTTTGCATAGAGAAGAATAGATTTGAGAATTTTCTAGATAGTGATTTAAGTTATAAAATTGTTGCAGACTAAACTTTATCTGATGATCAGAATTAGGCACCCAAATCTAGTGTATTTGTTGGGTTTCTATGCACATGTAGTGAAAACTTATTTGTTTCCATTGAAACCCCATTTTTTATGGAACTGGCATGAATCACTTTTAATTTTATTTTGATTTCATTTAAATCTATTCATTGTTCATAAAGTTATAAGTATTTTAGCAAAAACTGCCAAAACTCAGCCTAGGGTTTGTAGTGACTTAGAAAAATGTAAAAATGCAAAAATGCTACTTACCACCACTGTAACAACCTAGAAATGGGTAGTTAGTTGTGTTTTGTTGCCTCCTTTCACATTTTGTTGAATGCAGGACTCCATGAGGTACTTTTCAAATGCAACAAATAATGTTGAAAAGATTGAATTCTATGTTCCAGTTTGTTTTGACAGTGAATAAAGGGTGCATGGGGTGTGTGAATGTAAAGTCGGCCTTTGAGTGATATGTTAGCTTGTGGTGACTGATCAGGAAAGTATTGTACACTTTTCCTCCTACCCTCACCGAGGTTCGGGGCTGGGCCGACAACCCCCAAGAGCGTGGGTTCGGGGGCGTAGCCCCTGAGGTGAATTTTTTTGAGGCCAACATATTTTCGGCTATTTTTGGGCCGACATGATTGTAACTCACTCTAACCCTAAAGTGAAAAAATATTGTATAATATGGCTTAGGGTTAGGGATTTCATTATGTATCATTTTAGTACTTGCAGTGGAATTGAGCTGTAAGGGGATTATAGATTTTAATCACTGGATAATAATATATTGGACTCACCGTTGGTAGATGTAGCCCAGGGATTGGGTGAACCACATTAAATCTTTGTGTCTTGTGTTCTCTTCTGTGTGGTTTATTATTTTCTGATATTGGTTATATTTGCATGTAATTGTTATTTCTGCCTTGTTAATCCTAACATGATAGAAGGAAGGAAGATAGGAGTGTGTGGATATGTCCCAAATCCTATTCTAGGTGTTGGAAATCCAAGGAGAAAGTATGACATTAAGTGAATATAACTATCCTAAGATAATTGCACAAGATTGTCACAGTGAAACTAGTGAGAAGATAGTAATTGTTTGTATGGCCTTTTGGGTGGATGGGGGTGTGAAGACTGGTAGTTTTTTCTCATTATGTGCTAGGTAGAAAAAGTTTCAATATATGATTGGGGTGTTAGACATTTTGGAGGGCTAGTAGGAGATAGGGTTGTGTGAGTAGGCTCCCAAAGGATTGGAGTGGTTAAGGTCTTGGAGAGTGTCAGATTTGGCTTAGACATGTTGATTGGGGATAGTCTATTGTGTTTCAATGAATGGGTAAGGGTTGTGAAGCATAAGTCCATTTTTGGGATCCCGTAGCCTTGTAAGGGCCTAGTGTCTTGAGAGAATCTTGTGGGTTTGGGGGAGGAATTTGGATGATATGTTAGTGGGAGAAATTTCCACAATCAATGTAAATATCAATTATATGTAGGTTTGATTAGATATAATTGAAGGTAAAACTATGCCAACACAAACTGTCCGGTCATAGATGCAACATATTGACTTCCCAGTGAGGACATAGAGCATCTTTTCTAGCCATTAGACCATACTAGCAGCCCGTTAAAGTAGAAGCCAACACATGTTGGAGAAATTTACATATACTAGTTAGAGAGCTACAACATTTGGTTTTATAAGTATCTTTACTATCATTGAGAGCTACAACATTTGGTTTTATAAGTTTCATTTAAGGAGGAATTTAAGATTTTTTTTATAAAATGCTCCTTGGACTTTGATCTCTTGAAGTGTTATGTGTTTTTATAAAAATGTTCCACTCTAATTACTTATATTAGATTCTTTAAGTGTTAATTATGAGTCTGGATGCAATATGCCCAGTTTTGCAATTTTTTCAAATCTCTGGATAAGTTACTCTAGCTAGAATATTATTTTCATTGGAATTTCATTTTGTTTTGGACTAGATGTGCAATGAAGGTTTGGAGGTTTTCATATCAATTTCCATTTATATTATTTACTATTCATATGCATAAAGCTACACAATAAAATACTTTTGATTTTCCAATTGCAAACATCAACATTTTTTATCGATAATATTGGTAGAACCACCTATGAATTGTATTGAACCACTTATGTATTATATTGATATTAGAAAAACACTTACATTATAGTAGTCATATAGTTTTAGAAATATCAGTAGATAAATACACAGACATCAAAATTGCCATTTTTCTTAAAATAACTCAATAGTCTATTACCTATGAACCCATTTACTGAATCATAAGTTGAGATAGCTTTTGAAGTAGCTCTTAGAGGGGAAAAATAAGATGTCGTAGTAGGAAATGGATAGACTTAAAAGCTTCCACTTTCTTTCCACCCATAAACCTTGGCATGTCTGCTCCATGGGGTGGTTGCAAACATCAACATTGGGCTGATTGTAGTTTGTGAATAGTTTATTACATTTTGAATTATTGATCCTTTGGTGTTCTATGATCAAAACCACCTATTTTGGTAGTGTAGGAGTATTTCTTGTTTTAATTGTCATGATCTATTCTTCACAAGACAAATTCAATTTTTGAAGCATAATATAATCTTTCTATTGTTGAAAGGATTACTTGTGATTAATATAATACTTCTATTAATGTAAGTACTTTTGGGTTACCAAGATGAAGGTTGGAGGCAAGAAATTGATACCAAGATTCTCTTTTGACCTTGTTTTGACCAACAAAGTTTGAAACAATCTTATATCATTGGCAAAAATATCCATCTTTTTTGAACACATCAGCTGGATTTAAGTTGTATGTTTTTCTTTGAAAAGCTAACTAGAAACACTTAAAACAATTTCCTCCAAGACATTATTATTATACCCTTCATATTGTATTCTAACACTTGTCTGCTGTGGTAGATTCTAACTGGTAGCAGTCTGAATTCTCTCATCACCCACGTTCGAGTAACTGCAGGACCATTTTGTTACTTCATGTTTGATTGGAATGTTATAATTTCAGAATTTCTACGCTTAAGTGACAAAGCTGTATGATTTTCTTTGAAAAGCCAATCAGAAGAAAACAAAACAATTCTCTTCAAGACCATTGTCATTCTTGCACATTGTTTTGTATTTGTTGTCTTCTTTGGCAGATCTTAACTGGTAGGTTTATTCTTAGCTTTCTCATATCCTGGTGCAGGACCGTTTTGTGACTTTATGGTCAAATGGAACATTGTAATTTCCACTTCTAAGTGGCATGCTGAGTATGAATTTTCTTTGAAAAGCCAATTAGAAATTTTTTTAATATTTCCCTACAAGACCATGTCACATCCTGTACGGTGTTTTTTGGGGGTTGTCTGCTTTGGGAGATTCTAACTGGCTAGCTCCATGTTGAATTTTCTTATCACTTGCTATTAATTAATTGAAGCATCATCTTGTGATTGACTATATGGTTTTTTAAAAACATTGCAATTTATTCTTCTAAGTGTGCATGTTGCAAGCCATGTGTTGAACTTGACTTAGTTGCACCTCTTGGGGATCTGAATGATTGTAGATAGAAAAATCAAGGAACTACAACTCTCCTAGTAGGCATGCCATTTTTGGTTTCATGTTAGAACTCAACTTAGTAAATAGAAGAATTTTAAAGAGTAAAAGTTCTACTATAATTGAATGTTACTTTTGAGTGCTATTGAAGTACATTAGTCATTTGTTGGTGTCAAATTAATTTCAAATTTGTAAGCTTCACACAACCAAATTAAATTTATCTACGAGGTTCCACCTAGTTGTGTTTGATACCCAGGCAAGGTCGACATAGTAAGAAGTTAAATGACAAAATTTTTATTGCAAGTCTATCAGTCAGCACGTATGGGTATGTGTATGGATACCAGTACAACATTTTCACAATCCAGATAAGGCAGGGTATAATGGGATGTGCGCATATTATGTCTATTTGGGTTTTTGTGAGTATGTACTTTAAATTCAAAATGTCCACTCAATTGGCTTACCAAGTTTAGTGGAAAGTGAAAAAGCAAGTTGGTTGGTACAAAATGATTCTATTTTAAGGCAAGATATGGGGAGATGTGTTCATGTTATGCTTATTATGTCTATTTTGGGTGTTTGTGAGTATGTTCTCTAAATTCAAAATGTCATGACTTCCTAGGATCATTTGGAAGGGTATTACCTTTATCACTTAGATATATATTTCTCTATTTCTTTTCCTTCACCTGCTTTTGCTTGGTGGATGCATTGAGTATTTGTTCATTCAGGCCTAATTAGTAACCATAGTACTGATGTCATGCACTTCGGGACCAACTTTCCAATCCAAAAGCATTGGTCATATATCTATCTCTTTGGTTTATGTCATGCAAGTGGAAAAATAGTGACTTGGTGTTTAAATTTAGTAATGTGGATTGACGGTAGATGAAGATTTCTTCAACCTCACAATTTAGATAGGTTAGTCCAAATAGTTTCTTGATAAATGAGTCTACAACATGTACTGTCAAACATTTATGACTATTTAGATAATTGGTAGTTAAGATCAATACTATTCTCTAAATTCTCAACTCGTGCTCAAAATTCTAAAATTGAAAGAGTTTGCATTCAAAAATTTCCCTATCTAAACTACATAAACCATCTAAACCATAATAGGGGGTGGGGGAATATCTAGAGTTTATTGGATGCACTTAAATTAATTGACTCTACGTGCCCAATATATTCTAAGGAAAGAGGTGAGGGCATTAGTTTCTTGATGAGTGGGCTTGGCAAAATCCCAAATCTAAGAATGGGGAGGGGCTTGAGGTAGAAGAGGAACTACAATGGAAGGGTTGGGAGAAGCAAAATGGATTAAAACATGATCTAATCATAGTTGGAGCACTTATTCTTGAAGTAAGGATCATGTAGTAGTGTGTTAGTTATATTTGTTGGTCACATTATCACAAGTCTTCTTGCATACAATTGATAGGCCTTTGAGAGAAAAGACCTTTTTTCACATGATTAATAGGCCCTTGAAGTGCACCTTCTTTTTTTTGAGAGGGTTAATTGAATTTTAGGACATTGAAATTTTGATTTTGGTAAGCTCGATTGGGTTTCCCCTACTATAGTTTAGGCATTTGGGTTGATTGAATTGGGGTTCCCCTACTATATTTTGGGCATTTGGGTTGATTTAATTGGAGTTGGCCATAGAGAGGAGAATAATAACTTGATTGGTTTGGTGCTCTTGCTTTTTCTCACTCTCAAAGGGATAGGTTCCTTAATTAATAGGCAAGATCAACCTATAGCTTGGGTGACACATTTTTACATAGATCTATAGGGACACCAACCAATTTCACTTGATGGTAGAATGGGGTCCCTACTATCTATAGGGGTGAGTTAATGAATTTTCATTCTATAGGTTAAACAAAGGAGGGAGAGGAATAAGCTCAATTTTTTTGGGTGAAATGAAAATTGAGTTCATGCCCAATTAAAAGGAGGGTACTCTCTCGCCCCTCTCTCCATTCCTTGGCCAAACCTAAAAGGGTACTTGAGGCACATTGAAGTTAAACATACCCTTAAGCTACTCTTATTTTGATGAGTGATCAGGTGGATGATCCTACGATGGATTCCTCATTTTCCATTTTTCTATTTAACAAGCTATTTTTTGTGCTCTTTGTGCCCAAACCCTTATTAAATTAAGTTTCAAATTATTCTGGACATGTTTTTCTCATATAACATTTTCCATTTGAGTCACTCATTTTCCTCATCCAATATGTTGTCAAATTTAATTTGTAGGCTTTAGTTTTGCCTCCTATCATTGATGATGATGTTTTACTCAACATTCAGTCACTACTGCACACCAGTGAATGTAAATTCTCAAGATACCATTGACTTCTATGTTTGTTGGAGTGTATGATAACATTAATTATAGATTTTCATAGTTGACATATTGGCCCTCAATCACATTTTCTATGTCAAAGGAAAAGTGGTTCAGGTTGACATGAGCAGCCCAAGGCAAGGTTGATGTCAAGGTGTTTCCAACAAATATGTAAAATTTGTGAGGGGTAGAACAATTACATCAATAATAGTGGCATAATTGACATAATGAGAGGTTTATAATGATTTTAAGGTGGCATACACATCTATTTATGGTGATATGATTTAAATTTCTTGAATCTCTAGCAAAATTTTATGTTTACAAACATGTTGTTGGAAGGAATTGGATTTTGATGCATTTTTAGCTAAAAGGGAGTGTCATTTTCTTCTTTGTCTTTTTTGGCACTGCCACAAATGCTGATATAGAGTGGATGGATCACATGTTTTTACTTCAAGCTATTTGACCACATAAGTTATCTCAAGTACCCATGAGTTGTTTATTTTTTTGTGATAGAGAAGCAATAATTCTTGGGAGTATTGCACACCTTCCAGTCAGTGCATGAGTGTCAGCAAGGATGCTTGCAAATCTAGGAGATAGATTTAGGCACTAATATAGGTGATTATCTTATAGTAAAATTAGAAATAAATCAGTTTTATTTTTAATCAGGTCAGGATGGTTTTCTTGGTGGTTGTCGATGGTTGTCAACCGACACATATTTCTGTTCTATTATTTGCATGTGTATTTTTTGTTTTTATTTTATTTATCTTTTTGTACATATTTTTCTGGTGAATTTGTGGAATATCCATTCCTTCTTATTTTCAGTATGACTTAGGACTAAGGTTGAACTATAATTGAGGAGGTGGAAGTTAAGGTTCATGAACTTATGCATGATTTCACGAGAAGCTTTCTCTGAATGTGCCAAAATCATTTGCATAGAAACTGAACCAAGAGAAGATGAGCTAGAGATTTAGGTAATCTGCTATAGAAATCTTGATGATTGATTATGGTTTTGAAACATTTTTGATACCTTCCTTGCAAACCAAGAGTTTGAATCTGGATGAAAGCTTCATTTTTGCTTTAGAGTTTTTCTATTGCCTAACAAATTGTATAATTTTCAAGCTTCTAGCAAGCAATAAACATGATGAATTATTTTTAGTCCACTTTTATTAATGTTCCAGTTGAATGTGGAAGTTTTTTATAGTTCAATAAATTTATTACATACATTTTTTTAATTGGAAGGCTTATTCATAATCAAGTGGATTATTATTTATCGGTTTCATAGAAAAGCCTCTGCTACAGGCCCACTTGTTTCTTATCTCTCATCTAATATCTTGTGAATATTTGTGGTTATTTACACATTTAGCCTTGCTTGAAGTGGTACATGATGTTCTTTTTGAGGAGTAGTGGTATGTCACTTTTATTTAATCCTTAATAGTTTCATTTAGTTTTTCTTTTGTTGTCTGATTCTTGGTTTTAAATTGATATTATTGATTATTCAGACTAGCAATGCACATAGTTGGACATGCATGGACCTTTATGTCTTTGCTACCCCTTTTTGAGTGACATGGGACTTCTATTTTACTGCTCAGGAGCATACCTTAACTATTGAAGCATGGGAAGGACTAGAAGAACTTAAATATGTATGTATCTATTGTGTATTTGTAATTTGAATCCATATCTGTGTTTTTTTCCAAGGCTAATATTTGACATTGGGATTGATGTGTTTACTACACTGTTTCTCTGTTCTAATTAAAAAAATTTCCTCGAGTTTTGAAAAGTGTAGAGATATATAAAATGATTCATTGCTTATTTATAACCACTTTCTCTTAGTTGGAAATGTCATGATATTTGGAGTGGACGCCTTTCTCTTGTTAATAATTACAACTTTCAACTAAAATACATGGTTTTCTGCTTACAAATAGACACCAAATAATAATGATCTCAACCCTTTTTTGAGATCAGTTAGCACTATTTTATGAACAGATGTGCCTGTGCCTCCCTTTGATCACCTAGATAATTTTCTATTTGATCAGTGAATGTGGGATTCTTAGCATGGCCCTAGCCAAGTGAAGCCACAAAAGGGGGACCTCAGCCCCATCATGAACACACAACATTAACACATACAATTCAAACCCCCAACACTGTAGCCCAACAGTGGCACAAATCTTGTGAGAACAACAACCCATCAAGGTTTTGGAGCAGTAAATCATAGGCATGAGTGCCAACAACATTAGTGTGAAGGTTTAACCTTGTGAGCACTCACAATAGCCCAGTGGGGTTTTGAACCTAGGTGGTAACATCAACAATACCATAATTTAATCATCACAGTATGCCATGAATGGCCTGATCACCTAGAAGTTTATTAATATATATTTTTAGATTTTTCTTTAACATTGCTTGTCCTTAATCCACACATGTGCACCATTTTATATTTTTTTAATATTGCTAATCATTGACAAATATTTTTCTCATATGAGCATCAACATGAGACCAATACAAGCTCTTATGAGAAGAACCATGAGACAAACGTTAGATCTGTTTGAGCAAGCACACTAGAAATGAATTCTAGAAGAACAAGAGTCAACTTAGAAATCCAATTATTTAGAAACCAATTCTGCATTAGAAGCCAACTATGGAAGACTAAGAGTCACAAACTTAGAATTCCATACTAGATGCTCCTTTGGGATTTGAACTTGGGTCTCCACAAGGAGAGCTCAACTCTTAAACCAATTAAGTTCAAACCCTTAGAACATGCACCATTATATGCAAAAATAGGCTTTGAAAATTTGAACCTTGGACACGTGGTACACATGTGGCTGTCTATAGATAGGATTCTCCCCTTTGTTAAGTTCATACCATTATATTGCTAAAAGCCTAAAACAAACTTCATTCCTCATGCAGTTAACATCCTCTAAGTACACATGTGGCTGTCTATAGATATGGTTCTCCCCTTTGTTAAGTGCATACCATTATATTGCTAAAAGCGTAAAACAAACTTCATTCCTTATGTAGTTAACATCCTTTAATCTGCTGTCACCCATAAATTTAGGATCCCATTTGATTGGAAATTAATTTTATCTATAGTGAGGTGCACACCTCAGTTACTCATGAACACTTATAGTTGAAATTTTTCTATAAAAACCTATAATATTTTCATGGATATGTGCCCCTATCAAGGAAAATTGAATTCTATCTTTTTCTTGATTCTCTTAGACAAGCACACAACTATCTATAGTGGTTTGATACACATTGAATTACAATCTTTTCCCAAGTGTGTGTCCCTAGTCAAAGAACTCTGAATCTGAAATTTACCTCTTCTAAGTGTGCACTTGCTCATTGGCTTTTCAATTTTGAATTTTCTCATTGAGGTGTTCACTTTGATATGGTAGTTATACATTTGATTTTGATCTAGGCACACATATCTATACACTTTCATCACTTTGATCTCCTTCATGCCTAGTCACACACATCAAAACATACCCTAGACTTTGATTTGTGCTATTTCAAAGTGCACCACTCAATTAGTAATTTGGTTTCAGTTTCTATGAATATCATCCCCTTAGAGGGACACCCTTCACAATAAGTTGCACATCTCAAATGCATCCATGTTCCTAGATCATTTCACCATACATGCATGGACATCTTATATTGACTTTGATCTTGCACCTAAATTTGCAAAATACAAAGGATTTAAATTAAATTTTGAACTTGCATGTTGTCATTCATAGGCACAGGCACACACCACACTTATAAATCTTTCAATTCTTTCATGCATGAGCTTCACCTAGAATTCAGCACTTTCAGGTTCACATGTCTCCAGTTAGAAATTTACTATTTCAAGAGAACACCTCGATATGCAACACTTATGACTTTTTCTTTGTTTAGGTGTGTCCTTAAACCTTGTTCATCTGCATTTAGGCTTCTTCATCCTAGCGTGTATCAATTCATTGCAATTAGACTTATATTGGGTGTGCATCTGCATATCAAACTTAACTCTTTTGAATGTTCAGTCTCAGGACTGGACCTATGGGTGTATTTTGAAACTTGAACTTGCCCTTGTTAGGGATTCTTGACTTTACCAACAATGGAATTTTTTCTTTTCAGGTGCTGCCCTGAATGTACATTTCTTGAAGTTCCTTATGCAGGGGACATTTAGCCTCTATACTTAGAATTTTTTTTGATTTTCATGTCTTCTTCTGAGCACAGACCTTATCCAATGGAAACCTTATGCTTTGAAGTTGAGAGTATTCCCCTTTGCAAGGTGTGCCCCAATACAAACAATTTGAATACTTGAGAGCTCAAATGTTCTCCATATCAAGTGCATTTTTGATCTATAAACCCAAAAAAATTCTTCAATAACATCCTCTGAATGTCTCCAAGAAACTTGTTCCATGACCCTTTAAATAGTCAGAAAAGAATCTTTAAAGAGTGTCTTGTTGGATCAGACACTCTTGAACAATCATTAATTCAGACAATCCACACATATGCTCCTATGGTAACAATGCATCTATAAGCTTCTAGCAATACTAACTTGACACCCTCTTGCTTGATCCAATCCCCTACTCAATGAGAACCTTCAACACCCTTACAATCTCTTGATGACATCCCAAAACCCTCCTAACACGCTGCGTAATCAGATTACAAGGATTGTCTTAAATTCAGTCCTCCTAGGGTAGTTTCTAGAGATCTCTTTGTTTGACCTCTTAAACATACAAAATAATTTTTTTGGAAAGAACAAGAGCTGTAGGTTACTTCAATACCTACCACCTTCCAAAATATCAGGTTTTTACGAGCCCGTTTGGTCCCTCAACCAACAATATTTCAAACTGACAATTCTAAAAACACTGATTGGGACAGTCCTACTACCTCTTCAAACAATCACCTAAACTGACCATAAATTATGCCCTCTTCCACTTTAAAACTCTTGTAAACATAAAGACTTATCCCCCTACACATCACCAAACCCACAACTCCTCTTTAAAATGCCACCATAGAAACTAAACACAACCAACACATTGTTGTCTTGTCATAGTCTGTGATAGAATTATAGTCTTCTTCCACCATTGCACGTCTAGATTGCTGCATGGTCTCTTGCAAGCATGTATACAAAAAATAAAATATGTTCCCCACCATCCTACCAAACATGGGGATTTAATCCATGTGAAAATAAAGTTTCTACATTTTATTGGCTTGCTGATTACTCTAAACTAGAATTTGGCAGTTTTGAGTAAAACTCAAATATCTTTGTCAATACTTGATAGAATCGAGTAAAACAAAAGCCAAATTAGAGGTGATTCAGCCCTTCATAAACTCCAATGAATGACCATTCAAATAGGCACCAGTTCATACCAAGAATATGCAGAAATTAGACTGTCATAACTGAACAAAAAACAAGAAATATGCAGAAAATCTTTACTTTTATTTATATTAAATTCATCTCTAAGGTTGGATTTCTTTCTTTGTCTTTCCCTCCAACTGATTCATTGATGTTGATAGAATGAGATATAAGATGTAACACCTGTAACAAAAATGCAAAAATGTCACTTTTATGCTTGCTTATTGAAACATGAGCCAAAGGGTAGTGGAATCACAAAGAATACTTATTTTCACTAATTATCATATTTGTGCAAGTAATCATTATCTGTAAGTTTACGTTTTGGCATGTTTCCTATTGTTTTATTTAGATGGTAAAGATACACCTCAGTCTGGCTAGAATTTTAGTTTTGAATACTGACCGTGACTTAAAGTCAGTAGGCCTTTAAACACATTTGCACTATTTCTTTTATTTTGTTTTAGTTCTGAAGGCTATCGACACCATAAAGTCAGTAGGCATCATATTGACTAAAACCATAATCATATTTGTTACAAGTGATTAATATAATTACAACGGTTGCTTCAAAATTCAAATGTTGTGTCTCCTTGCTAGCTGACCTATGCTATCCTCTCAGTAATGGTTGTTTAATAACTTTTCTCATTCTTCTTAGTCTGAAGATTGAGGTGACAATTACTCATTTTCCTTGTAGTATTAAAAAAACACAAGTTCTAATAGGCATGCTCATTTTCCATTTAGCTTTTGCCTGGATTGTTTCTTTTCTCAGATTTTTTCTCAATATTGTGTGGGTAAAAATGTAAAGTGCACTTCTATGCATGGTTAGAATTGTAATTGTTAGCTTGGGTATTTGAAAAAAGGGGATAATTTTTTTTCCAAATGACCACTTTCTTGGTGATTTCTAATGTCTTATCTTGTCTGTCTTTTATCAAATAAGTAGTTTTAATGAATTTGAAAATTTCTCTTGGTCAATTATTCATGAAGTACAGTTAACAACACTAGCCTACAGTAAAATTGCAACCCTCAAATCATTACTTGTTCAGATTCCAGTCACAGTAAAAATATAGAATGTGATTAATGCACACCTAGAATGGGAAGGGTTACTAGTCTCCCAAAAAGAGCTGACTTCTTAAGATGTTTTCCATGGAGCTATCATGCAACCCATACTGTAGCTTTTTCAAATACGCAATGTTAGAACAAGTAATGATGTGGACTCTTGTTTGAGTTTGATAATTTGATTTTACTATGTCAGTCACCTTACAAAAAGTGGGCAAACCTACACCAAAGGATTGATTACAATAAGAATAGGCTAAGCTCCTTAGAAATTTTTCTTAAAAACTTGTGAAGCCTATTTCAGGATGATTGTTTGGTATATTGAGGTCCAAACTAATTATTGTTGCTATAACATAGAATAAATGTTGCCCAATGATTTTCTTTTGTGGACCAAATTGCTAAATTTTTTTAACATGAACTCAGCCTTTTGTTTATTCTATAGAACTTTTGCAATTCATCTTTCATAGCATTCATTGTCCTCTTACAATATAATGACATGTCCTAAATAATATAGTCTATTTGGGTGTGAAGTAGCCTTTTTCATTGGATCAATATCATCTTTGGAATAATTCTCATTCTTAAATTTTAGCATCTCTAAATATACTAGATTACTTGGTAACATGCTGATAGGGTTAGCTTTGAGTTGGAGCCAAGAGCAATAGGGAAAACTATAGATTTCAAGGAAGGAAATAAGATGCTAGAATGGGGCCTAAGAAAGGTTGTGATATCTTCCCACCTTTCTGCTAGAATGGGGGTTTGACATTACTATGGAATATATATACTATGGGTTTGATAATTTGAAATCTTCTTTGACTTTAACTTACTAAATTTTTGACTAGATTGTTGGTGGTGCCGAGCATACATTATGGGAAAAGCTTACATTTTCACAAGATACTAATAGTAAGGAAGATGTTTTCTAGAAGAATTTGATATGAAGTTTAATTATTTTATTATTGTAGTGAATCGTGGAATTTTCTTACATGCTTCTATTACAATAATAGTTTTTCAAATATTCAATGTTTCCCATTCTCTCACACAATGCAGTGAATATAACAAAGGAGTTAGGTCCTGTCAGCATGACTTTCACTATACCAATGTACAGTGCCTCAAGGCTATAGGTACGATGCATATATCAATAAAGAAGATAATATAATATATTTCTTTTCTTTTCTCTATCATGATCCTAATTTATGAACTTGAATGCATGATTGATCTAGAGAAACAAATATCCACTTTGCATCCATTTGATGTGTCGGTAATATCTTTTCGGCTACTCGAAATATCTAAAAGTTACCTTTGGTGTTTCTCAAGTTTAAACATTTTTCTAACTTTTAGAGGACACATTTGACAAGCAATGCCAGAAAAATGTAATGCTCCGGGTGTTCATAAAATATGACCATCTTGCTGCCATGTTATTTTGAGGTTTCAAGTGACAAGCAGTAATTAGGTTACATTCGATTGTTTTAACTTTTGATTATCCATCTTTTGTCTTTATGATTAAAATAAAATAAAATTATATTACCGTTTATGTCTCTAGTTTTTTTGGATCACTTTGTTAGCATTTTCAACTCCTAGGTTTAGAATTGGTTATATGTTTTCTTGTCTGAGGTTAGGTGATGGTGAACAAAACATGATTCTTGGTAGAGGATTCTTTGTAACTCCTTCAGATTCAGTAGCCACGATTGCAACTAATGTTGAAGTAGCAATTCCATACTTCAAGAATGGACTAAAGGTGGCTATGTCTAAAAATCTGTGCAATTCTAAGTTTGAATTACTTTAGAAAGTTGCAAACTCATTTTGCGTATGAAGAATAGTTGGTTGGTTACTTTTAATTTTTAATTTTTATTCATAGGGTTTGGCAAGGTCTATGCCAATGAGTGGAGCCTTGGATCTTGTAGCAAAGAAACTAAACCTTCCATTCTTTGAGGTTTGTTCCTTCAATTGATCATCTTGAAATATACTTCTATTTCCATTATAATTCAGCAATAAGAATATTGGATATTGATCCCAGTAATAATTAAGGTTTGTTTAGATAATGTCAAATTAATATATTCTTGCATATAAGAACCCTGTGAGTATGTAAAAGTGGGTTTGGGTTGAAATTAATCATTCTATAGTTCCCCATTAGCTGGAAATTCTTTGGAAATCTCATGGATGCAGGGAAACTATCAATATGTGGGGAAGAAAGTTTTGGAACTGGATTTGATCTTGTTCATAAGAAAGATGGCATTTGGTATGTTGATTAGAATTTCTTTAATAATGTTTTACTATTGACAAAATGGAAAAACATTGTGAGACTTTAAATGTTTGTTAACACAAAACATTCTCAAAACATCACTGTTCAAATATAATGAATTTGATTTTTTTTTGTTGTACTTGGTTTCTTGTTGTGATGCACAGGGCTGTCTTAGTGTGGCTTTCAATCATTGCTCATAGGAACAAAGATAAAAATCTTGGTGAGAGGCTAGTGTCTATTGAAGATGTTGCAAAGGAGCATTGGGCAACATATGGGCAAAACTTCTTTGTTCGATATGATTATGAGGTAAGTAGTAATTAAAATTAATGTACAAAAGATAATGTCTTACCATAATAAAAGAAATGTTTTGCATTCAAATTATAGAATTTGATTTTTATTTACATCATAGACAAGAGAGCATCCGATTGCTTTTACAGTATCAGAGTATATAAAATAATTCAATATTTTTTTGTTGTCTAGGAATGTGAATCAGATGGAGCCAACAAAATGGTTGAGCATCTACGGGATTTGCTTTCCAAAACCAAATCAGGAGAAAAGTATGTTAAGTTAACTACATATATTGTTTCAATAGTTAAATTTGGAGTTTGAGCCTACTATTTTTGAAATCAGTTGATTCCATCTATGTAGGGAGCTATGAACTCAAGTTTGCGGATGATTTTTCATACATAGATCCAGTAAGTTTGAAAGGTAACATACTTCTCATTTATAGTGTGTAGATGATTCTCAAATATTAATTGTTTGGCCTAGTGCCCTTTTTTAAAGAAAGTTCTACAATAATACAATACTATTGTCTCAAATATTTCAGGTTGATTGGAGTATTGCATCGAAACAAGGAATTCATTTTGTTTTCACGGATGGTTCTAGAATTATATTCCATTTATCAATTAGTGTTTTTTCCTTTATCACATTTGTTTGGCATCTCATTTTCTTTCTTTAGATAGAAGCCTATCCTATGCATAGTAGGATTAGCTGTTATTGTTAATAACTCTCTGGACAAAAGCTCTGAAATATTGAAAAAAATCCTTAAAATCCATTCATCTTGGTGCTTATGCCCACAAAATTTTCCCATTTCCCCCTCTACTGTTATGATAGGCCTTTAAAAGACCTTTTTCATTGTCGAGTGATGTCAAAGCAATCATGTCCTATCTAGAAAGGAAAGTTAGTAGCATACACTTTTACACTTTATTCGAGCAACATAAAAACTTCTTCTCTATTATTGTAGAAGAAAAGGCAATATTGTAATATTGACCAAGGATTTTCTATTCTTAATAACAAGGATTGTCAAATTATTTAAGTTGAATCACTGTACTATTTGTACTTTAGGTCTGACATTTATTTACTAGTAAAATATTTGGTGATTAACAATGAGGGATCTAATCTGCAGGGCATAGGTTTAGCTAGTGCTACAATTAGACTTTATGTGGAGTAGTATGAGCAAGATGTTACTAAGCATGATATGAACACACAGGAAGCCTTGAAACCTTTAATTGGTGAGTTTTCTGGTTTGCATAATAGTATCAAGTAATCTATCAAAGATTGTATTTAACAGGAGTAATTTGTGTCTTTGTTAAAAAATTTTAAAACATACTTTCTTTGTTAGAATTTTAAAAATTTGTGTCTTTCTTAGAATTTTTTAAATCATTTTTTATAAATTAGTTTGATTTTCAAAGAAACCAGTTAACATTGTATTTTAAAAAAGTAACATTGAACTAGTCGATTTAGTTACTTTTATTGTTTTTTTGTGACCTAGGTATTTGTTCATAATTGACAAACTAAAGTGTTCAAACAATGATTAGTGATTCAAATGCATTACTGAGTTGTGGCATCCTTAAGTAGTTTTAAGGTCAATGTTTAATATTTTGTGTTTTCCAGCTATGATAAGAAAGATGCTACGTTATTAGTTATTAATGTATCTTAAGGATTAGTATATACCACAAATAGGAGATCTTGGAAAATGGCTATCAATTTTTATAAGTTGAATTTAGTGTGTATCAAATTTCCTTAATAATACTAATTTTATGATTGATGTATTGGATAGAAGTGCAATAGATTGGTAGGTTATCAGGAGTGTGGGATTCTAAAGTAGTAAAGCTTTTGATGGGTTAATTAGGAGTTAAAATGTAGAAGGTATGATCATTGGTACATACTTTATCTCTATTTAATGTGGTTGGTTTCCCCTAAAGATATATGCTTGTCATTATAATAAGGGGAACAAGCCACATGTAATGTATTTTCCAATGGCATCATTCACTTCATTCCTATATTGCACATCGAATAACTTCACCATTGAGTTTAAAGTATCACTAGTCATCCTCCCCTTAAGCTTTTCTACCCTTGAACTATAGATGGAAAAACTTGAAATCATGTTTAGTGGAAAGTACTAGTATACATGGTATGATTATTCTTTAAAGGGTACTAGCTCAATGGAAGAGCACCTACTTTACAAGTAGGAGGATGATGGTTCGATTCCATCGTGCCCTAATATGACTAAATTAATGACTAAATATATGACCAAATAAATGACCAAATAAAAAACCAAATAAATGACCAAATAAATGACCAAATAAATGACCAAATAAATGACCAAATAAATGGCCAAATAAATGACCAAATAAATGACTAAATAAATGACTAAATAAACGACCAAATAAATGACCAAATAAACGACCAAATAAATGACCAAATAAACTACCAAATGAACAAATAAATGACCAAATAAACTACCAAGTGACCAAATAAATGACCAAATGACCAAATAAACTACCAAATGACCAAATAAACGACCAAATAAATGACTAAATATATGACCAAATCAATGACCAAATAAATGACTAAAATAGTTTAGTCATAAATTTGATGACGAGATAAATGACCGGCAATAAATTACCACTGGTCACGTGACCAAATTTGGTCATTTATCTACAATTTTTGGTAGTTTATTTGGTCATATATTGTTTTTTTTGTACTAGTGACCCGAGATGCTCCTGCATCATATACTCATAGGAGGAACAATCACTGATGAAGTAGGTATGATCATTTACTATATGGTAAATGATAAGAGATGTTAGAGTCATACTAGAGGAAGAAATTAAGGCTTTCAAACAAGAAAGAATGAAATCCAATAGGAGTTGACAAGAGGGTTTCAAATAAGAATACAAACATACCTATTCCCTCTTTTATGTTGGACCCCCTCTTCGATGAATGGGAATCGTAATAAAATGGAATGGTAGAGAATCTGTGGAAAGTCACGAAGGGGGCTGTAGTAGGTAAAAGACAATTAGTACAAGTTAATAAACCAAAGTTGTTAATAAAAACTAAAAAAAATGTATGTACTTATATCTAAGCACATATGTTTAACATATATAAAAAAAATTCATACTGGAGCCTCAAATGGTTCTCCTGTACTCTTAGGAGGCATTGTCACTAATGATGCAAGTATGACCATTTCTTGTATGAAAAATGATAACTTATGTTATAGTCATAGAGGAAGAATTTAGAGATTTCAAAGAAATAAGAATTCAATTGAAAGTGAATATGAAAATGTTATCTCATCCCTCTCTTGAACCTTAGTGACATTAGGTGCATTCATTAATTTTGTAAACCCAAATCAATTTTGCATATGGAATAAATAAATCAGGTGCATTCATCAATATTTACATGTACATATTTTATCATAATACATTTCAACAATTAAATTTAAATTGTACTAAAGTACCTTTTGTTGTTTGGGTGCCCGCGAGGATATCTTTTTCTGTCTCGGTGTGCTGGAAGATGCTTTTCGCGCATGAGAGGGCCTCGAGCTAGGTGGGGTAATCTAACCGAAACAAAATTAACATAAGAGAAACAAATATATAATATTAAGTCTCAGTAAAAAAAATATAAATCTAAATGACTTGCATGTGTTCAATTAAAATTTTAAATAAAAGATGTGAAAAAGACGATACCGCAAAGCTTTCTATGCCAAAGTCAATGGCCAAAAGCATGACATCATCAAATTGGAACATCTAAGCCCCTAAAAGCCCTATAAAACACCAAATAAATATACATATTAAAAAAATATATCTTAAAACCTACTTATTATTCTATTTTTAACAATATTTAAAAATATTTACATCAGGTGTTGAAGCTACCTATGCACATGGAGTCGAATGTGTTAGAGTAATAAAGTGTTTTCTTATTAAATAAATCATGTTTGATGTAATTACTAAGTCACTTATTATCTCTTTCTACTTAAGCTAAACTTTAGGCATATAATAATTAATTACTTTATTAATTATTATTGTGCAACCTCAGTTTTACCTTTTTAGGGTTTCAGATCTCCTTTTATAATGATTGATCTCTCTTGTAATCTAATTGAGAAACATTCATTTTATTGAATTGCAACTTTTGTTTTTGCACATTAGGAATATCTCCTCTTTCATGGATTCATGCATTCAGGCCTCTCTAGCTTCTTGCTTCTCTCTCTTTCTGTGATAAGTGTTTACATGCAGGTATTCGTGAGAGCTGTGAGTTGTTTACTCATCAACTCCAATATGGTATCAGAGCTTCAAATCTATTTTCCCCTATCCTCTTTTTTAGAGATTCGGCCGTGTTCATCATATCTATGTTTCAGAGGGTTTTTGTGTTGAATCTAGGGTAGACCTCACCATTGCACTCAAAGCACCCAAGAAACCCTAGATCCATATAAAGTTTGTCCATTTTGGACAAACTTGGAATCTATGGCAAATTTTTTTTGCAACTGGCCCTAACACAGATCTTGAGATAGTCACTAGTATTTTGGAGCATTTTTGGCTCAAACGGACCTCACCGTCGAGCTCCCAGTGGCCAAGAACCCCCAGATCCATATAAGGCATGCCCAATTTGGACAACGTTGCATTCCGAGGTAAATTTTTTTTGCATACCAAGGTCGTAAGACCTTGACATGCATCTCGAGGTGCACATTCAGTTTTTTCAAAAAAATTATTATTATTATTATTATTTATGGTGATGACCATTTGGCCATCAAATTTAACCCCATAGAATATGTAGCCTCAGCCCCCTGTCGTATGGCGAATAGGGGCCCAGTTTTTAAGCCCCTAGGTGGATTTTGAGCATGATGGCTATATGACCGTCAATTTTAAGCCTGTTATTTTTTGATGTCAACATGCATCAGTACTCTTCTACACTATTTTTTGGTCCCTTCAACATACTTGTGGATTTTTTCTCATAACTTGAGCATACTGTGTCAAAATCAGGGAAACGATATATAGTCAGAAAGTTGGTTCTGAGCTCTATCTAGATCTAGAGGTTTGAATTTCTATTTTTTCTTTTTTGATGGTGTTTTTTACCATCAAATTCAAATGTTCAGTTTTGCACTCCGGGACCTCTATCTTACCCATCTAGACTCTGTTTTGGGAAAATGATATATCATTGGAAATTTTGTTCTGAGACCTTTCCAGTTTTGTGAGTCATTTTTTTAGATTATGCTCCAAGTATATTTTATTCAATTTCTATCATTTTTTCAATCTAGTAGATATCTTGGATGTAATGGGTCCTAGGATCTTTTCCTTTTGAGGAATGGCTCGTTGTAGGCTATTCTTTTGTTTCAGCAGCCTTCACTCTTCTTTGAGCAATATATACTTCACTTTTGTAGCATTCTTTTATGCACACACATTGAGATAAAGTGCCATTCTATTGCATGTATGGGATATTGTACATGTTCGTTCTCTATGTACTTGCACTCTATTATAAAGTTCTAGGGGGGTTTGATGTTTTCTTTTTTTTTCCATCTACTTTTATCATGTGAGCGTTCCTCCAATGATATTAGCCTCAGGTATCTTTGTTTTTGTTTGTACTCTCTCTGGACCTTCGATGTTCCTGGTATCACACAGTTCATATTGGATGTTCTTTTCAGTGTATTTGTCATTACTCCCTTATCAACATTATGGGGGGGTTTCTACTGTTGGTTCTACTGCTTCCTTGGTTTGATAGTGTGAGCTATGTATTCAGTATTTGATTCTATGTACTAGGCGAATGCAGTGGATGGGTACCTATGTATTCCAATGAGATGGATCATTTACCATATGGACACTCTTTCTTTCCTATTTTTGGATGCACTCTTCCAGCTTTGATTGATCATCTCTTCAAACTTTGGTATTTTTATGCCATCTGTATCATTGAGTTCAGGTGTTTTCCTTTGTTTACCTCCTGATTCGAGTAGTGTCATTTGAGGGCACTCATGCAAATTACAGTATTATGTATCTTCAACTTCAGTTGTTTGCCTTTGTTTTCCTTTCGATTCTAGTAGTGTCATTTTAGGGCACTCATGCAGATTACGGTCTTCTCTACCTGGTCATATTTCACTGGATAATCTTCAGATCAATAGTTACTTCTTGATAGAGTTTGCACCTTCTTTCTTAGTGATGTTCTACAAGTTCATCTTTTTTCCTATTTTTTGGAACATTCCTAGTTTTGGAGGCTTCTTTAGTCCTTCAGACTAGTGTTTGTCTATTTTTGGGGTATATTTTTTATCATGTAGTTTTCTCTATTTCTCTACTTTATAGAGACTCTCTTTTGTACTTGGGTACCTGATCAAGCCTTTTGTTATCAGGACCCATTTGCTTTTAGTAGTTCTTTCTAAGTTTTTAGCTTCTCCCAAAGTTCATCTTAAGGGGGGGTGTTAGAGTAATAAAGTGTTTTCTTATTAATTAAATCATTTTTTATTTAATTACTAAGTCACTTATTATCTCTTTCTACTTAAGCTAAACTTTAGACATATAATAATTAATTTCTTTATTAATTATTATTGTGCAACCTAGGTTTTACCTTTTTAGGGTTTCAGATCTCCTTTTATAAGGATTGATCTCTCTTGTAATCTAGTTGAGAAACATTCATTTTATTGAATTTCAACTTTTGTTTTTGCACATCAAGAATATCTCCTTTTTCATGGATCCATGTGTTCAGGCCTCTCTAGCTTCTTGCTTCTCTCTCTTTCTGTGACAGGTGTTTGCATGCAGGTGTTCTTGGGAGCTATGGGTTGTTTACTCATCAAATCTAATAGAATGAACACTATGTGGTGTACTCACACCACCTACTACACATGTAATTCATATTATTCATATATCACTTTAAACTGTTCTATAAATAAAAAGTTATTTACTTTTATAAGATTTACGTGATTAATTAAGAACATGTCATAAACACATATAAACACACCTGCATTTGCTTGCCATAAAACAACATGGTCATCAGGTCATTAGTGAGGGCCATATCCTCTAGAGTGGAATCATGCCATCTACTCCCACAATGTGTAAACAAATGGGATGTCAAACCATCCTGATTTGTGTTAGTGTCTACACCAAAACATATACTCTAGAAGGTTATGCACATATGCTCAATAGGATGGTCTGAGCCAAATGGTGCATCTGGTGATAATGGAGGCACCATAGGTGCCGATCCATCCTCTAGTCTGACTAAAAATGTTCCATGATGAAAAATGACATCATTCAATGATGAAGCTACCTAAAGACTTTGTATCTCCATAGACTCTTTCAGGGCTACTAAGACCATGACATGAACCGTGGGTTTAGGAACTACACACCTCCTATGTTGTGGGTCCACCACCCTATGGGCCCCAGGTCTATCCTATGTAAAACCTCTCCCTTTACCCTAGAACTTCCAGATGTAAAAGTAATTTGAGTTCAAGAAGAGGATACAGTCATAATATAGCTTTCTTAAAAAATATAGAGGTACCTCCCAATTTTTACAAGGTGGTTGGTCAAAGATCATATACCACCTATTCCAAAAAGTTGATTTCATCCCAATGTGCACACACCAATGTATAGGAAACCTACTCATATAACTAAGTAGGTTGTTACTAGTTTTAGGATCGGTGAAAAGAGAACATATGTCATCTTTAAACATGTCATTTCTTTTCACCTCATCATATGATAACCCATTTGCATAAAATGTATGACATCTCTCCCTCCATGAGCCCCATTTTGTAACTTGTCTAGATACCTCATTTGCACTATTGGCCATTATTTATAGCATTGTGGTGAGGGATGAGTGATGATCATGACTAGAGGACCTCAACCTATTCACTTTAATATAGAAATTTGGCAGTGTTTTATGTCAAGGTATTGATAAGATTCTCTTGTATGGCTTGTACATGATTTACTAGAAGACACAAAGGGTTTTGGGTGTGGCAGCGGTTGTTCAAGAGCATCATTTTGAGGGTTTCTTTTTTGTTTTGGAGTAGCATCTTGAGGGTTTTTTTTGTGTTCATGTGTAACATTTTTAGGGTCTTCTTGTGTTGGTTGTACAGGAAGAGGTCTCTATTGTCTCTTTCGTTGTCAGAGATTATTTTTAGAATTTGACATGAAATTAATAAAAAAACATAAATCAATTAAACAAACTGTTGGTGTAATTAAATATTCCTAATTACACTTTACTTAATCTTACTTAGGATAATGCATTGCATAGTAGTTTATGATTGAGACACCTAGGAGTGTGCACACCTCATTAAGCACATGGTGTAGGAGGAATTCCACTTTTGGTGCTAGATCCACCTTTAGTTCTCTTATCACATTATCATCCTAATCCATTGCACATACTTTATTGCATAATGGAGGATGATCCACATTTGGTGCACATGTGATTACACCTAGCATAGGTGATATCTTATCAGCTCCTTATCATTCTCTCTTATCACCTTTCCTATATAAGGAGGCCTATTATGTAATTATTTCATATGATCAATCAATCATTCAAGGTGAATTCATTGGATCTATTCAATCCATCATTGCATTCATATTATCTCTCTTGTGCTTTTCTTCAACCTCTAGATCCTTGGTTCAATCTTTGCTATTTGCAAATTCTTACATGGTATCAGAGCCATTGGAGCATTTAGATCAGTCGATTTGAAGAGATCTTGAAGCAAGCTTTGAAGGTCCAAATCTTAGATCTGGGAACCAACATGCGATAGAGACATCTTGGAGTAGATCTGACCTCACCATTGCATCAGGAGGCTGTTTCAGTTAAGATCGACTATAAATTTGCTTATATTTGGTGAAAGTCCAAATCAATTTTTTTTTTTGCAAATCAGACCGTACGGCTCGATCTGCCCTCTCTGGTACGATTTTGAGAAAAATAAAATAAAATTTAATTTTGCTATTATTTTCCAAAAAAAATTTTGTGCAAAAAATTGGGCTGATACGTGCCCTAGATAAAATATTTGCATACGACAGAGATTCTCTGTTCCTGTCGCATCACGATGTGACAACAGCAGAGCAGACCGAGCGCAAAGAAGTGCATGCGCTCAAGCCCAAACACAACAACCTAGCGGGCTTGGCACATGTCTTTAATCGAATTGGTGGTGTTTGCATATATAAATGGGTTTAAAACCCTCAATGCAGTGAATGTGGGATTATATTTTCCCACACCACCACCCGATAGCCATCGCACCAGCCAGATCCGCCGCTCCAACGCCACCTCCAAACACCGAGCCACCGCTGCTCTGCTCGGGCCACCGCGCCATCGAACGGCCACCACCCCACCACGTGGGATAGTAGCGATCCCACCACATGGTCAAAGACCTTTCCATGTGGGACAGTAGTAGACCCCATCAACGGAGCTACCTAGGTGCCACATCAGCACCCTGTGGTGCCACAAGCTGCCACCTTAGCAGCCAACTAGTAGACGCCACCTCAGCCCCTACCAGTCAGAACTCACCACATGGCATAGGTGTCACATCAGACTACCACACCAGTGTGTGGAACTATACGACCTGCCACATCAGACATCTATATGGTACATACCGCCTAGTCAGCTGCCACATCATCAAGGGCCCGCATTTTTTTGCTGACATCATCCGGTCTATGAGCTTAAAATTGTCAGCTGTTTAGCCATCCAAACAGGCCAAATTGGCTTTCTGCGATGGCCTCCAGATCATCAAAGTTAACCCCATATATTTCTTACGTCAGCAAGGTTTGCAAATTACTCTGCCTTCACCATATGCATTTTTGATTTGACAGTCCGACTTTGGGAGGCCATAACTTGGTCATCCGAGCTCCAAATCGGGTGCAATTTTTTTTGACATTGGGTAGAATTTCCTTTAGAATCTAGTGGTGGTGTTGATTTTTCATTTTGGTGGCTGGATTTATCAAAATTTGTAGATTTTGTTGACTATACCTGTCTATTCCTGATTTTTGCAACTTCCAAGGCTTCGTTTGGGCACATACGGTAACATTTTGAGGTGAATTTTTTTTTGAAAGTGCATGATTTTTTGTCTACTTTCCAGATCTGCAATCAGATTTCAGTGATTTTGGGTGGACATATCACGTTCAAAAATAGGTTTTTTTGGGGCTATATTTGCACTTGGTTAATCCTTGGATTTCAGTTTTATGATTTGCATCAGTCATTTGTGTTGAGAAAATGGTGTTGTACACCTTGCATAATAATGTTTATTAGTGTATTATCTTTTTTATTATGTAAATGTTGCACCTAGATGGACGTGCAACATGTAGGGATTCCATTGGAATATTCCTTGAGAGTTGTATTGTAACATTGTGATATCATTGGATGTAATTATTTAATATTGGGGAAATAAAGTAAAAAAAGTACCCAATATTAAATGTGGGTCAATAGGGTTTGGTAGCACATGGTTTATGTAATACCACTTGGTGGTTTTGTGGGAGCTTATTTCTATAAAAGCAACCACAAGGGTAGTTGTTGGGGTTAGACAGGTTAGCCAAAGGTAGCATTTGTGAAGGTTGGAAGCATGGCATGGGATGTGTGGATTCATGCTTGTTCACATGGATTGCTTGGTTGTGGCTAGGGCTTTGAAGGCTTCCATGGTTGTATTGCAATGGTATTTTGCTGAATAATACATGGTGGTGGATGCTTTTGGAGGCTGGGTTTTTCCCTCATGAGGGTTTCCCAGCATATATCTTGTGTCACAATTTTGTGGGTATGTTGTCTATTCTCTTGCATGTGGATTTCTAAGTGTTTATTTGCTTCAGATCTATAATGGGTTATGTGAAAATGTCATATTGTTGTATGCAAGTTTCCTATCAAGTGGTATCAGAGCTATGGTTGTGGTGTTGTAACCCTAGGTTGAATCCATGGGAATGCATGAAAGAATGAAAGTTTGGGCAAGATATATGGATTTTGTAGGTTGTTTATTGCAGATCTGAGGGTTTTGGGTTTGCTGTTTTGATGGGTTGTTGGCAGATTTGGGCATGGAAAAATTATTGGTGAAAAGGGTTTTGAATTGCTTCATTTAAATAAGGGTTTTGGAGGGGAGTTTGCATAAATGACCTCCTGGACAAAAATGGATCTCACCATTGGATTTGGGTTGGCCTTCCGATGAATTTTGATATAAAATATGCCTATATTCGGCCATGGAGGAGGAAAATGCAAAAAAATAAATTTAGTTGCAGATCGCGACGGCCGTCAAATTTAGCCCATCGGACCTGTAAAATCAAAAAAAAAATAAAAAATAAAATAAAATTGTGCAGATGCGCGTGTGGGGGGCGGATTTTTTTAAAAATGGTTTAAAAATAAAATAAAAATAAAATTTTTGGAGGGCGGGGCCATCACCCCCCACCCCCACTGCCGCCGTAGTACCTGCGACTGTCGCAGTACCTGCGACCTGCGGCCGCAGTGTACTGCGACAGTACACGGCCGCAGTGTACTGCGACAGACCACAGAGTACTGCGGCTGTCACAGTACCTGCGACTGGTCCGCAGGTCTGTGGACCCCCCCCCCCCCCCCCCCCCCCCCCCCCCCAACGGGGGATTTAATATATATTTTTTTTTAAAAGTTTTTTTTAATAAAAACTTTGGTTTTTTAATTTAATTCCGCCAAAAGTTTTTTTTTTAAATAAAAACTTTGTTAATTTTTCATGCTGCTGTATATGTCTGTATATGCCTGGTTAATATTTTTTTTTGGGGTCAGGTCAGACTAGACTGAGAGAGAAAATTAAAATCTTTTTTTTGAGGCATATTGGAGAAATTTTTTCAAGGGCATATGGCATTTTTAAATTTTTTGGAATCTAGATTGTTGTATTTATGGTCTAAGAGACTGATTTTTTCAAACGAGCATAACTTGGGCATACGGAGTCAGATTTTGGACTTCAAATAGTCGACGAAAAGCTCTTGGAGAGCTCTACGCAATGGTTTAGATTTGGTATAGGTTTGGCAGTGTTTATTTGCTGATTTTCTGATCTGAACAATTATGGATGTTTATTGGCTATGGTGACATGATGAGTTTATGGCATGCTTTTATCTTAGAGATTTGGATTTTGATGTCATTGTACACTCAGTTTATACTTCAGATTTGTCTCATGTTTACATGGTTATCAGTATTGGATTTGGATATGTATGATGGCTTGTTGGATCTACAAGTTGTGCAGTGTTGTAGGCGGTCTTTACTTACAGGTTGCATTTTTGGCTTGGATATGGGTTGTCTATGCCCACTGATCTTTCATTATTGATACATATTCAGATTGGTGGCTTGGATTTGGGTTGTCTATGACCATAGTCACATGGTTTACTGACTTGCTTTCATGCAGAGGGGATGATATGTTGTTACCAGGTACAGTCATGGTGGAGGATTGTGGTTGACTATGTTATGCTGACAGGTTGAGTTAGATGCTTGCTTCGTGATTGAGATCATGGTGCCATGGATTTAGCATGTTATGTTTTGATTTACAGATATTCAGTTTATGATCTCTTGTTTGGATTCCTGATTTGGTTTTGGCAGCTTATCTTCTTTGTTGAGGATCATGGCTACAGGTTTGATGCTTTGGTTGATTCTCATGTTAGAGGATGGTTTCATCATGATGTCATGGATAGATTGGATACATAGTTTAGTGGGAGCTTGTGATAGTGATGGTGTGGCGGTGTGGGATTGGTTCCTAGTTTTGTATCTTCTTGGTGTAGGAGATGGATATCATGATGCCATTGGTGACTTGGTACCACGGTTGAGTGGGAGTTGTTGGCAGTGATATGGATTGAGTGCTTGCAGATGTTGGAGGGTGACTTAGATCCTGTTATTGCAGAAGCATCTTTGACATTTGCTGGTGCACTTGTAGGTGGTGGTTATCTTCATGGTGTGTGGAGATGGTTGCATCTTGGTAAAGGTGCGGTTTATGCTTTCATTTGACATGTTATCCTTGGTGTTAGGATGGTTTCATTATTGTGTCATGGTATACTCTTGATGTGCACTTAGAGTTTTGACATGGTGTGTTCATTTGGAGCATGTTATCTCTTTAGTTGGGATGGTTGAGATCATGGTTGTCATGATTATGATCCTGATTCCTAGGTTGGATTTGTGACATTGATCTTGGTTTAGTTTCTTGGTATTGAGTACATAGATCATTTGCTGGATACTTCATGATATTGCTATGTTGCATTTGGAGTTGGCATGGATGGATTTGTTACAGGTGCTCATGGATACCTAGAGATGGTGGTGATGCTGATTTCTCTTGGGATTAGAGATGTATGTGTTGAGACAGTTGATGGTTTCAGCAGGAAGACCGAGGAGCATTCACCTGATATGGACTTGAGAGGAGAGTGTTCTTAGATTGGTCTTGGTTGGAGACTTGGATATCTTGATGAGAATTCTCATTCCCCACTCTTGGTCTACTCGGCGGTTTACTACTTGAGAGGTATAGCCCTTTGTTTCTTCTCAGGTGTATTATGTTTATGCTTATCTTTCATGGATATGGATCTTGAGCTATGGTATGAGTTAGTTCTGGAGGGTTCATTTGAGAGATGGTTTTAGCATTGGTTATCTCCTTGTGCATATGTTGCTATTATGATATCATCATGGTTGAGTTTTGGAGATGGTTTTATTGGGCATGTTCCTTGGATTAGGAATGGTTATGAGTTTGATCTTCTTGTGAGAGGCTTACATCCATGATTGGTTATATGGTATGGTTTGGGTGTTGTTGTGGCTTCTTGTTTGGGGTTTCATGGAGGAGATCATACTTGGCATAGTTTACATCTAGAGGTGTGTGTAGTAGGACATAGTACATGTTATGATTTGCATGGTCTCTTTGATATTGGTTATCTTCCTGGATGTTCAGTTTCACTTACTTTGGTTTTGAGATTGGTTGGAGTTTGTGATCACTGGTTTGTGTTCATGTGTGTCATGTGAGAGATGACATGGTTATTCCTTTATCTTTTTGCTTTGTTGGTTGTGGAGAACTTGGGAGAGTGTTGGAGACTTGTGGTGAGAGTTGCTCTTGCAGGATATTGGTTTATATGTTGCACATTGTTGTGGATGTCCTTGATACTACATGGATTCACTTCTATGAGATGTTGTGAGTGGATTGTTTTCAGATTTGACATTACCTTTTGCAGTGGGAGCTTCTTGGTGTGTATGTGGTAGGTATTGCTCTTGAGGCTTGTGATTGCAGGTTACAGGTTGGATATGTTGGTTTGAGATTCACTTGGTATACCTTAGAGGTATGGATAGTTGGATTGGTTAGCCCTTGTTGTGGGTGTTATTTCAGCTATGGATTCGACAGCTACGGATACATGTGGTCACCTTTGGACCGAGTGTTTGTGCTTGGGATATCAGTTGGTACAGGATTTATTTTGTGACAGGTTGGGTGGATTTCTCTTTGGATGGCTTCTATGTATGTCATGTGGCTTTGGCATAATAGGAGGTGGGATCATTCATGTATGAGATGGAGGATACTTTGATTTGTTGTAGGTACTTGGATGGAGCACATGGTGTACTTTGGTTCATGATGGTGTATGTGCTAGGAGGGATTGTTCCCTTGATCATTTATGTGGCTACTTATTGATCCTTATGCAATGTATACAAGTGGGAGATTGTTGAGAAAATGGTGTTCTACACCTTGCATAATAATGTTTATTAGTGTATTATCTCTTTTATTATGTAAATGTTGCACCTAGATGGATGTGCAACATGTAGGGATTCCATTGGAATATTCCTTGAGAGTTGTATTGTAACATTGTGATATCATTGGATGTAATTATTTAATATTGGGGAAATAAAGTAAATAAAGTACCCAATATTAAATGTGGGTCAATAGGGTTTGGTAGCACATGGTTTATGTAATACCACTTGGTGGTTTTGTGGGAGCTTGTTTCTATAAAAGAAACCACAAGGGTAGTTGTTGGGGTTAGACAGGTTAGCCAAAGGTAGCATTTGTGAAGGTTGGAAGCATGGCATGGGATGTGTGGATTCATGCTTGTTCACATGGATTGCTTGGTTGTGGCTAGGGCTTTGAAGGCTTCCATGGTTGTATTGCAATGGTATTTTGCTGAATAATACATGGTGGTGGATGCTTTTGGAGGCTGGGTTTTTCCCTCATGAGGGTTTCCCAGGATATATCTTGTGTCACAATTTTGTGGGTATGTTGTCTATTCTCTTGCATGTGGATTTCTAAGTGTTTATTTGCTTCAGATCTATAATGGGTTATGTGGAAATGTCATATTGTTGTATGGAAGTTTCCTATCAATTTGAAGGAGTTATCAGTAGTTATCAGTCATTATTTGGTTGCAATATAGATAATTCAAAGGTCAAAATCCTCACTCCATATAACTACCATGAATGGAAATTTTCTTTAAGTGATCATTTGTTGAGTCTTGGATTGCTTAGAATGACTCTTGGGAAGGATCAAGAACCTCAAACAGGTGTTGCAGAAAGGTGAAAATGGTTTGATTGAAGGGATAAGGTACTTGGCTCTCTTAGATCATCCATCTCTCACGACTTGCATTTTCATATTGCATCTTGCACACATCCTCATGATGCTTGGGTCATATTGGAAGGACTCTTTGGTAAACCTAATATAATGAGAAAATTTAGATTAGAGAATGATCTCATAGGTCTAAATCCTAGTGATTTTGACAATATTCAAGGTTTTTTCTCTAAGTTTAATTCTATTAGATTGGAGCTTTCTACATGTGGCATTGTTAAAGGGGATGAACAATTGATCTTTTCTATTCTTTCTAAGCTTGGTCTTGATTATTCTATCTTTGTTTCTACATTCTATGCTACTATGGATGCTCTTGGTAGTGCATACAAATTTCCCTCTCTTAATGAATTTGTGGCACAACTCACAAGGGAACAAGTTGGCACACATGGGTCAATCGAAGCCTTCCACACATCAAGCATTGATTGCAAGTGAGTCTACTTCAAAGGCTTCTAATGGAAAAGGAAAGAAACACAATAAGGATCCTAAGCCTCATGACAAAGGTAATGAATCTTCTTCACACAATACTATTGAATCCAAGTCCTCTTCAAGAGAGGAATCATCTAGAAGAAAGAGAGATAAATGTGCATATTGTAAAAAGTTAGGACATGATGAGCATAAGTGTTTTCAAAAGAAGATTGATGATCTAACTCACATTATTCAGAAACACAACCTTAAGTTTCTCTCATCAATGTCTACTCCTTCTACACATTTGGCAGTTTCTACATCTACGTCATCATCCAATGATAAAGGTAAAGGACAAGCACTCTTGGCTTCCACACATCCTGAACAAGGTAAATGGATTCTTGATTTAGGTGTATCACATCATATGGAATCATCTATGGATATGTTTTCTTCTATTTAACCTTGTAATTCTCCTAATATTTTGATGGGTAACAACACTTTCATGAGAGTTTGTGGGAAAGGTTCTATTCCTATGGGAGAGGGGACATTTAATGATGTTCTTTGTGTACCATCCTTGACCACTAATCTCCTTTCTATTTACCAAATTACACATGGGGCACAAGGTAAAATTTTTGAGTTCACTCTTGATTATGTCTACATTTGGGACATGGAGACTAGAGATGTCATAGCTATGGGAATTGTTGATCATACATCATGCTTGTATTCTTTTTCAAATTTTGTTGATAATGATGATGATATTCATGATGTACCCATCCCTTTGCCAAGGGATAATTATGAGGAGAATTTTGGGCACTTGAATCATTTTGTTGTTGAGACAAGTATTGATCTTCCTACTCCTCCACCTCCTGCTTCTTCAGACATGGGCTCTACTATTCAGCAGGATGATCATAGTGTTTCAGATCTTGCAGAATGTGATGACTACTTGGATGCATCTTCAACATTTGTTGATTCTCATGATGCAGATTTGTAAGACATTAATGAGGGGGTTTCTCTTTCCCTTGATGATAGTTTCATCATAGTTGGGGACACTTCTTCACCTTCTTTGGAGATTGGTACACTTGATTCTTCTCCTTCTTCACTTGGTTTGTCACATGAAGTGATAGATTCTTTGATCTTGGAGATTCCTATTAAGTCTTCAGAGATTCATGCATGGAGACCTTCATCTTCTTCCTCATTCCATTTGCACATGGATTCGCTTATTCATCATTTAATGTATCTATTTCTTCCTAAGGGGAGACATGTTTCTTGTAAGCATTGGTTGATCTATTGTTTGCAGGTACTCTTCATCAACATGGGAGCTTCTACATTATGGGGGGGATATCATGTCTCCAACTATCCTTCTCATGGGGGGATAATTATTTGTATATACATGATGTATGTATTTCTTGGGGGGTCTTGAGTACTCCATCCATCCATGCATCTTGTTTTCTTCTCTCTTTTTGGGGGAGGGTTTTTCCCATGAGGTTTTCCCTCTTTCTCCGCTTTATGAGAGTTATGCATTTCATGTATTGCATTTTGTACATGGATACCTAACATGGCCTAGTAGCTGGGACCCATCTTTCATTGTGATTTTAAGTGCATTCCCCTAAGTTGCACTTAAGATGGGGTGTTGGTGTAATTAAATATTCCTAATTACACTTTGCTTAATCTTACTTAGGATAATGCATTGCATAGTAGTTTGTGATTGAGACACCTAGGAGTGTGCACACCTCATTAAGCACATGGTGTAAGAGGAATTCCACTTTTGGTGCTAGATCCACCTTCAGTGCTCTTATCACATTATCATCCTAATCCATTGCACATACTTTATTGCATAATGGAGGATGATCCACATTTGGTGGACATGTGATTACACCTAGCATAGGTGATATCTTATCAGCTCCTTATCATTCTCTCTTATCACCTTTCCTATATAAGGAGGCCTATTATGTAATCATTTCATATGATCAATCAATCATTCAAGGTGAATTCATTGGATCTATTCAATCCATCATTGAATTCATATTATCTCTCTTGTGCTTTTCTTTAACCTCTAGATCCTTGGTTCAATCTTTGCTATTTGCAAATTCTTACACAAATAAACAAAAACAATAAGAACAACAAACTCTTACCTATCTGACGATGTGGCATGGTTTCAAATTGGTCTAACCGCTAGGAAAATACAATTGACAAGGGAAAACGCTTGGGTTTTGGTGATTTTGGAACGCTCTTAGCTATCGTCAAGCCATTTTTGGTGTTAAAAATGAGCTTTAGCTGCGGGTTTTAAAAAAACTTATAGTTCTTCATAACCTGTGCGTGTTATGAAGAACTATAATTTTTTTAAAATATTATTTTTAGGCTCGAGATGGCTTAGTTTTTCCAAGCCTAAATATTTTGAATTTCAAATAACATACATGGGTTTGGTAAAATTTTGAGTTTTTTTTTTTCATGTGGGAACTTTTCTAACCATTAACTTGGTTCACTTACCCACATCTAACCTCATCCTAGCACTATTATTAACAATATCATTGGTATAGTGATTCAACATCATAACATATCTAAGAGAGTAATTTTTTTCAAAATAAGATCACAACCAACAACGTACATGCTATTGAGATTCATTTAATCCAAAAAATATCATCTACACATAAGACTAGCTAAACTAAAACAACTACTAAAGTCCATCATAATAAATAAAGAAACAAGAAACATTAAGAATTTCTATCTTTACCATCATTAAACTTAGAAATCATCTCCTAGTCTTTTAAGAGATACTTCAACTCACCCATCCAATCCTCAATTTCCTCATCCCTCGCTTCCTTCTCACTCTAATCCCCAGTCTTCCTTTTCTCTAAAATCTTCCTCATTCTTCTCTTTCTAGTAACCACACCAAATATGACCTTTTTCATGAAACCATCCAAAACCCCACAATGAGAAGAAATAAAAATACTAAATTGCTCCTTGGTAATGGTAGACAAAGTAGTAGATTCCCTGAGAGAATAAATTAGTCTATTATGTTAAATAATGATAACTTAACTAATATTTACCTATCAAAATCAAAATAATTTAATAAATCAAATTAATAACATCATTACACTTTTCAATACCAAATTTTAGACAATAAAATTCAATTAAATTTTTACAAGTCTCACTATTTAAACATACTTAGTACATAAGGTTAGGTTGAAATTTAGTACTAACCCTAATGATAGGTTGTCTATTGGATGAGTTCATTAGTACAAGTCGACTGAAAAAGCTTATTTTTTGGGTTTGGTGCAATTTGAGTAGGTACTTGAGGCTCTCTTGGTCATGTGAGGTAAGGAGTAGATGTGTATGACATAATCATTGGTCATTTCTAAAATGATTGGTGTGGTCATGGGTGGCTTAAATATGAATTATGCCACTAGCCATGACTTCCATGTCATTAATGTGACCATGGGTTTTGGGGGGATTGAAACTATTTGATATAAATTGGAAATTAAAGTGGGTTTTGTTTCCACATCCTATGTTGTTGATGAAGCATTTTTGTATGGTTGGTTTGACATATTATTCCAATGTGAACTATTCTAGTTGGGAGGATCTAAACTAAACCAATAAAATGAAGCATTATAAGACAAAGTGTATTAAGGCTCACCCATTCTTTGATTCCAATAGTTTTCTATTGAGAAATATAGAAAAATTTTCCTTCACCATCCTATAGGATGAACAATTTAGATCTTCCTTGCCTTTTCTAAAAAATACTATTAATATTCTTACACTTGTAATTGACTTTCTCATTAACACAATGTGGATACTATTTAGTGAGAGCATCCTATGCTTCTTCTTGATTCTCCTTAATAAAAAAAGTGTCCAGCTTGATCATAAGGTGGTTGATGACATCTTCTTTCATATTTGATAGAAGGTTTCTAAGTTCCAACCTAGATATACCTATAGATATTTAAGTGGAAGTTAGGAATCTAGAAGCCTTCATATTCGCCATGGTTAATCATGAAAATTTTCTAAAGATTTGGAAAATATCATCAAAAGGTACTTGAGAGATGTCCCTTGATCCAATAAAGTTTAGTGCATCTATACAATCCTCATTCACACCTCTTAGGAATACCAATTTAAGAGAGTCTTATGAGAGCCTATTCTAGTGTGATTTTTTGACCTGATAAACTAAAATCATTCAACATAATATTGGGGTTCATTCTCCTTCTATGGAATTTAGATGACATCTCTTTTCATATCTTCTCCACGATAGTAGTCCTAATATTTCTGTAAAAAATTCTCCTTCATTGTGTCTTGAATTTTTATTGCAATTTTACCAAGGCCTATGAATGACCAAAAAGAAACATCTCCCATTGTACTTTTGATGCAGAGGAATTCTAGGATACTCAGTGAATTTGCATGGAGGTGTGTTATTTTGGTTCTGTGGTACTCAGTTGCAACTTTAACTGATGGTCTCAGTTATTGAAGGAAGATTGGTCACTTAGGGAACTCAGTGAAACCTCTTGTGCTTGATGGAACTCATGCTTGGTGATGCCAATGGTGCTCAGTTGACATGCTTGCTCGGTGGTACTTGGCTTGCTCGGTGGTACTTGGCTTGCTTGGTGGTACTTGGCTTGCTCGGTTGTTTCACTGGTGCTTGGTTCTTTCTCTGGCACTTGGTAGTTTTGGTTTACCAACTGGAGTTCTTTGAGATTTGGTTGGCTGACTTGGTGTATTTATTGTTGGTATCTTTTTTTGTATTCTCCTATGTAGATCTAGAGGCTGACATGGGGAATTAAATAATTGTTAGGTTATTTGAGAGCCGAGTTGTATTGCATTTAATATTTGTTTGTAGGAGTTAATTATGTCATCTAGCCGACCTGTGGCTGAAGATTAGTATTTAAGGGGTGTTTGGGGTAGTTGTTTAGGAGGAGTAGATAAGGGGGTGAATAGATCTAGATCCCGTGAGATCTTGAAGATCAAATTGTTATCTGATAGTTTGTAATAGCAGAGCTAGTGGTTGTTTTCTTTGAGATAAGGAGATTTCTTGGTGGCTTGCGAGCTCAAGTTCAGATCTACCTTAGGGTTTCCATCAGTTGCTAATTTGTTTCAAAACTGGACTAGCTAGATTTGGATTGGATCTTTCTTGGTCTTGCAGAACTATTTCTGGTTGTTATTGGCCCTAACTTGGAAGGCCTTATAGCTGGGCATGTTAATGAAAATTTAGTTGAAAAAATTGTCTTATTGTGTAATTCCACATTGTGGTGTTTGGCTTCTTGTGAGGACTATCTTTAATTGGATCCTCCTTGCTTGTCTCACATTAAGTGGTATCAAAGCTTGAAGATCTTGAGTGTGTAAACTAGTTGAGGTTGTTTTGCACCAGGACCTTGTTGGTGACTTATTGCTATGGGTTTTCAAAAATATTGAAGGATTCCTCTCAGAAGATTGGACCCTAGAGAAATTGCAAATCTCTGTGATGCTGTGGAATCGAAATTTACAGAGAAGGTGAAATCTAATTTTAGATCTAAGATGGAATTGATAAAGAATGACATGATCACTGAGATCATGAGGGCTATGAATGGTGTACCTCAGAATGTTGGTATTGAGGAAGCTGTGGAAGACTTTGAAGCTACTGGATATAGTGGTGATGACCATTGAGAAAAATCTAGTGAAGGAAAAACTGTTTGGTTACATAGATCTAGAGCTTGGTTAAGTAATAGTTACCGAATAGAAGTTTCTACTTTCTTTGGTACTTTGAAACCTGAGAATTTGATTGATTGGATTGGTGAATTAGAATATTTCTTTGAGCTAGAATAAATTGAGGATCCTCTTTGAGTGAGATTGGCATAGACTAAGTTGAAAGGACATGCTTTTGTTTGTTGGAAAGAATTACAAAGAGATAGAGAAGATGAAGGTCAAATGAAGATCAATTGGTGGAGGTTGATGGAAACTAAATTGAAAGCTAAGTTCATACCTGTCAACTATGAGCTTGAATTATTTAAGAAGTTGTAGAATCTTAAGTAGATTGATTTGACTATGTATTATTATACCAAGGAGTAACTTACTATTCATTCTAGACACAGAGAACTTGGTAAGGAAAAGGTAGCTCGGTATGTGAATGGTTTGAGATTCAATATTCAGGATGAGCTTGGTATTCTGAAGATTGATTTTGTTGAAGATGCTTATTAGTATTCCCTAAAGGAAAAAGATAAGTTGAAAAGGAGACAACATAGTAATCCTTGAGGGAAGGAAAAGATTGATCACTCGATGAAGGATAGACTGACTGCTGAAGATGAAAATAAACCTGTGGAATTGAAGAAGAAGATAGATATAGTTATCTTTGAGGGTACTTGTTATAATTGTGGTGAAGAAGGACACCGATCTTTTGAGTGTACACAGAAGAAGCTTGGTGACTGATTAAATTCTGTGGTAAATGGGAACATCCATAATGAACCTGGATCTAAGAACTTGCTGGTTCGACAAACATTGCTCAGTACAAAGGAGGAACCTTGTCAAAGGAGTAGCTTGTTTAGGACTCGGTGCAAGTCTGGAGGTAAACTTTGTGATGTAATTTTTGAAAGTGGTAGTATTGATAACCTTGTTGTTGAGGACATGGTTTAGGAACTTGGTTTGAATATAATGAAGCATCCTTATCCTTATAGGATTGGCTGGTTACAAAATGATCATGCTCTAGAAGTAAGGGAACAGTGCTTTGTTGATTTTCAAATTGGCCAGTATAAGGATCTTGTGTTATGTGATATTGTGGAGATAAATAGTTGTGATATATTTCTTGGTAGACATTGGCAGTATGATTGCAAAGCTATGTATGATTGTGTCAAGAATGTGTTTTCTGTTGAGAAGGATGATAGGAATTTTTTCTTGATGCCTTTGCTAGATACAATACTTAGTAGGAGGAGTCTAAGTATTGGTAGCTGAGTTGAGTTGGTGGATCCTGAAGGTATGGAAGATCAGTATGGAGAACAAGGCTGTGTGTTATCAAGAAAAGAATTGAAAAGACAAAGAAAACTAAAGTGAAAGAGTGTGCAAAATGAAAAGTTGGAGGACTTGTATGTGAAGAACTAGTTCAGGGTTTATGTGTTGAATCCTGAAAGATGTTCTTCTAGAATATGAGAAAATCTTTTCAAACTTGGGGTGTTTGATGCAGGGGCATTCTAGGATACTTGTTGAATCTGCATGGAGGTGTGTTGTTTTGGTTTTGTGGTACTCGGTTGCAGCTTTAACAGATGGTCTCGATTATTGAAGGAAGCTCGGTCACTTTGGGAATTCGGTGAAACCTCTTGTGCTTAGTGAAACTCATGCTTAGTGATGCCAGTGGTGCTCAGTCGACATGCTTTCTCAGTGGTGCTTTGCTTTCTCAGTTGTTTCACTAGTGATCAGTTGTTTCTCTGGTGCTTGGTAGTTCTAGTTTACCGACTGGAGGTCTTGGAGATTTAGTTGGCTAACTTGGTACATTTATTGTTGGTATCTTTTTTTGTATTCTCCTATGTAGATCTAGAGGCTGACATGGGGATTTAAATAATTGTTAGGTTATTTGAGAGCTGACTTGCATTGCATTTAATATTTGTTTGCAGGTGTTAATTATGTCATCCAGCTGACTTGTGGCTGGAGATTAGTATTTAAGGGGTGTTTGGGGTAGTTGTTTAGGAGGAGCAGATTAGGGGGTGAATAGATCTAGATCATGCGAGATCTTGAAGATCAGACTTTTATCTGATAGTTTGTAATAGCAGAGCTAGTGGTTGTTTTCTTGGAGACAAGGAGATTGCTTGTCCTTGGTGGCTTATGAGCTCAAGTTTAGATCTTCCTTAGGGTTTCCATCAGTTGTTGATTTGTTTCAGAACTGGACTAGCTAGAGTTGGATTGGATCTTTATTGGTCTTGTAGAACTATTTCTAATTTTAATTGGCCCTAATTCTGCATTGTGGTGTTTGGCTACTTGTGAGGACTGTCTTTAATTGGATCCTCCTTGCCTGTCCTGCGTCAACTTTTAAAAAGTTTTATCTTATGTGCAATAGCTATATAATGATATCTCTAGCATAAAACATCAAACTCAAATAGAAATGGATCGAGGTCTTCTATGATTAACCATAGTAATCTAGTAAAGAGAGGGTGTATATTTTTTTCAAAATAGTCTCATGTTCATGGTTGATAATTGGAAACTCAAGTATCGCTAGTTCAATGAGGTTTTCCACTTCTTCAACCATGATGTATATTATTCTTCCATTGATGTTAATTATTTTCAGGATGTTGATTCTTTAGATTAGTTTTCTTGTTTTAACAATGTTTTCAAATAGATCTTCTTGATTTTGAGTTGATGGAAGGAGTCTTCCTAAAAGAATCCATGTGTTTCCACATGAAATAAGAATTTGAGCTTAATATTTTTTTCTTGAGCAGTATTAGAAAGTAGTTTAAATATGTTTATTCAAAATTCTACTAATCTTACTGTTGAAAATAAAAATTTATAAATTATAGGAGAAACATATAAACACATATAAAACTCAAAGATCCTAAACCTTAGCACCATGCCCAACATTAATACCAAAAATGTCAAACTCCATCTAGGTGTTTTAAATTGATGCAGACAAAGCATGAATTTAACTCAATGTACCATTATGAATCCCCATATGAAGAAACTTATTAACTCAGAAATATTATACTTTATTATCAACTAGAAAATCATTTTTTCTTAGAGGATGTTAGTACCATGTGTGCAATTAAAGACTCTATGTTGTTTTATTGACTATGAATCAAAATGTATACTAAAGAAATAATCTTAACTTAAAATGTAATTGTTCTAAAAGAAAACCCTTTGGTATAGTAGTTATTGTCGATAGTTATTCCTAACGAAATTAATTATGTTATACCAGTGAAGATAGTGGTAGACAATGCTACGTATTTCTCTTCTGAATAAATATCAGCATTCTGTTATGAGCATGGCATATCTTTAGCTCATTCATCTAATTATTTCCCGCAAGGGAATGGTCTGACAGAGTGCAGTAATAAAAACCTGGTGGTGATGATGAAAAAGTTGATGGATGATAATCCTCGTGACTGGCATAAGAAGCTACATGAAGCTTTATGGGCTGATAGAACTACTTTGAAAAGAGAAATTGGGATGGCTCCCTTCAAACTAGTCTATGGGATAGGTGCTCATGTGTCTTGGCATTTGGAACTCTCTACAACAAAGCTCTAGACTGTGATTGAAGAAAAGCATTTCAAAGATCCTTTGGAAAAATGTATTATGTACCTAAATAAACTAGAAGAATAGAGAACTGACTTGGTGGATCATATTACAAGGCATCAACTTAAGGTGAAACAAATATTTGACATGCGAGCTCATCCTTGTAATTTCATGGAAGTAGACGAGGTGTTATTATGGGATAAAAGGCAAGAACCCAAGGGATCTCATGGGAAATTTGAGTCTTTATGGAAAGGTCCCTTCATTATTTCAAAATTTCTTGGTTCAAATGATTTTCACTTGTCCTACTCGGATGGTGTAAGTCTTCCTTTTACCTATAATGGGTAGGACCTTAAGTTGTGCAAGCTCTGATATCGCGGCTAGTTAGCGTCCCTATACATAGTAGGTTTCTTTCCTTGCTTTCCTTTCTTTTCTTGCTTTCCTTGCTTTCCTTTTTGGTGTGTCGTTGTGTTCAAGTTTCTTTCCCTTTTAGTTGTCTTTCAAGCGAAACCAGCTTTTCAGAGTTCTCTGCACATTTGGCAATATGTAGTCCCCAGATAGAGCTGATGTTAGGGCCAGTTAGTGTCACCATGTTAAAGTGTCTTCAACCCTTGTTTGTTCATTTATTTAAAGTCTGGTCCAGCGTCATCTCCCTATTGAGTTTTCTCCAACAGTCCTCCTAGTTCATTGAGCCATCTAATTGTCAAGATAAAGCCTCTAAGTTTATTCTTTCAAAAGTTGACTTTCCCTAGTTGAGTTTTTCCCAAGGCCTATGCTACCTGTGAACCTCTTCGAACCTCTTTGAACTTCAGTTCAAAGTAGTTCAAAGTAGTTCAATAAAAGATTATTTTTCTAACATTTGGTTTATGTAGGTGGGCCCTAGTCTACATCACCTTTTTGTAGTGAACCACTTCGAACTTGTCTGAACCAGAGTTTGAAGCAGTTCAAAGGACTTCAAGGGTAGATAGTGGGAAAATTGATGAGTGAAGTGATAGTTGAAAGGACATATGATATAAGATGGTGGTGAGGTAATTGTTAAGTTATAAATGTGAATAGTCTTGAAAAGACGGGAGCCATGAGGCAAATCCAAAGTGAAGTTATGGGTCACAATTAAGGAAATCTTTAACACAAGTGTGGGATATTACTTAAGGAAAGATTAATGATTCTTATAAAGAATGCAAATTTAAAGGATGCCCCATTGTCAAGTCATCATTACCCACCTCAATCCAATTAATACTACCACTTAATGCCCATTAAGTTGATCCTTCACGACATGATTTTTCAAAATATATAAGTATTTTTGTAAGCTCTTTCTTTTTTGTTATATTCCTGCGGAGTCTCAGTAGTGGAAGAGGAAATTGTTTTCTTGAGTTTGTGGAAAATAGGTAGTCACTAAAAGCTCTCTTTAATTTCATGTTCCTGTTTGATAATATTTTTTGAAGAAGGGGGGGTAGCTTTGGTTAGTTTTTCAGTAGAAAAGATGAGGTCTAGCATGCATTTCTTTGGGAGTTACAAGAACATGGAGTGTCATGCCCCAGTTATCATGTACACAAATCTTTTAGGGGTTGAGGTAGAAGAAATGGCCGTTCACCTCATAGAACATGCCACGAAAGAGTATAGTCTTGAGATTCTATCGAGCAGGTTGCTAGAAGCTGTGGCTTTGCCCCTGTCAGTCATTAGTCTGGAGCTAATTCAATAGTGTATCAATAGATATGATATCAAGTCCAAATAAAAAATAAATGATGAGGGTCAAAATTTGTTACCTATGAATAGGGGAACCATTATTTCCATTTTTAAAATCCCAGAAGAATCCGTCATGAGCTTTACACCAACCTAGTCACTGGCTCAGCTCCTGGAAAATATAGATAAAAATCATAGTCACATGGCTCAGAAATGGACTCAAAATAATTACAAATGAGGGTCCTGTTTGCCCAAAGTCTTGACCAAAGACCATATGAAGCCTCCTATTCATGATATAATGGTTCTACTTCATCAAGTGAAAGGTTCTGAGGAGGTTCTCCTTTTTGAAGAATGGATGTTTCATTTTATAGAGATAATTTTGGAAGGGAGAAAATACCTGGATTGGGTAGAAATCATTGCTTGTTCTTTGAGAGATCAAATCAAATAGGCTGAAGCAATTAGGAAAGAGTTCTTCATGTCTTCTTATTTGATATACTATCTTGCATGCACAAAAGATCTCAGAGCAATTCCACATGCCCCATGGAGTGAAGATTTAAATGTTCTTGAGTACTGTGCTTTGTTGAGAAAAGATAGGGTTTTAGGAGATTATAGATGAGTCCATGATGTCTTCCTCAGAAAACTATGTCAACAATTGGCTGGAGATTCAAATCAAAGAATATCATTGAAAGCCCCGAAGTTAGTCCAAACTTATGGGAGTTTTTATGTTCAATTTCCACATTTCACTTATATTCAGACTAGAGGGTTCGATGATGAGCCTATCAGGCTTCCTAGACTTTCCTTTGATTGTTTCATATTAGTCGAGGTCTGTAGGAAATTGTTCACAGTGATTAAGAATAGTTTTCTAGAAGAAAAATGGGCTTCAATGTTTCCAATTAAGTTAGGAACCCTGGTTTGCAATAGCATGATGGATGCCTTGGTGATAGGTAGAAATTTGGTGAGTTTTCATATGCAGTTCTATGAACCAAGAAGAGGTTTTGATAATAAAGGCTTTGCTAGACAGGTTCTGACCCATCACCTAACTCACACATTGAAGATTTATGGGAAGACCTCAACAATGAAATGGCAGTAAGGAAAAGGGATTATTCAAGACTCCTAGTTCCACAGATTGAGTTGCTGCAGTTGAAATTTGATACAAGTGGGGTAGAGGTGGATAATTTCAAAATCATAGGTTCAAAGGTTCATATTCCAGAAATAGAGAGTCCCCTAGCTCTAGATTGGGCATGAAAAGAAGAAGATAATATAAAACTAAGGGCTAGAGATATTTTTAGAATTATGGAGGGTTGGTTGACAAAGAAAAAGAAGAAAGGAACAAAGAACCCCCCTCCTAAAAAAGAAATGCAAAATCTATTTTAATAAATGTGAATCATGCCTTGCCTAATGTGTCTCCTTTGACTTGTAATGTAGGTAAGATTTTAGCTCCTAGGAAAAAGGTAACATCTAGTGGAAATCTTACTGCAATCAGAACAAGAGCCAGAATGAGATTAGAAAGTTGCTTTGAAATGGCATTGCTTGCATCCAATTACATTGATATTGAAATCAATGATCAGGAAATTTCTTTTTCACCAGAGCAACAATACAAAGGTCAAGAGCTACCTACCAATAATCCAGAGAATCTTCAAGCTAAGAACACACATGCTAAAGCACCTGGCAACCAAATGATTTCTAATACAAATCCTCCTTGGCTTACAGATTTAGTAAATAAGAGGAAGAGTTTCAAGCCAATTTCACTCCCAGTAAAGGAAATCATCACAAAGTATGTTGTTTGAACACCTAAAGCTAAAAAGATGAAAAGTGATGCAAGGATCTCTACTGATCCCTCTACCAGAAAGGTAATAATAGAGATAGAAACCTTTAAACCTAAATAAGGAGCCCAAGAACCTGAAGTAGAAGAATTTGATATTACGAAAATGGAACTTGGTGTTTTGACTAGGGACTCAAAGGATCATATGTTGAGCCAGTCGCTAAAGGATGGAAGGGAGAAAAATGAATTGAAAAAACTTGTGATCACTATGGCTAAGTTTATTTCCTCTCTTACTGATGTTGGAGCATTGCCACTTGCCAAGTCCCTGCAAAATTTTGACCCGAAATTAGCTGAAAGCAAGAAGCTAGTGAAGTAGATGCAACAGGGTTAAGTCCTAATAGAAGTTATGAAAGCCTAGATAGATGGCATCACTAATGAAGGATACACCTTCATATGAGAGTTTGTATCTACTTGTAAGGATGGTGAAGCTTTTCTTGGTGAAATACAAACTCTAGTTCCTACCTAGGAATTGGAAGAAGAAAAGTGTGTGGTCATCTATACTCGGATATAGGAGATAGAAACTTATGGGGTAACTCAATTGCTGATAGAGAATCCTATGAAGCTCATTGACCCCTGTATGCTATTCATTTTGAAAAAAAATCTCAGCTAGAAAGGTTCATTATTCAAAGCCACAATTTCCCAAGTTCAAGCAATAGGAGAAGAGGTAAAGGACATGCATGTTAATGCCCTAAAAGACATCAAGATAGTGAGCCCATCAGGCATCTTGCAAATTGATGAAGGTAATCGAGATGTTGACGCTATAATTATAGTCTTCATTTATACCATGGGAGCTTTAAAGGAGAGTGAAGAGCCAATGGTTCAAGATTTAACCAAGATCACCAATGTGGAATCCATGCTACTATTGAACGAAGGACAAATGCATGTACAATTACAAAGAATCTGGGAACTAAAATGTGAAAAGAATGCAGATTGGGAAAAGTTAATGGAGTTAAAGAACTTACACTTATAGCAAGCACATGAGTTAGTAAATTCTTTCAGAACTTGGAAGTTGGTTAAGACTGCCATGTCAGAGGATCTAGGAATGAAGATGGCATATTTCTAGGTGATTTTCTATCTTTTTCTATTCTATGGACATGCATTTTAAAATTTAGTCTATATGTGTAACTTGTTTTTAACTATTTTCTGCTATGTGTCTGAGAGGCTGGGTTTTTCTAGAGGCTCTCTTGGATCTCAAACTATAAATGCTGGAGCATTAAACTTTGAAGGGTTAGAAATTTCTAATAGGAGTAGTTTTTAGATACTTTTAGTTTGTTTTGATTGAATTAGCAAAGATTTATCTGAAAGAACAGTAATTGTTTGTTTTTGGATTTTGACTTTGATCAGATTCAATGTGAATATATGAATGAAAAGTTTGGTTTGGATCTTTGAATTGAAACCTGTGGTATATTGGTTACTTTGAGAATTAGTATACCTTATTCTTCAGATGAAATATTTATGTACTGCTATTATTTGGATTTTCAGATAATTCTTTTCATTAGCTCTTTATTGTAATTTAGTGTCTTTTCTTAAGAAGATTAGAGGAACTTTGATTCCAAATAGTTTCTTTTCTGTATCATCATATTTTTTGAAACACCTTAATACCTATGAGTATTCGAGAGATCCTTCAACACTTTCAGGTTAAAGGTGTATGTATTTGCTTTATTGTAAAAAATTCATTGAATATCTGAAAAGGAAGCTGAACCTTTGAAAAATATAGAGGGAAGCAATCTTTGATGCTTACCCAATTATTGATGAATTGTTTATCTTTTAAGGCATAGAGTATACTTGAAGTTCCTTTAGAAAGAGAAGATAAATCTGTTTGCCAATAGAATTTTGGTGACCCTACTAGGGAGAGTCTGTTATAAAACACTAGGTTCTCCATTGTTATAATGACACAAGATGGTGTTTCCATGCAATGATGTGTTTTCTGTGCTTCAACCTAATCTAGGATTTGAAGAAACACAAGAAGACCTAATTTCAAGCCTTGCTATAGTAGCATGGAAGTTTAGGCGTAGTAATTAGTAGTTTCATCAAGTTCAAGAGGTGCTTAAGAAAGAGGAATAAATAGCTGAACGCCTGAGGGGTATACCAGTTGCCCAAGAAGTAGTTATAGTAAATAGACTTTCACACACCCCTACAAGAAATTAAGGTCATAACTAAATACTGAAGCTAGCGAATAAAATATATACCAGAGGTGATCAGAGTAGGGTATTAGTTGATGAAGACTTTGAGGCCCTAAGAAACCTAATTTTTGCACCTGATTGTGACACCCCCAAAAAGAAGAAGACTTGAAGCTTTAGCAGACCTTCTTCACCTCCATCTAGCCCTACTATTTTGCCTACTTTTCAATGTATTGTATCCCCAAGTACTGTAGTGCCCACTATTCTTAATATCCAACCTTTGAATTTCTAGTTTCCAAACATGGTTGCCAATCAACCTTGGGGTCAGAATATTGGCCCACTGAATTTAGGAGCTAACCCCCCTGGGGATCTACCTAAAGGTGCTAATCAAGTCTTTCCTAATTTTAGTGAAGATGGAAAGATAACTACTGATGATCATCTCAGTTCTTTCCATACTGCCTGTGGTATTATCAGTGTCCCTACCCAAGAAGTAGCAGTCAGGCTTTTTGTCAAAACTTTAGTTGACACTACAGCTAACTGGTTCAGTCATTTACCCAATGGTTCAATCACTAGTTGGAATGACATGAGAGTTTCTTTTGAAACAAGATTTAAAACTTCTGATAATGAGATTTCATTATTGCTCCAACTTAGTCATCTCAAGAAAGAAATTCATGAACCTATGCAGGAATTTGTGGTTAAGTATAATAGAATCTTGCAAAGGATACCCGCAAATTTCGCACCAAGTGATGAGAATAAGAAGATCTTCTTCTTAAATGTTGTCCCACCTGATATAAGTTTTCACCTATTAAAAGATGGAGTGGTTGATTTGGTTGTTGCATAAAGACAAGCTATTCAGCTTGAAGATACATTTATAATGACTGGTAAATGGAAGAGAGAAGTTCAGGCCTTAAGAAGCTCATCATCTTCTACCACAATAGATCCTTTAATGTAGAGGTTGATGAATGATATGGCTATGCTCAAGAGACAGTAGAATAAGGCCAATTCCCCATACCAATCCCCTTATTAAGATGTTAGCCGAAGATAGTATAATCAACCCCCCGGAAAAACTCCTCTTTTGCCAAGCTCACAACCTAGATTGCAGATTGAATCTTCTCCAAAGGAAATGATGTGTTCATTTCATCTAACAACTGATCATGATGGAGAAACTTGTCCTGATTGGTTAATATATCTTCAAATAAATGCAACAAAGGACACCATTGGTATAGAAGAGTTGCAGGAAGAAAAAGGTTTACCTGATATTGGTTTGTCCAATTCTTTTTATCTAGAGTATGAACTAGATTCTGATAGAGGAGGAAATATTTTAGCAACTCTGCAAGATCCTTCTTGTGTCATTCTAATAAGAAATCAAAGAATGCAAAAATTTGTCCCTGGTTCAATTGCTACTAATGCTGATGCTAAACATAAAGAAATTGGAAATGGAGAGATCCTGCATGCCTAAAAAGTCTTGAAGTAAAGATTTTACCTAGAGGTAATCCCGTTTCCCCTCCCTTTGATTTTGTCAAGTTTTGCAAGTCGACAACTATTTCCATTTGTCCTGTTGAATACTTGAAGATGAACTCCAAAGAACTAGATAGACTGGTAAAATATGTGAAAGGGGAATCTAGTTCAAGTTCTCAATTGGATAAACCCCTAATAGGTGAGATGACTACAACTGAAGAACCTCTTGTTTTTGTGCCCAAAGGTACTCCATAGATACCAGAGGATTGTACCTTTGTCAATTCTATTGAAACTAAAATTGAAGAAAAGAAGCCTAATCCTTTTTACATTTCCCTATTGTTGAATGGAAAAAAACTCAGTAATTGCATCATTGATTCTAGTGCATTGGATAATATAATGCCTGCCCCAATTGCAAGAGCTTTAGGTCTCACCTTAGCCAAGACTTTTGGTCGATGTTCTTCTATGGATGGGAAATAAGTACCATTGATGGGTCAGGTTAAAGATGTCCAAGCTTTTCTTGCTATGTGTCGTGATAAACACTTGAAGTTAACAATCCTGGTAGCAGACATTCCGGCCAGTTACGGTATGCTGCTCAGCAGAACCTTCTGTAAGGATTTGGGAGGAGATATAAAAATGGATTGGTCTAGAGCAATTATCCCAGTAGGGAAAAAGAAGATAAAACTGGAACCTGAGCCTAAGAATAAATATACTGTGGTACCCTCAGATAATCCCAAAGCCCAAATTATATATGAGGAATGCCATTTTGGTAATTATGTTATTTTGACAGATATAGAAAAAGATAATGAGTCTTCCATTCCTAAGGAAGAAGACAAATAGAAGATGGAGTTCGATGGTAGCTATTCGAATTCAGGATTAGGCACGGGGGTAGTTCTTTTTCCTCCTAATGAAGAATACATTCCTTTCTCTTTCAAATTGGATTTCAGAAATACTAATAATACTACAGGATACAAAGCTTTGCTAGTGGGATTAGAGGAGGCAAGGCTGAGGGGAGTGAAGAAATTAGTTGCGAAAGGAGATGCTGAATTGATCATAAAATAGGTGAGAGGACAGTTCTCTGTTAAGAATGAAAACTTAAAACACTATAGGAACTTGGTATGGGATGAGCTGGATTTATTTGATGCTTTCTCCATAGAATTTATACCTAGGAGCTAGAATACCAAAGAAGACTCCTTAGCAGTATTGGCTTCATTGTTATTACCTCATCCTAATTTTAAAATTCAGAAGTATCAAATTGAAATGATCTATAAGCCGAGAATACTAGATAATGTGGAGCATTGGCAAGTGTTTGACAATGATTCTCAACTCAGAGATTTTTTGGAATGTGCTGCAAATTTTTCTGATATATATTTTGAGGGGTCTAATAATGAATGTAAAGAGGTTTATCAAGATGTTGTAGGTGATGATGGAATCATTCAGCTCAAAGGAAATAAAATTCCCAAAGGCCTTATTTCACTGGAACATCTATTCAAAAGAAAAGATGATAGCACTATTAAGGAGAAAGTATCCTATGTGCATAATTCAAAGGAATATGACAAAATCGATATAGGAGATGATGGTGATCCTAAATGGATCTCTATTGGTTAGACATGTACTTCATCTAAGAAGGAGGATCTAAAAAAGTTACTTATATAATAAAGAGATGTTTTTGCCTGGGGATATGACAATCTTAAAAATTTCAGAGATGGCCAATTTAGACACCAAATTCCATTAAAGCCAGGTGCTACCCCCTTCCGTCAAAATCTAAGGAACTATAATCCAAAGGTATCTGAGGTGATATTGAGGGAAGTGGAGAAAATGTTGCAAGCTAGAATCATATATCCCATACATCATTCAACCTGGATTGCTAATATAGTTCCTGTGAGGAAAAAGAATGGTGAAATCAGAATCTATGTAGACTTTCATAACTTGAACCAGGCTAATTTAAAGGACAATTATGCATTGCCTGTAATGGAACATGTTCTCCAAGCCTTATTAGGTTCAGTGATGTCTATGTTGGATGGCTATTCTAGGTACAACCAGATAAGTGTGGCAGAGAGTGACTACCACAAAACAACCTTTATAACTCCTTGGGGACTTATGCCTATCACCGTATGCCTTTTGGGTTGATAAACACAGGAGAAACCCTTTAGAGGGCATTGAAATCTTCTTTTGAGGATCTTCAGAATAAAATTATAGTATTTTACCTGGATGATCTCACCGTCTTTTCAAAGAAAAGAAAAAATCATTTAAAATATCTTTTAACAGTGCTCGAGAGATGTAGAAGCCATGGGATATCTATGAATCCTAAAAAATTAACCTTCTTTTTTGAATAAGGCAAGTTATTGGGCCATATTGTTTCAAGGGATGGTGTTAGGATCGACACCAATAGGGTCAAAGCATTTCAACAACTTAGCCTTCCATTAAATAGAAGTGGTTTAAAATCCTTTTTTGGCCAGGTGAATTTCTTACGAGTGTTTATCCCAAAATTTTTAGAGATTACCAGGAACATGGTTGATATGTTAAGTGAAAAGGTTCCTTTCAAATGGAAAGAGGAAGGGCACAAGGCCTTCAATGAGATCAAGTCAACAATATCTCAAGCACTTGTGCTGACAAGTCCAAACTTTAAGAAGGATTTCATCATTTATTGTTATGCTTCAGAGCATATGTTATTTGGCATTCTGACCCAAAAGGATGAAAAAGGACAGGAGGTTCCCATTTCTTTTATGAGCACACCTTTAAAGAAACATGAGCTCAAGTATTCCCAAGTTAAGAAGCACACCTTTGTTGTGGTGAAAGTGGTAAAATAATTAAGTACTATATACTTCATTCCCATTGCACAGTCTATGTTCCTGAAAGAGCAGTAAAGAGTATTTTGACTCAAAAGGAGATTGGCATGAACATTAGGGCAGTGTGGATAGAAAAAATTTAGGAATATGACTTGATTATCAAGCCAACCAATCTGGTAAGGCATAAGGGCCTATGTAAGTTGATAGCAGAAAATGGTAAGATAACTGAAGAAATTGACGAAGCACCCATGGCATTATTAGTCAGTTTGACAGACCCTTGGTTTTCTGATATAACATATTTCCTTACCTACGGTGAGTGCCTTGGACATTTGAATCCTAAAGAAAGGAACAATTTGAAATTGAAAGCCTCCAAGTATGTAATTTCATAGGATATACTGTATAAGCGCGGTGTGGATGGGACCTTTCTCAGATGTGTGGATATTGAGCTATAGAAAGAGTTATTGAAGACTTTTAATGATGAAGCCTATGGAGGAAACTTTTCTTCAACTGTGATGGCATTCAAGATTCTTCAGAATCATTTTTACTGGCCCAAAATGTTTAAGGACGCATTTCATTATGTCTAAAATTGTGAAAAATGCTAATTATTTACCGGACGGCCTAAGCTTGTTGCTCTTCCTCTCAAGCTTGTGATTCTTGATGAACCTTTTAAGAAGTGGGGAATAGACTTTGTGGGACCCTTGAATTCTCTGTCGAGCACTGGGCATATTTGAATTCTAACTACCACTGATTATTTCACCAAGTGGGTGGAAGAAATCCCCACCAAGAAAGAAAATTCCCAAGTTGTATGTGAGTTCCTTTTAAAAAATATTTTTGTTAGATTTGGGATACCAGTGAAGATAGTGGCAGACAATGCTATGTATTTCTCTTCTAAATAAATATCAGTGTTTTGTTATGAACATGGCATATCTTTAGCTCATTCATCTAATTATTTCCCACAAGGGAATGGTCAGGCAGAGTCCAATAATAAAAACCTAGTGGCAATAATGAAAAAGTTGATGGATGATAAATGGCATAAGAAGCTGCATGAAGCTTTATGGGCTGATAGAACTACTTTGAAAGGAGAAATTGGGATGGCTCCCTTTGAACTGGTCTATGGGATAGTTGCTCATGTGTCTTTACCTTTGAAACTCTCTACAACAAAGCTCCAGACTGTGATTGAAGAACAACATTTCAAAGATCCTTTGGAAAAATGTATTTTATACCTGAATAAACTAGAAGAAGAGAGAAATGAATTGGTGGATCATATTACAAGGCATCAACTTAAGGTGAAATAGATCTTTGACATGCGAGCTCATCCTCATAATTTCATGGAAGGAGATGAGGTTTTATTATGGGATAAAAGGAGGGCACCCAAGGGATCTCATGGGAAATTTGAGTCTTTGTGGAAAGGTCCCTTCATTATTTCAGAAGCTCTTGGTTCAAATGCTTTTTGCTTGTCCTACCCAAATGGTGTAATTCTACCTTTTACCTATAATGGGTAGGACCTTAAGTTGTGAAAGCTCTGATATCGCAGCCAGTTAGCATCCTTGTACATAGTAGGTTGCTTTGCTTGCTTTCCTTGCTTTCCTTTATTTTCTTTCTTTCATTTCTTTTGTTGCTTTCCTTTTTGGTGTGTTGTTGCATTCAGGTTTCTTTCCCTTTTAGTTGTCTTTTCAGTGAAACTAGTTTTTCAGAGTTCTCTGCACATTTCGCAATATGCAGTCCCCAGATATAGCTGATGTTAGGGCCAGTTAGAGTCACCATGTTAAAGTGTCTTCAACCCTTGTTTGTTCATTTATTTAAAGTCTGGTCTAGTGTCATCTCCCTATTGATTTTTCTCCAATAGTCCTCCTAGTTCGTTGAGCCGTCTAATTGTCAAGATAAAGCCTCTGAGATTATTCTTTCAAAAGTTGACTTTCCCTGGTTGAGTTTTTCCCAAGGCCTATGCTACCTGTGACCCACTTCGAACCTCTTTGAACTTCGGTTCAAAGTAGTTCAAAGCAGTTCAATGAAAGATTATTTTTCTAACATTTGGTTTATGCAGGTGGGCCCTAGTCTAGGTCACCTTTTTGTAGTGAACCACTTCAAACTTGTTTGAACCAGAGTTCAAAGTAGTTCAAAGGAGTTCAAGGGCAGATAGTGGGCAAATTGATGAGTGAAGTGACAGTTGAAAGGATAGATGATGTAAGCTAGTGGTGAGGTAATTGTTAAGTTATAAATGCAGATAGTCTTGAAAAGATGGGAGCCACGAGGAAAATCTGAAGTGAAGTTATGGGTCACAATTAAGGAAATCTTTAACACGAGTGTGGGATATTACTTAAGGAAAGATTAATGATTCTTATAAATAATGTGGATTTCAAGGATGCCCCATTGTCAAGTGATCATTACCCACCTCATTCAAATTAATACTCCCAATTAATGCCCATTAAGTTGATCCTTCACGGCATGATTTTTCAAAATATAAGTATTTTTGTAAGCTCTTTCTTTTCTGTTATAATCCTACAGAGTCTCGGATATGGAAGAGGAAATTGTTTTCTTGAGTCTATGGAAAATAGGTAGTCACTGAAAGCTCTCTTCAATTTCCTATTCCTATTTGATAATATTTGTTGAAGAAGGGGGGGTTGCTTTGGTTAAGTTTTTCAGTAGAAAAGATGAGGTCTAGCATGCATTTCTTTTGGAATTACAAGAACATGGAGTGTCACACCCCAGTTATCACATACACAAATCTTTTAGGGGTTGAGGTAGAAGAAATGGCCGTTCACCTCACAGAATGTGCCACAGAAGAGTATACTCTTGAGATTCTATCGAGCGGGTTGCTAGAAGCTGCGGCTTTCCCCCGTCAGTCATTAGTCTAGAGCTAATTCAATAGTGTATCAATATATATGATATCAAGTCTAAATGCATACTAAATGCTGAGGGTCAAACTTTGTTACCTGTGAATAGGGGAACCATTATGTTTGTTTTTAAAATTCCAAAAGAATCCTTTGCCATCAATACCCCGACCCAGTCACTGGCTCAATTCTGGGAAAATGTAGATAAAAATCATAGTCACATGGCCCAGAAATGGACTCAAACTAATTACAAAGGAGGGTCCCATTTGCCCAAAGTCTTGACCAAAGACCATATGAAGCCTCCTATTCATGATATAATGGTTCTACTTCATTGAGTGAAAGGTTCTGAGGAGGTTCTCCTTTTTGAAGAATGGATGTTTCACTTTATAGAGATAATTTTGGAAGGGAGACAACACCTGGATTGGGTAGAAATCATTGCCAGTTCTTTGAGAGATCAACTCAAATAGGCTCAAGAAATTAAGAAAGAGTTCTTCATGTCTTCTTATTTGATATATTGTCTTGCATGCACACAAGATCTAGGAGCAATTCCACATGGCCCATGGAGTGAAGATTTAAATGTTCCTGAATACTGTCCTTTGTTGAGAAAAGATAGGGTTTTAGGAGATTACAAATGAGTCCATGATGTCTTCCTTGGAAAACTATGTTAACAATTGGCGGGAGATTCAAATCAAAGAATGTCATTCAAAGCCTAGAAGTTAGTCCAAACTATGGGAGTTTTTATGTTCAATTTCCATGTTTCACTTATATTTGGATTGGAGGGTTTGATGGGGAGCCTCTTAGGCTTCCTAGATTTGCCTTTGATTATTTCATATTAGCTGAGGTCTGTAGGCAATTGTTCACAGTGATTAAGAATAGTTTTCGAGAAGAAAAATGGGCTTCAATGTTTCCAATTAAGTTAGGAACCCTGGTTTGCAATTGCATGATGGATGCCTTGGTGATAGGTAGTAATTTGGTGAGTTTTCATATGTAGTTCTATGAACCATGAAGAGGTTTTTTATAATAAAGTTTTTGCTAGATAGGTTTTGAGTCTAAGAAATCACCCATCGCCTAACTCACATATTGAAGATTTATGGGAAGACCTCAATGATAAAAAGATAGTAAGGAAAAGACCTCCATAGATTGAGTTGTTGCAATTGAAATTTGATACAAGTGGGGTAGAGGAGGATAATTCTAAAATCATAGGTTCAGAGGTTGATATTCCAAAAATAGAGAGTCCCCTGGCTCTATATTTGGCATGAAAAGAAGAAGATAATATAAAACTAAGGGCTAGAACTATTTTCAGAATTATGGAGGGTTGGTTGACAAAGAAAAAGTAGAAAGGAACAAAGAACCCCCCTCCTAAAAAAAGAAATGCACACTCTGTTTCAATAAATGTGAATCATTCCTTGCCTAATGTGTCTCCTTTGACTCCTAATGCAGGTAAGATTTCACCTCCTAGGAGAAAGGTAGCATCCAGTGGACATCCTACTGCAATCAGAATGAGAGCCATAATGAGATTAGAAAGTCACTCTCAAATGGCATCCCCTGCATCCGATTACATTGATATTGAAATCAATGATGAGGAAATTTATTTTTCACTAGAGCAACAAGAAAAAGGTCAAGAGATACCTACCAATAATCTAGGGAATCTTCAAGCTGAGAACACACCTGCTAAAACACCTAGCAACCAGATGATTTCTAGTAGAATTCCTCCCTAGCTTACGGATTCAATAAATAAGAGGAAGAGTTTCAAGCCAATTTCACTACTAGTAAAGGAAATCATCACAAAGTATGTCATTCGAACTCCTAAAGATAAAAAGATGAAAATTGATGCAAGAATCTCTACTGATCCCTCTACCTGAAAGGTAACAACAAAGATAGAAACCTTTAAACCTCAAGAAGGAGCCCAGGAACTTGAAGCAAAAGACTTCGAGGTTATGAAAGTGGAACTTGGTGTTTTGACTAGGGACTCAAAGGATCATATTTTCAAGTTCTCAGCTGATCATATGTTGAGCAAGTTACAGAAGGATGGAAGGGAGAAACATGAATTGAAACAAATTTTGATCACTATGGCTGAGTTCATTTCCTCTGTTACTGATGTTGGAGCATTGCCACTTGCCCAGTCCTTGCAAAATTTTGACCCGAACTCAGCTGAAAGCAAGAATCTAATGAAGCAGATGCAACAGGGTAAAGTCCTAATAGAAGTTATGAAATCCTGGATAGATGGAATCACTGATGAAGGATTCACCTTCATATGAGAGTTTGTATCTACTTGTATGGATGGCGAAGCTTTTCTTGGTGAAATACAAACTCTAGTTCCTACCTAGGAATTGGAAGAAGAAAAGTGTGTAGTGATCTGTACTCAGATATAGGATATAGAAACTTATGGGGTAACTCAATTCCTGGTGGAGAATCCTAAGAAGCTCATTGACCCCTGTATGCTATTCATTTTGAAACAAAATCTCAGCTGGAAAGGTTCATTATTCAAAGCTGCAATTTCCCCAGTTCAGGAAATAGGAAAAGAGGTAAAGGACATGCATGCTAATGCCCTGAAAGACATCAAGATAGTGAGCCCGTCAGGCATCCTACAAATTGATGAAGGTAATCGAGATGCTGACGCTATAATTAAAGTCTTTGTTGATACCATGGGAGCTTTAAAGGAGAGTGAAGAGCCAACGGTTCAGGATTTAACAAAGATCGCTAACGTGGAATCCATGTTGCTATTGAATAAAGGACAACTGCCTAAATAGTTACAAAGAATCTGGGAACTGACATGGGAAAAGAATGCAATTCAGGAAAAGTTAATGGGGTTAAAGAACTTGCACTTACATCTGGCGTAGGAGTTAGTAAATGCTTTCAGAACTTGGTAGTTGGTTAAGACTGCCACGTTAGAGGATCAGTGAATGAAGATGGTGTATTTCTGGGTGATTTTCTAGCTTTTTCTATTCTATGGACATCTGTTTTAAACTTTAGTCTAAATGTGTAACTTGTTTTTAACTATTCTCTGCTATGTGTCTGAGAGGCCGGGTTCTGGAGGCTCTCTCAGATCTCAAACTATAAATGATGGAGCATTAAACTTCGAAGGGTCAAAAATTTCTAATAGGAGTAGTTTTTAGATACTTTTAGTTTGTTTTGATTGAAGTAGCAAAGATTTATCTAGAAGAACAATAATTTTCTATTTTTGGATTTTGACTTTGATTAGATTCAGCGTAAATATATGAATGCAAAGTTTGGTTTGGATCTTTGAATTTTAACCTATCGTATATTGGTTACTTTGAGAATTAGTATACCTTATGCTTCACATGAAATATTTATGTACTGCTATTATTTGGCTTTTTAGATAATTCTTTTCATTAGCTCTTTATTGTAATTCAGTGTCTTTTCTTAATAAGATTAGAGGAACTTTGATTCCAAATAGTTTCTTTTCTGTATCATCATATTTTTTGAAACACCTCGATACCTATGAGTATTCGAGAGATCCTTCAACACTTTTAGGTTAAAGGTGTATGTATTTTCTTTATTGTTAAAAATTCATTGAATATCTGAAAAGGAAGCTGAACCTTTGAAAAATATAGAGGGAAGCAATCTTTGATTCTTACCCAATTGTTGATGAATTGTTTGTCTTCTAAGCCATAGAGTATACTTGAAGTGCATTTAGAAAGAGAAGACAAATCTGTTCACCAACACTATTAACAACAATCTATAATACTATGATTATTTTACTTACCTCTAGTGTCTCTTTCTTGAGTATATGTGATCCCAAATTATTTGTAGTCAAACTTAACTCATAGTTCCATTTGTTGGATCTACTCTTGATTGTAGTTAAAAAGGTGTATACAATAACTTATACAAAAATACTCACTAAAAAATGGTGTTGATAACAAAATTTTTAGACTAACTATTGACTCTAATTAAATCTAACATATATACATAATCGTGAGAGTCTAATTATTCTTTGAATAAAAAAACCATATAAATGAATTTCAATTCCACCAAAAACAAACGGGCAAGACTTGTTTTATCCTAAACAATGACCAAAACCTAATTATTTAGAAGTATGAGTATCACAATCTATTGAAAGTAAAGTCCATCAAGATAACTAAGAGGGGTGGGGGGGGGGGGTGAATCAGTTATTAGATAATTATAACTTTTATCATCTTCATTAACATTAAACCATATTAGCAATATAATTACCAACCATAGAAAGATATTCATACACAATAACATAATGACACAAGATATGTTGACTGGGGAACCTCTTGATCAAAGAGTAAACCCCAGTGGGAATGATGCCAACAAAAGATGCACTAATATGAATATTCCTTGTGAAAGGATGGACTTTGTTAGGAGTCTTATGAAATACATTCAGTACATATGAATCCTTGTTAGGAGATTTTGAATCCTTGTTAAAAGATTCTAACCTGGTTAAGAGTTATGGAAGATAGAAGGACCCACTGCCCAAATAAATTCAGGGTAAGATCATTGATGTAATACCTCTCCTATGGTGATACTTAGACTTTTCTGATTTGGACATTTTATTATTATTATGGTCAAGACTATACATTTACATTTATGTTTTTTGGATGATGACATGATTAATATGCTCATTTATGGTTAGTAATTACATGTTTATGAGATTAGAAAATTATCTATTTTTATATGGATCTAACCCAATTATTTGAATCTAACCACTATCATGATGTTTTATGTTTCATGGATGTGTCTGATGTGTTTTTCATGACTCTAGGATGAAGTCGTAGTTACTCACTTAGTTGAGGTCCACACGATGTATCGATCCTGGTCATCTGCTTGCATATATCTGATTTGTATCTCCATATGTATATATATGTATCTCTTCTTGGTGATGCAGGATTGCAGGTACCGGGTGTCATCTCCACCTGGCTTCACAGGTCTGAGTGATCCCTCAAAATCCTCGATCGTTGTTGTTGTTACGGAGGTATCACCAGGTCCACAGGAAGAAACTTCACCTTTGATCCTTTTATCCTTAGGTGGGAAGTGTCGAGTCAGTCCCTTGTGTGAATGTCTTATGTGGTTTTGTAGTTAATGGAATTGTGGATCTTGTAGCTAGTTCTTTCCTTCATGATATGTTCAATTCTGTTAGTAGATCATGGATGTAGATTATTGTTCATTTGAGGGTATGATTTAGTAGCGTATCTCATTAGGAGCGATTTTTGAGTGCAATTAAATCATGTGGTTTTAATACCCATGATAAGGATTAATTTTATGGTATTTTAATGTCTAAGGAAATATTAATAATAAGAGGTTTTAAATAATAATAGTGGTAAAATTCTAACCTATGTTAGTGGCTACTTAATATATGCATATATATTTTAGAATGGGGATTAAGGTATGAATAAACAATATAGTTTATAATAATGTTATTCTAATGTTTAACATTAATAATAATGTACCTTATTTATGGTATTATTTTATAATACTAATAATGACAAAGAGTCTATAGCAATAAAAATAATAATATGTTTTATAATAATAATATTGTGCTTGTAATAATATTTGTAATAATAATAATATATGTACACATAGGCATATGGGTGCACACATATGCATATGCATACATATATATATATATATATATATATATATATATATATATATATATATATATATATATATATATATATATATATATATAATTATTACCATGTAATCATTTATTATATTAATAAATAATTAGATCAATTAGCGGTATGGTAAATAGGATCATCCTATTACCATAGTTAAATAATTTAATAAATTGTTTTAAGATTATAATACTTATTTTAATATCCTTAAATTTAAGGACTTAGATTATAGTTTATTTATTCCTTTACGGGAATGAGTTTTCAAAACCATCTCTTTAACGGATGGATAGTTGAGATGGTTGCACCAGTTGGATTACCTGTGCAACCACCTCCTCCATCCTATTTACAGGAAAGATTTCCTGTGTAAAAGAGAGTTGGGAGAAGAGGATTAGTATTATTATTGTAGAAAATTTATCCTGTGAGTTTGGCATTTGGATTGTTACGGGTAGAGGCTGGAAGATTGCGAGCAAAGGGATTCAAAGGAGTGTTGGAAGCATTGGAGAGGGTTTGATCTTCCTTCTTCTCCAACTGGTCTTCGCAGGACTCCAGGTTGGAATCCATCCTGAGAAGTAGATTTATCTTGTAGAATGAAAGTAAAATCTAGATTTCTGGAAAAGTTTATGTATATTGTGCTATGGTTGCAAAATATATATATATATGTTTTATTTTCTATGTATTTGAAATGTGTTTGTGGAAAGTTATTTTACGAATGTCTGTATGTTCACTGTGGTGAAACCTCCTTGGTAGGGTAGAAGTGGTTTTGATCTGGTAGGGTAGAAGTGGTTTTGATCTGGTAGGGTAGTGTATTTTACTGTCATTGGATGTATTATGAACGCTTCCAGAGTTTAGAACTTTTGTTGCAACCTTACTGTTTCATGTCCATATATGTGCCACCCTTTCTTTTCCCAGATCTAGAATATATTTGTTAGATAGGTAGGGAGGATTGATGGGCTGTTTCTGAAGGGAAACTGGGATATCTCAAATGGGTCGTGCTCATATTAGGCAACCTTAGTCCCCATAACACCCAGTTTTACCCGCAAGACAAAGTTGACAGTCGTTCTCTGCAGTTCCAGTCGGCTCAGTGTGTTAATCGAGTAAGGTCGGTAATATGTTTACCGAGTAAGGTCGGTAATGTGTTTATCGAGTTAGGTCAGCTCAGTGGTAACTGAGTTAGGTCGGCTCAGTGTTAACCGAGTTAGGTCGGTAATGTGTTTACCGAGTTAGGTCGGTAATGTGTTAACCAAGTAAGGTCGGTAATGTGTGAACCGAGTTAGGTCGGTAATGTGATAACCGAGTAAGGTCAGTAATGTGTGAACCGAGTGAGGTTGGTAAAGTGTCAACCGAGCTAGGTCGGTAGTGTGTTAACCGAGCTAGGTCGGTAGTGTGCTAACCGAGGAAAATAGGATTCAGACTTTATACAATTATAACATTTAAGTATAAGTTTACGTACTTTAATTTAATTTCTTATACTTTAAGTTATACTTGTATAAAGGGCTTGTATAAAGGGATTAGGTACCCTTTGAATCCATTGGAATAGGTTTCAGGTTCCTAGGAGTTAAGTTGTAACTTTTAAATTTCAGATTTTTAATTAAATCAGACTTAGTCAATTTTCAGGATTAGCCAAGTTTTAGGTTTAGAAATAAATTTTGTTTAAACCTGAAGATTGTTCATTCCTTGTTTAGTGGAGATTATTTTCAGTACATTTAGATGTCTTTATTGAGATAGAATGTTTGTAAGGAGCAGTTTAGGGTTTAGAGTCAAGACATTCTAAACATTCTTAACATACCTAATTTCTCTAAACATACATAACTATCCTATTATTTTCAACTCTTGGTAGTAGTTCTCAAATGTGTTTGCAATATGCTTTTACTATGTGTATGATGTAATTGTGATGTATGGGTTGAGGGTAGAAAACCTAACGACACCTAGTGAGTGGCTCTCAGTGCGGGGCCGGGGCCCTAAAGTGGCTAGAACCAGGATAACCGACTGAAGAGTTATTTAACAAGTGGAAATTTAATTAAACTGATGGGAATGGGTTAAAACATTAAAAAGATTAAATGTGCCTCACCCATGCCATTAGTGCTAGTAAAGGCTATGGATGGGAGTGGGAGAAGGTACCTATGCGTAGGTACGATCGAATGGCACTTGTCTGTATGAAAGGCATTCGATCCCGCATGTGCCTACTTGGGGGCCGGGGCCCAGAGTGGCTAGTACCAGGACAACCCAAGGGGTGAGGGCTATGTGATGACACTCACTTAGGTTGTTTCTTAGAGTTTCTACCCAAGCCTTAGAACCTTTTGGGAAAGATCTATACTTTGACTCTCTTTTCATTTGCTATTTTGGGAAAGATTACCCAACCCTAGGTTTGGCCTAGCTATTCCTTCTTTGTGGACCTTGGTGTTTATCTCCTAGCACGGGGGAGTGGGCCTTATAGGTACCCACATGGTTGGGTGGTAAACATTTTTATCGAGGTGTCTTTTGCAGATACATGCTTGAAGATTCATGCTTGCTTATGTACCAGATTTGAAGAATGAAGGCCTTGTGATTATATTTCATGATGCATAATCTTGTTACCTTTTATGAGGAGTTGAATGCAATGTAATCAATGATGTATTTCAAAATGATGTAATTGGAATGGGTAGACTTAGGAAGAAGGGAAAAGGGAAATGTGAACTTTATGTTTAAGATGTATGTTGGAAAGAAAAAGGATTTTGTAACATTCCAAATTATGTAACATGCTTTCATTATTGTTGTTTAAGTGAAGCTATTGAAAAACCAAATGTAGTATATTTTAATGTATCAAATGAGTTGGATAAATTTTATAAGTTACAGTGTTCATAAAGGATACTTAGGAATATAGATGATTTTTAAATGGAAAGCTGAAATGAAAATATTTTGTATTTCTTAAAGATATGATGCAGTTTGCTTTGAGAATTAAATCTTGTTGTTAGTTACTTAATGGATTTGAATGAATCATGCATTTAAAATGAAAAGGGAACCTTGGAAGGAATCTAAGTTAAAGTTTTGATTACATAATTCTTTTTAAAGTTCAAAATTTTTCCATAAATTATTACTTAGGTTTTCTTTAACAAAGAGAATCTTTGTTCTCTTCCCCGGTTCCCTTGCGGGGCATGACAATTGAACACACTATCCAAATAATCTTTGCATTACTCAATAGAATAATATGTTACCTCTTTTCTAACTATGCCAAACCACACTCACTATTACATCAGATCTCAATTTCAGATCTTTGTACTTTGCATGTCTTCCTTCACAAATTCACTTTCATACTTAGCACTTTTCTTCACTTCATGCATACAGCATCACACACAATCATCTTCAATTACTACTCCAACATCATTATGACTACATTAAAACAAGGAAATACATTCCTTCCTTTATACCACACTCAAATAATTACAAATGAATTGGCATACAATTACAAAATAAAAGTTTCCACACACTATATCAAAATTAAACAAAATTGTCGGCTTCCAAATACAATAAATCTTCACTTGTGTGACCTCAAAGTTTGTGTTTTCATCCACATCACTATCAATGTGTCTTCAACTTCCCTTTAATTGTGCAAAACTAGATTCCATCCTGATTAGGAGATATCATCCTATTTCCACAAACCGCTACTAAGGAACACTGGTTGAATACTGCTTCCACCAAAATGATCATAACTTCCATGAATAAATGAATTACTATCTATGCTCTTAACCATAGATATATAACATATCAAAGAGTATAACCTCAACATCACATAGCTCCAACTACAATAACCCACATGTGCTAATCCAAACTCTATCTTCTTCTCTCCAAGTCTTCAGTAAATCACTATGTTGACATCAATGACAATCATAGTCAGGAATGAAACAACAACTACTATAGAATGCCTGCCAAACATTAGCCTTCATTCCTAACAATCTCCCCCATTGGCATTGATGGCAACATAGATGACAAACATCCAATGTTCCAAATATCCAATACTACAACACTGCTTCTTCAAATCCTCTTCATCAATCAAATCTTGCTTCGTTATCCTATTCAGTTCTCTCAAACAGATGTTCTATATTTTTTTCATGTATACTTCTCCCCCATTGACATCAATGATAGAAATTTCATCACTATGTCAACAACAACTCAATGTCAAAAGACACTTTTTAGAAAATAAATTTACTAGAGTTCTCATGACTCAACTCAGATATACAAACTCCCCCATAGAGGAAATACCAACATCCAGTCCAGAAGAAAGATAAGGCTCATTTACCAATGGATGAATGAAACCAATTGCATCACTTCTCAAAAGTAGGCTGGAGCATAACCCCAAGCATACCTCTCAGATACTCAAATGTATCCTTAGGAAAAGGCTTTGTGAATATATCTACTATCTACTCCTTTGTACTTATGTACTCAAGTATGACTTCTTTCTCAACAACTTTCTCTCTTACAACATGATACTTAATCTCTATATGCTTTGTCTTAGAATGTAATACATGATTCTTAGACATACTAAATGTACTGGTGTTGTCACAATGTATAACAACAGGTTCAACAAATTTTATTTCAATATCCTTTAGCATTTGCTTCATCCAAATTATCTGGTTAGAATTGTTTGTTGCTACTACATATTCTACTTCTACTATGCTTTGTGAGATATAATTATGCTTCTTGCTTAGCCAAGAAACTAATCTTCCTCTAAGGAAAAATGGTCCACCACTGGTGCTTTTCTTATCATCAACAATGCCTCCCCAATCAGCATCTATATATGCACATAGGGTAAAATCATCAGATTTTTCATACCATAATCCATAGTCCATTGTGCCTCTTAAATATCTCAGTATCATCTTTACTGCTGGATAATGTGATTCTCTAGGTTTAGCTTGAAATCTTTCTACCATTCCAACTCAATTGCTATATCAGGTCTTGTATGAGTCAAATACTGCAATCCTGCAATCATAGATCTATATTTTTTCTGTTCCACTGCAGGAGTCTCATCTATGCTAGATAACTTATGTCTGGTCACCATAGGTGTTCCAACTGGTTTACAATCCTCCATTCCAAATCTTTTCAACAAAATATTCAAGTACTTTGTCTCACTTACAAAGATACCATAATTGTTTTGTGTTATCTGTAATCCCAAAAAGTATTTCATTTCACCGATCATACTCATTTCAAATTCATTCTTCATTTCATTAGCAAATTCGTCACTAGCTTCATCTTCTCCTCCAAAGATAATGTCATCAACAAAAATAACTATAACTAACAAACCATTTTTAATTTCTTTTGTGTATAGATTTCTATTAGCTGTTCCTTTTGTAAATCCCAACTTTAACAAATACTTATCCAGTCTTGCATACCAATTTCTAGGTGCTTGTTTAAGTCCATATAAAGATTTCTTCAATTTACATACCATGTCTCCTTCTTGAGTTAAAGGAAAACCTTCAGGCTGCTCAATGTAGACTTCTTCCAATTCTCCATTCAAAAATGCTGACTTCACATCCATCTGATATACTTTGAATTTCTTGTAAGCTGCATAAGACAAAAACATTCTTACTACTTCAATTCTTGCAACAGGTGCAAAGGTTTCTTCATAATAAATTCCTTCTTATTGTGAGTAACCCTTACATACCAATCTTGTTTTGTTTCTTACTACTTCTCCTTGTTCATTCATCTTGTTTTTGAATACCCATTTAGTTCCAATAACATTCTTGTCTTTAGGTCTAGGGACCAATTCCCATGTCTTGTTCTTTTCAATCTGATCTAGTTCTTCTTTCATAGCATTAGTCCAACTTTCATCTTCACAAGCTTCACTAGTAGTCTTAGGTTCAATTTGAGAAATCAAACATAACTATTCATGTGCCTTATTTCAAGTTAGAACTCCTCTTTTGATGCTCCCAATAATTTTTTCAAAAGGATGATTCCTTAACAAACTCTTGCTAGGTGTCACTGTCTCAGATCTCTCTTCAGATGTAGGTTCTTCAATAACTTCACTATGGCTTTCATTCAAAAAATTACTGTCAGTTTCATAAAATAATTTAGTAGATCCAATGTTAGGTTTAGGATGAGCTTCTTCATCAGATTCATAATCAAGCATTCTTTCCTAAATTTTGAATGTTTCATCAACTTTAACATTTGCGCTTTCAACAGTAGTCTTAGTTCTTTTATTGAAACATCTATATGCTTTTCTTTTCAAAGAATATCCAGGAAATATACCTTCATCACTTCTAGGATCAAACTTTCCAATATCATCATCTCTCTTTATATAACATTTGCTTCCAAAAATTTTGAAATACTTAACTAAGGGTGCATGTCCAAACCATAATTCATAAGGTGTCTTGTCTATGTCTACTCTGATTTGTACTCTGTTCATTGTATACACTGTTGTATTCACTGGTTCTCTCCAGAATATATTTGCCAAATCATTTTCAAATAACATAGCTCTTGCTACTTCAGTCACTGATCTATTTCTTCTTTCTACAATGCCATTTTGTTCAGGTGTTCTAGGGGCTAAATACTGTCTTTTAATGCCATTTTCTTCACAAAAGGTGTTAAATTCTCTAGAAGTAAATTCTCCACCTCTATTAGACATCAAACATTTAATATTCATTCCAGATTCATTCTCAACTTTATTCTTAACAATCTTAAACTTATCAAATGCTTCAGATTTTTCTTTAAGAAATGCAATCCACATCATTCTTGTAAAATCATCAACAAGAATCATAAAATACCTTTCTCCATAGAATCTTCTAGTCCTGGTAGGACTGCTCAAATCTATATGAACAATCTCCAGCTTCTATGTAGATGTAAACTTCTTACTAGGAAAAGAACTTCTCTTCTGTTTAGCCATTACACATTCTTTGCAAATCATGTTAGTAGGCTTCATAATCTTAGGTAAATCTCTTACTGCAAGTGTAGTACTTACTTTGACAATGTTATCAAAGTTTATATGACAAAACCTTCTATGCCATAACCGACTATCATCAATCTTAGTAATCAAACATGTCATCTCAGTAAGATTCAACTAAAATACATTACCTTTGGTTCTAGATCCAGTTCTAATCAGATTTCCATCTTTATCCTTTATCACACAAGTTTTCTCAGTAAACCAAACTTGATATCCCTTATCAACTAACTGTCCAACACTCAAAAGATTATGTTTCAATCCATCAACAAAATAAACATCATCAGTATGAGTCTTCCCATCAAGAGTAATAGATCCTATACCTTTAATCAAACAAGGTGCATTGTTTCCAACTCTAACAACTCCTCCATCATATTCATTCAACTTTATGAACTTTTTCATGTCTCTAGTCATGATGTGAACAACCACTATCTATAATCCAATCAACTTTCTTTTCAACTTGAGAAACTAAGGCTTTTTCTTCCTTAACATCAATTTCAGAATTCTCTTCTTTAATTGCTACAAATCCTATGTCATCATTATTCTCAGTATCACTTTCACTTAAAGTTCATTCAATACTAGCTTCAAGATCTTCATCATTAGCATAATAACATTCCTTAGATCTTCTAGGTTTGAAATTTCTTTTGTACTTTTTAACTCTCTTAGGACACTTAGATGCAAAATGACCATATTCTTGACAAGTCCAACATTTAAATATTTTCTTACCATCTGGTTCTCTTTTCACAAGCAAGGCAATACCTTCTTCAATCTTCTTATCTTCTTCATTTCTAGATCTGCTACTGCTAGCATAATCTCCACTCACACTGATGCTTCTTGAAAAAGTAGGGTGAACACTAAGAGAATTGAATGCTATCTCCATTCTAGGTAAGTATACTGATAATCTCAGATTCATTTCTGCTACTTCCAATCTTCCAAGAAGAGTCTCTCTTGTAAAGTTTTAAGTACAAGGTATGACTTGTTCAATCATCTATGTTGTCTACTTAAATACATGAGTCAATGTCCTCAGAATTTTCCATATCACTTCATTCTCTATCTTTGTTCCTCCACAAGATTTTATACCTGTAATAATTTCTAACATTCTACCAATATAGCACCTAATAGATTCATCTTCCAACATTCTTATATCTTCAAATGCACATATCCAATTATGTAATCTAACTCTTTTTTCATGTTCATCACCTTCAAAAGTAGAGTGTAAAGCATTCCAAATTTCATGAGATTTTTTCAAATATTTTACCTCACTATACTCATTCTCTGGAAGTGCTGTCAAAAGTGCTTCTCTTGCAAGTATGTTACACATGAATAGATCTCTCTCTTCCGCAGTACATGTTTCAAGATTGTCCTCTTCAATGATAGTCTTATTATTCTTTGTAATCAACCAATAACCTGGTCCTAAACATAGTAGGCATGTATTCATCTTTTATTTCTAGTTGTCAAAATTTACTCCATCAAACTTAGGGCTTTCTTTCCTAAAATTCACCATGGATCTCCTTAAGTTGTTAAAGTTCATTTTCAAGGACCTGTTGCTTAGATACGAATTGTTAGAAAGTAAAGTCCACCAAGATAAATAAGAGGGGGGGGGGGGGTTTGAATCAGTTATTAGATAATTATAACTTTTATCATCTTCAACAACATTAAACCATATTAGCAATATAATTACCAACCATAGAAAGATATTCATACACAATAACACAATGACACAAGATATGTTGACTAGGGAACCTCTTGATCAAAGAGCAAACCACGGTGGGAATGATGCCCACAAAAGATGCACTAATATTAATATTCCTTGTGAAAGAATGGACTCTGTTAGGATTCTTATGAAATACATTTATTACATATGAATCCCTGTTAGGAGATTTTGAATCCCTATTAAAAGATTCTAACCCGGTTAAGAGTTATGGAAGACAGAAGGACCCACTGCCCAAACAGCTTCAGGGTAAGATCACTGAACACACTATCCAAATAATCTTTGCATTACTCAAAAAAATAATATGTTACCTCTTCTTTGACTATGCCAAGCTACACTCACTATTACATCAGATCTCAATTTCAGATCTCTATACTTCGCATGTCTTCCTTCACAAATTTGCTTTCATACTTAGCTCTTTTCTTCACTTCATGCATACAGAATCACACACAGTCATCTTCTATTACTAATCTATCATCATTACTACTAAATTACAACAAGAAAATACATTCCTTCCTTTATACCACACTCAAATAATTACAAATGAGTCGGCATACAATTACAAAATAAAAGTTTCCACACGCTATATCAAAATTACACAAAACTTTCGGCTTCCAAATACAATAAATCTTCACTCATGTGACCTCAAAGTCTACAATATCATCCATGTCACTATCAATATGTCTTCAAATTCTCTTTAACTGCTCAAAACTAGATTCCATCCTAATTGGAGATATCATCCGATTTCCACAAACCGCTACTCAAGAACACTGCCTGAATACTGCATCCACCAAAATGATTATAAGTTCCATGAATAAATGAATTACTATCTATGCTCTTAACCATAGACATATAACATATCAAAGAGTATAACCTCAACATTGCATAGCTCCAACTACAATAACCCACGTGCGCTAATCCAAACTCTGTCTGCTTCTCTGCAAGTCTTCGGTAAATCACTTTGTTGACATCAATGACAATCATAGTCATGAATGCAACAACAACTACTATAGAATGGCTACCAAACATTAGCATTCATTCCTAACACAATCCTCTTAGAAATCTACATCATAAAGGAAATAATTATAACAAAAAATGTGTAGAATCAAGGCATATCAATTTATGAGCCATGTTCAATTATTTCCACAAATTTTCCTTATCCCAATTGATCAGTATTTAGAAGGAAGTTAAAAAATAGGTTTATCACCAGGACTCAGGGATTGGACATCCTAATGGAGAAGCTAACCTCCTTGTTATAAAAACTCATTTAATTGTCAACCTAGGAACATGTTACTTGAAACGGGCCAAAAAAATATATGCATCGAGAACAGACTCAAACCATGCTATCCTATGCTTGTTGCAAGAAACAAATGCTCTGTAAAATAAATGAAAAAATACTAAAGCATGAGGAATAAAAAGATTAAAAACTCCAAACCATGATACTTAAAATATTCTGCCACTTTGGATGCAGGAAGAAAAAACTAACCTATAGCTTTGGCTACAGGAACATTTTCAACACCGGAATTAAGGCAACAAGATGTAGGAATAAAAATTACAAAAAATGAATATCTAATGTGGATTCCTCACCAAGTGGGCCCCCTTGGATGAGTATCCAAAACTCAATTACATAGTATTAACTCTCAACACTTCATTATCATTGATTTAAGAACAAAATATACTTGTATTCATGAAGACTGGAAAAAAACAACATAAAACTATAACTTCTAAAAACTACTAGCTCCCTCCTTCTCACTTAGGAGTGGGGCTTTATTTAAAGAAAAAGACATCTAACAACTAACTGTTTCATACCATAAAATAAGTATAAAATTTATTACAAAACTATAAAGCATGAATGAGATCATCTTAAAAAATAAAAAAGGAACTACAATAACAAGCAAGAGGAAAAGATCTAGCTTTTCACCATTTCCTGGATTTTCTAATGAACAGGATAACATCTTTGACTCAATCTTCACCTAGCTACTGCCACCTTCATCTTCCAGAACTGAAACCTCAACTATATTAATTTCTTCATTGATCGACTCACTGCAAGACCGGGTTTGGTTGTCCAACACATAGGCGCATTTACCTAGTCATTCTTCTTTACCACGATCTTCATGAAAGTGTTAGAACAAAGATATCCAAGACAAAATCCAAATAAGCATGCATACATACATTTCCATTCAAATAGCTAACTACCTATTAAAAACATAATCACATATTTATCATACTTAATTATAGCATTTATAGATATGTATGCATGTCAAAGCCTTTAAAAACATACCAGATGTCCACATGGCTACATGCCACTGAATGTCATGAAATAATAGAGTAGTTTTAGAGAAAAGTATGATAACATAGGAAATAGGGCATGGCAGGAACTATCCTAGGGTTTAAAAACATGACATAAAAATATCCTATCATTGCCCCCTATGAAGGCTAGTGCCAGTCCTCACGCACTATGACATTTCAAATCCAAGCAAGTATTAAAAAATCCCCATTAATGGTTTCACCTCCACTGGTACTTTTAAGGTGCCAATAAAAACCATTGGAAGGCTCCATTTGTCTCCCTCTACTAGCTTCTATCTTTTCATTCACTTCATTATCCCGACAACTATACAAGGGCCACAAAAGAAGCGGAGGTTGGAAGGTAAGAGGGAGCCATAACTCTGGCCTGACTTGTCTTCCTAACCCGATATACCAATGGACCCTATGCATAGAAGCTCTGAAGTTGATCAAGATATGTGGTTCAACCTTCTTTAAGTCCATTGTTAACATGTTCCACCTCTACATGAGGCCATCAATTGCTCTTTGTCCCTCATGATAGGGAAGCCTTTTAAAATCTATATAAGCTTGCTCTCTAAGACCCATTATTCTTTCTTTGTCTTTTGCTTTATTACACCCACGGGCTATTTTTATCCAGTCACAATACATCATTTTTGGTTTACCATTTTATGGTCTTAAAGGAAGTGTTATTACTTGCTCTTTCTTTCTATATTTCCTCAATTGTTCTCCATAATTGATCTCATTTATTGCCCATGACATAAGGGATGGAAAATTTACATCTCCAATAAATAATAAAGGATTCCAATAAGAAACAGATGGAACAACACAACTGTGTAAGTACAATTCACAAAAATTATTTCTAATAGCATCAGGTTTGTTGGTGCTCAAAAATGTTGGACCGTTTTGAGGCCAACTGATAGGCACAAATAAGTGCCTTTGCAATTTTGAATCGATCGAGCCAAGGCTGGTAGGCCTGAATCAAATGTACTTTCTAACTGCACAAACACATGCATACACAAAAACAATTCCTTCCAAAGGGGGTAATAATCCTTGGAGGAAAAACAATCTAATATCCTAAATTTCAGATAGCTTGAAATCTAAACTAAGGCTAGAAAGTAATGCTAAACCTAATTGAATGCTTTATAAAGAAGATAACAGATAGGATATGTAAACCACAGAAAGAATAAAATGACAATTTCAAATGAATGAATAGACCAATGCCTGATGCCAAATTGGGAATAGAGTTAGATACATTCAATCCTACGTATAAAAAGAGACGGTTTTAAGATAACTCGCTCCTGTAAATCGAGACCATCATGCTACAAGCTTCTATTGAAACAAAATTTAAAACAACTTATACAACAGGTCCTATGGTTTTTCACTCAACTTAAGAGCCCAAGAGGAAACAATAACAAGTTCTCAGACCATGCTACCATTATTCAAATTGTACAAATTAGTCATAAATGAATGCATCAAATAGAAAAACACAGTAGGATACCCTGGTTCACAGAGTAATCCAAGAAACTAATTGAACATAAAAAACTATATTGACATTAAGGTACAAACACTTATCTGATATTTGTACATGGGATTTTGAGCATTAAATTCAAATTCGTGAGTTGGGAGACTTTCCAATTTTTGTCGTGATTGATTGTAATGTCTTTTGTTTACACTTGAATGATTATATATATAAATCCCAATGGTTCCCTGTGAAAGGACATGCCCTTTCACAAGACCTAATTATACAATTATCCCCAAAGTACACAAAATAAACCATAATAATGGTTTTTTTAGGGAAATGTTTCCCATAAATTCAACTTGATTATCTCGCTTTAGGTATTTCTATGCATAATAATCCACATTTAAGTTCCTGCACAAAACACCTAATGTCAGTTAATATTAAAATTTAAAATTGAAATCATTTCATACATAATATATTAGGCCTATACAAAGTTATTCATTATTCATTTATTAATTAGTAATTAATTGAAAATGAATATGTGTCATACTTTATCATGTACTTGATGAATAAGGTGAAAAATGAAAATAAAAAATTGATTATATATCACCCACATTAATTATCAAAAATATAAGCAATCATATTAATTATTAAATGATAAAGGATTTCAATAATGAAATAGTTTCTAAAATTAATAACATTATATTTTAGCACTTTATTTTTATTTTCAAAATAAGACATAACAAAATCATTTACAAACATAACATAATAATGCTACATAGAAATATTAAAAAGCATTTAGGGTAACAAAGGTTTGTTACTCCACCCTTATAAAAGGAGAAATGCATTTACCCCAAAGTCAAAAAACCATTTTAATACAAAATAATATTACAACCACACGTAATACATATATTAATTAACTAATTCCCGAATGAAATTTTTTTTGAAGAAACTACTCCCTGTGTAAGAGGTTGCACTTTATTTCTCACCTGCACATAAAACAAAGATAAATAAATATATCTTCTCCTAATCCTCTTGAAGAAAACAAATGGACTAATTGGTTAGGGGGTAGGAGGGTAGATAGGTAGGAAAAAGGTCGGCTTGAGAGGTTGAGTGTTCAACTCTCTCTCGCTGCCCTTTTTGCTCAACTTATTTTATTTTTTATTTTTAAAATTATTATTTATTCAAAATAAATATGTATTAGAATAAAGCAATTTACAACCTAATACATGAAAATAAAAATAACAAATGCTCATGCCTTTTATCCATTTTAATTTTTATCATAGGAAAGTTATAAAATATGAAAATTAAGATCATACTTCCCTGACAATTTTGTATATATTTTGGCCTGAATTTTTAGGTGCCAACAGTGGCTCTAATTGGAGACGTGTGTCCATACTTAGACACAGCGAGAATCCAAAACTTCTCTAGAGGAAGTAGACCACTTTACAACATAATGTTAATGTCCTTTGTAAAGATATTTCATAATAATATGTTTTTCCATTAAAATGTAAATAATAAAAGTATAGAAAAACAATAATATTTTGGATACCAAAATAATGAAAGAAAAGACTTACCTCAAATGTATTTACCTTTTGTTCTTCTTCCATTGAAAGCCCATTTCATGTAAAATAACTTTATTCCTCTCTGTAACAACTTATGCACGATATCCACAGAACCAAGTAGTAAAATGTTACGCAGAAGCTATTCCTGATCTACTTTACTAAAATAAGCTTCTATCAATATATGCTTTGGAGTTGGCATTGTTTTTTATTGAATCTTATGTTTCCATCGACTATTGGTGGAGGCTCTGATTTGGAGTAAAAAATAATTTGTTCAGTTTCTGGCTGCCACATTTTGACTAACAATTGGTGCTGGGTCAACAAGCTCTGAATCTTATTATTCTGGCTCATCAACTCTATCAATTATATCTACCAGCTTGGATGCTACTAGTAGTTACTTTGCTGATAATGCATATTTTGACCAGACATTTCTTCTCCATCATTAATGTGCTGAATATTTATTCTTCTAATTTTTGGCACATTTTTGTAGAGAATTTAGAAGAAATACTAAATTCTGGAAATGCACAAAAATGCTATGTTTTCAGCAATGAAGAAATTCTAAATCCCCAAAATAGGGAAAACATAAGAGCTAGAGAATTTATGCAAGAATCTACTTGCTTCTATTCAAACAAAACACTTCTACAATTACAAATTAAACTTGCAACTGCTGGAGCTGCATACAAAATTCTATGAACTTCACAAATCTCTTATAAGATCATCTGAAGCAATCACTGCTTAACAGAAAGATCATTCACATCTCTGATAAAAATAGAGTATTAAAAAAAACATCTCTTTGCTACTGCATAAAAGAGAAATTACATTCATGCATACTGCTGAAAGAATAAAGTTATTCTTTACTTTATAAAGAAATTGCTGTCCAAAAGAAGAAGAAGGAAGAAAGAAGAAGTCTGTAGAAGAAATTAGATTTCCCCAAATTTGATTTGAACTTATCTTTCAAAGTCCACAAAAAATATCAGACTTTAAACTTTATTAAAAATAAAGTCAATTATGGAGGCTAAAGACAATCTGATTTGATTTGAAAATCCAACACTCCCCCATTGTCTTGAGTTGACAAACAAGATCATGTTTGATCCAAACTAACTATGCCAAGATTTCTCCTTAGGTGCTCAAAACTTGCAATGCCCAATGGCTTGGTGAAAATGTCTGCTAGCTGCTGCTCTGACCTGCAAAACTCTATTTTTGTTTCACCATTCTCAAATAATTCTCTGATAAAATGATATCTGATTTCAATGTGCTTGCTTCTTCCATGAAACACTAGATTCTTTGACAAAGCTATTGAGGAAATATTGTCACAAAATATTGTAGTTCCATCCTCTTGTTCTTGCTTCAAATCTACTAAGATCCTTCTTAGCCAAATAGCTTGACATGCTGCTGCATTCGCTGCTATATATTTAGCCTCTGCTGTAGATTGAGAAACTATGGGTTGCTTCTTAGAAGCCCATGAGATTACACCAGAACCCATGTGAAAGATATATTCAGAAGTGCTCTTCCTATCATCCAAACTTCCTGTCCAATCACTATCTATGTAGCCAATAAGATTAAAAACATTTACTATGGTATACAAAATACCATATCCCTTGGTTCCTTTCACATACCTTAGGATTCTCTTTCCCGCTTGCCAATGGGAGTCCTTTGGAGTTTCCATAAATCTAGAAATCAAACTTATGGCATGCATAATGTCTGGCCTTGTAGCTGTTAAATACATCAAACTTCCAACTAAACTTTTATATAAAGTTGGATCCACATTGCTGCTGTAATCTTGCTTGCTTAACTTCAAACCTACTGAAGTTGGTGTTGGAGTAGGCTTGCTACTTTGCATTCTAAATCTCTCTAAAATCTGGTTTGCATATATTTCTTGAGAAATTAAAATACCATCATGCATTTGTTTTACTTCTATGCCTAGAAAATATCTCAAGAGACCTAAGCCTGACATTTCAAACTCCCTTTTCATGGCCTCTTTAAAATTAGCAATGAGGAAATCATTATCCCTAGTAAAGATTAAATCATCAACATATAAGACAATAATTAAAATATTACCATTAGCTGCCTTGATGTAAAGAGTGGGCTCACCATCACTTTTACTAAAGCCATTGCTCATCAAATATGAGTCAATTCTGCTATACCAAGCCCGTGGAGCTTTCGTAAGCCCATAAAGAGCCTTCTTCAGCCTATACACTTTACTTTCATGACCTGAAACTTCATAACCAGGTGGTTGCTTCACATAAACCTCTTCTTTCAATACTCCATTCAAGAAGGTAGACTTCACATCCATTTGATAAACATTCCATTTGTGTTGGGCTGCAATTGCTATGACAGCATGCACGGTTTCCATTCTAGCAACTGGAGCATAGGTCTCATCATAATCTCTACCAAACTACTATTTGTACCCCTTGACCACCAATCGAACCTTATGCCTGTCTATTTTTCCTTTAGCATTGCTCTTGGTCTTGTAAACCCATTTAACTCCAATAATTTTCTTGTTTGGAGGTAAATTAGTGAGCTCCCAAGTTTCATTTCTTTTTATTGCATCCATTTCCTCATCCATGGCCTTACACCATTTTTCTTCTTTTTCAGCATCCTCAAAATAAATTGGATCACTATGAGAAAATAATGTAAAATTAATATTTCTTCTTACCTTTGGAATTATTCTGAGAGTTGCTGGCTCCCTCATTTGTGGCTACTCGTTCTGAGCTTTCTCCTCCACCATTTTGTTGTTTGGAGTTACCATGACCTCTGCCTCTTGAACCTCTTCCAGAATTATTTTTGCTTCTTCCCTTACCTCTTGCATTGGCTTGAGCTCCGAAAGCTTGCTCTTGAGAAGAATTTGCTAATCTATTTATGCGATGCTCATGGGTTTGGAAAGAACCCATCAACTCATCAACAATCATTAATGAGATCCTTTGCCTCTTCAATGGCAATAACTAAATTATCAAATTTTGAGGGCAGACTTCTCAAAACTTTTTCTACTATTCTTTGGTCATCCATGGTTTCTCCATTGGTTCTCAACTGGTTTATCAAACCAGAGAGTCTTGAGCTAAAATATGAAATGGACTCATTGTCCTTCATGAGAAGAGTCTCAAACTCTCATCGAAGCATTTGGAGCTTCACCAAACAAACTTTCTCAGTCCCTTTAAAACTTGTGTGAAGAATATCCCAAGCTTCTTTGGAATAATTAGCTGCTGCTATTCTGGGAAAGATTGCCTCTATCAAGGCAGTTTCTATCAAGCTTAAAGCTTTTGCATCTTTACTTCTTGACTCCTTCAACTGAGTCTTTTGATTATTTGTGAGGGTAGCAAACTGAACTGGGTCAGTCACATCCATGAATCCATTGACCACAAGTTCCCACAGATCATTTGCTGTCATAACAGTCCTCATCTTCTTTGCCCAAACATCATAATTTCTTCCATTGAAGGATGGTGGCTGCTGCCAAATTTTTTTCTACATCTCCAACCATGTCTCCTGTGCAATATAAACAAATACCCAGAAAAAATAAATGCCCAAATTCACAAGGCTTGAAGGTCAATCAGCTCTGATACCATGTAGAGAATTTAGAAGAAATACTAAATTCTAGAAATGCACAAAAATGCTCTATTTTCAGCAATGAAGAAATTCTAAATCCCCAAAATAGGGCAAACACAAGAGCTAGAGAATTTATGCAAGAATCTACTTGCTTCTATTCAAACAAAACATTTCTACAATTACAAATTAAACTTGCAACTGCTAGAGCTGCATACAAACTTCTATGAGCTTCACAAAGCTCTTACAAGATCATCTGAAGCAATGACTACTTAATAGAAAGATCATTCACATCTCTGATAAAAATAGAGTATTCAAAGAAACATCTCTTTACTGCTACATAAAAGAGAAATTACATTCATGCATACTGCTGAAAGAATAAAGTTATTCTTTACTTTATAAAGAAATTACTATCCAAAAGAAAAAGGAAGAAAGAAGAAGTCTGTAGAAGAAATCAGATTTCCCCAAATCTGATTTGAACTTATCTTTCAAAGTCCACACAAAATATCAGACTTTAAACTTTATTAAAAATAAAGTCAATTATGGAGGCTAAAGACAATCAGATTTGATTTGAAAATCCAACAGTTTTTTATAAATCTGGGCAATTCTAGGGCTCATGCACACTCCAAAATGATAAAAAAATGTTGTAAAAATATCCCCCATGTTGAGGTATATGGTTGGGGCAATCATTTTATGCTGAAAACTATCATTTACAGCACCTATATGACCCCCAAAAATGGGTCCAAATATCTACACGAGATTATAATTTGTCTGGCTATTTTTGCACATTTTTGGGCATTTTTTAGTATGTTGGCATCCCAAAAACACATTGAAGTGCCACAAAATTTTCCTTTGGTTATGGGAAAAGGCTTGGGAGTAATTCTAGATGTAGAAATACTCATTTGCTGCTAAAAAATGGCCTCAAATCTAGAGCCTAAATACAAAAACCTGATTCCTTTTTTTTTTAACGACATCTATAAAACTTTCTTCTCCTTCAATTAAAAACATGGATTCACAAAAACTTCATATCTAATATGACTCCACACATCAGCCATTGATAATAAAATATTATTGTTGCTATATGTGCCATGTTCAAAATATGATTAATGAATATTATTATTTTGCAACTTGGTAGATTTTGATAACATTCATATGAAAAATTACTAAAGATATTTAAATATACAAACAATAATTGATAGAAGAATATTTGAGCATGAAGAAACTAAGGTCCAAAAATGCATACCTCAAACAATTTAGCATTTGTGAATACCCTATAATTGTTTGGAAAAAAGTTTGCATTCTGGTCATTGATCTGGGACCTTTGAATTTGCAAAAAATAAAATCAAAGTTCCACCGGTGGCTTTTTCAGTGCAATTTATTCTTTTCCTCTATCAAAAACTTTGTTTTGATCATGTAAGAGTAGTAAAAATCTGAAAACATCATTATCTATCACTTTACTAATTAAATATCTTCTAATCCATCTTAAATTACTATGTTTTTCTTTGAATATATGATTTTTAGAGTTTAACTCCTTTTGTAACATTCGTGAAATAAAATCCCCATATTGATATTTGAAAAATAATTTGTAAAAAAACCTCCAATTCTTATAATGAATCATTATATTATTAATATGGATGTTCTCAAAAAAAATTTTATAAAAAATATTATCATAGTAATCCCTAAAATCATTAACAATACTGGTGAAGTTTTTCATCTTCTCTATTTGTATCCTTCCGAATTTGGGGAATGAATGTTTCTTTTCAATATTAGTCCAATATGATATTTTTTTCCCCTTTTCATACAATAATTTTAAGAAAATATAAATATTAATGTTGAATGTATTAGAAATATCTTTAGAAGGGTTTGCAAAAATACTTACCTGCTGGTAGTAGTACATACCTGGGTTGAACACATCATCTAATGGTAACTTTTCATGAATGCATCATTTAATATCTTTTGCATGATCATTGCATAAGAATACATCAGATGTATTATAATGCAATCCTTTATTGAATGGATTCCGTTGAGAATCCTTTTGTGCTTCATCAACAGAAGCAATATTTTTACTAGCATCATCCATTATATTTGTATATGGACTTATTTCATTCCCATTCTCTTGATATGATTTTATCTCATAAAAAGGATTATTGATTATTCCTCCATATCCTTTGAGACGTCATTATTTAAGAGATTTGAAGATTCTTCTGAGATATAATCAAAAGTCCTATCCTGTAGAACTTTATCTTCATCTTCACCAGGTACCTCATGAATGTGTATTGACTTGTTGATTTGATTATTCTGATATATTGAGAAAATCTTTGTTTCATTTTTCTTCACATATTTTTGATATTCAATATCCAATAAATCCGAAATTTGTTCCGTACTGAGGTGATTTTCTTCCTCACCATCATGGCCATTGATACTTGTCTCCATACAAGTCTTACCATGTACAGGTTCTTCCTCATCCTGATTTGACTTCTCTTGTTCATCTGAATCTAGAACATCATTAGGTTTGTGTGCCCCTTTTGTAACTTTATCATTTTCTTCCATTACAACTTCGTATGCAATTTTAAGAAGTTTTACCTGTTCACAAGTTACTCCTAAACTGTATATTTTGTTTGAAAAACTTGGCCTGATATCAGAAGGTATTTTACTGAAGATATCCATCATCCTCATAAACAAACTCACCACATTTTCATTATCATACCATTCTAAAGTAATGAATGCATTCAAGGGAGACATGTCTGATTCATCCCCCTGGTGTTGATTGTCATAGTGATCATTAATGTTCTCTTGATCGTTATCCATGTTATATAATAGATTAGAAAAAACTTTAAAATAATCATTGTCGCTTCCTGTAATCCTTTCTTCATTGTTTGGTTCTAGTTCGATGAATCGCTTGTTCTTTAGAGATCTTCTCCCTAACATAGGCTTTGCTTGAAATTGAATTTTAGAGTCACCACCTCACCTTCTACGAGGAATTAACAACTGCTCTGAGTCCTGTATCCCAGTAGAGTCTTTACAACATTAACCAGAGATCCTGAAACTGCATTTCACTGATAGGCTCCCCAATGGAGTCGCCAATTTGTTGGTGCTCAAAAACGTTGGACCATTTTGAGGCCAATTGATAGGCACAAATAAGTGCCTCTACAATTTTGACTCGATCGAGCCAAGGCTGGTAGGCCTGAATCAAATGTACTTTCTAACTGCACAAACACGTGCATAAACAAAAACAATTCCTTCCAAAGGGGGTAATAATCCTTGGAGGAAAAACAATCTAATATCCTAAATTTCAGATAGCTTGAAATCTAAACTAAGGCTAGAAAGTAATGCTAAACCTAATTGAATGCTTTATAAAGAAGATAACAGATAGGATATGTAAACCACAGAAAGAATAAAATGACAATTTCAAATGAACGAATAGACCAATGCCTGATGCCAAATTGGGAATAGAGTCAGATACATTCAATCCTATGTATAAATGGAGATGGTTTTAAGATAACTCACTCCTATAAAGCAAGACCATCACCCTACAAGCTTCTATTGAAACAAAATTTAAAACAACTTATACAGCAGGTCCTATGGTTTTTAACTCAACTTAAGAGCCCGAAAGGAAATAGTAATAGGTTCTCAGACCATGCTACCATTATTCAAGTTGTACAAATTAGTCATAAATGAATGCATCAAATAGAAAAACACAGTAGGATACCCTGGTTCATAGACTAATCCAAGAAACTAATTGAACATAAAAAACTATATTGACATTAAGGTACAAACACTTATCTGATATTTGTACATGAGATTTTGAGCATTAAATTCAAATCCGTGAGTTGGGAGACTTTCAAATTTTTGTCGTGATTGATTGTAATGTCTTTTGTTTACACTTGAATGATTATATATATAAATCTCAACGGTTCCCTATGAAAGGACATGCCCTTTCACAAGACCTAATTATACAATTACCCCCAAAGTACACAAAATAAACCATAATAATGGTTTTTTAAGGGAAATGTTTCTCGTAAATTCAACTTGATTATCTCACTTTAGGTATTTCTGTGCATAATAATTCACATTTAAGTTCCTGCACAAAACACCTAATGTCAGTTAATATTAAAATTTAAAATTGAAATCATTTCATACATACTATATTAGGCCTATACAAAGTTATTCATTATTCATTTATTAATTAGTAATTAATTGAAAATGAATATGTGTCATACTTTATCATGTACTTGATAAATAAGGTGAAAAATGAAAATTAAAAATTGATTATATATCACCCACATTAATTATAAAAAATATAAGCAATCATATTAATTATTAAATCACAAAGGATTTCAATAATGAAATAGTTTCTAAAATTAATAACATTATATTTTAGCACTTTATTTTTATTTTCAAAATAAGACATAACAAAATCATTTACAAACATAACATAATAATGCTACATAGAAATATTAAAAAGCATTTTGTTGGAAATATTCAGGAATTAACCAAGTTACTGAGAGGGGAGGGGTGAATCAGTAACTCCAAATTTTCTTTCAATTTTAACATGTAATTTACTTTTAACCTTTGCATACAGAAAGCATGAAACTTAAAAGCATTCACAATAATGACACATAGATTTGGTTACCCAGAAACCTTCCAAAAGAAAGTAAAACTGGGGTGGGGATGAAACCCCACAAAGCTTTAATACTGCAGAATATAGTTGGCCGGTTAAGGCTTACAATTTGATCACTTTTGATGATCTGCCCTGTTAGGAGCAATAAGGATTGCTAAATCCACCCTGTTAAAGGATTTACAAACATACAATGAAGTATGCACTCGGTAAAGAGATTTTACAAAAGACTGTTAAGTCTACCCGGTTAAAGGATTTAGTACTGATTCACCTGTTAGAATGAAACAGTAGATCTCTGGCTTTGCAACTGGATTGCTGATTGAGATTCGCTGATGTACTGATCACCTTCTGTGATGAATTTGTCTTTGCTGTTCCTTATACTTCTGAAGCCTTCTGTAATTCGCTTATCTCTGCCTTTTTTTTTCTTTCACATATATTCTTCTTTCATACATCTTGACATTTTTACAACATTGTTTATATACAAGTCTTAAACAATTAATTACAATTATAATTACAAAGTCGGCTTGACAAATAAACATAAGTGCTACTAAGTCGGCCCAAGTATGGTTACACGGTTCTTGCAAACTAACTCGGTGACTTTCTGATACTCGGCGTCCACTGCATTACTCGGCATCGTCATGCACTCGGTAGAAGTGAAGGCACGGTTCATACTGATCACTCGGTAGGTTTTGAACTCGGTAAATACTGGTGACTCGGTAGACATGATGTTACTCGGTTTACACTGTCCTGTTCAGTTTGTACTAACTTGCTCGGTTTGCACTGTCTGCTCGGTTTGCACTGTCTGCTCGGTTTGCACTGTTTGCTCGATTTGCACTGTCTGCTCGGTTTGCACTGTCTGCTCGATTTGCACTGTCTGCTCGGTTTGCACTGAGAACGCAAATAAGTGTTGTCACTAGTGGCAATTCTGCTTAATGCCAACAATCTCCCCCTTTGGCATTAGTGACAAAAACACTTATTGGCCAAAACTTATATACATGAATCATGCTGAGTTTTATTTTGATTTTTCAAAATATAGGGCTTTATACATTGTCTCCCCCTTTCAATGTGCTTACTGTTTCTATACAAATCTTCTTCTATACACATCTCCCCCTTTTTGACGATAATGCCAAAGGTGTGTATACAAGTTATTTATAGAGAGAATCCAAAATTTGATAGAAAATCAGAATGTACCTTCATTATTAGTGCCAGGGTTCTGTCCCAACTTTCTTGCAGGATCTTACATGTTTGTATAGCAATTTGGACTTCTGCAGAGAGTTCAATCATGTGATCTGCTATAGAGAAATGATTGTCATGAATCAATGTTTTGGAATGTTCAATGTGCTTATACATTGTATTCATGATGGGAAGGATCATGTGTTGGATGTCTAGCAGTGTGGACCGGATCCTTGTGTCTTCTTTCAGTAGATCAGACTGCATATTTGATAGGTGTGAAATTTTCATGTGATGAGGAGAGCTTGAACTTGGTTCAAGTTGCAGCTTCTGTATGCTAATCTTCATGTCCTCATCCATTTTATTCATTTTATCCTTAACATCCTTTGTGAACTCGGCAATGTTGCACAGTCTGGCCAAAAGAGAGGTAGCATTCGAATAGATAGATTCAGTGTTTGACAAAACTGAAGACAATTCTACTTGGTTAATAGCTATGTGCTGAGCAATGTGCTCAAGCACTTTATTGTTGAATCTCTTCTCGGCTCTTTCAACTAATTTTTCTGTCCCAGATGAATCCTCATTGTATTTATCAACTGCTTCTGCTAATTGTAACAAAACATGTTGGGAGGAGTCTACTTTAATGCCTAATGCATTAGACAAAATGTCCTTAGCATCCTTGATGATTTGATATTCCTTGTCTCTCTCCTCTTTAAGCTTCTTTTATTTTGCTTTCCTTTGGAGGATCTCACCTATATTTTGCATTTGGTCCGCTGATAGATTTGCAAAATCTAATGTAGGAATCTCTATCTCTTCATCTAGGTCTATATCCTCTACTACATTCTTACCCAAAAATTTTATACTCGGTAGAGCCTTAGGCTTATCTGAACTTAATGCTTTGGTAGTAGTGACAGTAGATAAAGTAGGGCTGGCTATAAATACTGGTATACTTTCTACTAGAGAGCTTAAAATATTTACACTTGAAGATTCAAAAATTGGAAAACTTACTGCTGGAAAACTTGATGATGTGGGAGACTGCAACTCGGTAGAAGAAATGGTAGCTGCTTCTGTTGTTGCTATGGATGATTGGAAAAATGTGGAAGTTGTCACAACCATGCTTGAAGGTGTCTCCGGGCTGGATATAGAAACTTTTACTGGAGAGGTAGGAAGGGATGCAATGACTTCTGCTGCTATCCTCACAGTATCATCTACCTCAGTGTCTTCTTCTTGTTCATCACTGTCATCTTCAATATCTTTTATTATTACTATTTCAATACTCGGTGGTGAAGGTGGTATATGTTCTTCCATGTAGCATTTGCAGCCTTCACAACCGATTCAATATTGTTGATCAAAATCAAACAAGTATTGAACTTCAATGTCATCTTATTTTCATTTTCTTTTAATGCTTTCTTTACTTCATCATTTTTCAAGCTCGGCATCAACTGTCTCAGGGTTTGATCAAATATGTCTATTACAGTTTGCTTTGCATTGCTCCATCTCATTTTTATTGGATTTAATAGAACTGCTGGAACCTGTGGGGCTATTTCTTCAGGAGAGTATTTCCACTGTCCCATCTTTTCAATAACAGCATCTTCTATTTCCTTCTGTTCTATTTCCGATCTGGTTTCATATTTTAAGGATTTTATGTTACTTACTCTAGATCCTGATCTGTCTCTAAAGAGTTTGAGCTTTTCTTGAAGGTTTAGAGGAGGCCTTTTGAATACTATGTCTTTATCTGCCTTGTCTGCCTTGTCTACCTTGCCTCTTGTATTTCTCCTTGTAAATACAGCAGTAGGAGGCTTAGGTGCCTTAGTGATGAAAACTTTTCCTTTCTTCTTTGCAGGTTCTGGTTCCTCTATTTTCTCATCCTTTTCCTCTTCTTCTTCATCTTTTTCTTCTTTGTCCTCGGTTATCATTTGCATTTTGGCTATCCTCTTCTTTCCTTTGTTTACCACCTGTGGAAGCTTTATGCTTAGTTCAATTCTCACCTTAGCTTCATCATATGTTCCAAAATATGGAGCTTTGGGATTGACAGGCTGATTAAGAAGAGCTTCAATGATATTTTTGGTTTCATCAATATTTACCTCATAAGGAAGAGGTTTTACATATACAGTCCTCGGTTTAACTGCTTGAATATATATATTATCACAATCCACCATAAAACAAATGTCATCTTTGTAATCTTCCACCAACTTCTGTGGAATCCGGAATCTGTCATTCATTTTCTCTTTGAAAGACTCAAAATAATTATCCATGATGCTTTCAAAATTTTCACCCATTTCTGAGATGTATTCATTTATTTCATAGAGGACTGGCACATCTTTTCTCCATACAACTTTTCCTTTAGAAGGGAAGAATTTCTGAACATAGAAGAATAAATAGATCAATAAGGATCCAAACTTACATGGATTGTTTTTGGAAGTTTTAATGCTTTCCATGTTTTTGTTAAACTGCTTTAACAATAAGTCTGCTAGGTCAAATGTTAAGTTATTCTTGACCACTTTGTATGCTAGGTCAATAGCTTCACAGGAGACACTGTTCTGTTGACTAGAACTGTAAATCTTATGGGCAATAATGTGTGTACCAAACTTCAGTTCAGCATCAGTAATGCTGCTAACTTTCATGCCTCTACCGTCCCACTCGGCTGGGGTTTTCTTCTCTAGTTCCGTCCGACCTAGGGTTTTGGTAGTTTTTGCTTTGTTCAACATGGGAAGACCGGTGACTTGTTGAATCATCTTCTTTGTAATCTCAATAGGTTGCTCAAGCCAAATCTTGCCATCATGTACACGGATGAGAATGTATCTAACCCATTTATCTCAAAAGTTTTGAGGTAGATGTGCAATGTGAACTAAACCTTTATCTTCGAGATGTTTTTGCTCGGGTTTTAGAATACCATCCACACACAGTTCCTCATGCACAATATCTAGTTCTAGGTTCCCCATTTCATGAATTGAATAGTTAAAATGATTGCGGATATCGTTAATAAGTAGTACCTTAGGAGGAATCTGAGATTGAGCTCCGTTCGGATCTAGGGCTGCTGCAATTGCGGGCACGATCTTGAAATCTGGTGCTTTCCATTCCCCTTGGACTAACATATCAGATCCTTTCTTCGCTGAAGTGCTGGATGATGCCATGATAGCTCACAGAAAATTCCTTTCGCAAAAGTATTGAATCGCTGGGTTGCTCTTGAAATTTTCTGCTCTCAAAGTGCTAAAGGTTCGCAGTGAAGAATGAGTTCGATTACTTGCTTTTTGTTTACAACTCTGTCATTAATGCTTAGTACAAATTAGGGTATGAATTCTGACAGACTGTCACCCACTAAGAATTAATTGCTCGGTAAAGACTTCGCAACTCGGTGAACTCGAGAATTCATATTGCTCCGACCTCGCTCGGTGAAGACTGATACCGACCTCCTTGCATCTTGCATACTGATTTAGATCTTTCTTTTAATTTCAGTTCTGGAACTGCTTGAAATTGGTCTATGAGAATACAGTTCCAGTGCTTTCTTGGAAATTTAGTTTGAGTCGGTAGAGCCATCCATTCCATTACTTGGACTAGATTGCTCGGTAGCTTTAGGAATCCATTTTTGTCTCACCTGTTTCCTGACTTTAGTTGCTTCATTCTTCTTTCCATCTTCAACTTCACTAGCATTCATACAGTTTCTGGCTATGTGACCGAGTTTAGTGCATTTGAAGCATCTTACGGTAGTATCTCTTTTCCTTAGATGATGTTTTATGCAATTCATGCCAATGTGTCCATATTCTCCACAGTAATGACATCTACACCAGGTGTTGTAGTCCCATCCAAACATTGCTTTCATAATTTGTTCTGCTGGATTAAATGTCTTGGATCTGCACTCGGATGCCTTGTGACCTTGTTTGTTGCACTTGTGACAATTACCTCTGAATCTAGGTTTTTCCCTGCATTCATTTGCTTTGTGACCAGGTTGATTGCAGCTGTAACATTTTCCATTGAATTCTGCTTTTTCATTGTTCCAACATTTATTTGAAGTATGTCCTATTTTACCACAATGATTACAAGTAGGTTTTTGATTTCTTTGAGTACCTTGCTTAGAGGATTCGCCTTCTCCTTTGTATCCAAGTCCTGCTTTTCCTTTTTGCCTATGAAGATTTCGCTCATACAGCTGATTCAAGTCTTCTTGGCTTTTCAGCATTCCTTCATTGATTTGTTTTTCAGCGTTTAGGTCATCCACCAATCTTAGATTGATTTCCTTTTCAGATCTTAGTTCTTCTCTTGTGCTTTCTATTTCTGATCTTAGATTCAGAATTTCCTCATTTGTATGAGAGATCTGATCAATTAGGTTTTCTAGCTGAAGGGTTTTATTTTGGACTTCAATGTTTCTTCCATCTAATTCATCTTTCAACTTGTTTCTTTGTTCCAAGATCTCACAGAATCTTGTAGAGTGTAGCTCTTGTTCTCTTTTCAATTTTCTCACTTCTTCCTGCAGAGACCCATTCTTTTCTAGGAGTTCTTTGACAACATTGTTTGCTTCATTTGAGTTATTTGAGGGAAAAAGATCTTCAATCTTTTCTTCAATGTAATTCTGATCATTCATCTGATTTGCAAGTTCCTTCCTTCTTCTTAGGGATTCGGAAAGATGTTCTTTTGCTTCTTTGAGTTTAGCTATGGCCATTTCCAGATCTAGCTTTTTATTTTCAATCACCTTGTTCAGTTTGAATACCTCCATTGTCCTGGATCTTTGCTCAAGCTAGTTAAGCTTTATCTTGAGAACCAATGCTGCTCTGATACCAATTGTTGGAAATATTCAGGAATTAACTGAGTTACTGAGAGGGGAGGGGTGAATCAGTAACTCCAAATTTTCTTTCAATTTTAACATGTAATTTACTTTTAACCTTTGCATATAGAAAGCATGAAACTTAAAAGCATTCACAATAATGACACATAGATTTGGTTACCCAGAAACCTTCCAAAAGAAAGTAAAACTGGGGTGGGGATGAAACCCACAAAGCTTTAATACTGCAGAATAAAGTTGGCCGGTTAAGGCTTACAATTTGATCACTTCTGATGATCTGCCCTGTTAGGAGCAATAAGGATTGCTAAATCCACCCTGTTAAAGGATTTACAAACATACAATGAAGTATGCACTCGGTAAAGAGATTTTACAAAAGACTATTAAGTCTACCCGGTTAAAGGATTTAGTACTGATTCACCTGTTAGAATGAAACAGTAGATCTCTGGCTTTGCAACTGGATTGCTGATTGAGATTCGTTGATGTACTGATCACCTTCTGTGATGAATTTGTCTTTGTTGTTCCTTATACTTCTGAAGCCTTCTGTAATTCGCTTATCTCTGCCTTTCTTTTTCTTTCACATATATTCTTCTTTCATACATCTTGACATTTTTACAACATTGTTTATATACAAGTCTTAAACAATTAATTACAATTATAATTACAAAGTCAGCTTGACAAATAAACATAAGTGCTACTAAGTCGGCCCAAGTATGGTTACACGGTTCCTGTAAACTAACTCGGTGACTTTCTGATACTCGGCGTCCACTGCATTACTCGGCATCGTCATGCACTCGATAGAAGTGAAGGCACGGTTCATACTGATCACTCGGTAGGTTTTGAACTCGGTAAATACTGGTGACTCGGTAGACATGATGTTACTTGGTTTACACTGTCCTGTTCAGTTTGTACTAACTTGCTCGGTTTGCACTGTCTGCTCGGTTTGCACTGTCTGCTCGGTTTGCACTGAGAATGAAAATAAGTGTTGTCACTAGTGGCAATTCTGCTTAATGCCAACACATTTAGGGTAAAAAAGGTTTGTTACTCCACCCTAATAAAAGGAGAAATGCATTTACCCCAAAGTCAAAAAACCATTTTAATACAAAATAATATTACAACCACACGTAATACATATATTAATTAACTAATTCACGAATGAAAAAATCAAATAAAATGGGGTAAAATTATTTACACCCACTTTGCCCTAAAATTAAGATAAAAGCATAAAGTGAAAAACTTCTTTTTGGGATTTGAAACTAAAGAATAAAATCAATTAATTACTATTCAAACCCTAAAAGATAAATAATCAACTTACATGCCTTTTCACCCTAAAATATTAATATTAAAAAAAATCAAGGTGGAAATATCAAATTAAATGTAGGGATACATTTATAAAAATTAATATAAAAAACCCTAAAAAGATTTACATTCATCAAAATATATCCCCTTTTATCATATTTTAACTTTTAGGGTTTTTGGGGGAAATCACAAGTTAAAAATTGAAACAATTATTGATGATCCTAAAATTTAAAAACTTTATCTCATAAACAATATTAATTTTAATAATTTATTTTAAAGGAGATAAGATTAACTTTAATTTATACATTTGTTTACACACATACTATCAAGGAATAATATAGAGTAATTGGTAGGGGTAGAGTCGAGTAGTTAGGTAGGAAATGGAATGGATCGAGAGGTCAAGTGTTCAACTCCCTCTCCCCATTCTTTTTCCTAAAATTGGAAAAATAAATAAATACATAGAGAAATTCCTAATCTAAAAGTTAATTTGGGAAGAAACTACTCTCTGTGTAAGAGGTTGCACTTTATTTCTCACCTGCACATAAAAACAAAGATAAATAAATATATTCTCCTAATCCTCTTGAAGAAAACAAATGGACTAATTGGTTAGGGGGTAGGAGGGTAGATAGGTAGGAAAAAGGTCGGCTTGAGAGGTCGAGTGTTCAACTCCCTCTCGCCGCCCTTTTTCTCAACTTATTTTTTATTTTATTTTTAAAATTATTATTTATTCAAAACAAATATGTATTAGAATAAAGCAATTTACAACCTAATACATGAAAATAAAAATAACAAACTCTCACGCCTTTTATCCATTTTAATTTTTATCATAGGAAAGTTATAAAATATGAAAATTAAGATCATACTTCCCTGACAATTTTGTATATATTTTGGCCTGAATTTTCAGGTGCCAACAAGGTGCACCATCATAAAGAACCACAAATTCTTGTCATGAGGTTATGCTTGGTTTTAGGTCCTTGATAATTCTCTCTAATTTAAATATAATAAATTGTTCCTCCAAACACAATGCATACACCCATGGGGGTGGTGTGCACTCCATTAGTTGGAGAACTAATTCAATGGCTGAATCTAACTTGTAGGGCCTGCACTTCTTGTTTTTTCTTATTTATCTCTTTTTTCAATTCATTCCTCTCTATTTTCCACATAGATTTTTCAAGTTTCATTTTATTAAAATAATCCGAGAGAGATTGGAAAGTTACCTTTTCCTGTTCCATTTCCAAATCCTTCTCTTCACTCTTGTTTTCCTTTCTATCTCTTACAAACACTATCATTTGACATTCTATTGTTGGTTCTATGGCAACAATCAGGGCATCATTCCCTTGAATTTCCTCTTAAGGAAAAGGTTGACTAACAATTTCCTCTTCTTGAACATTTTCTTTTTCATGACATGCATCTACATGTACCTCCTTTATTACATCTGTAAACTCATTAGATGGGCTATCTCCTTGAGGTCCTTCTGCCAATGGTTCTTCCATGGGAATTTATGGGACATTTTCTTGATTATCCTTAGAAGTCATATTTGGTGTTACTAACTTCCTCACATGGAGTCAGACACTCCTTCTTGGAGGTGTTTTTGTGGAAGCTATAGGATATTTCTAGGAGGAACTCTTCTTCCTTTTTGTAGAAGTGGTTGTAGGAGACTCAACTGTAGGAGGGGTATCTTTGAAAGCATCATTTGTAGGGGAAAAAGTCTATGTATTGGGTTTTCTCCTCTTATAACCTAAGGGGATATGTTTGGGAGCGATTACTACCTCCTCGGCTATATCATTTGTTATTTTCCCCTTTCCTTTATCTTTTTGGTGGACACTATGAGTTGCAAAAGCCATGGGAATATAATGTGCTTCAGTATCAACATTAGGGTTTGGACTCCCTGATGCCCTAGTTTCTTGTCTTTCTTCCTCAGGAGGAGCATTAGAAGTAGAGGTCTCCCGTATTAGAGACAAGGTTTCTTCTGGAACATTCCCTTGTTCCTCATGAATTCTGTAAGAAGGTGCTACACCATTTAATTGCACTTATCATGCCAAAAAAGTCCTCCCAATTCATGGGGGATGCATCTCTTAAAGATCTTTCCACCAAAATTTTGATCAACCCCTGGTGGGTTACGGCATTCTGCCATCTTTTCTTAACCTCTTCTGAACTCAAATTCAACATGGAATAAAGGAAATTGAGAACATTCATAGTTAGCCCATGCTATAAATGACCGAGTAATTTAAAATGCATTGCATGGAAGAAAGAGAAACGTCCCTTGCAAGTCAAATACCTGATAATATGGACTACAAGTTGTGCATATGCTGTGGGTAGGGACAATCATTTGGCTCCTTGCTTGTTTGCTTCAAGCTCTGGGTCTGTTGGAATGGTGAATTCATCTCGTTCTGACCACTCATCATGTCTGTGAGGGTATGCTTCACCCACAATCCAGGAAGCCCTGAAACTTCAAAAATTATGGCTTTCATAGCATTTACTCTCAATCCCTTTACCTAAGCTTCACCATTATTTAAAGTTCTGAGAAATGCCAGTGATATCTCCTCATCATAACCGTTCAATCAAAGAAAATATTTCAGCCACCCAACATTGTTGAATGTCTGGACACTTGTTTGGTCTTGCAACAAGGATGTGTGATCAACCAGTTCATGCCATATAGGAGGCCCTCCTATTTTTGAGAAAATATTAATCTTATTGTTGTAGATTTTTTTCAAAGTACCTCCCTTCAAATATCATTCCAAAAAACACTATCTATTTCTAAATTCTTGTGTTACAAAGGCACTGAACCTCTTATTGTATTCATAGAGGCTCGTAATTTTTTCATAGGAGCCCTGTGAATGGAGCTAAATGGAGCAGGGTACTTGTTTTTTTAAATTAGGGTACTTTGTTTTTAAACAAAGCTGGAAAATAATTTCTCACATAGGGTGTCTAACATCAAGTTGCAAGAATGGCTAAAATGGCTACGAAATTCTAATAAAAAAAAAAATTGAAATAATGGCTGAGTAAAAGATAGATAGCTAATGAGTAATCAACATGTTGTCCCCTATGAAAAAGGTGGTAGATGTCCACACATGCAGTGTAAGTGAGGGTAGAATAAATGCAATTAATTAAGTATAACTGAAGTGTGATCATGTAAAAATAAGTAAGCTATTGAATAATATATACGTATGCATACCTGGAGATTACTATTATTAAATGCCTGAATTCACAAATATTTGTTGACGTATACTGAAAAAGTGAGATCATCGAAGCAATGATGATGTGGAGTGATGAGTGGTGTGGAAGAGAAGTGAGGTGAAGTGAAATGGAATGAATTTATTATGGAAATGAGTGGTTTCCTTAGGAAAAAGAAATTTTATTACGAACAACATGACACTGTCAGAGTAATGAACAGAATTGAAGAAGACTCCCTTCAGTTAGAACAGACACTTTTTTAGAAGGATTTTTAAATTTCCATGGGAACTGAACTTTCATGGTGGGTTTATGGTACAGATGAAGTTTGTGTATATTGACTAGTAACTTGAAGTGCACAGGGTCAATTGTGGATAACTAAACAATACCATTTGCAAAAAAAATTTCAATTTCATAAGGCCCAATCCAATGAGAAGTTAACTTACCTTGCGTTTCCTAAAATCTTGAATCATAGAGAAGAGCACAATCACCAGGAGAAAATATTTTATTGTGTATGTGTGAATCATACCATTTCTTTTGTTGTAGCTGAACTATCTTAGTTTTTTGTAGCGTTGCCTTCCTCATCTCATCAAGGTTATTGAACTATAGGAGCCTCTCCTTTTGAGCTGCAAGAAGATCAACATTCAACTCCAGGGCTATGCATATTGCCTTGTTCTCAAACTCTATAGGCATCATTGCGGATTTCCCATATACTAATTCAAAATGTGTATATCTCATGGTTATTTTCCAGGTTGTCTTGTATGCCCAAACGGCCTCGTGAAGCCTCCTACTCCAATATTTTTGATGTATCTGGACTATTTTGGTAATGATAGCCTCAATTTATCTATTGGTGATCTCAGCTTGACCATTATCCTGCTGATGTCATGGGCTGGACTTTCAGTGATGAATGCTATACTTATTCATTAATGTAATGATCAAAGTGGAGGTGAACTATGCACCTTGATCTTTGACCATCTCTCTTCGAATGCCATACCTTGTGAAAATCTCCTCATACAGGAACCTAACAACTTTATTATCTCTGGCATGTTTCATTTCCCATACCTCCACCCACTTAGTTACATAATCTATGCAAACTAGGCTATAGGAATTATCATTGCATGGAAGGTTGATTGGCCCTACAAAAATCCAAGCCCCATTTATCAAATAGAGTTACTATCACTTGAGGAAAGAGAGGAATTTCATTAATGGAGTTAGCAGGGTATGACTAGGATTCTAAGGTTACCACTATATCTTCTACCATATCATTAGGTTTTACTGTAGAACTTTCTGCCAGCTGCAGGATGGTAGGTGTAGTTCTAAGGTTGGTAATGTTGAGCTATTGCATAATATCCTTGGTCATAACTGTAAGGAAACTCAGGTGCGAAAATAGCTTCCTACACTAATATCTAAGGAAAGTATTGTGGAAATTCTTTTAAATCCTTACAGTTTCAGATTCGTTAACTACTTTAACAATGATATTGCAGCCATATACCATGCATACAGAAAATAGAGAATGACACAATGATTTAGCCTGGGGGAAACCTTTCAGTAAAAACCCCAGCACTCCAAAACCTGCACAATGTATTAATCAAAACTATTACACTTTACAATACACTTGCAATGCAAGTTCTTTTAGAAGATTTCCAACTCTTGAAGACAAATCACGGCAGCATGAAAAATGTTCTAACAATACACTAACTTCTCTTGTCTTCACAACCCTAAAAAATGCTTATATCATGCGCTTCCCTTTTTAGGGCAATTTCCAAAGATAGCTGTATTAGGGTTTTACCATTCTCTGAGAAAATAAGACCCATGATTGGAGAAGAGTGTACAGTACTCAACTTTATCAGTTGCCAAACTTTCTCAGTTGCCACATGTCTTTACCCATCATTGAATCTTCCAGACATACCTCTTATGTGTCATGGGAATCCATCATAACCATTTCAGCCATGATCTCCTTACACACAATTCAATATGCCAACACATCAAGTGGAGTGACAAATTAACATGCCAACTAGAAATGTACACTCACACTTAATTACATTATTTGCAAGAAATACATTTTACAAAACAAATAATAGGAATAGGAATTATCCAAGGTTGAGACACCTTATTCCTAACAATAACATTTATAGCTACTCCTAGATCAATCAAGGTCTTCTTGATGGCTGCTCCATTAATGATAACCTCAACAACAGGGATGCCAGGGTTTGAATACTTTGGAACAACTACTTTCCCAAGCATTATGCCTGCAATTTTTCCCAAAACATGTACGGTTTGGGGATCCTTTCTTTTCTAGCTAGGATTTTTGAAATAATGGGATTTGAACACTAATATTTTTTAGCTGATCAAGTACATCAAAAGTTGCATCCTTTGTAGGCTTTGGGATTTTAGCTTGCATCCTTGATGGAAAAGAAGAAGATGGTTGCTGGTTTTGGTGAGGCATTGCAGTTGTTGGGACTCCTAGAGTTGGAGAAGATACCTCTGAGGAAACCTCTATTATAATAGGAGTGAGAGTGGACAGTGTGGTACTATACCACAAAATAATGTCAATGGTACTATTGGCATAGGTAGGGTAATGGGTAAGATCTGCTGTGTAGACATTTTTTTATGGAGTTGAAGGTCTATTGTTAGGATTTGTCTAAGGTTGAGAAGGAAGTTGAGTAGGCCTTGGAGGAGTAGTAGTGGCTACAGAGGTGGTCGTAGCACCTACTGTGGCTGCTAAAGAGGTGGTTGTAGAAATCCTTGGGTCTGATTTGGCCATTACTTGCCTCCTCGCCATTGTTGATTTTGCTACCAATTATCCGATGGTGGTTTCCATGCCCCTTGGGGTTGTTTCCAATTACCTTGGGGATTTTTCCATTGAGGATTGGGATAATTTGACCACTATGGTTGAGGATTATTCTAAGGAGAGTACTGATAATTCATAGGAGTTTTCCATTGAATACTATAAAATGGACCATTAAATGTAAGAGGATCCTGAGGCATACCTTGTCATTGAGCCCATCACCTTCGCTTTGCTACGAAGAATACTTACTCATCCTCTCCTTCAATTGGCTTGAAATCAGTGGGTAGTTGTACAGCCTCAAGATTAGCAACCAACTTACACTGACAGTCTCTCCTCTTCTATCTACAATGAGGGTAGAATTCTACCAAAATAGCTTCAGCCTCCTCATGTTTCTTTTTGGCTTGCATAGTATCTAGCTATGTGGGCATGTTATTAATAATGTCCTTCTTGAAGTTGGATAGGAGATGAGTTATCTCTGTTTGAGAGGCTCCTCCTCCATTTGATTTTCCTATAGTAGATCGATACCCTCGACCTTTCTTGTTAGCATCTCTAAAGTAGGTGAGGCATATATTTTTTATATCATCCCATGGAGCTTGGGTTATATCCCCTCCTGCCATCAGGTCCAAAGCTGCAGTGCATTCCTCATTAATACCTCTCAGGAAGAGTAACTTCTGAGACCTTTGGTTGAGCTGATGCTAAGTATTCTTTTGTTAGATGAATAAAGACCTTGATACATAGTCTTCAATACTTTCATCCTCCTTTTGTGTCATCTTAAAGATATCATCACCTCTCATATCATTTCCTCTGTAGTACTCCTTATACTTTTTTAAGAAATCATTCTTCATTTCATCCTAGAATCATAAAAAACATCCCGACCTAGGCCCATAAACCATCTCAGTGTAGCCTCCTTAAGAGTCACAGGAAATAATTTAAGTCTTGTTAGAGTAATAAAGTGTTTATTGATAAATTAAATCATGTTTGATTTAATTAGTAAGTCACTTATTACCTCTTTCTAATTAAGTTAAACTTTAGGCATATAATAATTAATTGCTTTATTAATTATTATTGTGTAACCTAGGTTTTACCCTTTTAGGGTTTCAAACCTCCTTTTATAAGGATTTTTCTCCTTTGTATTCACAATATATCATTTCATTATTGAATTGAAACTTTTGTTTTTGCACATCAAGAATGTCTCCTCTTTCATGGATCCATGCATTCAGGCCTATCTAGCTTCTTGCTTCTCTCTCTTTCTGTGACAAGTGTTTGCATGCAAGTGTTCTTGGGAGCTATGGGTTGTTTACTCATCAAATCCAATATGGTATTAGAGCTTTAGATATGTTTTCCCATGTCCTCTTCCTGAAAGATTCGGCCACGTTCGTCAGATCTATAGTTTCAGAGGTTTTTTTGTTGAATCTGGGGGGAACCTCTCTTACTAGTCATCTTGGCTTCAAACAGACCTCATGATTGTGTTTAGAGAATCCATGAACCCCTAGATCCATATAAGGTTTGTCCATTTTGGATAAAGTTAGAATTTGTGGCAAATTTTTTTGCAACCAGCTCGACACAGATCTCGAGGTGGTCACTAGTATTTTGGAGCATTTTTGGCTCAAACAGACCTCACCATTGAGCTTGCAATAGCCAAAAAGCCCCATTTCCACATAAGGCAGGTTTGATTCAGACGTCATTGCATTCTGAGGCAATTTTTTTTGCATGCTAGGCCGTACGACCTTGGCACACAAATCGAGGCAAAAGCCATATGGTTTGGCATGAATCCTGAGGTGAACATGCACTTTTGAATTTTATTTTTTTTGGTGGTGATGGCCATTTGACCATCAAATTTAAGCACGTCATTTGCTGACGTTAGCATGCATCAACTTCATTTGCACCATTTTTGGGCCCTCCAGCGCAGTGGTTGGTAGTTTTCTCATAACTTGAGCATACGGTGTCAAAATTAGGCAAACAAGATTTCATTAGAAAGCTGGTTTCGAGATCTATCTAGATCTAGAGGTTTGAATTTTTTATTTTTATTTTTTGATGGTTTTATACTATCAAATTCAAATGTTTATATTTGCACTCCGGGAGCTCTATCTTGCGCATTCAGACTCTATTTTGGGAAAATGATATATCGTAAGAAAGATTGTTCAGAGAGATTTCTAGTGTTGTGAGTCATTTTTCCGAATTCTTCTCTAGGTACATTTTATTCAGATTTTTGCATTTTTGCAATCTGGTGGATATCTTGGATGTTTCAGGTCCTGGGATCTCTTCCCTTTGAGGGATGACTCATCTTAGGTTGTTATTTTGTTTCAGAGGCCTTTTCTCTTCTTTGGGAAATGCATAGTTCACTTTTTTAGCATTCTTTTATGCAGACACACTAAGATAAAGTGCCATTCTATTGCATGTATGTGATCTTGCACATGTTTGTGCTCTATGTACTCGCACTCCATTATAAAGTGCCAAGGGGGTTTGATGTTTGCCTTTATTTTCCATCTACTTTTTTCATTAGAGTGTTCCTCAAATGACATTAGCCTCATGTATCTCTATATGTGTTTGTACTCTCTCTGCACCTTCAATGTTTCAGATTCTTCTTCATCATGCAGTTCATATTGGACAATCTTTTTAGTGTACATGTCTGTATCATCTTAAAATGGAAGCACTTCCATGTTAAGAGCATTTAAACCTCTGAGTGAGTGGTCTGGGGTCATGTTAAGCACCTTGATTAGGTCTTTTCATGTATATGGCTATTTCCCCCCTATTCTACTTCTCTCCTTATTTCCATCCTTTTCCAGACAATTTTCTCTGAGAATCTAGAGTTTCTGACTGTTTGGGTCAAAGATGACCTGGTAGGTTCAAGGAAAACCTATACCCTAACCTAGTTCAAGGAGGACCTCAACCTTGACCTAGGGTAGAGTCTACCTCATCCCTGACACCAGGTATAATTTTTAGATTCCAGGAGTTATGGGATGTCAGGCTTCATAAAGTTTCTATTTTCCTTCTTTCGGGTCAGCCATTTCAGGTTTCAGAATGGTAAATCCTTAAATTGCATTTAATTTGGGTCCATTTCTAGGGGTTAAGGTTAATTGGGATTTAATTTCCCAATGTCATCCTTCTCAAGAGGTTTGTGCCCTAGATCACTATAAAAGGAAGCCTTCCTCTCTCATTTTCACACATCAAGTTTTGCAATCAAGCATCCATCTATAATTCATGATTCATGATCTAGCTCTCAAGGAAGAAAGAAGGAAAAGGAAAGAAATAAAGCATTCATTCATCTTCAAGCCTAGCACTCAAGTCCTTAAACATTCAAGCATTCATCAAGGAGATCCATTGTTAGCCATTGAAGGATTCAATCTCTTTGGAGCCCCCTTGAAGATTTCTCCATCCATATATATCCAAGCCCCTTCCTATGCAAAGATCCATTCAAGATTGGTGTTAAAGATCTAATGCCATTGATTTGAGACATCCTACATTTCTACATTCATTTGGAGCATCCCTACTCATGGATTCAAGAATTTGAATCCTCCACAAGGACTTCAACATAAGCAAGGTGAATAGTTCCATTTACTTTGTTTATGCATATTACTATTTCAATTCAATTTCAAGATTAATTCCTAAATTGGGGTTTGACCAAGGCAAACCTCTCATCCAAACAAAAAAAAACCATTTTTCTTGTAGGTATAGGTATAGGACTGTGAATCAGAGCTTGGATCTGAACACCCTTTTCGGTGAACTTCCAAGATCCGTGAATGGATTTTCCATTGGAGTTGTTTTGGGTCAAGGATGACCTTTAGTAGGGAGTAGGATCCTACCCTAGGGTAAGAACTTGCCCCGCTATCTGGGTCAAGGATGAACTGCTTCCCGAAAGACAAAAATTTTCTTGGTTTTCTCCATCTCGGCATTTCCAGTCTGAAACAGGTTGCATAATTACCCAAAACTATGCACAGACATCATAAATCAACATTTTCCAGATTTGCCCTATTTTGAGGTTAGTATTTTCCTTCTATTTATTTCAGATTTCAAACACATACTTTCTATAGTAGATTATAGTATTTTCTCCTTTCTTCATATTCTCCATTGTTTGATTCTTTTGTGCATTGATCACTTCTTTGTGATTAATCCATTTGAATCTTTCCTTTTGGAAATTTGGATTGAGGATAGGTCCTATATTCCACCCCTATATCATACATCTTACCCCTATTCAAATTCAAATATCATTCATTTTGAGGTGATCCCATATCACACCTAATGGGCTCCTAAATAGCCATCTTTTTCACTACTTTTTATGCTCTTTCTAGAACAAGTTGATTGCACATAGACATGAATTTATGGTTTTAAGCATATGAAATTATGGTTTCTATGTATATGTTATATATGTGTGTGTGAACATAAGTTGGAAATATGGATACCTCTAAAGACATAATATCTGCTTAAATTCATGGATAGGAATGGTGAATATAATAGTTATACATGTTAATGGATGTTTTCTCTCATAAGCTATGTTTTGGGTAGTTACTTCTTGTAGCCATAGGATTTGCAAGAGTGATAATTAAGACTTGCACCTTTTCCTAATATTGATGATGTGGATATATATGTATATGCTTGGATATGTGTGCATTGATTGTTTTGTAGGAATTGACCATGGATATTCAAAGACCAACATACTGGCGCGGGAGTCATCAAAGCCAACCGAAGATTGTAGAATCTTCGCAAGCAAGTCAAGATTTTCTATTGCATGCAATGCGTAGATTTAGTGTGCACTATATTCTAGGAATGTTTATAGTCAATAATGTTTCTGTTATGAAACTTTATGAGTTGTAACCGATCCTCAATTATGAAGTGATCGTAGGTTTAGGAGTTAGTTGTTGCTTTCTTTTAAATAATCGACTGTTGTGACTCTTTTGGAGTTAGTCGAACAAACTAGTTTTTAATAGAGCTTTTACATATTGTTTCAATGAAGTGTAATCATTTTATGGATGAATAGAATGTTCAGTTCAAGTTTGCAACTTTCATCTTGATTGTACTTCTCATTCACTCATTCAAGGGGGCCCACTTGATGAGTGAATTTCTTTGTTAGTATAGAGTTCATTTTCCTATTCATTTATATGTTTTAGAACTCTGCTATTCCTACAGCTACTGATACCAAAATCAGTCAGCCTGTTCCTGCAGCACAGTTAGTTGGAGTAGTTCCTAAGTGTAATTTCCTGCTTTGATTAGAATACATTTGCTTACCAGTTTTAGTATAGTTTTTCTGAAGCATAAACATTTGAATTCCTTAGATAGACTTGGAAGAGGAAGTTTGAAGCATATACTTTGTAGACACCATTCCAAGTTTACGTCCCTATTTGATAATTAAATGAGACCAAATAATGCATTTAGGAATCATTTGGGGTGTCCAATACTGAAATAGTCAGTCCATTGCTCTAGGTTTCTGATACTATTGGTTGGCCAAGCATTTTTGGCGCTGCTGCCAGGGATGGTGTTAGTTCAAACTAATCCTTGCAGTTGTAGTCTCATTTTTTTAATACTTAAGTAAGCATTTTATGCATAGAAGGAGAGATCACCTTGGGAGATTTCTTCCCCATAACTACCAAGGGGAGCCATTTGATTTATTTAATCCTCAACTTGAAGAACCACAAAGTGAGAACGAAGAAGAAGAACCCTTTGAAAATCCATTTGCTGATGCTTAGGAACACATATCCTCTTCATCATCTAAGGAATCATTGCATTTAAACAACCTATTTGCTGAACCTGAATATCAAGATAATCTACTTTCTCTTATTGTATATCAGCCACCACCTCAAGGTCCTCCTCCCAAAATGGCTGCTCAAGTTCCCTTTCATTTTCCTATACCTCAACAGCAAGGCAACCAAAATTTGAAAAATATACCTATCGCTGCACTTCCCAAATTTTATGGCCTCCTTACAGAGGACCCTAAGACCTTCCTCTTTGAGTTTGATATTCTTTGCTAGAGTTATGACTATACCACTGATGCCCACAAGCTGAAGTTATTCCCATCAACTCTAAAAGAAGTTGCATTGAGATGGTTCATGGGGTTAGGTGCCAATGTTGTAGCAAATTGGAATGCCATGCACACAATGTTTCATATGAAGTACAAAGAGTACTGTAGAGGTCAAGATTTGAAAGGTGATGACATTTTTAAAATGTCTCAGAAGGAAGATGAAACACTGGAGGATTATGTATCCAGATTTATGTTCAACCTATAGTGTAATACACAACACTAGTAAAATGAGGCATCTCAGAAACACCTCTTCCTAAAAGGTGTGAATGATGGAAGTATTGAGGCTCTAGACCTAATGGTAGGAGGAGATATCACACAAAAAGGTTGGGATGACATAAAGAATATATGTCAAAATTATTCAAGGGCCACTATGAAGAAGGGTAGGGGACTTAGAGACCTACCATATAAGTCCAATGGTGGTTCAGGAGTATCCAAAGTGGAGTTGTCTAATTTTCTATCTGACTTCAAGAAATACATCATTAATGACGTTGCTATCTAGCTGGATACTATGCAAGCAAGGAGGAAGAAGGAAGAGGCAGATGCTGTGCTTGCTGAGTTTTGTTCTCATTGCAGAGAGAAGAAGAGAAACTACAAATGTAAGATGGTTGCATCTGTGGACGTCAACCCAATGCCCATTGAGTTCAAAGCTATAGATGAGGAGAATGGAAATGTTTTCTATGTAGCTCAAAGGTGTCCATGGGCTCAAAGACTAGGTATGCCTCCAGACCCACTGACTAATTTTGGTTATAATAATAATAATAGCTATTGGCCAAAATAAAACCCCTAAAATTCTACTCCTCAGGGTCAGAATTGGAATCATAATTGGTCCAATCAACAACCATACTATAACCAAGCCTATCCGTAGCAACCACCATTTAACCCATACCAACAATAGTATAACTCTTATCAGCAACCGCAACAGAATAGCCAATGGCCACCTCAGGGTAGCTGGCAACCAGAACCTCAGTGGGGACCCAACCAACCTAATCAGCAACAAGCACTAATAGTAGCAAGCTATTATGCTACCACCTCCTGTAGCAAATAGTAATCCTCAAAAGCCAACTCAACTTCCAGCTCAGACCACTCCAAATCCTAATAATAAGCAACAAGCTTATTCTTTGCACGTAAATGATATTCATCTTAGATCAGGAACTACACTACCTATGCCCAAGGAGCTAATAATCACAAAAATTGTTGATGCTAAAGACATACCCGTGAACAAGCCTATTGATGTTCCACATGTTGCTCAAACTACACCAGTGCCTAAGAATCCTCCTTATTTGCAAAGACTGTCTCAGGTCATTCCTTCAAAAGTCAATCCTGTAGCCACTAATTTTATTTATCAGCTCAAGCAAATGACAATGTAGATTCCTTTGTTGGATGCACTTAAAGAAATTCCAGTTTATACCAAAGCAATTAAAGAAGCCTGTATCAAACAACTTGGAAGGAAAAAGAAAGACCCTGATACTATCCATGTCTTAGGCTAGCTCTCTGATCTCATGCTAAGCAAAGTGGTCATGCCCAAGTATTTAGATCTAGGAAGTCTAGTGGTAACCATCTTCATAAATGGTACCCAAATTCAGAATGTTCTCATTGACTTGGGAGCATCAATTAATGTTATGACAAGAGAAGTTTTGTTGAAACTTAGTATCATTGGTTTGCAGGACACACCAACAGTATTGCAGTTAGCTAATAATTCCATAGTTAAGCTTGATGGTATGGTTGAGGATATTATTGTTACTTTGGATTCCTTAGACTACCCTTTTGATTTTATAGTCCTATCACCCAAAGCCACCCTAGGTGGATATCCATTAATCCTAGGATGGCCTTGGTTAGCCACAGCTAATGCTTGCATTGCATACCATTCAGGGAAGATGACGATATTAGATGGAATAAATACCAAAAAGTTAACTCTGTATTCTCTTGCAAAACCCCAAAGTGAACTTGATCAAATTGTCTGGCTAGACTTAGCAGATGCTGCCCTTGAAGTAAGCTCTGTGAAAAAACTAATGGTCATTGACAAAAATCCATTCATGGTATCACAAGAAGAAGATGATATACTAGCGTCAATTCTTACCAACCAATATGGTTTGGAGGAGTCATCTTGTGATGATCCAAATTGTTCCCTTCAAACAATACTACCCAAGCAACCCACAACTCCGCTTCCTGCAGTACCTGATTAACTCCATACCTTGCTGCCCTATGAGATAAAGTCTCCATCGATAGCAGAAATTTAGATGTTGGAAACAATTAAGAAAGTTGAGATTGCTTCAGGAAAGGAGCTGCATGTTAATAAAAACCTCACAGAATCCCAGATGTCTAGTCTTATCAAGCTTTTACAGGATAGTCAACAAGCCTTTGCATGGGATTACACTGACATGAAAGGGTTAGATCCCAAACTCTATACTCATAGAATATACATAAGACCAGAATACAAGCCAGTGAGACAAGCTCAAAGAAGAATTAACCCTGCTTTAAGGGATATAGTTAAGACCAAATTGTAGAAGCTTCTCAGTGCCAAGTTCATTTATCCTATTTCTGACAGTCAGTGGGTTTCTCCTCTTGTAATTGTTCTAAAGAAAGGAGGAAAGTGGAGAGTTTGTGTTGACTATAGAGAACTTAATAAAGCCACTAAGAAGGATCACTTTCCACTACCTTTCATTGACCAAGTACTTGACAATCTTGTAGGTAAAAAGTACTTTTCATTTCTAGATGGCTTTAGTGGGTATAATCAGATACAAATAGAACCAGAAGACCGGGACAAAACAACATTTACCTGCCCTTGGGGAACCTTTTCTTATTCAGTCTTAGCATTTAGACTATGTAATACTCCTGCTACTTTCCAGAGAGCAGTGCTTGGGATTTTCTCTGACATAGCTACTGATTGTGTTGAAATCTATATGGATGACTTTACAACTCATGGCAGAAAATTTTAAGAAGCACAAGAAAAATTGGAAAAGGTACTTAAGAGATGTCAAGATTACAATCTATCTCTTAACAATGAGAAGTGCTACATGATGATGGAGGAAGGTGTAGTCCTAGGACACTACCTTTCATCTTTTGGAATTCAGGTTGACCCTGCAAAAATTGCAATTATCAACACACTCCCCTCACCAGTTAAGTAGAAGGATGTCCGAAGTTTCCTTGGTCATGCTAGTTACTATAGAAGATTCATAAAAGACTTTAGCCAACTTCCAGCACCACTATATAATTTGTTGAAGAAGGAAGCTGAATTTGCATGGATAGAGGAATGTGAAGCATCATTCCAGAAGTTAAAAGATGTGCTAACAACAACACCAATTCTCAGAGGACCTGATTGGAAGCTTCCATATCATATCCACATAGATGCATCTGACAATGCTATTGGCACAGTTCTAGGACAAAAAGAAGGTATTATTGAACATGCAATTTACTACATTAGTAAAAATTTGCAAGGGGTAGAATTGAATTATATTGTTACTAAAAAAGAGTTGCTAGCAGTTGTTTATGCATTAAATAAATTTAGGCACTACATCACAAGCTATGAAGTATTTGTTTATACTGACCATTCAGCTATGAAGTACTTAATGAATAAACCTACCATTAGTGGTAGACTAGCACGCTGGTTACTCCTCATGTAGGAGTTTGATGTAAGGATCATAGACAAACTAGGAAAGTCTAATGTAGTGGCCGATTTCTTGTCATGACTGTAAGTGCTAGATGATCCTATAGTAATTGATGATAGTTTCCATGATGAGAACTTGTTTTCTATAGATTCTTTTAATCCATGGTATGTAGACTTAGTCAACTACCTTGCTATAGGGAGAATGCCACCTCACTTTTCTCCTAAACAACATCATCTGTTAGTTGAAAAGAGCTTTAACTTCTCTTGGATTTTAGGCTTCATGTTTTATATAGGACTAGACCAAGTCACAAGGTGATGCATTCGAGAGGATGAAACTTATGACATCCTTCAGGCATGCCATGATGAGCCTTGCGGAGGACACTTTGCTGCAAAGAGGACAACCTACAAGATTTTGACAACTGGATATTACTGGCCTACACTACATAAGGATGTAGCAAAACATACTCGGCACTGTGATAGGTGCCAATGTATGGGACGACCTACAAAGAATGATGAAATGCCCCTATAGCCACAGGTAGTTGTCACACCCTTTGAAAAGTGGGGTATTGACTTCGTTGGACCTATTGAGCCCTCTTCTCATGGAAAGTCTTACATCTTAGTATGTACTGATTATGCAACAAAATGGGTTGAAGCCAAAGCTATGAGACATGCCAGAGATCACAAAGTCACTGAGTTTATTTATGAATGCATATTCACCAGATTTGGAGTACCAAGGGAAATTGTCATAGATCAAGGTGCACAATTCACCTCTAACCTTATCATAGAGCTAATGCAAGAGTACATGGTGCGTCATGGAAAATCATCACCCTACCATCCTCAGGCTAATGGCTAGGCAAAAATCACAAACATGGAGATCGAATCCATTCTGAAAAAAATAGTAGCTATGCATAAAAAGGATTGGGCTACCCGTCTTCCTGAAGCCATATGGTCTTACTGCACCACATGGAAAACCACCACAGGGTTTACTCCTTTTGAGTTGGTATATGGAAAATCAGCCTCTATGTTAATTGAATTCCAACATAAAACACTTCGCACTACTTTGGAATTGGATATAGATATCACCAAAGCACAACAAGATAGATTACTGCAATTAAACAAATTGGATGAATATAGGAAATCTGTGCTCCATAATACATAGTTGATACAACAGCAAAGAAAAAAATGGCATGATAAGTTCATCCGTGAAAAGAAATTTTCTATTGAAGATTGGGCACTGTTATATGATTCCAGCTACTAGAACACACCTGGAAAATTCCACACCAGATGGCTTGGGCCTTATGAGATCATAGTAGTATTTGACAATGGAGCAGTGCAGCTTTCAACAATTGATCCTGTTCAATTTAAATTACTTGTCAATGGGCAGTGTCTGAAACTTTACCACAAACCTATAAGCTGTGATGAGTTCCTAAAGTAGTTCTAGAGCACAAATGAAGTAAGCGATCCTGTAGCCAAAGAATCTGGGTCTTCCACCCAGGATTATGTCGATTCTTGATTCCATTCAAGAAGCACCATAGTAAAAATTTCACATTTTGTGGAATGCTTTCTCCATAATAAATTTTTCATCTCACTTTCTCTCTTTTTCCACCCATCCACCCCATCCCATCACTTCACATGCAGGTTCAATTTTTTGAACAACTCTTCCTGCAACACTTCTAGGTTCGTGCCACATATACTCATACATATATTATTTTTATTCATTAATTTTTAGGATATCGTGTCATTTTAATTTTTCACTCTTGCTTAACCTGGCTTGGTGGGACCCATGCCATTACTTAGTTGGGGGGGGGGGGAATTATTCTATTTTCATTTCAAAATCTCAAGTTAGCATGTAAAATTAAAGATCATGTCTTTGAATTATGTCTGCGACATGACTTGATGACTTCTCCTTTTGTGATTGCACCATCGCATTTAAAGAGAATTAAAGATATTAAAAATTGATCTTGATTTCTAATGATATGTTGCAACGTGTTCAGGGTGGCAGCCTTGGCACATGTGAACTTTTATGAGATGTTATGTAAAACTCAAATCATTAGATTTCGTGCAAACAAATCTTTAATTTTATGAATCAAGTTGCAGTTTGTACGTCGTCTTTCCTTCTGTAACATTTTGCTCAATAATGCATTGAGGTCTGTGACTTGCCATTGTTGAACTCTGTGAGAATTGTAGTTCTTGATATTCAAAAATTTGTTTCAGAGTAGTAATGGGGGGTGACCTTCAAAGGCATGAACCAGTGGACCACATGGTTTTATTAAATGATGCACCCACCTATGAAATATTTAGAAGGAGAGGATGGATGGATTATTATCTAAGCTTAAAAGGGTTTAATGAGGAAGTTTCTCTACAATTTATGTCCACCTTGAAGGATGAGTTTGCAGAAGTTAAAGGTTTAAAAATTTAGTTCATAGAAGAGGCAGTAGCTGAAGTAACTAGTTTGCCTCAGGAAGGTGAACAGTGGGTGAAAGATTTTGACCTGCGTTTAGCAAGAGCACAATTCACTTTGCATGGTGATCCTCAGTTAGATGTCGATAGGAAGCAGGGGACATGGCAACTATCTTTGCCTCTAGAGTTCATCTAGCTAGCCACATTTGTTATTCAATACTTCACTTGTGAGGGACACTACAAATACCTGCATGCTTTACACTTCAAAATTCTTAGTCATTTTTGGCATGATAACAAATGGGTAAATCTTCCCAGCTTCTTATTTAATAGTGTAAAGAAACAAACATTATTAGTCCAGTCAGGAAGCAACCAATCTATTTCACATCATTGCTTAATAAAATTAATTGTAGAAAGGGAGTTGAATAGACAAAAGGTTGGGACATGCGATGAATTTTTACAGATGAATAAAGTTGAACCTCATATAGTTAGCCCTAGAAGTCATGGTGTTGGTCGTAGAGAGAAAAAAACTTTTGGGGTTCGTAAAATTGTTCACAGAATTAAGAATGACCCTGAAGCCTCTCCTTCCATTTCTAGGTCAACTAGAAAAAGAATTTTCAATACTGGAGCCTCTACTTCTCAGAGGAAGAAAAGCAAAAAGGTAGAAGCTCCTAATATTCCTAAATCTTCACCATCCATAAGGACAAGGTCTGCATCTAGGAAGGGTAAGGGAAAAATACTAGAACTAGAAGAGGAAATATTAGAACCTTAGACTGGTGATAATAGTGATAATATGGAAGAAACACTACATTCCCCTAGGGAAGAGAATCCTGAATTTCCTCCTGAAGAGAATTCTAAGAACCCTAGGGAAGAGAACTCTGAATTCCCTCTTGAAGAGAATTCTAAGAACCCTCCTGCAGAGAATTCTAAGAACCCTCTTGCAGAAAATCTTGAGAACCCTCCTGAAGAGCATTTTGAAAACCCTCCTAAAGTAGTAGTAGAGGAGGTAGTTGCCAAGAAAAAGAAATGGAAGAGTTCTTCGAGGTCATCCATATCCCCTGAGAGAAGAAGTAGAAGGCTTTCTGAGAAAGCTGTTGAAGCTTCTGTTCCTATCATTAATGTTGAGTCTTCTGAATCAGTAGAGAATGAGTCTTTGGAAAATTCCTCTTTTGAGGAATTGTTTCATCAACCTACAGCCAGTGACACTATATTAAGAGAGCAGAGTCCAGAAATAGAGGTTAATCTTGGAGTTGGATTTTATACATTCTGGTTGATAGTGATAAGGACTCTGAAGCCATAGAGGAATTTGAGGATAATACTGCTGAGTAGGACACTAGTATAGATTTAGAAGAAATTCCTAACTTTGGAACTAAAATTATTGAAGAAATACCCCAGCAGGGCAGTCAGGATAAGTTAGAAACATTGGCTAAAGTGGCAGCTGATGTTAGTGAGGAAACCAATGAAATAAGGGAAATTGTTTTATGGAAGGGGAAGTCCTCTGCACCAAGGAAAACAATTAAAACTCCTCCATTTTCATCTAGATGGGTAGACATACTCAATCAAGAACTTTTACCCCCACCAGATTTATCTACACCCCTTGCTACAGGGATCAATTTATACTAGCAGTTGTTATGGGAAAAGACACAATGGAATTTAGAAAAGGAAAAATTGAAATGAGTCATAAGTGAGCAAAATTCTCAGTTAGAGTAGAAATCAAATGAAGTTGAGATATTGAAATAGAGGATTGATCAGATTATAGGGTTAATTCCACAGTTGATGGAATGCAGATCACCTTCACCGGTGTATGCAATATTCCTTCAAGAGAAACTTGTTAATTTTAAATTAACAAGAATTGTAGAAGGTCTCAATCCATCCATATCAACTCCCCATGAATTTTACTATGCCTTTTAGTCTACCCCAATGACTCTGAAAAACCTTTTGTGTGAATTGTACTTGCATAAATTGGTAGTACCTGATGACACAGAGTGGAATTCACTCCTCTATGTAGGGGATGTATAGTTGTGAGTAGTCATGTCATGGATGCAAAATGAGATCAGTAGAGAACTCTAGGCTGCACCATACAGAGAAAAAGAAATGTCAGCTCCTTTAATGATGAGGCCTGAAGTTCAACACTCCAGGCAGACATACTTTGACTGGCTTTCTATCACAGTAAACACTAGTAGAGCCAATAAGATTTATCCAGTAAGGGAACAAGCCTTTGTAGACTGGGATCAACATTCCTCATGAGATGTTGCTACAACAATTAATGCTTCTAGGTAGAGATGGATAAGGATGTCATAGGATTTAAATAAATTGGAACCTCATTCACCACACAATCTAACCCTTTCCACAAGAAGGGCTCCATGGTACATTATGTTAGGAAGGACACTCCTTAACCGTTGGTTTCCATTAAGGTTTCAACCTCCACTCTTCCTTCAGCCATTGCTGGAAATGAATGAAAATGCAGTAGATTATGACATGGCCTCTAAAGTTTCACACTGGGAAAGATTCAAAGAGACTCATGGATACTTTGATTATGTTCATGATGAGTTTGGACATAAAATAGCTAGTGATTTGAGGGTCTGTGCCAGGATTCAAAACTTTATGATTGCTGGAGACCAGCAATAGTTCAGTTGGGGGGAATGATGGGCTCCTAAATAGCCATCTTTTTCACTACTTTTTATGCTCTTTCTAGAACAAGTTGATTGCACATAGACATGAATTTATGGTTTTAAGCATATGAACTTATGGTTTCTATGTATTTGTTATATATGTGTGTGTGAACATAAGTTGGAAATATGGATACCTCTAAAGACATAATATCTACTTAAATTCATGGACAAGAATGGTGAATATAATAGCTATACATGTTAATGGATGTTTTCTCTCCTAAGCTATGTTTTGGGTAGTTACTCCCTGTAGCCATAGGATTTGCAAGAGTGATAATTAAGACTTGCACCTTTTCCTAATATTGATGATGTGGATATATATGTATATGCTTGGATATGTGTGCATTGATTGTTTTGCAGGAATTGACCATGGATATTCAAAGACCAGCATACTGGCATGGGAGTCATCAAAGCCAACCGAAGATTGTAGAATCTTCACAAGCAAGTCAATATTTTCTGTTGCATGCAATGCATAGATTTAGTGTGCGCTATATTTTGGGAATGTTTATAGTCAATAATGCTTTTGTTATGAAACTTTATGAGTTGTAACCGATCCTCAATTATGAAGTGATCGTAGGTTTAGGAGTTAGTTGTTTCTTTCTTTTAAATAATTGACTATTGTGACTCTTTTGGAGTTAGTCGAACAAATTGGTTTTTAATAGAGCTTTTACATACTGTTTCAATCAAGTGTAATCATTTTATGGATGAATAGAATGTTCAGTTCAAGTTTGAAAATTTCATCTTGATTGTACTTCTCATTCACTCATTCAAGGGGGCCCAGTTGATGAGTGAGTTTCTTTGTTATTATAGATTACATTTTCCTGTTAATTTATATGTTTTAGAACTCTGTTGTTCCTGCAGCTACTGATACCAAAATCATTTAGCCTGTTCTTGGAGCACAGTTAGTTGGAGTAGTTCCTAACTGTAATTTCATGCTTTGATTAGAATACATTTGCTTACCAGTTTTAGTATAGTATTCCTGAAGCATAAGCATTTGAATTCCTTAGATAGACTTAGAAGAGGAAGTTTGAAGCATATACTTTGCAGACACCATTCCAAGTTTACACCATTCCATTGCTCTAGGTTTTTGATACTATTGTTTGGCCAAGCAACACCTATTCAATGTCATTACTCCCTTGTCACCATTATGAGGGGGTTTCTACTATTGGTTCTACTACTTGCTTGGTTTGATACTGTGAGCTATGTATTCAGTATTTGATTCTATGTACTAGGAAGATGCAAGGGCTGAGTACCTATGCATTATGGTGAGATGGATCATTTACCATATGGACAGTTTTTCTTTCCTAGTTTTGGATGCACTCTTCCAATTTTGATTTATCATCTCTTCATACTTTTGGTGTTTTTATGCCATCTGTATCTTTGAGTTCAGGTCTCTTCCTTTGTTTTCCTCCTGATTCAAGTAGTTTCATTTGAGGGCACTCATGCAGATTATAGTCTTCCCTACCTAGTCAAATTTTAGTGGAGGATCTTCAAATTATCAGTTACTTCTTGATAGAGTTTGTAACTTCTTTCTTCAATGATGATCTACATGTTCATCCTTGTTCCTATTTTCTAGAACATTCCTAGTTTTGGAGGCTTCTTCAGTCCTTCAGACTAGTCTTTGTCTCTTTTTGGAGTAGCATTTTTCCCATGTGATTTTCTCTATTTCTCCTCTAAATATAGAGACTCTCTTTTGTACTTGGGTATCTGATCAGGCCTTTTGTTGTCGGGACCCATTTGCTTTCAGTAGTTCTTTCTAGGTTTTTTAGCTTCGCCCAATGTTCATCTTAAGGGGGGGTATTAGAGTAATAAAGTTTTTTTTGATTAATTAAATCATGTTTGATTTAATTACTAAGTCACTTATTACCTCTTTCTACTTAAGTTAAACTTACTAGGCATATAATAATTAATTGCCCACATAAGTTCCGGTTCCAGGGCCAGCAATGACCTGGTTGCTTACCTAGTTTCTATTTATTAATTATTATTGTGCAACCTAGGTTTTACCCTTTTAGGGTTTCAAATCTCCTTTTATAAGAATTGATCTCCTTTTTATTCACAATAGATTATTTCATTATTGAATTGCAAATTTTGTTTTTGCACATCAAGAATGTCTCCTCTTTCATGGATCCATGTGTTTAGGCCTCTCTAGCTTCTCGCTTCTCTCTCTTTCTGCGACAGGTGTTTGCATGCAAGTGTTCTTGGGAGCTGTGGGTTGTTTACTCATCAACTCCAATAAGTCTGTGGACATTGGTGGTGTAATCATAACTTTGATAGAGGATATCAAACTTGAAGAGAAAGGAATCTGGGTCCTCTGTCACAACGCCATAGAATTTAGGGAGAAATGAGGATGGGATGTTCTCGAGATTATTATTATCCCACTGGTTAGTAATAGGAAATGGAAATGTAGGAGGGTTTTCCATCCTACATAGACCTCGAGGTTGATTCTGAGCCTAATAGAGGACTAAACCTGTAATAGATTTTATTTGTCTTGATGATCAGGGTATTGATTTCTCAAGTTAGCCAAGGCTTCATCAAAAGGATTTAGTTCAAGAGGTTCTTCAAGAAGGTAAAATACTTGGGGTTCACCTTCTGATGACAATAAAGATGATGATGAGGTAGGAAGGTTCACAATAGCATCCTTAAAGTGACCCTTTTCTTCTTCTGGCTCAAAGATTTCTTCTAACTAGATATTTGGTGGGAATCTTCCTAAAGCATCTCTTCTTCTATACATGCATGCAGCTGGAATAGATTTTTTCGGTATTAAAATAATTTCTTTGGAAATAAAAATTGCTCTATTCTAAAGATAGAAAATAAAAGTATAAAATTGAAAGAAAATTCTACAGATGATTGAGTTAGAACTTGGCTCGACACTGTCCCTGACAACAATGCCAAAAATGATCAATTTTTAGAAGGGATTTAAAAACTAGGCTTATCACTAGGATTCAGGGATTGGACATCCTAATCGAGCATCTAGCCTCCTTGTTATAAAAATTCATTTAATTGTCAACCCAGGACGTGTTACTTGAAACAGGCCAACAAAATATATGCATTAAGAACTCGCTCAAACCATGCTATCCTATGATTGTTGTAGGAAACAAATTCTTTTGGAAATAAATGAAGAAATACTAAAGCATGAGGATTAAAAAGTTTGAAAACTCCAAACCATGATACTTCAACTGTTCTACCACTTTGGCTGCAGGAAGCAACAACTAACCCGTGGCTTTGGTCGCATGAATAGTTTCAACACTGAATTAAGGAAACATGATGCAGGAATAAAAATTATAGAAAATGAATCTATCTAATGTGGATTCCTCACCAAGTGGGCCCCCTTGAATGAGTACCCAAAACTCATTTACAGATTATTAACTCTCAAAACTTCATTATCATTGATTCAAGAACAAAATATAATTGTATTCATGAAGATTGGAAAAACAACATAAAAATATAACTTCTGAAAACTATTAATGCCCTCCTTCTCACATATGAGTGTGGCTTTATTTAGAGAAAGAAACATCTAACAGCTAACTGATTCACACCATAAAGCAGGTGGAAACTTTATTACAAACTATAAACAAGGATCGAGATCATCCAAAAAAATAAGAAAGGAACTGCAATAACAAGCAAGAGGAACAGATCTAGCCTTTCATCGTTTCCTAGATTTCTAACGAATAAGATAACTTCTTTGACTCAATCTTCACTTAGCTGCTACCACCTTCATCTTCTAGAATTGAAACCTCAACTATATTAATTTCTTCACCGATCGGCTCGCTGCAAGATTGCGTCTGGTTGTCCAATAGATAGGCGCATTTACCTGGTCATTCTTCTTTACCACAATTTTCACCAAAGCGTTAGAACAAAGACATCCAAGACAAAATCCAAATAAGCACACATACATACATTTCTATTCAAACAACTAACTACCTATTAAAAACATAATCAAAAATTTATCATACTTAATTATAGCATTTATAGATATGTATGCATGTCAAAGTCTTTAAAAACATAATAGATGTCCACGTGGCTACATGCTACTTAATGTCATGAAATAACAAAGTATTTTTAGAGCAAAGTATGATCAAATAGGAAACAAGGTATGGGAGGTACTATCCTAGGGTTTAAAAACATGACATAAAAATGTCCTATCACCCATGATTACATTTTTTCCTACTAACAAAATCCATAAAGGATAAGAAATTCATAAATAAGATATTCCTACATTCCTCGACCACTATCTCAATTAGCCAATTAGGTGTAAACATGGTATATGTTATCATCCTTCAGTTGTGGGTTAAGAGTCATTGTTTTTTATAGGTTAGTCTTATTAAAAAATATCTCATCAATATTAATCATCATAATTAACTTAAAAATCCATTGCATTTCATTCACATTCACAATTTTTTTTTATTTTTGTCAATATAATATATATCTTCCTTGATTCTTTAATACTTAAAATAGATAGAAAATCTTGGATAAAGTCATAAAGTATCACAAATTCCAAGGGAAATATAAAACTGAAAACAAGAAAATGAGGACAATTCTAGGACTGATCACCCATGCTGTGACACCTTGTGCTCTTCCTTTGTGTCATATTTTTTATCCTAACATAGTGCTCCATTTTGTTTGGAATGCATACATATTACTTTCAATGGCATATGTTTCTGCTGACAAGTTGGAAATACTGGTGTTAGAATAACTGAGAGGGGGGTGAATCAGTTATCCACAGTCCCAATTCAAAATGTATAATCCAAAATAATTTACTTAAACTTCTGCTGCTCGGTAACATAAAATACTATACTATCTGTGCTTTTACCGATTACAAGTCAAATAACATATAATGATTACTGATCAAATCTAACATGTAATATGCAAAGTATGATAACAAACAATCACCATAATGAACACATAATACAAAAGATTTAACGTGGAAACCCTATGAAGGGAAAAACCACCTGGGACCAGCAACCCAAAAATTGTTCGCTCCTCTAAAGTGAGGTCGGTGAAGACCCAACCCTGTTAAAGGTTACAAACACACTATGAGGTGTGACCTTGTTAGAGGATTTTATACCAACCGTTATCGTCCAACCAATATTCACTATGGGGTTCACAGGATAACAATGTTCATTCTATGAATGATACATAAAAGACTTTCCTAGTCCACTCGGTTAAGAGATTTGTCTGTATACAATGGTTAAACTATAACAGTAGGTGATCTGATTATAATACAACTTCAATTACAGATGTTGAGATCTATATTATGCTCATTCAAATCCTTTGTTCAATATATCAATTTTGTATCAACAATAATCAATGACTTACTGTCGCTTAGTAATAGCTTTCTGACACTCGGTAAACTCTACAGTTCAGTTCTCCTTAACTAGTTTGATCAGGCATACATGAAACTTGTTCATGCGATAATTCTATAGTCTCCTTTTTCAGACATAAGTTTCATAATGAAACTCTAGTCTCTTAAATAGACAAGTAAACCATTTTCTTTTCCTCCATTAGATTTTTCCACTTATTCTCCTTCGTCCATTTTATCGCTTAAATCTTCCTCGGCTAATGTGCCAATAACACATTTTGATTTCATCCTTTAGATCTTCCTTGAATTTTTTTAGCCATCGATCTTTGTAACAAACTTTATCAACATCTCCTATCACGAGGTACTTTATAGCTCATCAATCTTATCAGCTAAGCTAATCATTTAGTTCCTTTTCTCCTTCTTGGTTAACAAAGAAATGTGTCAGTGAACACAAGATCAGTTTATACTATGCTTGGTATACACTACACTACTCGTTGTATACTATGATGCTTCATCATTCAACCACACTGCCTTGTGTCCTTCAGTTCTTTTCCTCATCATAAATGATTGAAACATAATCAAGTCAATAACATAAGGTCATAGACTCATCAGCAAATTACCCAATGTATTCTTTATCCTCACCTGTCATATGCATCTTCCTCATGTAGATATTTCTGCTCTTCATCTCTCTTACTCCTTTTCTACAGATGTTTAGGTATAGTGACTTACAAGATAAGTATTTTCAAAATAGTTGACATCAATGACAACATATTACTGATTTAACCATATTACATATCTAATCATCAACTCGGTGATCTCTAATCATAGATCTTCAATTAGGTTCTAAATCAGTTGTAGTTCATCAATCTCTCTCTTTGGCATTGATGGCAACTCAAGAAATATGAAATATACCATACACATACCAAACATGTATTCTACAACTCTGTGAACAAATGTTGTACAAGCTCTCCCTAGCTTAATATGTTTAATCACCACATTACTCAACAACATTATCAATGTAGCTTTGACATTCTAGAGATATGATCTTTTCCATTCTCGGATTCCTTCTTCTATTGTTAGTAACTGATCTTCAGTGCTTTCCCTTTCTTTCAGTTTGTCTCTCCCTTAGATAGATGTCAGTGTTCTCATTGGTGCACATTGTTTCATATTGTTTATCTCTCCCTTTGACAACAATGCCAAAGAAATAGATAAACATAAGATTTGTACTAGCTATGTAACTCTTTGTTGTCCAGTGCATACTTTGTATCTCTGTATACTGATATGCCAATCTGTTCCAGTTCTCCAAAATTTTCACAACCTTAGACATGATCCAAAGTGTGAACTATGCTGCATCAACATGAATGATCATCTGATAAGATTAGGCTGATGCAACATCCAGATCACATTAGTGACCGGTAGATAGGTGATAGACCTCAAGTCTAGTCCTCAAATATTCAAATGTATCCTTCGGTAGAGGCTTTGTAAATATGTCTACAAGTTGTTGTTTAGATGTAACAAATTCTAGCTTCACTTGCTTCTCCTATACTTGTTCTCTAAAGTAGTGATACTTAATAGATATATGATTTGTTTTAGAGTGCATCACTAGATTCTTTGAAATGTTTATTGCGCTTGCGTTATCACAATATATAATCACTGGCTCAATGATTATCTCATTCATACCTTCCAATACTTGCTTAATATATACAATATTTGAATAGTTTGTAGCAACAACAACATACTCTACTTCTGCTGTAGACTGAGAAATGCAAGCCTACTTCTTACTTGTCCATGTAACAAGTCTTTCACCAAAGAAAAATGCTCCTTCGGTGGTACTTTTTATATCATCCACATTTCTAGCCCAATCAGTGTCGGTATAGACTTTGAGTTCAAATTTTCCTTCCTTAGGATACTGTAGTCCATAATCTTTGGTTTTCTTCAGGTATCTTAAGATTCTCTTTGTAGCAATCATGTGTGACTCTCTAGGATTTGCAAAAAATCTTGCAAGAATTCCCATAGCATGTGTTATGTTTGGTCTACTATGTACTACATACATTAACTTACCAATCATAGATCGGTATAGTGTCTGGTTCACTTCTGTTGTTTCATCTTCCTTAGTTAGTTTACATTTAGTAGCCATCGGTGTTCCCATAGGTTTAGCATCTTCCATGCCAAATGTTTTCAATACTTCCTTGATATATTTGGATTGTGTGATGAATATACCATCATTCGACTAAATCACTTGTAGTCCTAGAAAGAACTTAATCTTTCTGAACATAGACATTTCAAATTCACTTCTCATTTCATCAGCAAATGCCTTACAAATTTGATCTTGTCCTCAAAATATAATGTCATCCACAAATATTTTAGCAATGAGAATAGTATCATCAATATCTCCTTTCATATACAAATTGTTGTTCTCACTTGTTCTAACAAATCCAATACTTAACAAATAAGTATGCAACCTCTCATACCAGGCTCTCAGTTCTTTCTTCAAACCATATAAATCTTTATGTAATCTACATACCATATCTTTCTTTTCTAGATCAACGAACCCTTCAAGTTGTTCTATGTAGACTTCTTCTTCAAGTATTCCATTCAAAAATGTTGTCTTGACATCCATTTGGTAAAATTTGAACTTTTTGTGTGCAATGTATGCAAGTAACATTCTGACTCCTAATCTACAGGTGAAAATGTTTCACCATAATCAATTCCTTCCTCCTGTGCATATCATTTGCATACCAATCTAGCTTTATTTCTTGTTACATCTCCATTTTCATTTTGCTTGTTTCTAAATATCCACTTAGTACTGATAAAATTATTATCTTTAGGTCTTGGTACTAAGGTCCAAGTTTTGTTCTTCTCTATTTTTTCTATTTCCTCTTTCATTGCATTAACCCATTCATCATTTTCTAATGCAACTTTTACATTCTTCGATTCATATTCATAAACTAGACATGTACCTTGTCTTGTCTTACTCCTTGTTTGCATGCCAACTTGTCTATCTCCAATGATTTTTTTCTCAGGATGATGTCTTCTAATAAAACTTGCCAGTATCCGGTTTCTTCTTTCTTGTTCATCCTGCGTAGGTTCATTTGCTTTCTCGGTAGGTCCTTGCTCATCGATTTCTTTTTCCTGTTCCTCGGTATTGTTTTCCTGCTGACCGGTTGTCACTGTCTACTACATCAGTAGATACTTAGGTTGTTTAATGTAAGTGATTCTACTATAGTCCTCAAGTTCCTTTCTTCTTTCCTCTACATTCTTATCATCAAACTCATCAACTCAAACATTAATACTTTCAATCATTTTATTAGTAACTTTGTTCAGACACTTGTATGCTTTACTTTTATTGAAATATCCTAGAAATATCCCTTCTTCACCTTTTGAGTCAAAGTTTCCATTTATTTCATCTTTCAGAATAAAATATTTTCTTCCAAAAATCCTGAAATAACTTACAGTGGGTTTGTGTCCAAACCATAACTCATAGGGTGTCTTATTAGTGTCCTTCAGTTGCACTCGGTTTAGAACATAAATAGATGTGCTGACAACTTCTCTCTAGTATGTCTATGCAAAATTATTTTCTATCATTAATGTCCTTGCGCAGTCAACAATTGACCTATTCCTCCTTTCAACAATGCCATTCTGTTGTGGTGTCCTCGGTGTAGATACCTGTCTTTTAATACCACGCTCATTAAAAAAATTAGCAAATTCATCAGAGATAAACTCACCTCCTCTATCAGATCTTAAGCATTTCAATTCTTTACCAGTCTCTTTTTCTACTTTTTCTTTATACCACTTGAACATCTTGAATGCCTCAGATTTTTCTTTTAAGAACATGATAGTCATAAACCTAGTATAATCATCAACAAAAAGAATAAAATATCTATCTCCATAATAACTCTGAGCTCTCATAGGACCACATAGGTCAGTATGAACCAACTCAAGTATCTTCTTTGTTGTATAATCTTTACTTTTGAAACTAGAATTAGTCATTTTACCTTTCTGACATTCATGACACATAACATGATCAGGCTTAGATAAGTTAGGTAGACCTCTAACTCTTTTCTTTTTACTGATCTTAATCATGTTATCAAAATTCACATGGCATAACCTCTTATGCCACAACCATGCATCTTCATCTTTCATCAATAAACAAGAAGACTAATCATTATCAAGATAAAATAGATTACCTCTGGATAGTGTACCAGTTCCAACAAGTCTTTCTCCATCATCAAATATTTTCACCTTTTTTCTCTCAAAAGAAAATCAGTGGCCTGAATTGTTCAACTATGCCACACTTAGCAAGTTATAGTTTAATCCTCTTACCCAATAAGAATTTTCACATTTTAATATATCATTTATCATTAGGGATCCTTTACCTCTTACCATATAGGGTGCATCATTACCCATTCTTATAGATCCTCCATTGTATTCTTCAAGATAATCAAATTTTTCTTCATCACCAATCATGTGATGTGTACAACTACTATCTATGATCCATGTATCATTTTTATTAACCTTAGAGATAAGTGTTGTCTCTACATACCTTTCATCTTCTTCAGAATCATCCTTCATTGCCACAAATGCTACCTCCACATCATCATCAGTGTTGGTATCGGTGATATCTTCTTCCTCAGTAATGTAGCATACCTTCTTTCCTTTATCATTATTTTCTCAATTGTCTCTATTGTAAAGTCGGTAGCCTCTATTGTATCTTCTCCCATAGCTTCCTTCAGATCGGTCTTTGGTTCTATCATCATCTTTCTTGTGTGGACATTGAGCAGCAATGTGACCAACTTCTTTACAGTTAAAGCATGCTAGAGGTAACTTGCCTCTATATCTTCCTTTTCCTTTAGGTAACCTTCTAGCCATAAGAGCTTCAAGTTCATCAAGCTCATCATTAGTATTGCTATAACTATCATCCTTATTATTTTTGCTACTAGACTTACCAATCTTTAGAGAAGTCATGAAAGAAAATTCAACAGATGGTACAATACTATTATCATAATTGTTTAGTTCAAATGTTATAAGCTTTCCAATCATATTATCAAGAGTGAGTGTGCTATTAGGTGCTGACCTATTTTCATGAATTGCAGATATTCTGACAGCATAGATTGGAAATAGGGTCCTTAGAATTTTTCTTACCACAATCTCTTCATCAATAACTCCATCTGATGCTCTAATAGTGTTGACTACCTCCTTTATTTTGTTTTTGTACTGCACAATATTTTCACCTTCTTTCATCTTCATGCCATCAAATCTTCCTCTTAAGCTTTCTGCTCTTGCTCTCTTGACATTTGCATCACCACTATAAATTTGAGCTAGTTTATCCCACTTTTGCTTAGCAGTAGTGTAGTCCTTGATGTCTTCAAATTTGGCATCTAAACAGGGAGCAGTAATCTCCATCATAGTAACATTATGTTCATGCATGTCCCTTAGTTGATCAAGGGTCAAGGGACCATTGGGTGGTGCAAGGTATCCATTCATCATCAGATCTAGGGAAAAATTCCCAATCCCAAATATATGCAGCTTCATTCGAATTTTCCATATTGTGAAGTTATCTTTGTTTAGCTTTGGCACTTCCTTCTTAAAAAATTTGAGACCTTTGTGCTGAAGTCCTTAAAACTTTGTTCCAAGCAACCACAACTCTGATACCAATTGTTAGAATAACTAAGAGGGGGGTGAATCAGTTATTCACAGTCCCAATTCAAAATGTATAATCCAAAACAATTTACTTAAACTTCTACAGCTCGGTAACATAAAATACTATACTGTCTGTGCTTTTACTGATTACCAGTCAAATAACATATAATGATTACCAATCAAATCTAACATGTAATATACAAAGTATGATAACAAACAATTACCACAATGAACACATAACACAAAAGATTTAACGTGGAAACCTTGTGAAAGGAAAAACCACCTGGGATCGGCAACCCAAAAATTGTTCACTCTTCTAAAGTGAGGTCAGTGAAGACCCAACCCTATTAAAGGTTACAAACACACTATGAGGTGTGACCTTGTTAGAGGATTTTAGACCAACCGTTATTGTCCAACCAACATTCACTATGGGGTTCATAGGATATCAATGTTCATTCTATGAATGATACATAAAATACTTTCCTAGTCCACTCGGTTAAGATATTTTTCTATATACAATGGTTAAACTGTAACAGTAGGTGATCTGAATACAATACAACTTCAATTGCAGATGTTTAGATCTATATTATGCTTATTCAAATCCTCTGATCAATATATCAATTCTATATCAACAATAACCAATGACTGACTGTCGCTCGGTAATATCTTTCTGACGCTCGGTAAACTCTACAGTTCAGTTCTCCTTAACTAGTTTGATCAGGCATACATGAAACTTGTTCGTGAAATAATTCTGTAGTCTCCTTTTTTTGGCATAAGTTTTATAATGAAACTCTAGTTTCTTAAATAGACAAGTAAACCATTTTCTTTTCTTCCATTAGATTTTGCCGCTTATTCTCCTTCATCCTTTTTTCTGCTTAAACCTTCCTTGTCTGATGTGCCAGTAACATGTTTTGATTTCATCCTTTAGATCTTCCTTGAATTTTGTTAGCCGTCGATCTTCGTAACAAACTTTATCAACATCTCCTATCACGAGGTACTTTACAACTCATCAATCTTATTGGATAAACTAATCATTTAGTTCCTTTTCTCCTGCTCAGTTAACAAAGAAATTAATGTGTCAGTGAACAAAAGCTCAATTTATACTGTGCTTGGTATACACTACACTACTCAGTGTATTTTATGATGCTTCATCAACCGATCACACTGCCTTGTGTCTTTCAGTTCTTTTCCTCATCATAGATGAATGAAACATAATCAAGTCAATAACATAAGGTCATAGACTCATCAGAAAATTACCCAATGTATTCCTTATCCTCATCTATCATATGCATCTTCCTCATGTAGATATTTTTTCTCTTCATCTCTCTTACTCCTTTTCTACAGATGTTTAGGTATAGTGACTTACAAGATAAGTGTTGTCAAACTAGTTGACATCAATGACAACATATTATTGATTTAACCATATTACATATCTAATTAGCAACTCAGTGATCTCTAATCACAGATCTTCAATTAGGTTCTAAATACATTGTAGTTCATCAACTGGTGTACATGACTTAGTATAGTGTTTTCATTATCGCAACAAAGTCATATAGTTTTTTGGAGTCAGCGCACTTGAGGAGAAGATAAAAAATTGGCTAAGTGTTGAAGACTGGATAGTGTACATAGTACCTGAAGCTCAGACCATGAATGCACATGCGTACAACCAAGTTATGGTATGTGCCTTGGAAGATAAGTTTTTTTAAGTATATTCATGCTTAGTCTATGAGCGCATGATCAGATATGCAAGTATGACAAAGTTATAGACAATTGAAGTTAGACAGCCAATGTGTGCCAGAGAAGAACAAAGTAAGCATCCAACTGTTGGCATTTTAATTTGTGGTTATATTATTATGATGTAAAGTCTATACACCTATTTTAATTAGGTTTTCGACATGTAATTTTTCTTTTTTGTAAACACGCTTGAGCCAATTCAATTGGAAGCATTGTATGTAATCAGTTAAAGGGCCGACCTAGTTATTTGTTTTGTATGCGCATATAAATATGAGATGCACCCATTGTAATTAGGAAGAAAGTTGATAGAGAGTTAAAATAAGTAGTGAAGAAGTGTGCAAATAGTCTATAAGATGTATTAGAGCTTTGCAAGAGGTGAAATTATCAACACATCAAAGGAACTGATCAGACAAGTAGTGTCATAGTAACAGTTCATCCAATAGATATAGTGTGTATCTGAGATTAGAAGGTTGTAGCCTTCACCACTTGAGTAGTGAGCTCTAGGACAGTGATTCCACACCCATAATAGGGTTTATTGTAAAAGACTCCTAACAGGGTCTGACCCTTAACAAGATCTACTATACTTAATACATTGTAAAGAAACTTCTGACAGGGTTAAGGATCTTCTAACAAGGATCATAAAACACTAGTACAGAATATTACTGGGTGTCAAATCCCACTGAGGTTTTTACCTATTTGGGTTTCCCCATAACCATATTGGTGTTATGTGTTGATTTCATGTTTCATGTTTATGTGGATGTTCATTTTAGTACTTAAGTATTTAAGTTCAGTTTGAGATTAAGTAAAAAGATAAAATCCAGTGAACATTGATTCACCCCCCCTCTCAGTGTTCCCATTCCTAATAATTGGTATCAGAGCTCTAGTCCTCTACAAAGAAGTTTAACCACTTGAGGAGATCATGGAAAAAGTAGAAATGAAAGATCTGAAGAGAAATCTTGAAGCTACTCTTGAAGACCTGGACAGATCTGAAAAAAAAATTGAAGAACTAAAGGAAAAAGTTAGTGATGCTCAAATAGTCATCAAAAGGCTAAGAAAGGATTTGAAATAATTTTCTACTGGTGATTTAGGGATAATGATCAAGAAGCTGAATGAAGAAAATACATTCTTGAAAGAACAGATTGAAGAATTGGATGACAAGCTGATCAACAACCAAGATGTGTATAATGAACAGATCAAAGAGAACCTTCAACTCAATGAAGAATTGAGGCAAGAAAACATGGAAACTTTGGAGCTAAGAAACAACAAAGAAAGATTGGAATCTGAATTGAACAAGGCAAATAATCACATTGATAAATTAAACACCAATTCTGATTTGATAGAATCTCAGTTGTATGCAAGAAGAGCTAAAGGAGATACTAGATGCTATTAGAAAGTAAAGTCCACCAAGATAACTAAGAGGGGGGGAGGGTGAATTAGTTATCAGACAATTATAACTTTTATCATCTTCAACAACATTAAACCATATAAGCAATACAATTACCAACCATAGAAAGATATTCATACACAATAACACAATCACACAAGATATGTTGACTAGGGAACCTCTTGATCAAAGAGTAAACCCCGGTGGGAATGATGCCCACAAAAGATGCACTAATATGAATATTCCTTGTGAAAGGATGGACTCTGTTAGGAGTCTTATGAAATACATTCAGTACATATGAATCCCTGTTAAAAGATTCTAACCTTGTTAAGAGTTGTGGAAGACAAAAGGACCCATTGCCCAAACAACTTCAGGGTAAGATCACTGAGAACACTATCCAAATAATATTTGTATTACTCAATAGAATAATATGTTATCTCTTCTCTAACTATGCCAAACTACACTCACTGATACATCAGATCTCAATTTCAGATCTCTATACTTCACATGTCTTCCTTCACAAATTCGCTTTCATACTTAGCTCTTTTCTTCACTTCATGCATACAACATATCACAACTCCACACACAACAAGGAAATACATTCCTTCCTTTATACCACACTCAAATAATTACAAATGAGTCTGTTAGTCCATTTTCCTGTCAGTGCAAAATCTTGTGAAAATGGCCTTTTCTCTACAATTCTTGAAGATGTCCCACCCTACTGCAAGCTTGTTTTAATGTGTGATGAAAATCTATAATGGTTTTATGATTTGTGCTCTTGGCCCCATGCTATTCAATGTGCCACCTTTCTCTAGTCCAAATTGCATGTGCTGAATTGAAAAACCTAGGGAGATATTCAAGTTTTAATGTCTGTAGGAAACAATTTCAAAATATGCCCAAGTGTCAAAAACCCACAATGTTTTTGAAAATCCATGATGTTTTCGGTCTCCTTGCTACCTTTTGGTCTACATGAAAACCTTATGTGTTTTTGATCTTTCACCAAAAACCCTGTGTGTTTTCGACCTCATACTTCTTCCCTTTGGTCAGCACTCCTTGTTCATCAATCCTAACTGCGCAAGTGTGATCGGTTGGTGGGACCTTTTCCTTCCCAAGGGGTTAAACTTCAGTAAGATCTTGTGGTTGTCATTATACCGCTAGGGAAAGCTGCTCATTTTTTAAGATTGTGGTATAGCGACAACCGTTGATCTTCTTCGGTGATGCAATGGACCGTGGGATCGCTATCAGAGGCTGTTGAGCTGGAGTTTTCTTATTGGATGGCTGATAATGACATGGAAATCTCACAGGCCTGGGTCTTCAAGAGGCTTTTGATCTATGATGGGCGTGTGATTGTAAAGAATATTCTCATGTCTTGAGATCATGCGCCAGCCGTTGATGTTGTTTTCTACAAGCATTTCTTCAGCGGTGGTCCCTGTGTCAGAAAGGAAGCGAAGGTGAGTGGTTTTATTAGTTGTCACATGATTGCATGTTAGGTATTTCTGACATACGATCATGCAACCGGTTGACACCTATTGTTGGGCCCAATGGCAGGTGGTGATGTGGCATCTTTCAATTGGTCTGAGGTGGTGATGAGGCTTGGCAGTGGGCCCATTGTCTTTTGTTGTGGAGATGCACATTTTTCATTGGTGAGGAGAGGTGACATGGGGTGATGTGGAGGCTTGTCGCATGTTCGCATAGCCCTTTTTTGGGCTATGCGATCATGTGACAACTGTTTGGACATCGCAGTTACGGAGTTAGGGTGGGTCCATAGTGCTAGTGTTGTCGAGTTGTTCAATTTTGATTGGTTGCTGATTGGTGATGGGGTTGTTGACTTTTGAGGGGCCCATGACTATCGTGAATTAAGAATGACTGCCCAATGTGCTGGGAAAAGGAAGAGATCTACGGCCGCATTTTAAATTTTGTTGATTGACGGTTGCTTTTCAAATTTAAATCTGCAGAGGGTTTCCTACGACCAAGAAGTACTGGTTCTGAATGCTTTCACAGCCAAATTTGATTTGTTTGGTGGTGCCAGTTGATTGCGGTGTGGTCCTGGGTGTTCCATGATCATTTGCAGGGATTTGTACCATATGGTGATGGACAGATTTTGTTGCTCAAGGCTTTTTGCAGGTCTATTTAGTTTGATTTGCATGGTAAATTTATGATCTTCCTATCCTTCTCAGAGATTCTTCTCAAGTGCGAAGATCATCCTTGGTCTGACAGGCTGGTGCTGGTTTTCCCTCTAGTAGTTTTTTGAAATTTTACTGTGGTTAGCCATTGTAACCTTGGCCCTAGTAACCCTAAGCTTATTGCAATCTCTTTGAGATTCCCAAGGTGGCTAGTGCTATAAATTTTTGATTTTTTGACTGTGTAAGCATTCTGAATTTTATCAGTTCCAGAGGTTCCATTCTATTTGTTTCCTATGGGAAGTAATAAACTCTGTCGCATTGTAGGAGGCTGAATAGAATTTCTTTGCATCTTTTGTAGGTTATTGAATTGGTTGCCTCATCTCTGGTATAGACATGTACATGATTCATCATACTTAATATAATTGTTTCAAGCTTTCAAGTCTCTCCTTGGTGTCAGTCTTATGAGTTTCAAATTTTTTGGTCCATTGCATAGGGTTACCTTTGCATATGTTCTAGTCTTTAGTTCTTGATCTAGGATCAAGTGAAAAATACTTTGGATAGAGCATAGATTCATTAGATTTGTCTACAGAAGGATCTTATAAGTAGTGGATGGGCTGGAACAGTCATATTTATGGCTTTGAGTCTTTGACAGTAGTTGGTTCATGTTCTATATTTGTTTTTGAGTGCTGCCCAATGGATAATGGCACTGATCAAGGACTAGTATATTTAGTTGAGTACAATGCTTGATGGTTTTTGGCTATTTCCTACATCTTTGATTAGCAGCACCATTTCAAGTCTTTTCATTATTTGGTTGATAGTAGTAATACCCTTCACAAGACCATTTTACCCTGCATAGTAGAGTTGATTCAATGAATACCTGGTTAGTATTTAGTAATCCTTTACTATGATCTGGTTTATGAATCCATAAGTATAAGGTGTGTAGTGAGTGGAGTTTTCTCTAGATTAGGTGCACCTGCCTTGGTTTTGTAGAGCCAGAAGCAGAAGAGGGCATATTAAGACCCTATAGTTGGTCTAGTTGTTTTGCAGAGCTCTCATACTTGGAATTAACCACTCCTAACATTAGTCTCAAGGCATATTGGAAGCCCTAAGTAGTGTAAGCATTTTCAAACACCAACAGAGTCAGCATACAATTACAAAATAAAAGTTTCCACACGATACACCAAAATTACACAAAACTGTCAGCTTCCAAATATAATACATCTTTACTTGTGTGACCTCGAAGTTTGTGCTATCATCCACATCACTATCAATGTGTCTCCAAATTCCCTTTAACTACACAAAACTAGATTCTATCTCGATTAGGAGATATCATTTGATTTCCACAAACTGCTACTCAGGAACACTGCCTGAATACTGCTTCCACCAAAATGATCATAAATTCCATGAATAAATGAATTACTATCTATGCTCTTAACCATAGACATATAACACATCAAAGAGTATATCCTCAATGTCACATATCTCCAACTATAATAACCCATGTGTTCTAATCCAAACTTTGTCTGCTTCTCTGCAAGTCTTTGATAAATCATTGTGTTGACATTAATGACAATCATAGTCATGAATGCAACAAAAACTACTACAGAATAGCTGCCAAATATTTAGCATTCATTCCTAACAATCTCCCCCATTGGCATTGATGGAAATATAGATGAAAAACATCCAATGCTCCAAAAATCCAATACTGCAACACTGCTTCTTCAAATCCTCTTCATCAATCAAATCTTGCTTCGTTATCCTATTCAGTTCTCTTCAATAGATGTTCTATATTGTTTTTCATGTATACTTCTCCCCCATTGACATCAATGATAAGAATTATATCACTATGTCAACAACAACTCAATGTCAAAAGACACTTTTCAGAAAATACATTTACTAGAGTCCTCATGACTCAGCTCAGATACACATACTCCCCCATAGAGGAAGTACCAACATCCAATCCAAAAGAAAGATAGGGCTCATATACCATTGGATGAATGCAACCAACTACATCACTTCTCAAAAGAAGGCTGGGGAATAAACCCAAGCATACCTCTCAGATACTCAAATGTATCCTTAGGAAAAGGCTTTGTGAATATATCTGCTATCTACTCCTTTGTACTTATGTACTCAAGTGTGACTTCTTTTTTAGCAACTTTCTCTCTTACAACATGATACTTAATCTCTATATGCTTTATCTTAGAATGTAATACAGGATTCTTAGACATACTAACTATACTAGTGTTATCACAATGTATAAAAATAGGCTCAACAAATTTTATTCCAATATCATTCAACGTTTGCTTGATCCAAATTATCTGGTTACAATTGTTTGCTGCTGCTACATATTCTACTTCTGCTATGCTTTGTGAGATACAATTTTTCTTCTTACTTAGCCAAGAAACTAATCTTCCTCCAAGGAAAAATGCTCCATCACTAGTGCTTTTCTTATCATCAACACTGCCTCCCTGATCAGCATTTGTATATGCACATAGGGTAAAATCATCAGATTTTTCATACCATAATCAATAGTCTATTGTGCCTCTTAACTATCTCAGTATCCTCTTTACTGCTACATAATGTGATTCTCTAGGTTCAACTTGAAATCTTGCTACCATTCCAACTGAATGTGCTATATCAAGTCTTGTATGAGTCAAATACTACAATCCTCCAATCATAGATCTGTATTTCTTTTTTTCTACTACAGGTGTTTCATATGTGCTAGATAACTTGTGTCCAGTCACCATAGGTGTTCCAACTGGTTTGCAATCCTCCATTCCAAATCTTTTCAATAAGTCATTCAGGTACTTTGTTTGACTCACAAATATACCATCATTATTTTATGTTATCTGTAATCCCAAAAAGTATTTCATTTCACCAATCATACTCATTTCAAATTCAGTCTTCATTTCATCAGCAAATTTGTCACTAGCTTCATCTTCTCCTCCAAAGATAATGTCATGAAAAAAAAAAAACTATAACCAACAAACTATTTTCAATTTCTTTTGTGTACAGATTGCTATCAGTTGTTCCTTTTGTAAATCCCAATTTCAACAAATACTTATCCAGTCTTGCATACCATGTTCTAGGTGCTTATTTAAGTCCATATAAAGCTTTCTTTAGTTTACATACCATGTCTCCTTCTTGAGTCAAAGGAAAACCTTCAGGCCGCTCAATGTAGACTTCTTCTTCTTCCAACTCTCCATTTAGAAATGCTGACTTCACATCCATCTGATATACTTTGAATTTCTTGTAAGCTGCATAAGCCAAAAACATTCTTACTACTTTAATTCTTGCAACAGGTGCAAAGGTTTCTTCATAATCAATTCCTTCTTGTTGTGAGTAACCCTTAAATACCAATCTTGCTTTGTTTCTCACTACTTCTCCTTGTTCATTCATCATGTTTTTGAATACCCATTTAGTTCCAATAACATTCTTGTCTTTAGGTCTAGGAACCAATTCCCATGTCTTGTTCTTTTCAATCTGATCTAGTTCTTCTTTCATAGCATTAATCCAACTTTCATCATCACAACCTTCATTAGTAGTCTTAGGTTCAATTTGAGAAATCAAACATAACTATTCTTGTACCTTATTTTGAGTTAGAACTCCTCTTTTGATGCTCCCAATAATCTATTCAAAAGGATGATTCCTTAACAAACTCTTGCTAGGTGTCACTGTCTCAGATCTCTCTTCAGATGTAGGTTCTTCAATAACTTCACTTTCCAGTATCATCATCTCTCTTTATATAACATTTGCTTCCAAAAATTCTAAAATAGTTAACTAAGGGTGCATGTCCAAACCATAATTCATAAGGTCTCTTGTCTATGTCGATTTGTACTCTGTTCATTGTATACACTATTGTGTTCACTGCTTCTCTCCAAAATATCTTTGCCAAATCATTCTCAAACAACATAGTTCTTGTTGCTTCAGTCACTGATCTGTTCCTTCTTTCTGCACTGCCATTTTGTTCAAGTGTTCTAGGGGCTGAATACTATCTTTTAATGCCATTTTATTCACAAAATTTAAACTCTCTAGAAGTAAATTCTCCACCTTTATCAGATCTCAAACATTTAGTCTCATTCTAGATTCATTCTCAACTTTATTCTTAACAATCTTAAACTTATCAAATGCTTTAGATTTCTCTTTAAGAAATGCAATCCACATCATTCTTGTAAAATCATCAACAAGAATCATAAAATACCTTTCTCCATAGAATCCTCTAGCCTGGTAGGAATGCTCAAATCTGTATGAACAATCTCCAGCTTAACTATAGATGTAAAATTCTTACAGGGAAAAGAACTTCTCTTCTCTTAAGCCATTACACATTCTTTGCAAATCATGTTAGTAGGCTTCATAATCTTAGGTAAATCTCTTACTACAAGTGTAGTACTTACTTTCATAATGTTATCAAAGTTTGTATGACAAAACCTTCTATGCCATAACCAAATGTCATCAATCTTAGTAATCAAACATGTCATCTCAGTAGGATTCAACTGAAATACATTACCTCTGGTTCTAGATCTAGTTCCAATCAGATTTCCATCTTTATCCTTTATCACACAAGTTTTCTGAGTAAACAAAACTTGATATCCTTTATCAACTAACTGTCCAACACTGAAAATATTATGTTTCAATCCATCAACAAAATAAACATCACCAGTATTAATCTTTCCATCAAGAGTAATAGATCCTATAACTTTAATCAAACAAGGTGCATTGTTTCCAACTCTAACAACTTCTCCATCATATTCATTTAACTTTATGAACTTTTTCATGTCTCCAGTCATATGATGTGGACAACCACTGTCTATAATCCAATCAACTTTCTTTTCAACTTGAGAAACTAAGGCTTTTTCTTCCTTAATATCAGTTTCAGGATTCTCTTCTTTAATTGCTACAAATCCTATGTATCATTATTCTTAGTATCACTTTCAATTAAAGTTCTTTCTATACTAGCTTCAAGATCTTCATCATTAGCATAATAACATTCCTTAGATCTTCTAGGTTTGAAATTGCTTCTATACTTTTTAACTCTCTTAGGACATTTAGATGCAAAATGACCATATTCTTGACAAGTCCAACATTTAAATATTTTCGTACCATCTGGTTGTCTTTTCACAAGCAAGGCAATACCTTCTTCAATGTTCTCATCTTCTTCATTTCTAGATCTGCTACTGCCAGCATAATCTCCACTCACAATAAGAGCACTGAATGTTGTCTCCACTCTAGGTAAGTCTCTTGATAATCTTAGGTTCATTTTTGCTGCTTCCAATCTTCCAAGAAGAGTCTCTCTTGTAAAGTGTGTTGTACAAGGTATCACTTGTTCAATCATTTGTGTTGTCTGCTTAAATGTAGTAGTCAATGTCCTTAGAATTTTTCATATCACTTCAATCTCTGTCTTTGTTCCTCCACAATATTTTATACCTGTAATAATTTCTGACATTCTACCAATATAACTTCTAATAGATTCATCTTCCAACATTCTTATATCCTCAAATGCACATATCCAATTATGTAATCTAACTCTTTTTGCATGTTCATGTTGGCAATTTGGCTGAGGTATGTACATAGATGTTGTCATTATGGAAAAATATGTTCCCTATGAAGAGTGCATAAGCTGGAAAGTAAGTATGGAAGATCGCAGACTAAAACTGGCTAAGTATGAAACAGTGATTTTGACAGAGCACCCGGTATAGTTTGTTTTGGCGATGTTCACTGGAGCATGATCAGAGTTTGCACAGTTGAACATAGAGTCTATGGTGTCTAAGTATACCCCATCTCAGTGTGTAGAAGAGTATGGAAAATACGGACAAAGTTATGATTGTTTTACTGATCACAGAGTACAGTCGACAGAGTAGTTTTGAAGATAGAACTAGTAAATGAATTAAGGGATTATTTTTCTTGTCAAAATAATGACTTAATATTATAAAGAGATGACATCCTAGATGTTTACTCTTGGATAAAGATATGCAAGCTGACAGGAGAAAGATATTATGTTTGTATCTTGTATAAATAAAGATGTATCGAACATACTTGAAATGTAACATGTAATATATGTAAATTGTGATAGCAGCAAAAGTTGTTGATGTGTAGTTGTATGCAGTACCATATTGTAATCAGTAAAAATATGTATTACTTGTTTGGGTAGTGAGCTCATCTGGTAATTAGGTTTTGTATCTACAACTCCTAATAGGGTTGAGGCTTCTAACAAGGCCTATAGTCCCTTAACCAGGACTGATACAATATATGATTGTAACAAGCTCCTAACAGGGTCAACATCCTTAACCAGATATCTTTTGATTAGTGGATCTTTGTGGGTACCATCCCCACTAGAGTTTTCCCTTGGCCAGGGTTTCCTCAAGAACATATGATGTGTTATGAGTTCTTTACATTTACTGTTATGTATGCTATTTAGTTTCTTATGCTTTGTATGCACTAAAGTAATTTGTTATATCCATAAGTGGGCAAAAGTAAAATTTTGTGAAATACTGATTCACCCCCCTCTCAGTATTTCCTATTTCTAATAGTTCATCACCTTCAAAATTAGATTGCAAAGCTTTCCAAATTTCATGAGACTTTTTCAAACATTTTACCTGACTGTATTCATTCTCCGGAAGTGCTGTCAAAAGTGCTTCTCTTGCAAGTATGTTACACATGAATAGATCTCTCTCATCAGCAGTACATGTTTCAAGATTGTTATCTTCAATGATAGTCTTATCATTCTTTGTAATCAACCAATAACCTAGTCGAAAACATAGTAGCTGTGTCTTCATCTTTTCTTTCTAGCTGTCAAAATTTACTCCATCAAACTTAGGGCTTTCTTTGATGAAATTCGCCATGGATCTCCTTAAGTTGTTAAACTTCTTTTTCAAGGACCTGCCACTCTGATACCAATTGTTAGAAAGTAAAGTCCACCAAGATAATTGAGAGGGGGGGGGGGTGAATCAGTTATCAGACAATTATAACTTTTATCATCTTCAACAACATTAAACCATATAAGAAATACAATTACCAACCATAGAAAGATATTCATATACAATAACACAATGACACAAGATATGTTGACTAGGGAACCTCTTGATCAAAGAGTAAACCCCAGTGGGAATGATGCCCACAAAAGATGCACTAATATGAATATTTCTTGTGAAAGGATGGACTCTATTAGGAGTCTTATGAAATACATTCAGTACATATGAATCCCTGTTAAAAGATTCTAACCTTGTTAAGTATTATGGAAGACAGAAGGATCCATTGCCCAAACAGCTTCAGGGTAAGATCACTTAACACACTATCCAAATAATCTTTGTGTTACTCAATAGAATAATATGTCTTATCTGTGTCTGCTCTGATTTGTACTCCATTTATTGTATATACTGTTGTATTCACAGCTTCTCTCCAAAATGTCTTCGCCAAGTTATTCTCAAATAACATAGCTCTTGCTCCTTCAGTTACTGACCTGTTTCTTCTTTCTACAATACCATTTTGTTTAGGTGTTCTAGGGGTTGAAAACTGTCTCTTAATACCATTCACTTCACAAAAAGTGTTAAACTCTCTAGAAGTAAATTCTCCACCTTTATCAGATCTCAAACATTTAATCTCATTCTAGATTCATTCTCAACTTTATTCTTAACAATCTTAAACTTATCAAATGCTTTAGATTCCTCTTTAAGAAATGCAATCCACATCATTCTTGTAAAATCATCAACAAGAATCATAAAATACCTTTCTCCATAGAATCCTCTAGCCTGGTAGGACCGCTCAAATCTGTATGAACAATCTCGAGCTTCTCTATATATGTAAACTTCTTACTGGGAAAAGAACTTCTCTTCTCTTTAGCCATAACACATTCTTTGCAAATCATGTTAGTAGGCTTCATAATATTAGGTAAATCTCTTACTACAAGTGTAGTACTTACTTTCATAATGTTATCAAAGTTTATATGAAAAAACCTTCTATGCCATAACCAAATGTCATCAATCTTAGTAATCAAACATGTCATCTCAGTAGGATTCAACTGAAATACATTAACTTTGGTTCTAGATCCAGTTCCAATCAGATTTCAATCTTTATCCTTTATCACACAAGTTTTCTCAGTAAACCAAACTTGATATCCTTTATCAACTAACTATCCAACACTCAAAATATTATGTTTCAATCAATCAACAAAATAAACATCATTAGTATTAGTCTTTCCATCAAGAGTAATAGATCCTATAACTTTAATCAAACGAGGTGCATTGTTTCCAACTCTAACAACTCCTCCATCATATTCATTTAACTTTATGAACTTTTTCATGTCTCTAGTCATATGATGTGGACAACCACTATCTATAATCCAATCGACTTTCTTTTCAACTTGAGAAACTAAGGCTTTTTCTTCCTTAACATCAGTTTTAGGATTCTCTTCTTTAATTGCTACAAATCCTATGTATCATTATTCTTAGTATCACTTTCACTTAAAGTTCTTTCTATACTAGCTTCAAGATCTTCATCATTAGCATAATAACATTCCTTAGATCTTCTAGGTTTGAAATTGCTTCTGTACTTTTTAACTCTCTTAGGACATTTAGATGCAAAATGACCATATTCTTGACAAGTCCAACATTTAAATATTTTCTTGCCACTGGTTCTCTTTTCACAAGCAAGGAAATACCTTCTTCAATGTTCTCATCTTCTTCATTTCTAGATCTGCTACTACCAACATAATCTCCGCTCACACTAAGAGCACTAAATGCTATCTCCATTCTTGGTAAGTCTCCTGATAATCTTAGGTTCATTTTTGCTGTTTCCAATCTTCCAAGAAGAGTCTCTCTTGTAAAGTTTGTTGTACAAGGTATCACTTGTTCAATCATTTGTGTTGTCTGCTTAAATGTAGTAGTCAATGTCCTTAGAATTTTTCATATCACTTCATTCTCTATCTTTGTTCCTCCACAAGATTTTATACCTGTAATAATTTTTGACATTCTACCAATATAACTTCTAATAGATTCATCTTCCAACATTCTTATATCTTCAAATGCACATATCCAATTATGTAATCTAATGCTTTTTGCATGTTCATGTTGGCAATTTGGCTGAGGTATGTACATAGATTTTGTCATTATGGAAACATATGTTCCCTATGAAGAGCGCATAAGCTGGAAAGTAAGTATGGAAAATCGTAGACATAAATTGGCTTAGTATGAAACAGTGATTTTGACAGAGCACTCGATACAGTTTGTTTTGGCGACGTTCATTGGAGCATGATCAGAGTTTGTGTAGTTGAACATAGAGTCTATGGTGTCTAAGTATACCCCATCTTAGTGTGCAGAAGAGTATGGATAGTACAGACAAAGTTATGATTGTTTTACGGATGACAGAGTACAGTCGACAGAGTAGTTTTGAAGATAGAACTAGTAAATGAATTAAGGGATTATTTTGCTTGTCAAAATAATGACTTAATATTATAAAGAGATGACATCCTTGATGTTTACTCTTGGATAAAGATATGCAAGCTGACAGGAGAAAGATATTATGTTTGTATCTTGTATAAATAAAGATGTACCGAACATACTTGAAATGTAACATGTAATATATGTAAATTGTGATAGCAATGAAAGTTGTTGATGCGAAGTTGTAAGCAGTACCATATTGTAATCAGTAAACATTTGTATTAATTTTTTGGGTAGTGAGCTCATCTGGTAATTAGGTTTTGTATCTACAACTCCTAACAGGGTTGAGGCTTCTAACAAGGCCTACAGTCCTTAACCAGGACTGATACACTATATGATTGTAATCCTTAATCGGATAGCTTTTGATTAGTGGATCTTTGTGGGTACCATCCCCACTGGGGTTTTCCCTTGGCCAGGGTTTCCTCGAGAACATATGATGTGTTATGAGTTCTTTACATTTACTGTTATGTATGCTATTTAGTTTCTTATGCTTTGTATGCACTAAAGTAATCTGTTATATCCATAAGTGGGCAAAAGTAAAAGTTTGTGAAATACTGATTCACCCCCCCCTCTCAGTATTTCCTATTTCTAACAATTGGTATCAGAGTACAGTTACTCAGAGAAGAAACATTCAAGGAAAGCCTAGCAGCTTGAGTAAGATCTCTATGGATATGGATCAATTACAGAAGAATCTTGAAGAAGCTCCTTAGCAAATTGATATCCTTACTAATGAAAGAAACACTTTGAAAAGGAAGTATGATAATGCAAAGAACCTTATTGACAAATTAAAAGGTAAGATAGAAGATCTAAAATCTGAGAAGGAATCTAAAATTCTTGTTGAAGATTGTGAAGACTTAGAAAAAGAAAATGTGATCCTTAAACATGAATTGAAGATAGCAAATCTGAAGCTTAGCTTGAAAGATGGAAATGAGAGTTTGAGATCTGAGAATGAAAGTTTAAAGAATGAAAATGAAGATCTGAAATCTAAACTTGGCAAGGTAACATCTAAATTTGATAAAGTCAAATTGCAGTATGATGAACTTGAAAAATATAACAAAATTGTGAAAGGTGAATTGACTCAATCCAAACAACAACTTGAGAGGCTATATTCAAACAATGAAAATATTGATAAGCAAGTATCTTATGGAAAACCATTTTATGACAAAACTAGTCTTGGATTTAACATATTGAAGATAGTTAGTGAAAGCAAGAAACCAGATCTGAATGAATGTGAAAGCAGTGAAGAAAAGGAGTTAGATGAGAACAAATCAGAAGAATCACCGAAGCAAGAAGATGCACCAAAGCAAGAAGAATCACCAAAGCAAGAAGAATCATCCAAAGGTATGCAAAGAGAATTCAAAGGTAGATGTTTTGTTTGTAATACTATTGGTCATATGAAGAGAGATTGTACAGGTAAACAATTCAAACCTCTTAATGTTATTGTTATAATTGTCATGGTTTTGGACATAGAGCTATTGAATGTTGAAGATCTAAAGTTATTGAGAATAATTACAATAGAAGAATGCCTAGAAATACTAACAATGCAGATCAGAGATCAACTGAAGACATGAAAAGAGGAAATGGAATAGTATGTTTCAGATGCAACAAAATTGGACATATTGCTAGAAATTGCAAGACACAAATCAATCAACAAACACCTAGATATGGAACCAATAGAATCACTTGTGAGATATGTAACAAGATTGGACAAATAGAAAGATTTTGCAGAATGAACAATGGAGGTTATCATCATAACCCTAACCCTAGAAACTATGCAAGAAGGAATGAAAATGCAGGAAACAAAGAGAAACATTGTTGTAGCAATGAAGATGAAGTAAAATTTGTTAAAGGCACAGATCAAGGAGGCATATTCAGCATTGAAGGTAATCAGGAAGGTAATGTATCTGAAGGTAAGAATGAGTCTTTACCTAACTCTTCTTTAAGCACTTAAATTATGTAAATTTTTGTAGTTTAGGAACTTAGAATTAGTACAGAATTAGATTTTGAATGAGTTAAGTTTTAAGTAGTTAGATGAAGGTTTTTTATGTTATATTGATGCTGTGGTTAAGTGCACAAAGAGAAATATTGTGTTTTGTGAGGTCGCAAGAAGATTTATGGTTGCAAGTTTACAGAATCAGCTTTTTGGCATTTTGGCGGCAAAATAGTTGAATGCGATGTCAGATCAAGTAAATGCTAAGTGTTAAAAGATTGAAATTGAATTTATTATGATTATAAAGTGATTAGAAGTGATTTGGAAGTGAAGAAAGAAGTTTGGAAGCAATTTGCAGAAGTTTGAAGTGCCGATCTAGCGAAAACCCTAATTTTGTGAATTTAAGGTATTTATTCGACTACGATATTGAATCAGCTTAAGTAATCAAATATAATCATGGATGTGTCATTGATTCACAACATTAAGGATAAGAACAAACCTAGAAATAAGAAAGATCCAGTTGAACCCTCAAAAAGAGATGCTAGTTTAGCCTTATCATCTGTACTAGACGGAGTTCTTCATTTAGAAAATGTTAAAAGTTATCTTCGATGCAAGTATGAAACCCTAAGGGAGAGTGATTTTAATGGTGAATATAAGAAATTGTACAACATGGATATGTCAGTGAAACAAGGTTATGAACATCTAGAAAACAATGAAATCATTGAGTACTCTATGAAATATGAATTTGATGATGAGGAGTGTACTAAGATCATTTTGAGTAGGATACATAATGGTAAATTTTGGTTAGAAGACAGAGTTATAGACATAACTACAGACCTAATTCATGATGTGATTGGATTATCAAAATTTGGTGCAATTCCACTAAATGAGAGAAACATGAGAAAGATTGTGATTGAAAACATCGGTTCAGTATACAATGGTAGAGGTATAGTCATTAGTAAGATTAAGCAAGATGATGTAAAATACTTGTGTAAGATTTTGACAACAAAGTTCTGTGGAAGCTCTAGAAAAGATGATATGCTAGTAGGTATGGTACACATTGCTTATTTGATGTGTGTGGAGAAGAAGCCTATGGATATGTGTGAAATTCTGAGAATACAGTTGTTTGAGAATTTGGAAAAGCTAAAGAAAGCTAAATACACTCACTTTAGATTTTCCTCATTGGTTACTTACATGTTCTTCCACTTGCTAAGAAGATTTCCTTACACTATTGAATGGAATGATGGTGAGAATACTATGGCAAGAATTAATAAATTTTACATGAAACATCTTATTGAGAAGGTTAATGATAGTGTAAAGTTAGTGTTGAAAACTTTTTAGAACATTGTGGTAAATAGATCAAGAATTCCTCCGTCCCTAGTTGAGAAATACAAAGATGATATATGTTTTATGGTTGATACTAATTTCACTTACATTGAGGCAATAGAACCTAGACATGAATTCATAGACCCTCTTGGCTATGAAATCTCTGAAGTTGAAACATAAGGATATGTTAGTATATTGTTGAAAAGTAAAGTTGATGTTCATGGCAACAGATTTGGAACATATGATGAAAACTTTGATTCAGCAAAGACACTTAAGGAAGAGAAACAATCAAAGAAGAGAGTGGAGTCTACAATAAAGAAAATTATAAAAGAATCAGGTATGAGTGAGCAGGAATTTGATATTGCAAGAAAGACTACAGAAGCAATAAGGCTAAGTGAGATACTATCAGTCCCACCTTTGGCATCTAGTGCAGAACCTATTCAAGTAAAGGTAAAGGTTGAAGAACTTGAGAAGGAACAAGAAATTAGTCAGACACCAAGAAAAAGAATGGAGGTAAGTGCTTCAAGACCGAGTAAAAGACATAAAACAATTGTTCCACCAGTACCTAGAAGAGTTGTAGGGATAAAAGATGATGAAGTGACAATAAAGAAGAAATTATGGAAACCAAGGATAGAAAGAGTTAATGAAGATATAATGCAGCATGGAGACTTTACCAAAATGAACAAATAATATGATTTATATGGATCCTCTGAGAGATTAAATCTTGAGAATGCAATGGTTACACATATGATTTTGATAAACAAGAAATTTGATACTATTCATGGAAAGATACCAGAAGATTTGTACAACAGACTTGTGAGAAGAAAGATGAGAGCACAAGAAGAAGATACTAAAATGAGAGAGAATGTGATTAGACAGTTCTGTGAGATAAGAGATGATGACCATCTTAAATAGATCCTCAAGCAACTTGAAACCCTATTAAGAACCAAAATAAGAATTATAAAAATAATGGGAGGATAGTATAAGCAAGTAAAGACTGAAATTGAACAGGCAATTGTGCAAGTGCTAGCAAACTTGGTAGAAGGAAAAGATAGCAAAGATCAATTAGTTGCAGAACTAGCAGAGAAACAGAGTTCAGAACAAGAAGAGGTAGTTGAAGTTGAAGATATTCCCTCTTCTTCCATAAACATTGGCACAGAATCTATGGACATTGAAGGAACTAAAGTTACTTTAGATTCAGATGATGTGGTACTCAACAATTTGGATAACATTGTTGACAATTTGGTTTTGGGAGAGCAAGAAAAGACAATGGAAATAGAGACCCATACACCTGTTGAACCTCAAGAAGACATCAGTCTTACTCCTAAGACTAGAAAGGAGAAAGGAATAGGAACATTGATTGAAGATTTGAGCAAGGAAGTTGATGACGATGATCAATTAGAGTTGATCACTTCTTTGAACAAAATTATTGGAAAGAATAAGAAAGTTAAGAATTTGGAAGGTAGTCTGAAAGATTTGACTGAGAAGCTACAAAGTGTCATATCTAAAAAAGTCTTTGATTCAAATCCACTTGAAAGAGCAAAGATGGTAATTAATTCTTTTGATGTTGAGTTCACTAATTTGACTGATATTGCTAAGGTTACGGCTCAAGCAGCTTATGAAGCTAAGATGTTGCAGAATATAAGTTAGAATATAAAAAATGACATTGACAGCCTTGATAGACACATTAAGAACTTAAGGAAACATCTTGAGACTGGAAAGTGTTTGTACATTCAGTGTACAAAATCTGAAAATATTTTAATTGAGGAAGAAAAGAAGATAAAAGAGAAGCAAGATGAAATTGCAGCAGAGACAAACTCTTTGGCCAACCTAAACATAAAGATTAGTACAGTTGAGAATAGGATCAGAAAATTATGTGATGAAATAAGGACTTTGAATGATGAGAAGAACAAGAAAATTATTAGAATAAACATCTTGAGAGATCATGTCTCAATCAAGTTTACTATAATAGAAGAGCAGCTAGAAGAATGTCTTACTGCTAAGACAACATTTTAGAAATTCAATTTTGAATCCCTTCAAGCCTGTCAGATTGCAGCATATGGATTGAGTACTTTACTCAATGTAGCAGAATCAATAAAGAAGGCATGGGAGAAAGATTTTGAGACTTGGAAGATAGATTTTGCAGATTGTATTGCTAGCCTACTGGCTTTGCAATAAGACATTAAGGAAAATGTTTTGACATAATTTTGTATATACTTTGCCACCCTTTATTTTGTCATTGTTGTCAAAGCGGGAGAGATACTTAGAAAATTGTCTATATATGATAAGGAAGGATACTCATAGGAGGATTTCTATGGAGTATTATGAAGTGTTATAGATTATGTGTATATTTTGAGGAGATATAAAGATAGTATAGTTATTTTATAATATGGCCACAATTTTGATACAAATTTTGAGATTTTGACTTGTACACTTAGCGAATTTTCTCATATGTTGCCACCAATGACAAAGGGGGAGATTGTTGGCAATTTGGCTGAGGTATGTACATAGATGTTGTCATTATGGAAACATATGTTCCCTATGAAGATTAGATAAGCTGGAAACTAAGTATGGAAGATCGCAGACTAAAATTGTCTAAGTATGAAACAATGATTTTGATAGAGCACCCGATACAGTTTGTTTTGGTGACATTCACTAGAACATGATCAGAGTTTGCGTAGTTGAACATAGACTCTATGGTGTCTAAGGATACCCCATCTTAGTGCACAAAAGAGTATGGATAGTACAGACAAAGTTATGATTATTTTACCGATGACAGAGTACAACCGACAGAGCAGTTTTGAAGATAGAACTAGTAAATGAATTAAGGGATTATTTTGCTTGTCAAAATAATGACTTAATATTATAAAGAGATGACATCCTAGATGTTTACTCTTGGATAAAGATATGCAAGCTGACAGGAGAAAGATATTATGTTTGTATCTTGTATAAATAAAGATGTACCGAACATACTTGAAATGTAACATGTAATATATGTAAATTGTGATAGCAACGAAAGTTGTTGATGCAAAGTTGTAAGCAGTACCATATTGTAATCAGTAAACATTTGTATTACTTGTTTGGGCAGTGACCTCATCTGGTAATCAGGTTTTGTATCTACAACTCCTAACAAGGTTAAGGCTTCTAACAAGGCCTATAGTCCCTTAACCAAGACTAATACACTATATGATTGTAACAGGCTCCTAACAGCGTCAACATCCTTAACCAGATATCTTTTGATTAGTGGATCTTTGTGGGTACCATCCCCACTGGGGTTTTCCCTTGGCCAGGGTTTCCTCGAGAACATATGATGTGTTATGAGTTCTTTACATTTACTATTATGTATGCTATTTAGTTTCTTATGCTTTGTATGCACTAAAGTAATCCATTATATCCATAAGTGGGCAAAAGTAAAAGTTTGTGAAATACTGATTCACCCCCCCTCTCAGTATTTCCTATTTCTAATAGTTCATCACCTTCAAAATTAGATTGTAAAGTTTTCCAAATTTCATGAGATTTTTTCAAACACTTTACCTGACTGTATTCATTCTCCGGAAGTGCTGTCAAAAGTGCTTCTCTTACAAGTATGTTACACATGAATAGATCTCTCTCATCAGCAGTACATGTTTCAAGATTTTCCTCTTCAATGATAGTCTTATCATTCTTTGTAATCAACCAATAACCTAGTCCTAAACATAGTAGGTGTGTCTTCATCTTTTCTTTCTGGCTGTCAAAATTTACTCCATCAAACTTAGGGCTTTCTTTGCTGAAATTCACCATGGATCTCCTTAAGTTGTTAAACTTCTTTTTCAAGGACCTACCACTCTGATACCAATTGTTAGAAAGTAAAGTCCACCAAGATAACTGAGAGGGGGGGGGGGGGGGGGGGGGTTAATCAGTTATCAGACAATTATAACTTTTATCATCTTCAACAACATTAAACCATATAAGCAATACAATTACCAACCATAGAAAGATATTCATACACAATAACACAATGACACAAGATATGCTGACTAGGGAACCTCTTGATCAAAGAGTAAACCCCGGTGGGAATGATGCCCACAAAAGATGCACTAATATGAATATTCCTTGTGAACGGATGGGCTCTGTTAGGAGTCTTATGAAATACATTCAGTACATATGAATCCTTGTTAAGAGTTATGGAAGACAGAAGGACCCACTGCCCAAATAGATTCAGGGTAAGATCATTGAACACACTATCCAAATAATCTTTGTATTACTCAATAGAATAATATGTTACCTCTTCTCTGAGTATCCCAAACCACTCTCACTGATACATTAGATCTCAATTTTAGATCTCTGTACTTTGCATGTCTTCCTTCACAAATTTTCTTTCATACTTAGCTCTTTTCTTCACTTCATGCATACAACATATAAAAAATCCACACACAAAAAGGAAATGCATTCCTTCCTTTATACCACGCTCAAATTATTAAAAATGAGTCGGCATACAATTACAAAATAAAAATTTCCACATGCTACACCAAAATTACACAAAACTGTCGGCTTCCAAATACAATAAATCTTTACTCGTGTGACCTCAAAGTTTGCATTGTCATCCACATCACTATCAATGTGTCTCCAACTTCCCTTTAACTACACAAAACTAGATTCTATCCTGATTAGGAGATATCATCCTATTTTCACAAACGATTACTCAAGAACACTGCCTGAATACTGCTTCCACCAAAATGATCATAACTTCCATGAATAAATGAATTACTATCTGCGCTCTTAACCATAGACATATAACATATCAAAGAGTATATCCTCAACATCACATAGCTCCAACTATAATAATCCACATGTGCTAATCCAAACTTTGTCTGCTTCTCTACAAGTCTTCGGTAAATCACTGTGTTGAGATCAATGACAATCATAATCATGAATGCAACAACAACTACTATAGAAGGGCTGCCAAAAATTTAGCATTCATTCCTAAAAAATGCATTGGATACAATGAAGCACAAAATCAGATTGACAACATGTAGGAAAGAATGAAAGCACTAGAAGACACCTCAGATGCTAAGGAGACTTGAAGTCAGACTAAAGATCATATTGAACCAGCTAAGAATGAGTGCAAACTAGTAGACCACACTTGTTATGCATGTAACAAGCATGGAAACATAGCAAGGAGCTATACTGAGGTAAGACCTTTCAATGGTTACTGTTATTCATGCAATAAATTTTGTCATAGAGCTATGAATTGTAAGACAAGTCAGAAAAACAAGACTCAGTATAATCAGAGAAATCAGAATCAGTTAAATGTAAGAAGTTCTTAGAATATTACATGTTAGATATGTAACTATAATGGTCACTCAGCTAGACAATGGAAAATGGTGACCCATGTCAATGCGCCGATGAATATAAGGCCTCCAGTCATTTGTCACTTATGTAATAATGCTGGAAACATCTAAAAGTTTTGTAGATCAAGAATGCAAGGTCAGGAAAACCCTAAAAAGCTCGAAGAAATAGTATTGGATCCCGAAGGAGAAGTCAAGTTTGTGAAAGCTCTAGAGGATGCGAGCTTGATTTGGTCAAAAGAAAAGAGCTTCAAAGGATATGAACTTGTTATCTCTATTTGAGCATTAATGATTTTCATTAGTATCAAAGGAAGTCAAAGACATCAGTCAGTTACTTATATTAATCTAGTCGGTAACTACAAGCAATACAAGCTAGTAGGTTAAGTCTTCACACCGAGCACATAACAGTTTTACCGATCATCAGACACCAATACCGAGTGATAGTAAACACCAAGCACCAGTATAATTACCAAATAGTATATACAATGTTTACTGAGGATCATAGAAAATGGCATAGGAATCAAGATTGGCACATCTATCTATGCAAATGGTTACAACAGAATCACAAAATGTTTTACCAAGATTGAGGATCATTTATTGTAAGATTTCATCATTAATTGCGATGATGATCTTTTGTATTTGTTAGATCTAGGTTATTTTTGTACACCGTGGATCTTAGGGTTTTCTCTAAGATATTGTAACCTAATTTTGTTAAGAGGCATAAAGCAGTATGCTACATAATTGTATTTTGTATCTTTTTGATGTAACTGATGGATGAACGAAGAAGTTCTTGAAGCATTAGCCAACTTCAAGATTATTAGTTGACAGATAGAGCAGAACAATAATCATAGGTAATCAGATTAAAGAAAAATCAGAATCAGGATAACCGAGCTATTTAGAGTAGAGATCTTCACACAGAAAAGGTGATATCTATTCAATATTTCAGAGATCTGTATCAGACAATTGAGTTGTCATTAGCAGATAGTTACCTATTGCTTTCTAATCATTGTAATAGATTTTAGGTAAAATATCTTAACAGAGTAGACCTAATAGTATTTTTGTAAATCTCTTAACCGAGTGCACACTCAAGTAGTGTTGCTAAAATCCTATCACTAGGTAGATCTAGCTGATCTAATTTGTTACTCCTAATAGGGTAATATCACCAGAAGTGATCACCACTTGTAGCCCTAACAGGAAAACCTTTTCTATTTGTAGTAGTGAATAATTTGTGGGTGTCATCCCCACTATAGCTTTTACCTTCTAACAAGGGTTTCTGTGTTACCAAAATACTTGTGTTATGAGTTGATTATCTTGTTGATTTCATGTTATTTATCTTTGATAGTTAAATGAATGAATGATGCAATGGATACAAGTATTGTTTGAAGGTTACTACTATTTTCTATTTTAGATCTGAAAGGTTTATAAGTGAAAGTTTTTGTGGGCACTGATTCACCCCTCCCCTCTTAGTACCCTATCTCTCCAATCCAACAATTGGTATCAAAGCTCAGTTCTCTTATTAGACAGTTTAACCATTGAAGGGTAAAGATCTAGTCATGGAGAGGTATAAGTTAGATAAAACAATAGAGAATCAAAAGATTCAAATGTAGATGTTTGTTGAGAAGTATAAGCAAGCTAAAGATGGATTGAAGAAATTACTGGTTGAAAGAAAGAACCTAGCTATTTTTCAAAATGAGATTGGTTACCATGAAGAAGTGATTGATGATGTATTTTATCATATCAGATCTAGTTCATGAAGTATTTTTGATGGATCTAAAAGTATAGTCTCTGACTTGTCTAAAAAGAATCTTCATTTAACTGAACAAGTGAAAGCACTACAAATCAGTCAAGAATCTCAAATGGTAAGAATGGTAGAAGTAATGAACAATTCTAGACAGGCTGAGCAAGAAAGGAATCTAGCTATTGAAGACTGAAGACAGATAATTGAACAACTTCAAGAAAAAGAAAGTGAGATTCATAGACTCACCGAGCACCATTTCAAAATCTCAAATCAGATGGTGATTGTGAATTAGGAGGTCAACCAAGTTAATGGTGAACTATCAAGAAAACTTGAAGATATAGGAATACTCAGAGAAGAAAATGAAAAGCTGAGAAATAAAGTGAAAACCCAACAAAAGCATCATGAAATGAAGAAATTGGATGAGGATAGTTCAAAAAGGATTGATGATTTTCTGATAAATCAAAGAAGATTTGGAAGGAAAGCTAGATTAGGGTATACTGGCGAAGGAGAATCATCACAACAAGAAGAACAAGACAACAATTAGAGTCAAAGGCCAAAGACATTGTCATGTTATCATTGTGGAAAATTGGGACATACTTATAATGTGTGTAGAAGCAAAGCACAAGGTAAACCTCCAGTCACTCCTAAGTTTAATGGTTATTGCTACTATTGTGGAAAACTTGGACACCGAGCTTATGAGTGTAGAGATAAACTGAACAAGAATGCTAACAATCCTACTATGGAGAAATTATGTTACACTTGCAATGAACATGGACACACTGCACAAGAATGTAAGGCAAAAATGAAGCAAGTATGGATGCCAAAGTAGAAGACACAACGTAAGCCTTATCAACCAAAGAGACAAGGTAAATCTTATGTTTGGGATTACAACACATGGACTAACTATATTGCATGTGGTAGATATGGGCACATTGCAGAAAATTGTAATAGGAAATGATGGGCTGAACAATCATGAATTTGGACAAGCACTATAATGGCATGTTTGCATTGTCATAAGGTCAATCACCTAAGCATGGACTGCAGAGACTAAGAACCAGAAGAAAATCATGTATTTGGGAGTGGAAACACTATTGCATCTATATCATGAGAATAAGAAACGACATGTGGAAGAAAGCATCAAATGAGAATGCTGAGTCAAGTAATGTTATCGGTGAAACCTCATCCACTAGATTGGGTGACATCGGTACTTCCACCTAATGTGATATAGGTATGTATGGGACTAAAATTTCAAAATGATCATATTTTACATACAACTCTTTATATATGATGAGAAAATACCAAATCTACATGAATAAAGACGTATTGTGGTTTATATGTTATGAGCTAACAAAGTCACATAGTCGGTAAAAGTTAGACCGAGCAATGGTTACCCGTTGGTGATCACTATTCAAGGTTAACCAAGTATTGGTATCAACTGAGAGAAAAATCAAGTGTTAATCGAGTTGATGAAAGATTGCGATATTCACCGAGCTGACAGTTGTCATGAACCGAAAGTAGGTTAGGCATTTATTGCATAAAGTTTTGAGTGGGAACACGGAAAATTCTATAAATACACAGAAGAATGAGTTCATTATTCACAAAGTGATTTCAAAGAGCTAAAATTTCATAGAGCGAGTTCGAGAAAAGAATCTTTCAAGCTAATCCAAAGCAGTTGCAGATCGAACTGAGCACTCTCTTTGATATATTTTGAGTAAGTTGAAACCCTACTGAGCATATTCTTCACTATTTATTGAAGACCTAGTTTATTGAAATGGCATCTACTACGAGTTATTCTAAAGTTGTGGAAGAGGAAGCTAATCTTATTGTTTCAGCAAACTATAGTGAACCCCATTACAAGTTACACCCTGAAGTAGCATCTCAAACGGATCCATCAGGTGCTTTTTTGAGCATCCCACCTAGGGTTTTATTGGTTGAAGGCATACATTCATACATTCACTGTAAAATTGGGGAAATAGGAGACTTCGACATGTATGTTTCATATCAAGCACTTTGTGATGAGAAAATGGAACTAAAACCAGAGCATAAATAGGTTGAAACACTTGGACTCACCAATGCCCTAAATTTTTTGAAGAATTTTAAGAATGAATGGATTAGGGTTGTGTTAAGTCATTATCATGAGGGAACATTCTGGTTAGATAAACTAATCCAAGTGACAAAGAGAATGATTAGCAGGGTTATTGGTTATCCTACTACTGACAAAGCCAAGGCATTCTAAAGTTCATCACGAGCCGATGTTGAGAAAAATATTGGCACAACATGGGACAGTAGAGCACTAAAAATTGCATCCATTATGGATCTAGAAGTTAAGTTTGCATCGCACGTAATTGGCTATAAGTTTTTCCAGTCAAGTAGAGTAAATAGTGTACTGTGTAGTGCAATAGACATGGCTTACAAAATTATAAAGAAGGGTCATTAGATAGACCTCGCCAAGCTACTTCTGATACAAGTTGAAGAAAACATGAAAAAAATTAGGTCACAAAAGTCCAACGCCTGTAAGTTTGGATCATTTCTAGTATGTTTTTTTTTCTATCTCCAAAAATTCTTTCCTTCTATCGGTCGCACCAATTGGCCTACCCAAAAACTGATAACTTCACAAATTTTTGATATTATCAAAGGTCTAGGAGATAATGCAGAAAATGTTATGGATAGTTATTTTGAGGATTTTAAGATAAAGATGAATCTGAGAAGCAAGATTCTAAGTTCACTGGTTGAGAAATATGAGATGGATATATGTTTCCTAGTGAATACTGACCACACTATGATAAAATATATTGAACCAAGGATTAAGTGGCTAGCACCAATGGGATATGAGATGGATCATGATTTTGGTTTGAAATATATTGAAGTATTATTGGCTTTACCGAAGGAGAAAAAGGCTAAAAGGTTTGGAACCTATGAGGAGGCAAAATCAAGAATAAAAATTGATCTTTTCATCAGTAAAATGACACGAAAATCAAATAAAATGAAGAAATTTTTATCTCAAAAGTTTGAGAATGTATCTGACTCATTAGAGGAGTCACCAGTTGAAACCACAACTAAAGGTCAGTTAATATTGGCTGACAAACCATATGATAGTGAGGAGACCGAGTCCAAAAAATAATAAGAATCTATACTAGTTTCTCCCACTCTAGTTCCAAAGAAGAGGTAGTTGCCAGTGCAAATAGGTGCATGCACAAGGTCATCAACTGCAGCTTCATCACCATAGAAAAAGGGAGCTATGAAGGTAGCAAAACATAAGGCAGCTACACTGACAAAAACATATGCAAAGAGATAACGCAAGGTTGTAGCTGAGGCACCGAAGAAAAGGAGAAGATTGATAAGAAATAGAGAAGACATTGAGGATGACGAAGATGAAAAAAATCAATTCAAGGTTGTCAATAATAAGAATAGGTCAATTGATGAGGTTGTTGCTGACATAATCAAGAATGGAAATCTTGTAGATCCAGAACTTAGTAAGTTTGATAGTATGTCAAATGAAGACCAAAACAAGATTTAGGAAGAAGTCATCTAGATGATGATACGCTTCAAATGAGTTCCATTAGAATTTGAAATTTCACTTCCTAAGGCATTAGAAGATAGAATTAATTAGAAGTGGTCCTATGCCTTGGACACCGAGAAGAGGATGAGGAAACAAGCCCTAGTATTGATTGCACCAGACTTATCTCTTGATGAAATTAAGGAGCTTATGGATACTTATGTTCAGAGATTCAAAAAAAAAAATTGAGCTATGCAAATAATAGATGAGAATCTGGCAGATCTTGATGAGTCTGGTCAACTCTTCTAGAGTTCACTTTTAGCTGTTAGAGAGCAAAATGAAAAAGTTGCATTTAAAAATTTGTCTAAAAAGAGATAGAAGTCAAAAGGTAAAGGTATATTCATTGATGATGATGTAGCAATGAAAACAATAGAGTCCCTTGTATCATTTACTGAGGTAATTGATACAACACTTGTACAAGAAATTAAGGATAGCTCACAGGATGCACCGGATCCAGCAGAGATCTAGGTCAAGGAGAAAAATGATAATGATGTACTCATTGAGGACATCAAAAATGATGATCTTGATGATAGGGATGAAGATGATGATGTGAACATTGCACTCGATAATACACAAGATGAAGGTCAAGCTACTGAGTGTGCATTTACTTCATTTTTGGGTGAGCTTCTTATTCTTGTTGAAGCAGTAGACATCTTATCACAGGAGCAACCCAATGGCTCAGACCCCAAGCAACCACAAGATACAATAGGGGAAAAAAGAACTGAGACACCTGCTCAAGAAAATGAGCCTAAAGGAAAAGAGGCTACTAAGGTAGAAACAAAGGATCAGGAGAATCCTACTGTAACCGAGGCTACTCCATTGGACACTACATTAGAGGCTCAATCATAGTCAACTGACACCAAGGTTACCAAGGAGCAGCAAAAGGTAGATACAGTTTTAGTCGGGTAGGTTACACAAAGTTATGAGGTAAAAGATATTGTTCTAGTTGCAAAGAGTTCACCTCATAAACCAAAGAAGAAGAAGAAGAAGAAGAAGAAGAAGAAGAAAAAGAAAGGAAAAGGGTCGGTCACACTTGATGAAGTCATAGTTATACCCAATTGTGACCCAAGGACCCTTAGCCCTGAAGAACTAAGAAAATATGGGGAATTATGTACAAGAAAGGTAGCACAGGAGAAGTTGAGACAAGAGAGAAAAAGTAAGGAGAATTTGAGATAGAGCAAAACTGTAATAAGAGGTAATCAGATTAAAGTAGAATCATAATCAGGCTAACTGAGCAGTTCAGAGAAGAGATCTTCACATAGAAAAGGTGATATCTATTCAATATTTCATAGATCTATATCAGACAATTGAGTTGTCATTAGCAGACAGTTACCTATTTCTTTCTAATCATTGTAATAGAGTTTTGGTAAAATCTCTTAACAAAGTAGACCTAACAGTCTTTTTGTAAATCTCTTAACCGAGTGCACACTCAAGTAGTGTTGCTAAAATCCTATCACTAGGTAGATCTAGCTGATCTAATTTGTTACTCCTAACAGGGTAAGATCACCAGAAGTGATCACCACTTGTAGCCCTAACAGGCAAACCTTTTCTATCTGCAGTAGTGAAAAATTTGTGGGTGTCATCCCCACCACATTTTTTACCATCTAACAATGGTTTATGCATTACCAAAATACTTGTGTTATGAGTTTATTATCTTGTTGATTTCATGTTATTTATCTTTGATAGTTAAATGAATAAATGATGCATGCAATGGATACAAGTATTGTTTGAAGGTTACTACTATTTGTTGTTTTAGATCTGAAAGGTTTATAAGTGAAATTTTTAGTGGGCACTAATTCACCCCTCCCCTCTCAGTACCCTATCTCTCCAATCCAACACTCAAAGTTTTGTAGATCAAGAACACGGGGTCAGGAAAGCCCTAAAAATCTTGAAGAAATAGTATTAGATCCCGAAGGAGAATTCAAGTTTGTGAAAGCTTTATAGGATGCGAGCTTAATTTGGTCAAAAGAAAAGAAGGATACGATTGATGAGAATGTATTGGATCCATCCATAGTGGACGCACCCTCTACATCAGGATGAATGGCCCTTAGGGTCATAGGGGGAGCTAATTTAGCTCTAGACCCCTGCACAGCTGGTATACTCACTCTCAAAGTATGCACCTTTGGACTTAAGCTTTTGGAGACTAGCAGAACCTATGTGCAAGAATGCACTAACTAATTGTTTGTATAATGAAAGTTAGAAATTTTCAAGTGACAACCTAGTTTACATGACAAGCATTAATGGCAGAATTCCTACTTTAAGGTACACAAAAGTTTTTAAATTACTCATTTCATTTGAATTTAGAGTGATTGGAGAGTAGAAGAGTCCTAGCATTTGATTGTGAAGGATTTTAGATTGATTCAGCAAGTGACTTGCTGTGCATTTGATCAGTTACAGAAACCCTAGTTTGTCGCACCAATTCAGAATATCTTGGAAACCATTAAGAAAGTGATATACAAGTAAGTGATGGCTACTCCTATAGTATTTGATGTTGCAGAAAAGAAAAGATATGTATTTAAGAGGCACCCATTCAAATCCACTTTGGATGATCTAGAAGGGGCATTCTCCCGCACGCCTATGGGTGTTATGCATGTCGAAGACATTAGGGCATAAATATATTGCAAGAAAGAACGAGTAGGATTGGATAGATTAAGGGTGCACATGGAAACAATGATGAAACCAGAAAAAACATTCATGGATGAGTATGCACAATGGAATATGCTATGGCATATGAGTTCTATGAATCAGAATGGATCAAGATTCTACTAAGCAGGATTCATGATGACCTATTTTGGATAGGTGAAGTGCTAGTCAGGATTACTAGTGACCTAATTCATGAGATGACAAGACTCTCAAAGACAAGTGTTGTTACTCCAGTGGGAAAGGATGTAAGGAAACTTGTTGAGAAAACATGCAAGTCAAGAAGTGATATGCGTGGAATGACCAAAGATGACATCAAATTGAGCAAGATGACATCAAATTGATGTCCATGATACTAGGTTACATGTTCCAACATACTAGTAGGGTAAACAGTGTGTCTGCGGCCATAATTCTTGTAGTAATAAGACTTGTGAAAGAGAATGGAGAGTTTAATCTATGTGAGATCTTGCACGCACAGTTAATAGATAACATTAAGGCAATCAAGCATGGCAAGACCAAGATATTTAGGTTTGGGTCTCTAATTATCTATATGTACTTCCATATTGTTGGAAAAGTGTTTCATTTGTACCTAGACAAGACTATTCCTACCATGCCACAAATATCCTTCAAGGCATCTACTAAGAGCACTCTAAGAGATTACATGACTCTGGAATTGAAGACATTTAGGCTTAAGATGCAGATGAGATATAGAATACTAGAGAGTATTGTAGAGAAATACAAAAATAGTATTTGTTTCATGGTTGAGATTGACACAACATGCATGGAGGTAGTTGAGCCAAGGACAAAGTGGATTCATCCACTTGGATATGAGGTTGAGGAACTAGTCCTAAAAGCATACGCTCAAGTATTGTTATTAGCCCCTAAAGACCTTAATGAGCCAAGATGGGGAACCTATGAAGAAAAAACAAGAGAAGTTGATGCAGTTTTGAACAACGCAGCAAAAAAAAGGAAGGTTACCAAGGGGACTTCAGAGATTTTGAGAATTCATGGAGTGTCTCAAGAAGACCTAGACAAAGCAAGGAAAGAGAAGATTGCTTTGGAATTAGAGAGTGAAGATGCAACAAAGATAGAATCAGATGACCCTAAGATGAAGAAGGTGAAAATTGAGAAATCTGATGTTCAAAAGGATAAAACTAATGTTACCCCTTCTGTGCCCAAGGAAACCATTGACCTTACTACTCCTCCTGAGTATAAGGAAATGCCTAAGAGGAAGAAAGAGATTAGCACTGGTCATCCATCCTCGTGAGTAACAAGAAATAGGAAGAACACTCAAGCACCTCCAGAAGTAAGTTTCAAACCTAGTCTTAGTGTATTAAGTACAAGGATTGTTAATGAAGGACGAATTGATCAAGTAGGAAAGTTCTATGAGAAGTATAGTGAAATTGACAAGTCTGAGATTCATGGAATGATTGTCAAACATATGCTGAAATTTAAGAAAACAGTCTTAGAACTAAACACTATGATTCCAAGCAATGTATTGAATATCTTAGAATTCCAAAAGAGACAGGCTATTGAAGAGGATCTAAGGATAAGAGGAAAGATTCTAGATGAAACACTTCTAGTATGTTCTCTAGAGGAGAAATCTTTGTTAATAGATCTAATGAAGCCACATCTTAGAACCAAGTCAAGGACCCTGCACATAATGGACAAAAATTATGAATTGGTTGCTAAGGAAACACAAAAAGCCTTTGAGAAGGTCTTCATGAATAGGCACATGTATCCAGCTACTACACCCACAGCTCAAGTACCCACAATGGATGCAAATGAGTCAGAGACTACTAATGTACCATATACAGGTCCATAGGATTCAACACATGCAATTGATTCATCCATAGAGGAAAAGAAGTCTATGCCCATAACAGAGACACTCAAGGATGATTCTATCTTTATTGACAATATAAAAGTCACTATGGCAGCCACATACATGGATCTAGAAAAGTTTGAAGAGGCATTTGTAAGCACTCAAGAGGCTGAGAACTTATGTAGTAACACTCCTCCCAATCAAAAAGAACAAGTATTGATTGAGGATATAATAGATGAAAAAGAAGAAAAGATGATAGGGGTATGTGCAAGATCATGAGGGGCCAAACTATGCCCTTAAGTGGCAATGAAAAATCAGCAGATCATAGTTAGTCAACTTGATGTGAAAATTTCAACTAGCTATCAACCTAATATCAAAAATTTGTAAGAATAGAATCTGTAGAAAATAGAATGTAGTTTCTAAACTACTAGGCCTTTTTTGAAAAAAAGTTAGTATGATTGGTGAAAAGTATAGATTTCAATGCAGTAGTACAAAAATTTCTGGAAAAAAATAAGAAGTAGGTGTATGTCTGACCACCTTAATCATAATCAAATGATAATATTTTATTATAAGATTTTATATATAAGTAGTAGACTAATGCCTGGATTTGACGCATATTTTTTTGTAATTTTATTCCAAAAAAACAATTAATTATGAATTTTCTACTACAACATTTTCAGAATAAAAAAACTCCCATGCCTGACCACCTTAACTCATTCAAAAATTTACAAAATTCAAAAAAAAAAAAATTTCCTTATAGTAGGTGAAGCATAGAATGTGATGCATTTTTCAGATTTTAAAAATGTTATACCGTCTGAAAGTTATAGTCATTTTTCAATCAGTATATAAATCAACACTTTAGATGTAACTCAATTAGAAAATAACTAATAATTACTTACCAAATTCAAAATTTGACAGCAATTATATCAATAGAAAGTTGATAATCTCCTTAAGATACCCTTTTCATTTCATCAAATTCAAGTGAAAAAAAAGTCATCAACTACATGGTCAAAGTCTAGAACTCAAAGAAATAGGGGAAAAACATGTTTTTGAGACATTTCAATAGTTGACCATGTAGGTTTGGTGCACAAAGCAATACCAAGTCTAATCGGGTACCCCATATTTTTGTGTACCCGAAAAGGCCGGCAGAATTTTGATTTTTCACTTTTCCCTCCCCTTTCTCCTCCCATTTCTCCATCCTTCATATGATTATATATATTAGATTATATCACAATCAAAAACTATATATTATATCGAAAACTATATATTAGATTATATATTATATCTATTAAATATTCTATAATATCAATTATATATTAAATATTATATAATATACATTTTACAATAAATATTATTTAATATATATTAATATTAAATGTTACAATATATATCATATATCATATATTATTTTTTATGTATAATATATATTAATATGTATTTTACAACTATGTACGAAAGGTTGGAAGATTGCATAAAAATAATGGATGGCCATTGAAAGAAGCAAAGGAAATCAATCAGCCATTTAAAAAATTCATGGGTGGCCATTGAGGAAGAGAGAGAGTGAGAAGGTGGTGGGGGCTGAGAGAGGAAGAGAGAGAGAGAGAGAGAGAGAGAGGGAAGGGGAGAGAGTATGAGAGAGAGAGAGAGGGGAAGGATAACCAATTCATTATAATATTAATCAGTAAGGAGCAAGGAAAACTTAAATAATATCATAGCATGCATTAGAAATCCAAATTCTAGTTACCTGAGTTTTAAGCAAAGTGAGTAAGGTCTTGGAGAGGGACATTACAGATTCACACATTGTTTATTAGATACCTCCAAGAACCCAAATACACGGGAGTAGGTTTTAAGTAAGACTAAGATTATTTATCGGTTCAAAAATATTACTGTGTTGTACTTCTAATTAACATCCAATGATTGGATGTGAAATTCACAAATTTGATTATATTACCACTGGTTCTATTTCAAATTCTAGAAAAAATGTATATTTGACATATGTACATAAATTTTAGTCAAAACCATTTTAAAATAACACATCAGTTTATTTTTACACATTGAGAATATCATCAATAGGAATTGAACTGAAATTGACATAGGTCATAGGAAATAAATGCCCCAGCTATTTTTTGTCTTCTGCATTTTGAGTTTCTTATTACAATCAGGAGAAGAATATTACTCTCCAAATGGTTTTGGACAGTAACATTTGTACTTCCTCTTTACAAATATTTCTTCCCTCATCTTGCTGCCTATTAATACCGACAAAGTGAATCTAGGCATTTCTGCCATGTAATGGGAGAAAAATGGTTTCCTAATTGATATGTGTCTAAATAATACATGCAAGAACCTTCTCTTTGATATTGCTCACTAACCCTTTACAACAGAAAATAATTACAAAAATTGGCATGTACTTGCATGAGGACATTATATATTATAGAAATCCCACACAGAAGCAACTGTCAAGCCACTCAAAAAGTAGTAACTGATAGCAAGTGGGATAATGCAGATGGTTTAATAAACTACTATCTTCTTTACTCAAGCAACATCTGGTTCATCTGCTCGACTGGGGCATGCTTGGGGACCAACAATCTCCATTTAAACTCAACTCCCTGCAAGCAGTTATATTTGTCAGTGGAGGAGATACACCCATTCGATCTGCAATAACTTTATGCTCACTGGAATTTCCATTTCTCTTCAATTGGGATACTCTTTCCAAAATTGCATCTACCCTTTTACCAATTTGGGAAATCAATGGATCTATTTGCGGACCTCCAAGGTGTTGGTCAACTAAACAAGAACCTTGAGATCAATTAGGAACTTCTCTATGAAAGAGCTTAGTACCTTGAGAAGCTCTCCACTTGTCAGTTGAATTAAAACCTTGGACCATAGATGGCTGCCCTTTGTTGTAAAATGAGGAGTGAGACTACCTTACCAAAGGTGGCAATGAACTTACATTTGAGGGATAATGCCCAACATGAGTAACCTGGTTTCCCAAGTCTCGTAAATGCAAGGCCATTGATAAATAGGCATTTCTAATAGAAATATTTGTGGTGCTAGAATGAAGTGCATGACCAAATTCTTTGCTTGCTAATGAACCAATTTGAGGCTTCATTTCACATTGCTCTCTGGATAATTCCATAGCACATGTTACTTCTCTATCTTAATTTTTTGTGTTGGTGTACATGTGCACTAAAGAGCTTTTGTCACTACTTGAGCTACTAGCAGATGGTGAGTACTCATCATCATCATGTGACATAGGCTCACACACATATCTTACTTCTTTACTTCGCTAATTTCCCCTTTTTAGCTCTTCCTCCTTATCTGTAACTTCTATCATGGGTCCAAGAAGCTGTTCCCACTCTTTCCCATTAATATGCAAATATTTTTGTCCGTAACAGTATTTTCTACATATATTATGATATTGATCTAATTTGATGCACCTTCACTATTTGATCCATACTTCTTAGGGGTCCTAGTACGCCTTATCATGTGTTAGGACACCTAGGAAGTCCGCATGACCCTATGGAACCATTGGAATGCTCAAATGTGTTCTAAGGGGTCCTATGACCCCTTCAGACACACTTGAGCATTCAAATGTGTCAAAAGGGATCATGGAGACTTCCTAGGGGTCCTAGTATGCTTTATCACGTGTTAGGACCCCTAGGAAGTCCACATGACCCCTATGGACACATTGGAGTGCTCAAGTGTGTCTTAAGGGGTCCTACGACCCCTTCAGACACACTTGAGCATTCAAATGTGTCAAAAGGGGTCATGGATACTTCCTAGCGGTCCTATTACACCTTATCATGCGTTAGGACACCTAGGAAGTCTGAATGACCCCTATGGACACATTGGAATGCTCAAGTGTGTCTTAAGCGGTCCTATGACCCCTTTGGAAACATTTGAGTGTTCTAATGTGTCAAAAGGGGTCATGGGGACTTCCTAGGGGTCCTAGTACACCTCATCACATGTTAGGACCCCTAGGAAGTCTGCATGACCCCTATGGACACATTAGACACATCAAGTGTCTCTTAAGGTGTCCTACGACCCCTTCGAACACACTTGAGCATTCAAATGTGTCAAAAGGGGTCATGGTGACTTCCTAGCAGTCCTAGTATGCCTTATCACACGTTAGGACCCCTAGGAAATCTACATGACCCCTATGGACACATTAGACACATCAAGTGTGTCTTAAGGGGTCCTACAACCCCTTTGAACACACTTGAGTGTTCAAATGTGTCAAAAGGGGTCATGGGGACTTCCTAGGGGTCCTAGTACACCTTATCACATGTTAGGACCTGTAGGAAGTCCCCATGACCCCTATGGACACATTAGAATTCTCAAGTGTGTCTTAAGGGATCCTACGATGCCTTCGAACACATTTGAGCATTCAAATGTGTCAAAAGGGGTCATGGAGACTTCCTAGGGGTCCTAGTATGCCTTATCACATGTTAGGACCCCTAGGAAGTCTGCATGACCCCTATGGACACATTAGACACATCAAGTGTGTCTTAAAGGGTCCTATGACCCCTTCAAACACACTTGACCATTTAAATGTGTCAAAAGGGGTCATGGAGACTTCCTAGGGGTCCTAGTATGCCTTATCACACATTAGGACCCTTAGGAAGTCCGCATGACCCCTATGAACACATTAGACACATCAAGTATGTCTTAAGGGGTCCTATGACCCCTTCAAAACACTTGAGCATTCAAATGTGTCAAAAGGGGTCACGGGGACTTCCTATGGGTCCTAGTGATGGGGAGGTTAGGATAGACTAGCTAGTCTATGCCCCTGATCCTCAACTAGATCCTCGTGTTCTCCTGACACCTAGAATGGTCTATAGGATACCTTACTCATCCAAGGATCCCTTGACCTACCCTAACCTAACCACCAAGTTTAGATACTTCTTCTTGCATCATTACAAGCTTTGATTTCTAGCTTCATCCCTTACATAGGCTCATAAGGGTCTTTTTGGGGTTCAATTCCCTTCCCAAGCTCTAATAGAGAAATTGATGAGTTCCAAGGTTTTTTTGGGACATTTGACACATCTTCAATGCATTAGCAAGGTTGGGTTATCACCCAATTTCACACTTCCTTCCCAAAATAGGGCTACAAGGAAGAGGCCTAATTAGCCCTCCTTCCGATTTTATAGGATCTTTGACACCTTCACTTCACAATACCAAGGCTAGACCTATGAAGTAACCTTTATTAATTTGCATCACCCTCAAGGATTTTTTGGGTTTCAAGCCATCAATAGGCCGTACATTGCCTGAACCAACACTGGGGGTTTTAAGGGCTATTTGGGTCTCTTAGGGTCACAGTGTTATTAAGTCTACAATAGCACCACTCTAGGCTTGTTCAGGACCTCTCCTCCACAAAATTGAGCCTTCATACTTGTGTCTTGCCTCCCTCCAAAGGGCTTCCTCTGAAACTCACTCCTCTATCAGCAAGAGCTTCTACACTGCTGACTGTTCCTAGCGAGGCTCTGCTTAGCTTGCCTAGGGCTTTCTCAAGCAATTTCTTGCACCTGCATGCTGGGGCCCTTCTTGCATATATTTATAGGGTAGGTTCTATTCTTTTATATTCCAAGGTTCCATGGTGTGGCCATGGTGGACACAAAAGCTACAACCCTAAATGCTCATGACTCTCCAAACTAGCAGAGCACTGGCAAATGAAAAGAAAATAACAAAATGCACACAAAAACCTAAAATAATCTAATCTAAATCACACATATGGAAGAAAAAACCCTATAGACAATACTCCATGCAACAAATTCACAAGCTTCCTTCTATTTGCTTCAAAACATGTTAAAAAATAGTGACTGTCACTCCAATTCGTGGTTTAGACTGGTGTTTCCATACTGTAGCCGTACAATAACATTGCCAACCCTTGAATTAGGGTTCCTCAGGTCTTAAATAGCCTTCTCATTAGGATGTGTGTTATGTTAGGGCTTATTAGCCACTTAGGCAAGGTGAGGCTATCATAAAGACAAGTTTCTTAACAACTTTGGAAAAGTTGTTGACAACTTTTGAGCAACTTTTTGTTGCTCAAACAACTTTTTCTCTCATACTCCAATGACCAACATTTAGGCCCTCCTAAAGAAAACATGTGTTCAAACCTCAACCAAACACCTATCCCTAAATTCCTACTATCATAGCAGATCAATGACCTCAGGATGACATCATGCCCTGAGTCATTGTGCCATTTACATTAATAACCAACTGAACTACTAGGTCCTAGCCTAGACCTAGACACACCACACACTGAGACAAGCTCTTATTATACTTACATACTTCCCTTAAGAAGTTTCAACACAACAAAAATAGTTGGTGGGAGCCCTTGAAAGGGTGCTCCTGCACCATACTCCCCCTCAACACAAACTAAGGTACTTTGGGCTCAAGAAGAGCCAAGTCAATACCAAATTTCTTGAACTATCCTTCCTTAATCCAGGTGGATTTAGATTCAGGCTGATCCATCCATTTGATCAGATGCTCCATGTATACTTGATGTAGGGTAGTCTTCTTCACTCTGGATTCTAAGACCTTCTCTGTGTTGGCTGGCTTCTTCTTGGGCATTGCATTGGTGTCCATGTCTTGCAACACCTTTTGTGGATCCTTACCTTGCTAATTGATATCTCCTTTGAACATGACCATGTTTGCAACATTAAACACTGGTGAGATGGCTAAGTCTGATGGCAAGTCCACTTTGTAGGCATTCTCTCCATATTTGGCTAGTATTTTACATGGGCCTACTCTCCTCATTTGTAACTTGGTGGGCATGCCCTTTTGCATCCTTGCTTTGCTAAGATGGACCATGACATAGTCCCCAATCCGAAACTATACTTCTTTCCTCTTTTCATCCATTTTAGCTTTGAGTCTTTGAGTGGATTCTACAATGGACTTCTTCACTTGTTCTTGAACCTCCTTGATGGTTTGAGTAAAATCTTCAGCTTGTCCACTCTTCAACTCCATAGAACCTAAATCCCTCAACTCACACACTCCTCTAGGGTGTCTTCCATATACTATCTCAAAAGGACTTCTTCCTATGGTATTGTTACACTGTAATTGTAAGCATATTCAACCTAAGACATAACAAGATCCCAAGTCTACCCATACTCCTTTGTCAAACACCTTAGCAAGTTGCCAAGCACCCTGTTGATGACTTCATTTTGACCATCAATTTGCGGATGGTATGTTGAACTGAAAGAGAGATTAGTTCCTAACCTTTTCCATAAGGTTTTCCAAAAAAGGCCCATGAACTTGCTATCCCTATTTGACACAATACTCAAAGGGAGTCCATGGATCCTAACTATCTCTTTGAAGAAGAGATGTGCTACATAGCTTGCATCATGAGTAGTTCTACATGGAATGAAATGACTCATTTTAGAGAACCTGTCTACAACAACATAGATGCTATCCATACCTAATTTGGTTTTAGGGAGTCCAACCACAAAGTCCATACTTACACACTCCCAAGGCCTATTTGGAATTGGAAAAGGTTGATAGAGTCCCACATTGCTTGAACCTCCCTTAGATCTTTGGCATACTCCACATTGCTCAACATATCTTCTCACATCCCTTGCTAGCATAGGCCAAAAGTAGTATCTTTGCACTAACTCCAATGTATTTTTTATCCCAAAATATCCACTCAAGCTACCATTGTGCTTTTCTTGGATCAGATTTTCCCTCATGGATCCTCTAGGTACACATAGCTAATTACCTTTGAATAACAATCTATTTTGAAGGGTATAATCTGCAAACTCACCATGGAAATGGTTTTCAAACTCTTGGCACACCTTGTAGGCTTGTGAGAAGTCTTCATCCTCCTCATATAAGTCTTTAAAACCTACTCTTCCAATGCTTTGCAGTTGTACTTCTTGGACAGTCAAAAGCTTTCTACTCAAGGCATCTGCTACCTTGTTGAGCTACCCCTTCTTGTGTTTGATTGTGAAGGTAAAGGATTGGAGATACTCCATCCACTTCAAATTCCTATTACTAAGCTTCTCTTAAGTGTTTATATAGCTTAAAGCATGATTATCAGTAAATAAAACAAATTATTTTGGCAAGAGGTAATGCCTCCCCTTCTTGAGAGATTGTACCAATGCATATAACTCCAAGTCATAAGCTGAATACTTCTTCTTTGCCTCATTGAGTTTTTCACTAAAGAATGCCATGGGCCTTCCTTCTTGACTCAATACCCCCCCTACTGCTACTCCACTTGCATCACATTCAATGGTGAACAACTTGTCAAAAGTAGGTAAGAGTAAGATAGGTTTGGTAGCTATCTCTTGCTTCAATGTTTGAAATGCTTTCTCAACTACCTCAGTCCATTTGAATCTAGTTTTGAGTCCTCCTTTGATGGTGTCAAGCACTAGTGCACATATCCCACTATAGTTCCTTACAAAATTTCTATAAAATTGTGCCAAGCCATGAAAACTTCTAACTTCAATCCCTGTTTTAGGGGTAGGACAATTCAAGATTGCCTCCACCTTGCTTGGGTCCATTTTTAGAGTACCCTTGGACACCACAAATCCTAAGTAAACCAACTCTTGCTGCATGAACTCACACTTTTCTAGGTTGATGGCTAAGTTCTCTTCATGACCAACTTCAAATGCTCAAGGTGCTATGCTTTTGTTTTGCTATAGATGAGTATATCATGTAGATACACCACTAAAAATCTGCCTCTGAAGTCCTTCAAGACCTCATTCATTAACCTCATGAAGGTACTTGGGGCATTAGTAAGCCCAAATGGCATCACAAGCCATTCATACAAACTATCTGTGGTTTTAAAAGTGGTCTTCCATTCATCACCCTCCTTAATTTTGATTTGGTGATAACCACTCTTTAAATCCAACTTAGTGAAGTACATAGCACCTCCTAAGCAATCCATCAAATCTTCTATCCTTGGAATTGGGAACCTATATCTAATAGTGATCCTATTGATAGCCCTTGAGTTTGTGCAAAGTCTCCATTTTCCTCCTTTCTTGGATGCTAAGACTACTGGGACTAAACATGGACTAATACTCTTCTTGATCAGCCCCCGATTCAATAGTTCTTGCACTTGCCTTGCCACTTCCTTATTTTGGTCCAGGGTAAGCTTGTAGGTTGCTTTGTTAGAAAGAGATGCACCAGGTACAAAATCTATTTGATGACTTATAGCCCTTCTTGGAGGTAGTTTTGTAGGGGTTCCATCACTCACAATATCTCTAAATTCTTCCAACATTTGTTGCACTTCTAAAGGTGTCTCTACCTGCAACTTCTTGTCATCCTTCTTTGGCTTCACCATGATAGCACATCCTATGGTCTCCTCATCATGTAGTGCATGTAGGAACTCCTTACCACTGCTAAGAAACACACTAGGTGTCTTAGAAGTCCCCTCTTCATTCTCTATTATGGACTGAATCTTAAAAGTCCTCCCTTCCTTCTTGAAAGAAATGGAGTTTTCTTCTCCATCATAGATCACCTTCCTATCAAATTTCTAGGGTCTTCCCAATAGAAGATGGCATGCATCCATGGGCAAGACATCACAAAGCACTTTGTCTTTATAGCCTCCAATTGAAAACTCCACCCATGTCTACTCATTAACTAGAACACTTTGCTCTTGGTTCAACTAAGTCACCTTATATGGGTTTGCATGGGGAACCATTGTGAGTTTGAGTTTCTTTGCTGCTTCCTCTTCTATGATGTTATCAGTGGACCCTGAATCCACAATAACTTTGCAAACTTTGCCTTGTATCTTGCATCTGACCCTAAAAAGATTCCTTCTCTACTTGGGTTCACCTTGGTTAGGTTGTCTTATGAGCACTGTCTTGAACATCAAGTTCTCACCCATTTTTTCATCTCTTGAGGTTGATGGCTTATCAGGACATGCTCAAGTTTGTTAGAACTTGTAGAGGGTTTTGCTGAACCTAAAATTGGCAACACTTCTTTATGATCTAATGTCATTGTTCTGGAACTGGAACTGGAAATTGAAAACTTTTGCTTCTTGACACTATCTTCTTGTATGGGATTCTATGTATATTCTAGTGGCCTCTTTAGAGAGGGAACTTGTTCTATAAGGTGCCCACTCCTACCAATGTTAGTCCCATGAATGCCACTAGTACTACCACTAGGTCCACTATGAGAGCCAAGTCCTGCACCACGATCATAAGCAATTTTTTCTGTCTGAATTGTATTCCAGACGCCTTCTCCTGTGGGACCCAAACCACCACCTTTATAACCCATTTTTTCAAGAATGACTGCCCCTTTGCTATATACATTTTTCTAGTCCTCGAAGATTGCACAGTGACTCCCAGTCTGTCGAGTACATGCATTATCAATATCATGATCATTTGGATCACTGCTATCAATGTCGTATGTGGAGTTAGGATGCTCCATATTCCACAATTTGCTAAACTCTATATCCTCGTCTATGTCATCCAGATCTGCATTGGTCTTTGGTTCACCAAGAGCCTTTCTCATACTCCAAAAATCATCCATTTTCATTCTAGTCCATTTTTTATCCTTACAAGCTTCTGTTATTCTCTTTGTTATTTTTATGTTTGATGGCTGAGCAAATTTGTCATAGAAATTGAAGGACATCCTAGGCTGTACAATGCCCTAATTTATTGTTGTCATAACTTGTGATGACAACTATTCAACTAAAATTTTTCCCTCAACAGAAACTTTCTCCATCTCTTTTCTAACGTCATCCCAGCTATCCTTGTTTTTGAACTTCTCTAGCAAAGGTTTACTTTCATGTTGAAATAAGTTTGTAGAGTTCTTATTAGCAACAAGCCTTTCTTGAATGATGTTGAGTGGATCATACTTCCAGTACTTCCAGTATCCCTTCTGCTTGCCCTAGGCCTTGAGTTTTCGCTTTCCCCATTGTTCTTTGAAAAAATTAAAAAACAAAGATTCACAGATATTTACTAATAGTAATAATATCACAGATATTAACTAACTAATTAAGAAAATCCCAATTGAATAAAACCCCAATTTAAGAAAACCCCAATAGAACATGCAAGAATTAAAATTTCAAAATCAAGTTAAACTTAGTACTTACCCGAAATTAAACTTTGAATTTTGAAATCAGGATAGATATAAGTTCGAATGGCTAAGGCTCTCACAAATTACAATCTCAATTTCCAAATCTCCGGTGACGGTTCCCATTCAATAGTTCTTTTTAACTCTACTGCTACGAGTATGAGTCGATAGGTTTTAAAAAAGAAAATGTTAAAAACCTTTCATTAAATGGTAAAGTAATCTTTCTACATCATACACGTGTAACGTAAATGTTCGTAATCTTTCTAAAATATTACATGTCAACTTTGAACGTGTCACATTTTCGGAGCAAGTTTTCAGAAAATATTTTTGAAACCCATAGAACTTCCAAAATACAACTTCACTCATTCATCTGTCATAATCTAACAATTGTCATGATTTTCTTGGGCTAGAGATTTTGATTGATGGGCGGCGTGTGATCGCATGGAATATTCTCTCCCCATGCGATCATGCACCCACCGTCCGATTAAATGTCATTGGTTTGTATGCAGTGGGACCTCGTGATGATTCATCATTGAGTATGTGCACTGCTATGATTGTGAGGGGCCCAATTCTTCATCATGTTAGTCATCGCTAGGTCAGGGAATGGAGAAAGTCTCCAACGAATGGGAGTTTGCCTTTATTTCTAAATCTCAATGGTCGGGCCTGGTTTTCAAATGAGTCAGATGGTCTTGTCATGTTAGAGCATCAACGGTGGTCGCTAAAGTGCAAGGGAGTTGGCATAGATATGTGAAATCATGTCGGCCATTGATTCTTCTTTACGGTGTAGGGTTTCAAACTATGGGCCATGGTGACATTTATGCACAAATGGCACTCCCCTATTGGCCGAAGGAAATAAAGAGATGGAGTGTGGTCAGCGGGGCTTGGGCTAGAGATTTTGATCGACGGTCAGCGTGTGATCACATGGAATATTCTCTCCCCATGCGATCATGCACCCACCGTCTGATTAGATATCATTGGTTTGTCTGCAATGGAACCACGTGATGATTCATCATCGAGGTGTTAGGTTATGATTGGCTGAGCTGGTAAAATGTTCAGTTGTCACATGATCGCATGTCATAAATTTTTGACATGCGACCAAGTGACCGATTACTTCTTGTGCTAGGTCCATTGGAGGGGAGGGAAGTGGTCCCGCTGGCGATTATGTGGCATCCTGTGGGTGGCTATTGCATGATCACATGTCAGAGTTTTCTGACATGCGATCATGCGACTGGTTGACACCTGTTCCTCAGCCTGGTGGTAGATGGTGATGTGGCATTTTTTGATTGGTCGATGTGGCAGAGACATGGAAATTATCGATGGGGCCGTGGTCAGAGGGGCTTGTAGGTTGGCTAGCGTGTTTCAAGATTTACGGCTGGCATGACAGTTTGTCGCATGTTCGCATGAACCAATTTCATGCTTTGCGATCATGCGACAAACCCTGTGTTTTGGCGGTGGTGGTCATACGACAAGGTAGAAGGGTGACGTGGAGGTATGTCGCATGTTCACATAGCCCATTTCTTGGCTATGCGATCATGCGACAATTGTTCAAGCCTTAACTCTAAGATGAGATGACATTTTACTTTTCATTCAAGCCTTAACTCTAACCAATTATTCTATCAAGGTAATGAATAGATTACACGTATCTATCAGTACATTGCTTTAATTCTACAATTAATTCAAATTTCAAATCGATATGATAATAAATATACTTAGTACATTGCTTTAATTCTACACATCGCCTATGGTAAATGGTAATATACTCACTACATTACTTAAAACTTTACTTTATTTCTATCTAATAAATGCCAAATTAAGAATGATACTTTTCGGGTATATTGCTGGTCCTTATAACATTTACTGAAAACTATCGGCGGAAACATGACACGTGTCATGTTTCCACCGATAGTTTTCAGTAAATGTTATAAGGACCAGCAATATGCGTGAAATTCATCTTTGGTCGTTGATACATATTAAATCCAACGGACGTTTGTCGTTTGAGTCTGACGTCATTATCATAGTCATGGGTGATGGGACTGGGACTGTGGGACCCGATGCAACGTGTCAGTATTCAAATTTCCAATAAAAAATAAATTAATTCAACTATTTGGAAAATAATTTCACCATTTTTTTTATAAAATTGGTATCAGTTATTAAAATATTCGCCAACCAATACCCATATTTCAAAACATAATTCGCCATCAATATTAATAAATTTATTTTTTTAAAAAAATTTAATCACCATTTTTTTATAAAAATTGTGTAAACTATTAAAAAATTCACCACCAAATATCCATAGATTGACAGATAATTTGCCAACACTATTAATTTTTTTTCACCCAAATCACATGTGATTCGCCACAATTTTATACTTTTCGGGAGGGGGGGTTCCTTAAAGTTATCCCTGTTTTGGTCTTCATAAAACCCTTGCTTTGATCAGTGAGAATTATTATTGGCCATAGTTGCAGTAAGATGTCAAAAAGTTTATACAGAGTTGCAGAGTATGTCAGATGGTGAAAGGAGTGAAGCAGAATATAAGGTTGTATCAGCCATTACCTGTACCAGAGAAGCCTTGGGAGGATATCAGTATGAACTTTGTTCTTGGTTTACCAAGGACACAACGGGGACATGATTCAATTTTTGTAGTAGTTGACAGATTTTCAAAGACAAGACATTTTGTTCCCTGTAAGAAGACTAATGATGTTGTTAATGTAGCAGAATTATTTTTTAGAGAAGTGGTGAGACTACATGGTTTGCCAAAGAGTATAGTTTCAGATAGGGACACTGAGTTCATTGGATATTTCTAGTGCACATTATGGAAGATGTTGAAGACAAATTTGAAATTTAATTCATCACATCATCCACAGACTGATGGACAGACAAAGGTGGTGAATAGGAGTTCGGGAAATTTGTTGAGATGTTTGGTTGGAGATAAGCCAACAGGATGGGATTTGATTTTACCACAGGCAAAATTTGCATACAATAATTCTGTCAACATGAGTACTAGTAAATCAGCATTCCAGATTGTATATGGAAGTAGTCCCAGAAATGCATCTGAATTGAGAAAGATAGATAAAGGATAAATAAGTAGTGCTGAAGCTGAGGATTTTGCAAAACATTTGAAGAACATTAATGAGGAGGTGAGGAAGCACATTACCAAGATGAATGCATAGTATAAGGCTAAGGGAGATGAGAAAAGGAGGCATAAGGAATTTTAGGCTAGAGATGAAGTCATGGTTCATTTGCGGAAGGATCGATTTCCAATTGGTACATATAACAATCTGAAAATGAAGAAGTTTGGGCCATGTAAAATACTGAAGAAGCATGATTCAGGAAATGCATATGAAGTAGAATTGCCCGCTGAGCTAAATATTTAACAAGTGTTTAACATTTTAGATCTGACAGAGTATCATGAGAGAGGTGTTGAGGATGAGATCATAGCAGCACAGTGGAGTATTCCAACAACTATTTCAGATACCAAAGAGATTGAGGATATACTCGATAGTCATGTTGGTAGAAGCACAAGGAATAGGACATATGAAGAATATCTGGTCAAGTGGAAAGGATGACCTGTTGAAGATTCATCATGGGTGACAAAGGAGGAGGTTAACCGCCTTGGTTTTCCTCTACACACTTGAGATGTGACGGGGTCACTTCTCAAATTACCTTAGGTTTCTGATGCAAGGGCATCTTGGGTGTAAGAGCAATCTTGCATCACCTAAAAAAAAGAAAATTTTATTTTTGTATTCAATAAGGGCTATCTTATGTAGAGCTGTTATTTATGGAAACTTGCTATTTTTAGTAAGTTGGTCATATGATCTCGGAATGTTTTGATTTTACATGTGGAGGTTCATCTCGGTCATATCAGCCTGCCAGTAAAGTTTCATGACTAGATCAGGTCTAGTTTTGAAGATATTGAAGATTTTCAGTATTGGTAGCAGGGTACAGAAACTTTGAACTCAGTTTTGAAGGCTTTAGAGGCCTTATATGAGGTCAAAAATTTTAGTGACAGGTGCTTGCATGAGTTAAGCTTGTAGAGCACTTTGTGACCTTTCTGAAATGGGGTTATAATAGTCAATCGGGTCAACTGGTGATGACTTATGGTCTTTAGAAGTTGGGTCACCTGAAATGGCGCAAAATAATTTTCCTTAAAAAATTTTGTTCAGGTTTCAAAATTTATTTTGAGCCGACTTTGATGTAATAAATTGAAAAATAAAATAATTCTAAATTTAGTCAGCCCTAAGGGCAAAATTTTTGGAACCTTCTCGGGCGGTGGAAATTGCCTATATAAAGAATGCCCGCAGTGTTGTCTAGGGCAGTTCTGGGTATTGATTTGAGGCTTTGTCCTACAGAATATTGTAAGGGAATGCCCATGTGACTTTGCATATTGTAATTTTGAAAGTTTGTAATTCCACATTTGTGGATGTATACACCTAAAAATGGCTTCATTAATTAATTAAATATTTATTATTTAATTACTATTGACTTGATAAATTAATTAAATATTTATTATTTAATTAATAATTAATCCTCTATTTATTAAATAAATTATTCAATTTATTTAGTGAATTCACTTAGTTTATTCTTCTATCCTAAGTCTTCTAATTAGTCTTATTAAAGTGATTTAATTAAATACACAATCACCTAAATATGACTAAGTTTCCTAGTCCACCTCACCTACCTAGTCACCTGACACATCACTTTGGCTAAGATAAATAATTATTATTAATTATTTATTTACAATTATCCTCACCCACACATGTCATATTCTTAAGGGCTATGTGGCTTCATAGGACTTAGTCTCATGACCACATGTCCTCTCAACAACCAAGTCAAGAGACATTCCCTATTCCTAAGGGGCTTCTCAAGCCACCTCTAAGGGTCAAAGGTGACTCATAGGACACTTGTGCAAAGAGTCCTCATGAGGAAAAGGTCTCTCCCTCTTTCTCTCTTTGGTCTTTGTGAGACACTTGACATGTGTCTTTCCCTTCCACCTTCTTCTCCTCCATGTCAATGTGAGAGGAACATCATCCCTATTCTTCCTCTCACATTCCAACTACATCCCCCTTTCTCTCAATTCTTTCAACCAAGTCAATCCTAGCCCTAGGATCTTCCACCTTTCATTCTCAACCGTAGGATTGGGCCACCTAGGCCTAGATCCTCCAAAACTCTATAAAAAGAGCCACATTTCCCATTTGAGAGCTAATAGGTATTTTTAATAGGCATTCAAGCATTCAAGCAATCAAGCATCCAAGCATTCTAAGAGAAATCAAGCATCCATACTATCACCATTTCATTTGCATTCCATCCATTAGTTTGCATAAGCTATTGTGCACTCATTTCATTCAATCTCCACACTTTGGTAGCATCTTGGGAGAAGGCTTCATTTGAAAATCTAAGAGCTCAACATCTTCAAGAAATCAAAGTTAGGAGGACAATGAAGACAAGCTACATGGTAGGTGAAGGTAATTAAATTAGTTTCATCATTTCATGGTTACTTTTCATTTTTCATTGTGTTTGCATTAGATAGATTCATTGGCTTTAATAGTTAATTTATCATTTCTAGTTGTTAGACATCTAATTTGCATACAGTGGAGATAATAATAAGCCAATTTTCTATTCTTGCATATTGTTGTTGTTTTTCTATTTTTGTTATGTGTTTGTGGTATTAAGGGGAGAACCCTTCATCAAGTGGTATTAGAGCCAAGTTTTCTTGAGTGTGTAAATAGATTGCTGACTGTGAGGCAGTTTTCACCAGGACCGTGGTTAGGGTTTCAGCACGCATCACGAAAATACCTCCATGAAGGGAACGTGGTGGAAGAGCTAGTGTTGTAACACCCAAGGTTAGAGCGCTCCACAGACAAGTGCGAGCATTGTAAGAAGAGATTCACAAAAGAATGAATCTTAATGTTAGAGATGAAAGTGAGGATGAAGCCGAAGAAGGAAATGATGATTAAGAAGAAGGCAAAATTTTGAATCGAGAAGAAGAAAGGCTTTTTTGGGCCATTTCCAAGATCGGAAAAAGACCTAAGATTGAGGTTCCTACATTTTTAGGAAATCTTAACCTAGACGAATTGATCGACTGGATCAATGAATGTGAAGAATATTTTGAGTATGAAGATATTGAGGATCTTGATAGGGTCAAATTCGCGAAGGCCAGACTGAAAGTTCATGCGAAGATCTGGTGGCAAGAGATTCAATTGGAGAAAAATAGAAGAGGGAAAGATAAAATCACAAGATGGGATCGGATGGTGGATAAATTGAAGTGACAGTTCATTCCTGTTGATTATGAGCTTAACCTACTGAAGAAGATGCAAAGTTTGAAGCAAGTAGGACGATCTATTTAGGAGTATACAGAGGACTTCTATTGAATCCTCATCAAAATAGGCCATGCAGAAAATGATAAGGAGAAAGTTTCTCATTACCTTAATGGGTTAAGGCTGAGCATTCAGGAGGAGCTGAATCTAGTTCAAATAAACAGTATTGAAGAGGCATACCAGTTTGCCCTAAAAGTAGAGGAAAAGTTGAACAAGAAGTTCAAAAGAAGACAAAATGGAAGAGGTCGCGATGGACGATCTGGTGGACGGTCATATGGAGGCCGAAATGAAGATCCGAAAAAGAAGGATGAGGCCAGTAGTAGTCAAAATTAGAGAAGAAACAATTTCAATCATTTCCAAGATCAGAACAATAGAGATTAGAGAGGAAGAGGAAGAGGACAAGGTTCAGGAAGAGGAGGCTTCCATGGAACATGTTTTCACTGTGGAGAAGAAGGTCATAGGGCATTTGAATGTCCTCATCACCAAGGAAGGAAAGATAGGATGAATGGAGGCCAGGCCAGAGTGGCGCATGTAGATAAAGATGCCAGATCCTCAAATTCTAAAGATGCTGAAAGAGGAGAAACATTGATCAACAGAAGAGTCCTGCTGAGTGGTGAGAATGAACCTAAACAAATGAGGAGCCTGTTTTGCACTAGATGCAAGTGTGAGGGTAAATGTTGTGATGTGATTATTGATAGTGGAAGCACTAACAATTTGGTGTCAGAAGAGATGGTGACAAAGTTGAAGCTCAAGAGATAGAAACACCCACATCCATATCGGATTGCCTAGGTGTAGGATGACCACAAGGTCATGGTCAATGAATAGTGCCTAGTAAAGTTCAAGATCGGCGGGTACCAAGATGAGGTGCTATGTGATATCATACCTATGGATGCATGTCATATGTTGTTGGGTAGGCCATGGCAGTTTGACAGATGTGCTGTACATAATGGTCATGTGAATACCTATTCCTTGACAAAGGATGGAGTCTGACATAAGCTAAAGCCATTGAAGGAGACCGAATAAAGATATGTGTTAATGCGAGAATAAATTTTGTTGATGGAAGAAAATATCTAGATGGTATGAGGCATGAGCATGTGTGTTTTGCCTTAATTCTAAAAGCTGGTAAAGAGGAAGTAGATGATGTACCTGTAGAGGTTGCAGATTTGTTGAATGAGTTTCAAGATATTGTATTTGATAATGTACCTAATGGATTACCACCGGTAAGGAAGATCAGTCATCAGATAGATTTGATTCCAGGAGCTAGTTTGCCAAACAAGGAAACACATAGAATGACACCAATAGAAAGTGAAGAGTTGAACAGACAAGTACATGAGTTGTTATAGAAGGGATTGATTCAGGAGAGCCTGAGTCCATGTGCAGTACTAGCGGTATTAGCACCAAAGAAGAATGGAGAATGGAGGATGTGTACAGATTCCAGAGCAATAAACAAGATCACAATCAAGTATAAGTTTTCATTGCCACGAATGGATGATATTATAGATTGTTTGAGTGGAGCTGTGTATTTCTCAAAGATAGATCTCAAGAGTGGATATCACCAAATTTGGATTAGAGAAGGAGATGAATGGAAGACTGCCTTCAAGACAAAGGAAGGACTATATGAGTGGTTAGTCATGCCTTTTGGGCTAATCAATGCACCGAGCATTTTCATGCGGCTCATGAATGAGGTTCTGAAAGATTTTCTGGGTAAGTTTGTCATTGTTTACCTAGATGATATTTTGATCTTTAGCAAGACATTGGAAGAACATATGATGCATATTCGTATGGTGTTTGAGAAGCTGAGAGATGAGAAATTGTTGATTAATTTGAAGAAGTGCAGTTTTGTGAAGAATGAGTTAGTGTATTTGGGATTTGTAGTTTCAACAAAAGGTCTAAAAATAGACCCAGAGAAAGTACAGGCTATCCTTGAATGGCATACTCCAAGGAGTGCTACTGAGGTAAGATCTTTTCATGGTTTGGCTAGCTTTTACAAAAATTTTATCAAAATATTTAGTAGTATTTGTGGACCCTTGACTGAAACAATGAGAGGGGATAGAAAAGAGTTCAAGTGGACTAATGGGGCAGATAAGAGTTTTAAACTATTGAAACAGAAAGTTATAGAACAACCTATTTTAGTACTTCTAGATTTTAATAAGGTGTTTCAAGTAGACTGTGATGCTAGTGGTACTACAATAGGAGCTGTTATGAGCCAATAAGGTAAACCTATTGCTTATTTCAGTGAGAAGTTAAATGATGCCAAGAGGAAATATTCTGTTTATGATCAAAAATTTTTTGCTATAGTTCAGGCATTGAAGAAGTGGAGACACTATCTACTTCCTAATGAGTTTGTTTTGTATACTGATCATCAAGCTTTGCAATATTTGAATAGTCAAGGAAAGTTGAATCAAAGACATTTGAAATGGGTTGAGTTTTTGCAGAGTTATACATTTATTTTGAAACACAGAAGTGGAAAGTCTAATAGGGTTGCAGATGCGCTTAGCAGAAGAAAACTATTGCTAACAGAGATGCAGATTGAGGTGGTTGGGTTCAGGGAACTCAAGAACTTATATCCAGAGCATCCTGATTTTGGTGAAGCTTGAAAAGCTTGTAAAGAACCTGTTACTCTAGACAGAACGAATTGGCTGGATTTGATCATTCAGGATGATATGCTATTCAGAGGGAGTCAGTTGTGCATTCCAAGAAGTTCTATGAGGGAGAATATCATCAAGGAGAAGCATAGAGAAGTATTCGCTGGACATTTTGGTCGTGATAAAACCCTTGCTTTGGTCAGTGAGAATTATTATTGGCCATAATTGCAGCAAGATGTCAAGAAGTTTGTACAGAGTTGCAGAGTATGTCAGATGGCAAAAGGAGTGAAGTAGAATACAGAGTTGTATCAGCCAATACCTGTACCAGAGAAGCCTTGGGAGGATATCAGTATGGACTTTGTTTTTGGTTTACCAAGGACACAGTGGGGACATCATTCAATTTTTGTAGTAGTTGATAGATTTTCAAAGATGACACATTTTGTTCCCTGCAAGAAGACTAATGATGTTGTTCATGTAGTAAAATTATTTTTTAGAGAAGTGGTGAGACTACATGGTTTGCCAAAGAGTATAGTTTCAGATAGGGACACTAAGTTCATTGGATATTTCTGGTGCACATTATGGAAGAAGTTGAAGACAGATTTGAAGTTCAGTTCATCACATCAGCCACAGACTGATGGATAGACAAAGGTGGTGAATAGGAGTTTGGAAAATTTGCTGAGATATTTGGTTGGAGATAAGCCAACAGGATGGGATTTGATTTTACCACAGGCAGAATTTGCATACAATAATTCTGTCAATAGGAGCACTGTTAAATCACCATTCCAGATTGTATATGGAAGTAGTCCCAGAAATGCATCTGAATTGAGAAAGATAGATAAATGAGAAATAAGTAGTGTTGAAGCTAAGGATTTTGCAAAACATTTGAAGAACTTCCATGATGAGGTGAGGAAGCACATTACCAAGATGAATGCACAGTATAAGACTAAGGTAGATGAGAAAATGAGGCATAAAGAATTTCAGGCTGGAGATGAAGTCGTGGTTCATTTGCGGAAGGATCAATTTCTAATTGGTACATATAACAAGCTGAAAATGAAGAAGTTTGGGCCATGTAAAATACTGAAGAAGCATGATTTAGAAAATGCGTATGAAGTAGAATTGCCTACTGAGCTGAATATTTCACCAGTGTTTAACATTTCAGATCTGACAAAGTATCATGAGGGAGGTGTTGAAGATGAGATCACAACAGCACAGTGGAGTATTCCAGCAACTATTTCAGATACCAAAAAGATTGAGGATATACTGGCTAGTCATGTTGGCAGAAGCACAAGGAACATGACATATGAAGAATATCTGGTCAAGTGGAAAGGATGACCTGTTGAAGATTCATCATGGCTGACAAATGAGGAGGTTAACCACCTTGGTTTTCCTCTACACACCTGAGACATGACGAGGTCACTTCTCAAATTACCCCGGGTGTTTGATGCAGGAGCATCCTGGGTGTAAGAGCAATCTTGCATCACCCAAAAAAAAAATATTTATGTTTTTGTATTCAATAAGGGCTATCTTGTGTAGAGCTGCTATTTATGGGAACTTTTTATTTTTAGTAAGTTGGTCATATGATCTCAGAATGTTCTGATTTTACATGTGGAGGTTCATCTCGGTCATATCAGCCTGCCAGTAAAGTTTCACAGCTCGATCAGGTCTAGTTTTGAAGATATTGAAGATTTTCAGTATTGGTAGCAGGGTACAAAAACTTTGAACTCAGTTTTAAAGGCTTTAGAGGCCTCGGATGAGGTCAAAAATTTGGGTGATAGGTGCTTGCGTGAGTCAAGCCTGTAGAGCGCTTTGTGACCTTTCTGAAATGGGGTTATAATAGTCAATCGGGTCAACTGGTGATGACTTATGGTCTCCGGAAGTCGGGTCACCTGAAATGGTGGAAAATAATTTTCCTTCAAAATTTCTATTCGGGTTTCAAAAAAAATTTTGAGCCGACTTTGATGTAATAAATTGAAAAATAAAATAATTCTAAATTTGGTCGGCCCTAAGGGCTAAATTTTTGGAACCTTCTCGGGCGATGGAAAATGCCTATATAAAAGAATGCCTGTAGTGTTGTCTAGGATAGTTCTAGGTAGTAGATCTGGGTATTGATTTGAGGCTTTGTCCTATATAATATTGTAAGGGAATGCCCATGTGGCTTTGCATATTGTAATTTTGAAAGTTTGTAATTTCACATTTGTGGAGATAATAAGAAGCCAATTTTCTGTTCTTGCATATTGTTGTTTTTTCTCTATTTGTGTTATGTGTTTGTGGTATTAAGGGGAGCACCCTTCATCAGTTATAGATATGTATAAGGAGATATAAGATAGAAGTTTATGTATAAGGGAGATATAAGACAAAAGTTTTTTTGTATTAAGGGACAGTTAGCAACTTGGCCATATTCCTTTGTTGCCATCAATGACAAAGGGGGAGATTTTTGGCAAGTTGGCAATACTGGTGTATATGACTTAGTATAGTGTTGTCATTATGGCAACAAAGTCATATAGTATTTTGGAGTCAAGGCACTTGAGGAGAAGATAAAAAATCAGCTAAGTGTTGAAGACTGGATAGTGTACATAGTACATAAAGCTTAGAGCATTAGCGCACGTGTGTACGACCGAGTTATGGTATGCATCCTAGAAGATAAGTTTGTTAGAGTATATTCATGCTTAGTCTATGAGCGCATGATCAGATATGCAAGTATGACAAAGTTACAGATAGTTGAAGTTACACAGCCAGTGTGTGCTAGAGAAGAACAAAGTAAGCAGCCAACTGTTGACATTTTGATTTGCAGTTATATTCTTATGATGTAAAAGCTATGCGCCCATTGCAATTAGGTTGCCGACATGCAATTATGTTTGTTTGTAAACACATTTGATCCAATTCAATTGGAAGTGTTGTATGTAATTGGTTAAAGAGCCGACCTAGTTATTTGTTTTGTATGCGCATATAAATATTAGATGCGTCCACTGTAATTAAGAAACAAGTTGATACAGAGTTCAAATAAGAAGAGAAGAAGTGTGCAAAGAGTCTATAAGATGTATTAAAAATTTTCAAGAGGTCAAAGCATCAGTGCATCAAAGGAACTGATCAGACAAGCAGTGTCATAGTAATAATTCATCCAACAGATATAGTGTGTATCTGAGATCAGAAGGTTGTAGCCTTCACCACTTGAGCAGTGAGCTCTAGAACAGTGAGTCCACACCCCTAACAGGGTTTATTGTAAAAGACTTCTAACATGGTCCGACCCTTAACAAGGTCTACTATACTTAATACATTGTAAAGAAACTCAAGTAACAGGGTTAAGGATCTTCTAACAATGATCATAAAACACTAGTACATAATATTAGTGGGTGTCAATTCCCACCGGGGTTTTTACCTATTTGGGTTTCCCCGTAACCATATTGGTGTTATGTGTTGATTTTATGTTTCGTGTTTATGTGGATGTTCATTTCAGTACTTAAGTATTTAAGTTCAGTTTGAGATTAAGTAAAAAGATAAAATTCAGTGAACACTGATTCACCCCCCCTCTAAGTGTTCCCATTCCTAACAGTTTCTCTTCTACATCCTATTTTCCATGTCCTCTCTCTCTCTCTCTCTCTCCCCCTCTCTCATTTTTCCTCCTTTCACACATTCTTATCTCTATTTGTTTTTTATCCTTGGATCTCCCTGGGCACATCTCTTTAGTATGGCCACTCCTTTGGTCTTGCACTCTCCTGTACATTCTATAACTTCTCTCCACCTCTTCGTATTCTTCTTCTTGTTGACTTGGTGGTCAAAACCTCTCTGGGGACTCGTGACATAGCTTAAGTGCCTCTCGTGGGTCGAGTTAAATCTGGCGTTTGTATTTGTAAAATTGATAGTTCAAGCTTTTGCTGCAACAACAAATTATTTTAACAATTGGTATTAGAGCCTTGGGTCACAAGTTTGAGTCTCTCTTCAATGGGTGCCAAAGGCTCAATTGGTGTTGAGGGTGAGATATTGACTTGGCGGTCAGCACCTCCCTGTGGACTCGTGACATAGCTTAATAGCCTCCTGTGGGTAGAGTTAAATTTGGCATTTGTTGTCAGCATTGACAATTCAAACTTTTGGCGCAACGAAAAATGATTCCAACACATCCATGGTCTAAACATTATGCCCTTCTTCCCTTGGATTTGATGATCAACCTAAATAGTTATGGTCTAGTGCATTTATCTTAGTATCTCATGATCAACAATTCAACCGAACTCAATCGAGCAATTTGTCAATTATCTCAAGCTATAGTGCTTTCTCCTATCTTCTCATTACACATGTATTTCCTTCACATGCTCTACTCTTCATATACCTTTGGTTATTTCAACCACCCATCTTCAACTACCTCTTCATTATGTGCCCTCTTTTTGTGCACATATCCTAGAAGCCTTTTAGCCTTGATAGTCTCTCTCTTTTTTTGACTCTTGTTTATAATTAACTTATGTCAATAAATTCTCTTCTATAAAAAATATAACTATCTATCCACCTATCTATGATTTTTATCTAAAATTGACCTATATATTATTTCTGAACCATATCTGATAAATTTAAGAAGATCACGAAAACAAATCATCACCAACATAATCTAATATTTTAAAAAAAATTGACCTACATATTATCACCTCAGAATCATCTCTCATGTAAAGCTTGTAAGCCATTCAAACAAATATAAGAAATATGCACCATACTCATAATAAATAAATAAAAACATAAAACATAACAAGATCCAGATTCATTGCTGAACCCATACAACAATATAGAATATTGAATGCTGTGAGTAGAAAACAAGGCACAAAACATAATATAAATGTTTAAAAGAGCACCAGTATTATTTATTGTGATGACAGCCAAATTTGACTCTGAAAAACTCACTTCCACAAGATTCAAATAAATACTCCAGCAATCATAGAGACGTGCAAATAAACACCCCTGCAATTATAGAGATTGTTCTGTCAACAGCAATTGATAGACACGTGCAAATAAATAACCCTGCAATTATAAACACTGTAATGCTTTTTATTTTTTGAGACAAAAAAAATCTCTATTTTAAATATATTTTAAAGCGTCAAGACGTGAGAATCTGTCTTTCAATCCATTGCAATCTGTTCTATCATCTTCGTTATTTTCATAAATTATTGAATTGAATTGAATTTTATTAGAAATATATAGGTGTTGTTGGATAACAGATTCATAAATATAAATAGCTATATTGTTCAAGTACATGTGTGTTTGTGGATTAGATTGTGTATGTTTAAAAGCATCAATGTTTGGGATCACACTCCGTGATCCATCATCAGAAAGAGAAAGTGCAAGAATTATAAAAATAAAGATTTTTATTTTTACAATTCTTGCACTTTCTCTTCCTGATGATGGATCACATAATGTGATCCGAAACGTTGATGCTTATAAACATACACAATCTAATCCACAAACGCACATGCATTTGAAATGGATTATGGAAATCTGATACTATTATTGTTCAAGTAGTTCTCACATTTACAGATCTGTGTGAATAGACTTCAGAAAAAAAATTTAAGCATGATAGATAAAAAGATTGATCAAATATTGTAGGAAATGACATTGATAAAAAAAATATAGTCATTTTATTATGAGCCAAACAAAATGATTTATATATGTTTATAATTATTTATTAACAAATATAGATAATTTTGTTGGAATTAATTATGTGAAAGACTTTTTAAAGAAAAATAATTTAGAGGAAGATAGAAATAATATTGAGGAAAAAATATAGTCATTGCATATCATATTTGACCAACAAAATTATTTGTACATAACTATTATATGCCATAAGACTTGCATAAACTTTTATTTCTATTAAAATTATGTCATATTGTTCAAAAGATAATGATATTGACAAAAATATAATCATTTCATATTATTTTTTACCAACAAAACTATTTATATATACTTATTACTATTCAATAATATTAATAAGCATTAATCATTTGAAATTTAGATGCATTGTTTTTTTTTTTATGTATGAAGTATTCCTGCGACCTAGTCCAACATCCAGTGTCTAGCAGCTTTTATCTTGAGTCCCTGTGCGAGCTAGGACAAACATATGCATTATTATTCATAATTATATGTAAAAACCTTTCAAAACCAATATATGAATGTGATTCGGTTTTTTATTAATTCTAATAAGAAATAATCAAGTAATCCATGAGCTGTCATATATTTAAATGAAGCTACAAAAACCTGAACACTTTGTAAGTTCTCAATACTAAAGAGTGTCAGAATGTAACAATGATAGCTTGTTATAAGAACATTTAGACTGACTTCTAATAATAGGAAATTTGGTGGAAGCAACAATTAAAACCTCTTAACTATTCTTTTGGGTTGAATTCAAGAAATATTCCAACAACTAATTTTAAATATTATTGTCTGGTAGTTGCATTTCTCTTTCATTTTTTATTAATGAAAGAATAGTATAACCACTGGTTCTTTGCCAGGTATTTTTTGAGTGGACTATAGTATGTGAGGAATTATTTTCTTATGGTGCTCATGCTCTTCATGTGGCCTCTGCACAATAGTGTTTTGCATTGATTTAGTCAAGGGAAGGAGATGTGCTCAAGCAAATTACAGCAAATTTAATTTAATCTATCATTGTTGCCAACCTCTTCAAAAGGTAGATTCATCCTTAGATGACGAGGATTGTTCAATTATGTAGGTAGTCATGGTTTTAAAAAAAATGAAAGAGCGATAAACAACACTTACATTCTTATGATAGGTATGAGGGTTATTTAGTAATTCATTTTACTGTGTCACTTTGTAGTTTTAAGTTATTTTAAGATATAAATTTGAAGTTCAAATATTTTTGGTAAGGTAGTATTTTATGGTGTTTTTAGTTGAGGCATAGACATAGGTTATTATTTTTGAGCTATAATAGGCTTTTAAAGAAAAAAATTTGATCATTTTCTTATTGAGGACATTCAGCTTAAATGTTATGAAAAATGAAAAACACTCAAATTGGAAAATTGAAATAATCCTCATATCAATTTCAATTTTATTGGACAATTTGAAGCCACTTATAGTTGATCATTAAATCAAAGAAGGTAATGAATCAACATACTTTGTTGCCAAGAGGGCCATTGAGGTTTGTAAAGAGGTAATTATTGATAATCACTTAAATCAAAGGCTAGGGATGAGAGATTTATCATCTTTCACTATCCACAAAGAATAAGGTAATAATAATATCAAATTTAGCATTTGACGGATAGGAAAATCATTGTTTATCTTCCCATAAGCGAATGGACTCAAAGACATGACACACATGACAAGTTGTTCAAAAATTAAGATATATATTTTGTAATAAAGTTACCTTTGTGATTTAGTGTACAACGCCATTTCTTTAAATTGAGAATTTCTACAAACTATTTATCATTGAAGATGGCACTTTTAGAAAATAGTGATGCCTTGTTCTAATGCAATATGGTCTCCCTATTTCCTTCACTAGCAAGGCAATATCAAAGTGATATTTGGTTTGTTTCACTAATGAGTAGGAAATAATTATCATCATACATATAAAAAATGAAGTAATTCCATATTTGGTAGGATAAAAATTAAAATAAATCACCACACTCTCAAATCTTTCTTGGATCAATGAATCTCTTTCCTATCTCAACAAAAATAGGTTACCAAACTCATGAGATATGAATGTGGGATCATTTATATATGAATGAAAATGAGAATGTGACCATTGATGCCACATATCACAAATAGGAGAAACATGCCACCCTTTGTGAAACTTTAATGCCCCCTCTCTTATTAGGTGCAAGCTCTTTAACAAGAATGACTCTAATATCAATCCATACAACATCTCATCCAACTTTCTATCAACATTTATTCATCCCTCAATCACCCTTTGAATGGTCAATATTTATGGTGAAAATAATTTTTATTTATACTTCTCAATTTTTATCTATATCCTCAAATTATTCATGAACTTCATGCCTTTCCCTCAACTAGTCATTCATTTTTTTTATTGTATATCAGTAGAAAAATATATTTCTTTTAGAATTGTATTAAGGTGGATATTGTGCAATTAATTATTGAATTTCATACATTACAATGTCATGAGTTTTCAATGATAGCAAATGGTATAGGATTTCCACAACCAATCCCATTCATACTCAAAATTGGATAGATATTTCAATGAATTTCATTAAAGGACTTCCAAATCTTGATAAAAAATAAATCATCCTCATTATGGTGGATTATCTCTCTAAATATTCTCAATTATATTTCTTGGCCCATGTTACACCTCTACCACCATAGCGCAAACCCTCCTTGACCATATTTTTCATTTACATAGCTCCTTCTACTATAATTAGTTACTATTATGGTACATTAACACATAATTACTAAAATAATTATTCAATAAAGTAGAAATAACTTTAAAGATGATCTCCATATATCATCATCAAATGGATGACCAAATTAAGATCATAAAAAATGGAAACATATTTATACTTTTTTTCTCTTAGCAACACCACCATTGAGTCAAGTAGTTATGTATTTCATAATGGTGGTATAACACCTCCTAGTCCACAATCTCAAAATGACCCTAGATATAAAGTAATTTACAAGAAAAAAAACATCTTCTCTTCTCTTATATTCTAGGTAGCTCTATATTTAATACAACAAATTATAGTACCTTAGCATATGGGATAATTTTCTTTAGACCTTTGTTAATACCTCCACATGGCTTAAAATCATGTGAATTAGCAAGTAGATCAACACTATTCTAAATGTACCTTCTATCCTATTGATATTGTTTCCTCCAATTGTAACATTATAAATAATATCTTTTGTGATAAAAATTTATCAAAAATTTATTTCTTCTATAATCCTTATAAAGTTCTTTAACAAATCATTCATGTTTCTTACAAGCTAGAACTCTCACCTTCGTCTTGTTTTCATCACTATCTTCCATGTCTCTTGTTTGAAGAAATTTCTATGTCAATAGTTCACTACTAAAAAACATTCCTCCTAAAATCAATACCAAAAGCTCTATTTTTCTTTAGTCTAAAGTAGTCCTATATTTGAACTATATAGTTATTGAGGACCTGATCTAGTAGCATGACCTTTAGCATGAAGTTGTAACTTGGAAACCATTTCACCAAGTTCAGCAATAGCTTTTATCCCTTTATTTTTTAGGATAATTATCTTCACTGTGGAGAGGGTGTTAAGACCCCTTCTTTAGATGAATGTGCCTTTTAAAATTCCCCTTGAGTTATGTTGAGTAACCTCATATGCTTGGAAAATATTGGTTAACTTGATTAGAATCAACATAAATAAAGGTCATAGTATATTATTTTAGTACGATGTACTATATTTGGTGTTATTTGAAGGAAGTTGTCCTTTCTAAGAAGCCTATATTTTTCAAGAAATTTTGTTTATTTATGTAAAGATAATATTTGAGCTTTTATGTATGCAATTTATATTTTCCTATGTTTTCTTTTTGGTATAATCATTTGTGGAAAGAATCATCGCAAAATGTTTCCCTCTTTAGCTCATTTTTTTTGGTGTTCACTTCATTACCCATGTAAAACAACTGTTAATAGTAAACACTACTATCATGAATTAATTATAAAATGAAAGAAAGACAACTTGTGTTTAGTTTATGTTTTCTTGTTTAGTTGTTCATCCATAAAAAATAAGTTGGAAAATAAATTGTGAATTTCAGCTAGATCAATGTTTGTGTATCTAAATCTTAAGCTATTAAAAAGTGTTAACAAGTACAAAGTGATTAGTTGATCATGTTGGAAATATTCAGGAATTAACCAAGTTACTGAGAGGGGAGGGGTGAATCAGTAACTCCAAATTTTCTTTCAATTTTAACATATAATTTACCTTTTAACCTTTGCATACAGAAAGCATGAAACTTAAAAGCATTCACAATAATGACACATAGATTTGGTTACCCAGAAACCTTCCAAAAGAAAGTAAAACTGGGGTGGGGATGAAACCCACAAAGCTTTAATACTGCAGAATAAAGTTGGCCGGTTAAGGCTTACAATTTGATCACTTCTGATGATCTGCCCTGTTAGGAGCAATAAGGATTGCTAAATCCACCCTGTTAAAGGATTTACAAACATACAGTGAAGTATGCACTCGGTAAAGAGATTTTTACAAAGACTGTTAAGTCTACCCGGTTAAAGGATTTAGTACTGATTCACCTGTTAGAATGAAACAGTAGATCTCTGCTTTGCAACTGGATTGCTGATTGAGATTCTCTGATGTACTGATCACCTTCTGTGATGAATTTGTCTTTGCTGAACCTTATACTTCTGAAGCCTTCTGCAATTCGCTTATCTCTACCTTTCTTTTTCTTTCACATATATTCTACTTGATTATTTTTCATCTTTTTACAATATAGTTTATATACAAGTCTCAAACAATTAATTACAATTACAATTACACAGTCGGCTTGACAAATAAACATAAGTGCTACTAAGTCGGCCCAAATATGGTTACTCGGTTCCTTCAAACTGACTCGGTGACTTTCTGATACTCGGCGTCCACTGCATTACTCGGCATCGTCATGCACTCGGTAGAAGTGAAGGCACGGTTCATACTAATCACTCGGTAGGTATTGAACTCGGTAAGCATTGGTGACTCGGTAGACAAGATGTTACTCGGTTTACATTGTCCTGATCGGTTTGTACTAACTTGCTCGGTTTCCACTGTCTACTCGGTTTGCACTATCTGCTCGGTTTGCATCCAGAATGCAAATAAGTGTTGTCACTAGTGGCAATACTGCTTAATGCCAACAATCTCCCCCTTTGGCATTAGTGACAAAAACACTTATTGGCCAAAATTTATATACACGAATCATGCTGAGTTTTATTTTGATTTTTCAAAATTTGTCTTTGTTATAGGGCTTTATACATTGTCTCCCCCTTTCAATGTGCTAACTATTTCTTATACAAATCTATAACTGTATACATATCTCTCCTTTTATACATATCTCCCCCTTTTTGACGATAATGCCAAAGGTGCATATACAAGTTATTTACAGAGAGAATCCAAAATTTGATAAGAAATCAGAATGTACCTTCATTATTAGTGCCAGGGTTTTGTCCCAACTTTCTTGCAGAATCTTACATGTTTGTATAGCAATTTGGATTTCTGCAGAGAGTTCAATCATGTGATCTGCTATGGAGAACTGATTGTCATGAATCAATGTTCTGGAATGTTCAATGTGCTTATACATTGCATTCATGATGGGAAGGATCATGTGTTGGATGTCTAGCAGTGTGGACCGGATCCTTGAGTCTTCTTTCAATAGATCAGACTGCATATTGGATAGATGTGAAATTTTCATGTGATGAGCAGAGCTTGAACTTGGTTCAAGTTGTAGCTTCTGTATGCTAATCTTCATATCCTCATCCATTTTATTCATTTTATCTTTGACATCCTTTGTGAACTCGGCAAAATTGCATAGTCTGGCCAAAAGAGAGGTAGCATTCGAATAACTAGACTCTATGTTAGACAAAACTGAAGACAATTCCACTTGGTTGATAGCTATGTGCTGAGCAATGTGCTCAAGAACTTTATTGTTGAATCTCTTCTCGGCTCTTTCAACTAACTTTTCTGTCCCGGATGAGTCCTCATTGTATTTCTCAACTGCTTCTGCCAATTGTAACAAAACATGCTGGGAGGAGTCTACTTTAATGCCTAATGCATCAGACAAAATGTCCTTAGCATCCTTGATGATTTGATACTCTTTGTCTCTCTCCTCTTTAAGCTTCTTTTGTTTTGCTTTCCTTTGGAGGATCTCACCTATATTCTGCATCTGATCTGCTGAGAGATTTGCAAAATCTAATGTAGGAATCTCTATCTCTTCGTCTAGGTCTATATCCTCAACTATATTTTTTACCCAAAAATTTTATACTCGGTAGAGCCTTAGGCTTATCTGTACTTAATGCTCTTGTAGTAGTGATAGTAGATAAAGTAGGGCTGGCTATTGACACTGGTATACTTTCTACTGGAGAACTTAAAATATTTACACTTGATGATTCAAAAGCTGGAAAACTTACTGGTACAGGAGACTGCAGCTCGGTAGAAGAAATGGTTGCTGCCTCTGATGTTGCTAGGGATGATTGGACAAATGTGGAAGTTGTCACAACCATGCTTGAAGGTGTCTCTGGGCTGGATGTAGAGACTTTCACTGGAGAGGTAGGAAGGGATGCAATGACTTCTGCTGCTATCCTTACAGTATCATCTACCTCGGTGTCTTCTTCTTGCTCATCGCTGTCATCTTCAATATCTTTTATTATTACAGTTTCAATGCTCGGTTGGTGAAGGTGGTATATGTTCTTCCATGTGGCTTTTGCAGCCTTCACAACCGATTCAATATTGTTGATCAAAATCAAACAAGTATTGAACTTTAATGTCATCTTATTTTCATTTTCTTTTAGTGCCTTCTTTACTTCATCATTGTTCAGGCTCGGCATCAACTGTCTCAGGTTTTGATCAAATATGTCTATTACAGTTTGCCTTGCATTGCTCCATCTCATTTTTATTGGATTCAATAGAACTGCTGGAACCTGTGGGGTAATTTCTTCAGGAGAGTATTTCCACTGTCCCATCTTCTCAACAACAACATCTTCTATTTCCTTCTGTTCTGCTTCCGATCTGGTTTCATATCTCAAGGATTTTATGTTACTTACTCCAGATCCTGATCCATCTCTGAAGAGTTTGAGCTTTTCTTGAAGGCTTAGAGGAGGCCTTTTGAATACTATATCTTTATCTGCCTTTTCTGCCTTGTCTCTTGTATTTCTCCTTGTAAACACAGCAGTGGGAGGCACAGATGCCTTAGTGATAAAAACTTTTCCTTTCTTCTTTGCAGGTTCTGGTTCCTCTGTTTTCTCATCCTTTTCCTTTTCTTTTTCACCTATTTCTTCTTTCTCCTCGGTTATCATTTGCATTTTAGCTATCCTTTTCTTTCCTTTGTTTACCGCCTGTGGAAGCTTTATGCTTAGTTCAATTCTCATCTTAGCTTCATCATATGTTCCAAAATATGGGGCTTTGGGATTGACAGGCTGATTTAGAAGTGCTTCAATAATGTTCTTGGTTTCATCAATATTTACCTCATAAGGAAGAGGTTTTACATACACAGTTCTCGGTTTAACTGCTTGAACATACACATTATCACAATCTACCATAAAACAGATGTCATCTTTGTAATCTTCCACCAACTTCTGTGGAATCCGGAATCTGTCATTCATTTTCTCTTTGAAAGACTCAAAATAATTATCCATGATGCTTTCAAAGTTTTCACCCATTTCTGCGATGTATTCATTAATTTCATAAAGTACTGGCACATCTTTTCTCCATACAACTTTTCCTTTTGAAGGGAAGAATTTCTGAACATAGAAGAATAAACAGACTAACAAGGATCCAAACTTACATGGATTGTTTTTGGAAGTTTTGATGCTTTCCATGTTCTTGTTGAATTGTTTCAACAATAAGTCTACTAGGTCAAATGTCAAGTTGTTTTTGACCACTTTGTATGCTAGGTCAACAGCTTCACATGAGACACTGTTCTGTCGACTAGAACTGTAAATCTTGTGTGCAATGATATGTGTACCAAACTTCAGTTCGGCGTCGATAATGCTGCTAACCTTCATGCCTCTACCATCCCACTCGGCTAGGGTTTTCTTCTCTAGTTCCGTCCGACCTAGGGTTTTGGTATTTTTAGCTTTGTTCAACATGGGAAGACCGGTAACTTGATGAATCATTTTCTTTGTGATCTCAATAGGTTGCTCAAGCCAAATCTTGCCATCATGTACTCGGCTGAGAATGTACCTAACCCATTTATCTCGAAAGTTTCGAGGAAGATGTGCAATGTGGACTAAACCCTTATCTTCCAGATGTTTGTGCTCGGGTTTCAAAGTACCATCCACACATAGTTCCTCACGCACAATGTCTAGTTCTAGGTTTCCCATTTCTTGAATAGAACAGTTAAAATGATTACGGATATCGTTGATAAGCAGTACCTTAGGAGGAATCTGAGATTGAGCTCCGTTCGGATCTAGGGTTGCAGCAATTACGGGCACGATCTTAAAATCTGGTGCTTTCCACTCCCCTTGAACTAACATATCAGATCCTTTCTTCGCTGAAGTGCTGGATGATGCCATGGTAGCTCACAGAAAATTCCTTTCGCAAGAGTGTTAAATCGCCGGGTTGCCCTTGAAGTTTTCTGCTCTCAAAGTGCTTAAAGATTCGCGGTGAAGAATGAGTTCGATTACTTGCTTTTTGTTTACAATTCTGTCATTAATGCTCATTTCAAATTAGGGTAGGAATTCTGACAGACTGTCACCCACCAAGAATTAATTGCTCGAAAAAGACTTCGCAACTCAGTGAACTCGAGAATTCATAATGCTCCGACTTCGCTCGATAAAGACAGGTACCGACCTTGCTCGGTGAAGACTATACCGACCTTTCTCGGTGAAGACTATACCGACCTCCCTGTGATCTCACTGCATCTTGCATGCTGATTTAGACTTTTCTTTTAATTTCGGTTTTGGAACTGCTTGAGATTGATCTATGAGAGTACAGTTCCAGTGCTTCCTTGGAAATTTAATCTGAGTCAATAGAGCCATCCACTCCATTACTTGGACTAGATTGCTCGGTAGCTTTAGGAATCCATTTTTGTCTCACCTGTTTCCTGACCTTAGTTGCTTCATTCTTCTTTCCTTCTTCAATTTCATTAGTATTCATGCAGTTTCTGGCTATGTGACCGAGTTTAGTGCATTTGAAACATCTTACAGTAGTGTCTCTTTTCCTTAGATGATGTTTTATGCAATTCATGCCAATGTGTCCATATTCTCCACAGTAATGACATCTACACCAGGTGTTGTAGTCCCATCCAAACATTGCTTTCACAATTTGTTCTGCTGGATTAAATGTCTTGGATCTACACTCGGATGCCTTGTGACCTTGTTTGTTGCACTTGTGACAATTACCTCTGAATCTAGGTTTTTCCCTGCATTCATTTGCTTTATGACCAGGTTGATTGCAGCTATAACATTTTCCATTGAATTCTACTTTTTCATTGTTCCAACATTTATTTGAAGTATGTCCTATTTTACCACAATGATTACAAGTAGGTTTTTGATTTCTTTTAGTACCTTGCTTAGAGGATTCGCCTTCTTCTTTGTATCCAAGTCCTGCTTTTCCTTTTTGCCTATGAAGATTTCGTTCATACAGCTGATTCAAGTCTTCTTGACTTTTCAGCATTCCTTCATTGATTTTTTTTTCAGCGTTTAGGTCATCCATCAATCTTAGATTGATTTCCTTTTCAGATCTTAGTTCTTCTCTTGTGTTTTCTATTTCTGATCTTAGATTTAGAATTTCTTCATTTGTATGAGAGATCTGATCAATTAGATTTTCTAGCTGAAGGGTTTTGTTTTGGACTTCAATGTTTCTTCCATCTAATTCATCTTTCAACTTGTTTCTCTGTTCCAAGATCTCACAGAATCTTGTAGAGTGTAGTTCTTGTTCTCTTTTCAATTTTCTCACTTCTTCCTGCAGAGACCCATTCTTTTCTAGGAGTTCTTTGATAGCATTGTTTGCTTCATCTGAGTTATTTGAGGGAAGAAGATCTTCAATCTTTTCTTCAATGTAGTTCTGATCATTCATCTGATTTGCAAGTTCCTTCCTTCTCCTTAGGGATTGGGAAAGATGTTCTTTTGCCTCTTTGAGTTTAGCTATGGCCATTTCCAGATCTAGCTTTTCATTTTCAATCACCTTGTTCAGTTTGAATACCTCCATTGTCCTGGATCTTTGCTCAAGCTAGTTAAGCTTTGTCTTGAGAACCAATGCAGCTCTGATACCAATTGTTGGAAATATTCAGGAATTAACCAAGTTACTGAGAGGGGAGGGGTGAATCAGTAACTCCAAATTTTCTTTCAATTTTAACATATAATTTACCTTTTAACCTTTGCATACAGAAAGCATGAAACTTAAAAGCATTCACAATAATGACACATAGATTTGGTTACCCAGAAACCTTCCAAAAGAAAGTAAAACTGGGGTGGGGATGAAACCCACAAAGCTTTAATACTGCAGAATAAAGTTGGCCGGTTAAGGCTTACAATTTGATCACTTCTGATGATCTGCCCTGTTAGGAGCAATAAGGATTGCTAAATCCACCCTGTTAAAGGATTTACAAACATACAGTGAAGTATGCACTCGGTAAAGAGATTTTTACAAAGACTGTTAAGTCTACCCGGTTAAAGGATTTAGTACTGATTCACCTGTTAGAATGAAACAGTAGATCTCTACTTTGCAACTGGATTGCTGATTGAGATTCTCTGATGTACTGATCACCTTCTGTGATGAATTTGTCTTTGCTGAACCTTATACTTCTGAAGCCTTCTGCAATTCGCTTATCTCTGCCTTTCTTTTTCTTTCACATATATTCTACTTGATTATTTTTCATCTTTTTACAATATAGTTTATATACAAGTCTCAAACAATTAATTACAATTACAATTACACAGTCGGCTTGACAAATAAACATAAGTGCTACTAAGTCGGCCCAAATATGGTTACTCGGTTCCTTCAAACTGACTCGGTGACTTTCTGATACTCGGCGTCCACTGCATTACTCGGCATCGTCATGCACTCGGTAGAAGTGAAGGCACGGTTCATACTGATCACTCGGTAGGTATTGAACTCGGTAAGCATTGGTGACTCGGTAGACAAGATGTTACTCGGTTTACATTGTCCTGATCGGTTTGTACTAACTTGCTCGGTTTCCACTGTCTGCTCGGTTTGCACTGTTTGCTCGGTTTGCATCCAGAATGCAAATAAGTGTTGTCACTAGTGGCAATACTGCTTAATGCCAACAGATCATTAGTAAAAAAAATATATTTACAAGCATACACAACTTTTTTTATCTTACTAATAAAAATTTGTTTATAGTTTTGAAATTTGTTAAACAAAATAATTGTATATTTCTATCCTTTTTTGTTAATTGTATATTTGATAGTTCATCAAAGACAATTTGTTGTGTTACATTCAAACATGTAGTCTAAAATTAATTGTGTAACATAGAAAAAGATAGGTTAAAAATAATGTTATATTCAATCTTATAGCTATCTGTCTTAGAATTTGATCTAAAATGTTGGCAACAAATAAATCATACATAGTCAAATCTAGAAGCAAAATCTTGACATCATCAAGAATTATAGAATTTTCATGAATTTAAATGTTTTATTCAACCAATATTAATAATTTTTATGTAAAAATAGATATACCTAACAGAAAATAATAAAAGAGGTCACACAAATAGAACTATATTCATATAAAAGTGGAGATAGATATAATAAACTACGCCAAAAGTCACACAAAGATCCATTGACTTCCTGTCTGATACATCTACCAGCATTTCATCATTTTCTATTTGGTATATCTACTCCTCTAATCAATTGTTTTCCACATTTACTAAAGTCTCGTGCCATCAAAATCATCATGACTGGATTGTTTCCTTGCACAGCATATTTTGTGCCCCTGTGCACATATCCAACTGTTCTATTGTCGTCTTTGTTCTGTGCCATCACCCACGAATTGTTGCATTCAGTAGAATTCTTTGCACACCCTTGAAACACTTTGCACATACAGAATTCCTAGTGCTATATATGGGTGAGTCAGCTGATGATCTATAAGCCATCTGCAGACCCAACAATAAATAGATCGGTACTGTAAACTATAAAAATATATTTCCTTTCCTTTCTCTGTTGTATCTCTTCTGCAATGGAGAATAATGGCAGGAGCAGCCAGTATGTTCCCAAGAACATACTTATCACTGGGGCAGCAGGCTTCATAGCCTCCCATGTGGCTAACAGGCTTGTGAAAAAGTACCCACAATACAAGATTGTGGTATTGGACAAGCTGGACTACTGTTCCAATCTGAAGAATCTGAGCCCATCCAGGCCAAACCCTAATTTCAAGTTTGTGAAGGGAGACATTGGCAGTGCAGATCTGGTGAATTATCTTCTCATTACAGAGAAGATTGACACCATTATGCACTTTGCAGCTCAGACCCACGTGGACAATTCATTTGGCAACAGTTTTGAGTTCACCAAGAACAACATCTATGGCACTCATGTTCTTCTGGAGGCATGCAAGGTCACTGGGCAGATTACAAGATTCATTCATGTCAGCACTGATGAAGTCTATGGTGAAATAGAAGAGGATGCCATTGAGGGTAATCATGAGGCTTCTCAGCTTTTTCCCACAAATCCTTACTCTGCAACTAAGGCAGGAGCTGAGATGCTGGTCATGGCCTATGGGAGATCCTATGGCTTGCCTGTGATTACTACAAGAGGGAATAATGTTTATGGCCCCAATCAATTCCCAGAGAAGCTCATACCCAAATTCATTCTTCTGGCAATGCAAGGTAAGTCACTTCCCATCCATGGTGATGGATCCAATGTTAGGAGTTATTTATATTGTGACGATGTAGCTGAGGCATTTGAAGTTGTTTTGCATAAGGGTGAAGTTGGGCATGTTTATAACATTGGTACTCGGAAAGAAAGGAGGGTTATAGATGTAGCTAAGGATATCTGTAAGCTTTTTTCATTGGATCCATAGAGATGTATTAAGTTTGTAGACAATAGGCCTTTCAATGACCAGAGGTATTATTTGGATGATAAGAAGCTCAAGGATCTGGGATGGTGTGAGAGAACCAAATGGGAAGAAGGATTGAAAAAAATGATGGAGTGGTACATTAGCAACCCAGATTGGTGGGGTGATGTTTCTGGGGCTCTTTTGCCTCATCCAAGGATGCTGACAATGCCACGGGTGGAGAAAAATGCTGCTAGGCATGATGGGGTCCAAAAGGTTTTCAACAATGGTGTTCAGGAAATTGTTGAATAAAAAGACTACTAGTCTTAAGAATAAAATAAGTGAAAAAGCTTAGTCTAATTCAGTTCTAAGTTTAGTCCAGCTTAGTTTTCAGTTCAGTTCAATCCAGTTAGGAAATAAGATCCAGCTCCTTATTATATTAAGGAGCTATTGAATAAGAGACAAAGCTATGTGTTCTAGAAGATTTCATCATTGCTAGTAGACATTTCATTTCTGGATGTTGTAATATGAACACATTGAGTTCCATTGAATGAAAATAAAAAATATTTTTTTATTATTCTATGTTAGCTTATGAAGATCCTTTTCATAAAACCAAAATAAAATGTTCACTTTTCAAGCATTCACTTTTCCATCTTTAATAGTGTTTAATATTTGCTTTAATATGCGTACTTTGTGTTTCTAGTATAAATGAGCATTTGTCTTTTTTTCTACTTCAGTATTTATACATTTTTGCAATAGTTGATTATTTTTAATTTAGTATTTATGTGTTAGTATAGCATTGGTTTTTAATTATGGAAAAAACAAGTTTTAAAGGGATCTGAAACCCTATATAGAAAAGATTCTTACATAATCAAATAAAGCATTAAAGCACCAAAAAATAACCAAAGTCAAAAAGGCTGCATCAGAAAGACACACATAGAGAGCGACAACCAAAGACTAGAAAGAAACACAAGAGACAGTAGAAAATCCTGGACAACCAAAAATGAGGGGCGCCAGCTAAGACAAGTTCTTGAGGGTCTCTACCACCCTAGGTTCCAATTGGCTCATGTTCAAAGCCGCTTTCTTCAGATCCTGTAGATCAAGAGAGGGGATTTGGGCCTTTTTCTTAAGATTCCTCCTAGTCCTCTTGCTAGGCCCAGACTCCCCATGGCCTTTGTCATTGTCAACATCCAAGTCCATGACTGCTTTCTCCTACTACACCTTATCTGGAGGTTGTCCACCATTAGGTTCATAGTTTCAACAGTATTGTTTATAATCTTGTGGCTATGATTCATAATAGTCTGGAGAGAAACCTGGATTAACTTGGCATCCTTCATTAGTATAGCATTGGTTTCTATTTAAAGAATCATTATATTTAAGTAATGGAGAGTAGCATTTTATCTAGATTGATTTACATCATCATTATCAGAATTTGGGAATACGATCACCATGATTGAAACCCCAAAATCTTATTATGAACACCTTCAGATGCCACCTAAATTGATAAAATTAAACAACAAGAAATACGATGACTACAAGGAACCTATTATTTTTGGTACCATAGTTAGGTTCAAGTAATTGTAAACTTTAGATGTTGGTAAGCTTTTTTACCTTAGAAGTGTTGGGATACTTATAGTTTATGAGTAGGTCTAAGGACTCTTTAGGCCACTTGACATAGAAACACTTATTCAACACATCAAAAGAACAACACTCACTCTCAATTTCCATCCTAGTAGAGTTAGCGAACCATTTATAAACAAAATAATCTTACACGAACCCATCAACCTTGCATCACAAAGGAATAAAACATTGTTTATGAAGATGGACTAGTCAATAAGACTTTGTCATATCTAATTTCTTTGACATATAATAGAAATGAACCCCTTACAAAAAATATCTCCACCTTAGTATTATCAACACTTAGAGAATTATTTTTAGAAGATTCAACTCAATTGCCATTTGAATTCAAATCCCCCTATCAAGCCTATTATTGTAATATTGATAATAAAAATTGAAAATTTTCCTCCCCTTTAAAGGAAATAGCCTTACGTTGGTGCATGCTTATGATTAATTATTGATCCCATACATACATGAGAGAAAATGGAAGTTGTTTAATACATGAGAGAAAATGGAAGTTGTTTTCCTTGATATATATCAAGATTACTAGAAGATTTGGTAGTACTTTGAATAAAGAAGGTGTGGTAGTACTTTAAATGAAGAATCTAGTAAGCTCATTTTGTGATGAAAAATAGATGAATATGCTAGGGAAGTTTTAAACCTTATGGGCTGAGAAGATATTAAAAATAGACTTTGGCAACATCATAGAAGTTAGTAGAAATCACCTCATTCTCAAGCCAACACAAGATACTACAAAAAGGAAAAAATAAAAACCCTGTCACTAAAGTAATGGAATAATTAACCAACCTCAAAACTAGTATCTTAATTAATTTGAACACCACTTTGAATGGGATATAAACCATTACAAAGTACTAAAATATTACTTATTTATTTTTTATGATGCAGATAGAAGTATCCCCTCAAATAATGCATCTTCAATCAGATTAAGTGAAGTGGGATTTCTGAAAAGATTAATTTGAAAAATAAATGAATTTTATTTTGTGAAATTAAGAATTAATAAAAAAATACACTATAGCTTCAAAAACAACTAAACTTTATTGGACAAAAATAGTCAAAATTTGGTTTTACTCAACATTCTAAATAGTTTGGATGTAGAGTTCCCTTGAACTAGGGGCTTAGCTAATAGTCTAGAAGTTGAGGAGGCACTCCTTTACAAATACCACCTCAGTGGAGGTCACCATGATCTCAACGCGAGTACATAAAGCCATCATAGACTACTCAATAGTATAATTTTAAACAATACTAATAGCCCTACGTACCTCAAAACAATCAAGGACCATAATCTTATGCAAAATACCCTAAAGCTCTACTTCCCATACTACCTCAATCATCTTCCTAGACTTCTAATAAAAAAGTAAACTAACCAAAATTACTAATTGACCTACATACTGTAATCACCCTAAATCGAGCTAATTTAACCAAAGGCCCTATTTGCCCTAATTCAGAACAATTTTCTAATTATACTAATCTGATCACCTAATTATTGGCATAATTCATCAAAATCAATTAAATTCCTAAATCAAACATTAAATCATCATCAATTGATGAAAAATCTAATTAATTACCTCTAGCCTAATTAATTAAATCAATCCCACTTAAATACATGACTAATATAATTAATTAAAGTCAATTAATAAAAGGCCTAAAATACATGTCACCTCTCAAGAGACAACAAGGACAAACACAACCAATCAGAGGCTAAGAACATGGATCAATCACATGGACCAAAGAAGGATAAATCTCAATCACTCCTCTCAAATTGAATCTCAACTGTTGAATTCATTAATCTTTCTATAAAAGAGAGTTTTCAAAGTTCACAAATGGGATAATTAATTGCATTCATACTTACATGCTGACAATTTGAATTCATAGCTTAAAATAAATTTGAATTCATAGCTTAAATCATCTAAATTTGGTAATGAATTAATGACATTCAATAAATTAGCTTCATTTCTCAATTCTTAGTTAATTTGCATTTGAATCTCTTGTTCTAGTAGTGTAATGTCACTATTTAGGGTCTAAATCTGAGAGTAGAATTGATCTTAATCACACTCTTTCTAGTTAGAGAGAAATAGGACAATTTTTTTTAGTTTACTTGCTTTCAATTTGATTTTAAACTAACAATATAATGTCTTATTGAAGTGTTTTGTTCTAGGATAACAACTACCACAAAATACACACACATTTGTGTTGCATATGGTCTTTCTTGGATCGCATTTGATAATCAAACTTGTCAGCTTACATTTAGAGAGTCGCATCCAAGACAGTGAACATTTATGCATGTGCTAGAACTTGTATTTTTTCATTTTTGTATACCCTTTTGAGTCCTTTGTCAAGTTCAATCATCAGAATCAGTCAACTTGGAAATTTGAAATGGTCAATTCTTGAGTGTACCTTAACTACCTATTTGGTATTTTACCCGCCTTTGTCAAGTCGTTTGGTCCTATCCTAATCAAACTCACTTGGTTCCCATCTCAACAACAAGGCATTCTAACCCTCTAATGCTGGAGCTTATCAAACACAAATACTTTTTCACCTGGTTCCTAGCTCAAACAACATGGCATATTAACCCTTTGCGCTAGAACTTATCACATTTTCAAACCCACCTTTGCATCCTTGGAGAATCACACTTGGACAATTTGAGACCTTTTTGACACATCAGGATACTTGGATAATTACCTTATCACATTTTCATGGTTAACACAAGACATAAAGAATATAATGTAAAGAAAAATCTATTTTTAGACAAGATTCCAAGCCTTCTAACCTTCGAACAAGAAGAAACTTCAAGGGTAAACCCTTTATTTGGCACTACCCCAAGTACTAATCATATGGTGACTCCTAATAATACCAACATGTCGAATCTTAACAAATATAACTAGGATGAAAGAAATAAAAATCAGAACGATCAAGAAGATCAAGCTAACCAAGGCAAGGAATAAAATCGAAGACATTGTTATGACTCTAATAGCGATGAAGATTTGATAGAACAAGATTATCAGAGATTTCAAAAGAGTAAGAGATTCCAAAAACTACTCGAAAGAACTTTGGAAGAGAACAAAGAGAAATACTTTTTGGACTTAGCATCTCAAGGAGTAAAGCTACCTAAGGATTATGACATAAATCAACTAAAACAAAGAGAAGTTGATACTCCCATATGCATATTGACATGACAATTGCTTACCATGCAAGTTGAGATTCAATATTTGAAGAAGGAGAATGACAAACCGTCAGAACAATACTCCTTGGATCATATTTGTCTTTTTCTATTTGACAAGAATGTACAAATGATCTTGTTCCCACAACATGTAGAAATTCCCAAATACAATAAATACACGGGGAATTCAGATCCTTAGGAACATGTAAGATTATTTTGCACCTTAAGTATGAAATTTATGCATGAAAAAACCTATTTGATGAGGTTGTTTCCAATAATGTTAGGTAGACAAGTGATGGAGTGGTTTTCTAAGATGCCCACAAGAATTATGGCATTCGAAGAGTTGGTCCATAAGTTTATCCAACAATATTCATACAACATACAACACATGATGACCATGCTTGATTTGTGTAATAAGAAACATAAAAGTGGTAAATCATTTTTGTCATTTTTACAAAGATGGAGAAGAATATTTGCAAGGTACTCATGGAAAATACCTGAAAGAGAAAAATAGAGATCTTCATTAACAATTTGGTTCCTGAAATGAACTATCCCATACAACTTCAGGGTCCACCAAAATTTGATAAGATGATATATAGTGCTATCAAGATCAAAGAAGTATTGATTAAGAAAGGAGAAATCACTATCTACAAATAAATTAAAGACAAGCACTATTATAACAACAACAAGGATAAGTAAAATTATGGGAACAAGAATAAGAATGTGGTTAATGATGGAGGTGTGGACACACCTAACACAAGGTCAAAACCCATGGTGTTCAACCTTTCCACAAGTTTACAAGCTAATAAGAGCTCCAATACGACAACAATGATACCAATAGATCCTGAGGCTTTCAATAAACCTAACAACCAGAATGAGCCTTGGTTATCAAATCCTAAGCATACATTTACACCTTTGGGAGATACACTTGAGGTGGTCTTGAAATCACTTCTAGACAATAAAATTAATACAATTCCTAAATCAAAACCATGGGAACCAGAAGTGAAACCAAAATGGTGGAATGATAATGAATATTGTGATTTTCATTGCAATAAAGGACACAAGACCAATAGTTACATGAAGTTAAGGCGTGTCATTCAGAACCTATTGAAGAAGGTAAGTTAAAATTTGATGGACATCACACAAACAACAATCATAAAGAACTCCAAACCCCATTGCCTAACTATAAGAAAGGTGAATCATCTAAAGGCAATAAAATTAATTACACATACAATGATAGTGATAATGTGATTCATATGGTGGAACCATGCAAAAAATCCATCAATATAATTATTCTCAAGGGAGTACAAGATAAAGAAAAATATTCCAATGTTGTGATTAGGAGTCAAACTAAACTCACACTTAAAGTAGATTCCACATCAAGTCAACATGCTATGACAACAACTCATAAACAATTGACATTGTCTTCAAAGTTCAACCTAGTGGATCAATTACAATGTACTCCCCAAATTTCCATTTTAGAACTATTAGATATTTCTCCTATCCATTGAGAGATTCTTGATCAAGCCTTGCTTACCACTAATGTACCCAAAGACTTAGATATAGATAGAGTCCAAACTATGGTTGGTCACCTAAATTCCCCACATTATTTTTCTTTCTCTTAGGAAGATGATAAATCATTGAATCATCCACATAATCAACCATTGTAACTAGAGGTATTGATTCACAAACACTAAGTCAAATGTGTCTTGATAGATGGAGGTTCTAGTTTGAATATATGTACATTTAATCTTGTGAAGCAATTGGGATTCTCTGAACATGCAATTGACCCAAGAAGGAAGATAACCATTAAATTTTGTGATGAAGAAGAAAGATCCTCCAAAGGATTTCTTATCTTTCCTATAAGAGTGGGACCAGTGGAGAAAGATATCATATGTCAAGTTCCTGATCTACCACTTGCCTATAACATTCTTCTACATATCATTAGTGCATAAAATTCCCTCATAATGGAGTAGAAGTAACCATTCCAGAAGATACAACTTATCATTGCAATAATCTCAAGAAAGTGGATAGTATGGTTCCCCACAATAAAGAGAGTTCTCACAAAGTGGAAACATCCAAAGAGATGGTCCTAAGAAGTTTTGAAAAGAAGATGAATATCCAAGATGCATGGATGGGAGAGTATAAGATAGAATCATTAATTTCCATGACAGATTTACACTCATATCCTAGATCTCAAGGAATACCTTCATCAACATTCACCCCCTCCAAAGGTGGTGCATTAACAATTCATGAAGGAATAGGGATGGTTAAATATAAGGTATCTTTAGAAGAAGAAAATGAAGAAAAACATGTCCTACAATGGCTATACAAAGAAGATGAACATGATGTAAATGTTAAAAATGTGGAGATATCCCTGCACAAATATGGAAAAGGGTATGACATCATGAAACAAATGGGTTATAAAGAAAAAGGACCACTTGGTGAAAATAAAGAAGGAATCATAGAACTAATAAATATGGATTTTTGTAATCGTAGAGACAAAACTGGTATAGGTTTTCAATAAGAAACATCCCATCTTATAGCTAGAGATGGTCTTTTATTTGACAGATCATGTGATTCAGATGATGAAGAAGACATAGACGGACAACCAATATCATATAAGAGATTATTACTCTTGCAAGGAGATCCAGTATTAGAGTTGAGTACCATTCTTACCAATCCTAGACTTGAACAAGAGTCAAAAGAAAAAGAAAAAGAAAAAAATATTGATCCAGAGAAAAATCAAAAACATCAAAAAGAAGAGAAGTTCAAAAATAATAAAAAGAGTTCTTGAAGAAAAGCAAAAATAGTGGAAAGTAGAAAATTCAAAAATAGTGGAAAAAGTCCTAAAAAATGACCATCTCAGTGAAAACCTCAAATAGGCACCTTGATGAATAAAATAAAAAAAGAGAAAAAAAATCAGAAGTACAAAAAAAATTGAAAAAGAGAAAAAGTATCTCGGTGAAAACCCAAAAAATAGGCACCTTGGTAGCTAAAATAGAAAATTTGTCCACGTGGTGAAAACTTGGTAAAAAGGTGCTACTTGTAATTAAGCACTCCATCTATCAATATAATGCTTGAACTCTTGGCCAACCTAAATTTTTAGCTTGTACATATCTTTCAGTCACTTTCATGGCAATCAAATCTTGATCCATGCTATTAGAAATATCCTATTCTCCTAGGATGGAATCAATCTATACCAAAGTCATAGGAAAGTCATATTCTCTAGGGGGCAGTGGTCATGGTCATGCTAGTAGTAAGGTCACCTGGTCATTATTAGGGCTCTTTGCTAGGGTTGTCGATTATCCCTAATCCACAATTTGACATTAAACTAAACAATCAAAGGTATTTCTTAATACCACGAACCTAAAACAAGAATAATATTTATTAATACTTGGACCTAATAGTGTTCCTAAACACTAACACTAATCAAACAAGACACTTATCGCACTAGACATGAACTATAATTAAAAAGAATTTATGATTGATAATGTTTTCTAAAAGTGATTGCAAACTAAACAAAAGTGTTCCTAAACACTACATAATAACAATCAAATGCTTTGAGATTTATGTTGATCATGTATTTCTGTACTATCTCGAAGATGTCTATGGACTAGAGAAAAAAAGTAAGGAAATCATGAATTTTTCTTAGTTTGATGTGACTTATTAACAATTTATGACTATTGTGTTCTCTGAGTAAATTGAAGATGTCTAAAAATGACTAGAGAAACAAGGATTGGGGGCATACCATTTTCTTTGTCTTCTTCTTGTGGTAATAAATCCAGTGATCCAATGTGATTGAATATGGAATGGGTGTCTATGGTAAGAGCATCCATCATGACTGGAACACTGCATATACCTCGACCTATTTCCTATGAAAGCTTTGGTGAGGTTGGATTCATTTCCTTGTCTGTTTTAATCTAAAAGGAGACAACTTCCTAGTAAAGTGCACAAGACATACTATACCCAAGCATATGGATAATAAAATGTCATTGTGGGTTATGTATTAAAATGTTTCACATGAACATAAATTTTTTATATTAACAAGAAGTAACTGATAAAACATTTTGTCCTATATGCCTTGATGTTTAGGTTCACTTTCTCCATGATATATAAAATAAGAAATATTCATATTTTCATGATTGCTAAAATCTATCAGTGAGAATTGTACTAACCTATCAAGTCTGAACTAAAGGCCGTTATGATGATAAATGATTCATCTTGAATAAATAATGACAGTCCTAGAGGTCTTAATCTAGGTGCATTTCATTTAATTGTATTTCATTTGTTAATTTAGTTGCATTAATGTAGCATAATTCATTTGTTAACATAGTTGCATTCATTTTAAGGATGCATCAGTACGAAAGTATGAATGTGATTAATTAACATCAAAATCAGTTAAAAACCTAAATATCAACATATACAAGTTTTACCATGTAAATCAAATTATCAAGATCAAATCAAGGACTGAGTATCTAAACATTGATATCTATGCACCTACATAATCTTGGCATTCTCATAAAAATGTTTGCATCAATACATCCATCAACATACATAAATAAAGTGAGATGTCCATACACCACATCTCATATACATCTCTATAAAGTATCTCATATACATGCATAATTCAGAAGTACATCAAAATAAATGCATTCACATAACAACTACATCCATACATCAATATACACATAAAAAGGAAAGTACAAAAATGTATGCATATATCAATGTCATAATACAATGAATTCAATAAATCAATCATCTATCTAATCACATGGTCAAGTATATCAAGATGAGATCAATATCAGAAACAAATGTATATTAGTATATCAAGATCAAGAAATGTGCAAAATCAGATAGCATCAATATTAGTAGAAACAAAGTACATGAATCAAAGAGAGTATATAAATCAGAGTCCAAAGAGTATTAGTACATCAGATGGTACATATATCAAAATACAGCAATGGTACATCATGAATCACATCTGGCTCTATCCCTCATCAACACGAGGAGGAGTGGGAGGTAGTGCATCAGCTCAGGTAGGAACTAGAGGAGGCATATAACCCTCAAACTGCTACACAATAGCTGAATACAATGGTTCTCTCTAATCTACTGGAATAGCCACATAATATAAAGAAAATTAATATGAAACTCTCTATCCCTAATGAGTAGTTGTATGTTCCTATCTATCTTGTTCAACTTTCATGATCTCTAACTACCTGTCCTTATCAGCAAGAAGAGCTTGTAAAGTAGCAACCTTTGATGAGAATCCTTGAGATCAAAGGTTGCTACTTTAGATCAAAGGTTGCTACTTTACAACCTCTGGTGTAGGTTTGGACTATCCAATCTTTGGATCCTCCATCCTGCCCTGCATCATCCACCTGGAGGATCCAAATAATGGATAGTCCAAACCTACACCAACAACAATAGCAAAAACAACCACAACGAAAACACAACAATATAATGCTCAGATAGAATTTCATTCAACCTCCTTGGCTGTAAGGCCTTCTGGGTTAGGGCCAAATAAAATCAATTATAACCATAATTCTATAATCTCCTAGCTAGTCCAGCTCTACAACACATCAGCAACTGGTGGAAACACTAAGGAAAATCTAAACTTGAGCTCGCAAGCCACCAAGAAATATCCTTATCTCCAAGTATACAAACCACTAGCTCTGCTATTACAAATATCAGATAAACAATCTAGTCTTCAAGATCTCACAGGATCTAACCCTTTCCTTCTTCTACTGACTCATTTCTTACTCACTCCCTAAACAACTACCAAAACACTCCTTAAATACATTTCTTCAACCACAAGTCAGCTGAAAGAACCAATTAACTCCTAAGACAAGTCGACTTCTACTACAAACAAATATTAAATGCAATAATAGTCAGCTCAAAAATAGCCTTACAAATTATTAATTCTCCATGTCAGCCTCTAGATTCACATAGGAGAATACAACACAAGATACCAACATTAAATGCACCAAGTCAACCAACCATAACTTCAAGAACTCCAGTGGGTAAACCAAAACTACCAAGCGCTAGTAAAACAACCGAGTAGGTTAGGCATCACCGAGAAAGTATGTCGATTGAGCACCACAAGAATCACTGAGTACATGTTCCACTGAGTGCCAAAGGTTTTACCAGAGTTCCTTCAGTGACCGAGCCTCTTCAATAATTGAGATCCTTGGTTAAAGCTGCAATCGATCAACACAGAACCACTTCAACACACCACCATGCAGATTTTCTGATTACCCTAGTATGCCCCTACATCAGCCACCCCAAGTTTGAAAATATATTCTCAAAGATTGGAAGAACATCTTCTAGGATTCAGCACATAAACCTCAAACTGGCTCTTCACATACAGGTCCTTCGAGTCTTCACCTTGCATACTTTTCTACTTCTACTTTCTTTGTCTCTTCAAGTCTTTCCTAGACAACACATAGGTTTGTTGTCCATACTAATCAATCCTTTCAGAATCCTTCAACTCATCTCAGCTACCAAAGCTCAGGTTTCTCCTATCGAGTGTTGTATCTAGCAAAGGCATCATGGAAAACTTCCTGTCATTCTTCTCAACAATAAACACATTCTTGACATAGTCATGCACAACTCTACAATCATACTGCCAAGGTCTACTGAGAAATATATGACAACTACTCATGTCCACAATATCACACAACACCTGATCCTTATACTGGCCAATCTAAAAATCAACAAGACATTGCTCCCTCACTTCCAGAGCATGAACATCTTGCAACCATCCAATCTTATAAGGATAAGGATGTCTCACTCTCTTCAAACCAATTTTCTAAACCATCTCCTCAAATACAAGGTTATCAATACTAACACTATCCACAATCACATTACAAAGTTTACCTCCTGACTTGCAGTGAGTTCTGAACAAATTACTCCTCTGACAAGGTTCTACCTTTGAACCCAACAATGTTCTCTGAACCAACAAGTTCTCTGACTCAAGTTCATTTAGTATGTTCTCATTCACCACAACATTCCTACTATTACATCTGAGCTTCTTGTGTGAACATTCAAAAGATCGGTGTCCTTCTTCACCGCAATTATAAAAAGTACCCTTAAAGATAACCCTACCTATCCTCTTTCTCAGCTCAACAGGTTTTGGTTCATCTTCAACAGTCAGTTTTTCCTTCACCGAGTTATATAGCTCCTCCTTCCCTTGGGAATTACCATGTTGCCTCCTCTTTAACTTATCTTCTACCTTCAGAGCATACTGATAAGAATCCTCAGTCGAATCAATCTTCAACATACCAAGCTCATCCTAAATATTGAATCTCAAACCATTCACATACCGAGCTACCTTTTCTTTACTAAGTTCTCTATGTCCAAACTGAATAGTCAACTTATAGAATTCCTCAGTATAGTCTTCCATAGTCAAATATTTTTTCTTTAGATTCTGCAATTTCTTAAACAAGTCAAGTTCATAGTCGGCAGGTATGAACTTAGCTTTCAACTTAGTCACCATCAACCTCCAAAGATTTATATTTATTTTCTCTATCTCTTTTTAATTCTTTCCACCAAAAAGCATCATGTCCTTTCATCTTAGTCTGTGCCAATCTTACTCTAAGAGGATCTTTAATTTATTCAAGCTTAAAAAAATCTTGTAACTCACCAATCCAATCAATCAAATCCTTAGGTCTCAAAGTACCAGAGAAAGTAGAAACTTCCATTCGGTAACTAGTACTTAACTGAGTTCCAGATCTATGCAACTGAACAGCTTTGTCTTCACTAGATCTATCCCTCTGGTCATCTCCACTAGATCTAGTAGCTTCAAAGTCTTCAACAACTTCCTCATAGCCATCTTCAGTACCAAGATTCCTTGGCATACCATCAATAGCCCTCATGATCTTAGCGATCATGTCATTCTTCATCAATTCCATCTCAGATCTAAAATATACCTTAAATTTCTTTGTAATCTTTGATTGCACAACATCACATCTAGATATGCAATCACCCTAGGGTCCAATCTTCTTGGAGACATTCTGAAGATCTTCAAAAACCCAAGGCAATAAATCACCAACCCAAGGTGTTGGTGCAAACTACCTCAACTTGATGATCATTTTACACACTCAAGAACTTCAAGCTCTGATACCACCTAACGCAAGGCAAGATGGAGGATCCAAAGAATGGATAGTCCAAACCTACACCAGCAACAATAACAACAACAACTACATCAGAAACACAACAATACAATGCTTAGATAGAATTTCATTCAACATGCCTGTCTATTAGGCCTTCTGGGTTAGGGCCAAATACAATTAATTACAACCATAATTTTGCAATCTCCTAGCTAGTCTAGCTCTAAAACACATTAGCAACTGGTGGAAACACTAAGGCAGATCTAAAATTGAGCTCTCAAGCCACCAAGAAATCTCCTTGTCTCCAAGAATACAAACCACTAGTTCTACTATTACAAATATCAGATAAACAATCTGATCTTCAAGATCTCATAGGATCTAACCCTCTCCTTCTTCTACTAACTCACTTCTTACTCACTCCCTAAACAACTACCAAAACATTCCTTAAATACATTTCTTCAACCACAAGTCGGCTGGAAGAAATAATTAACTCCTAAGACAAGTCATCTTCTACTAAAAATAAATATTAAATACAACAAAAGTCAGCTCCTAAATAGCCTTACAAATAATTAATTCTCCATGCCCACCTCTAGATCCACATAGGAGAATGAAACACATGTTGCCAACATTAAATACACCAAGTGGGCCAACCAAAACTTCAAGAACTCCAGTCGGTAAACCAGAACTATTGAGCATTAGTAAAACAATTGAGCATGCCAGGCATCACCAAGAAAGTATGTTGACTGAGCACCAAAAAAACCACTAATTACATGTTCCACCAAGTGCCAGAGGTTGTACCGAGTTCCTTCAATGACCGATCCTCTTCAATAACTAAGATCCTCGGTTAAAGCTGCAACTGAGCAACACAGAACCACTTCAACACACCATCATGCATATTTTTTGATTACCTAGTATGCCCCTGCATCATTGGATGACCTCACCTCCACCAACACCACTACTCTCCCTTATAAATATTTTTTGCTACTGTCGGGGTACAAATAGACTAGAATCTCTATGAGAAGAAAAAACTCTTAATCTTCTCTACCAACCGTGTTGGTGCCCATCACCCCCAGCTCCTATCCATTTGATACCTCCTCCATCTGCACCTCCTCCTCCTCTCCACTATCTCTACCACCTCCTCCATCACCCCTACCACCTCCATTATCCCCTCCTTGACCTCTACCTCTATCCCTACCCTTGCCTCTTCCTCTACCTCTACCAACATGAGCTCTACTAGGACCATCATCTGCGGGATTATAATCTAGGGCATCCTCAATCTGAGGAGAAATCTCATCTAGCATAATGAACTTGGGAAATGGGTGTTGTAAATGATGTGCATGAAAAACATCTATAATACCACCATTAGCTACCTCTAGTAATAATTCCCATCCTATAGGTACCATATGTGAAATCTTGTGGACAGTTGTCTCATATGGTAACCTAGATCCCCACTAGCTCTCCTCATCATGGGCATGGGCATATATTGCAAGATCCTAAGGCATATCCTAAACATGACCATACCGCCTCAGTACCCAGGTGAAAATAAATATCTCTACAATGTAGAGGGTACGACTAATCAAATACCTTCTTTGAAATAAGTACAACATCTGATGAGCATCAATACACCACTCCTCACAATCTAAATAAGGTTGCCAGATAACTTCAGTCACATTATCTAAAATCCTACACCAGTACTCAACTTGCCCAAGTAGGGGTGTTGAATGAAGTCAGCGTATATATAGATATATGGTAACTCAGGATCTCTCTACCGATTAAATATGGGTCGTGTTACTCAGATGTGCTCCCAGGCCCAAATTTGTAAGATTAAAATACCAATAGACATGCTTCATGAATGCTGGTATACAATCTCATGAAGCTCACAATTGATGTGATCTAAGATGCAAATCCTCCAAGAAAAGAGGTGAGGAAACCAAATCATGTCCTCAATGACTCAAGACTAGCTACACATGAAACCATGTTGACCTTTGTCAGTCAGCATAATCCCCCTATCAAACTATCAATGAAAATAGGAATGTTCTCATAATGGGTGTATCATCTTAAAATGGAAGCACTTCCATGATAAGAGAATTTAGCCCTCCAAGTAAGTGGTTTGGGGTCATGTTAAGTGCCTTGATCGGTCTTTGCATGTATTTGGCTTTCTCCACGCTTTCCACTTCTTTTTTGCTTCGTTCCAGGTGAAATTAGGGTTAGGATCTCAAGGATTCTCATTAATTTCCCTCTTCCATGGCTCTATTTTCTAGGTAGGAATTAGAAATAGGTCCTCCTATTCTTCATCATAGTCATCATAGGATTTTGTGCCTATCCCTGGCATTATGTCCTATTCTAGTATCATTTTTAGGTCTTCGGGCATCCCCGGGACCTCCTGTCCTGATTCTGACTGGATCTGGGCCCACAAGGTCAAATTTGAGGTTGATCTAGACTAGGTCAAGATTGAGCTCGAACCTGACTAGGTCAGGATCAAGCTTGAACCTTACTAGGTCAGTCCCAACCTTGATTTCTCCCCCCTCTTCCAAATTTTCAAATTCCTTGATTTTCGAGTATCAGGTTTTTTGGATATTTGTTTTTCTACCTCCGGGTTGGCTATTTCGGGTTTTGAAATGGTAAATCCTTTAATTGCATTTAATCTAGGTATATTTTCTAAAGTTTAGGACCTAATTGGGATTTAATTCTCCAAGGTGGCCCCTCTAGAGGATTGTGCCCTAGTTCACTATAAAAGGAGGCCTTCCTCTCTCATTTTCACATCCATTATTCACATCTCATCTCAAGCAATTGCAATCTCTCAAGCTCTCAAGTGCAAGAAAGAATTCAAGCATTCAAGTGTTAAAGCATTCATCCATCAAGGAGATCCATTATTAGCCATTGAAGGATTCAATCTCTTTGGAGCCCCCTTGAAGATCCATCTTTCTACATTCATCCAAGCCTCCTCATATGCAAAGATCAAGTCAAGATTGGTGTTGAAGATCAAATGCCATTGATTTGAGACATCCTACATCCATTGAAACATTCCTACTTATGGATTTGAGGATTCGAATCCTCTACAAGGACTTCAACATAAGCGAGGTGATTTGTTTCAATTACTTTGTTTATGCACACTACATTTCAATTCAATTTCAAGGTTAATTCCTAAATTGGGGTTTGACCAAGGCAAACTCCCCATACAACAAAAACCCTCATTTTCTTCTAGGTACAAGTGTGAGATTTTAGATCTGAGAGCTGATTTGGATACCCTTTTCGATGAACTTCTGAGATATGCGAACAAAGTCAAAATTGACCTTTGAATAAAGAATCTAGCCTTTGACCTTTTATGAGGGTCAAAGTTGACCCGATCTCATCTTGGAAAAAGATTTCTAGGTTTTCTTCATTTCGACATTTCCAATCTGAAACAAGTTGCAGATTTTCCCTGAAAGTACACACAGACATCAGAAATTGGCATTTTCTAGATTTTCCCTAATTTGAGGTTAGTACTTGCATTTCAATTATTTCAAATTCTAAACACTTCAATTCTACGATAGGGAAATATAGGGTTTTTCTCTCTCTTTCATATTCTCCATATATTGATTTGATTTTGTATTAACCTTTTGGTTGATCAAATTGGATCTCTCCCTTGGGAATTTGGATTTAGGAGTGGATCTCATATTTCCCCCACACATCATACCACATACAACATTTGAATAGGTGTGATTCCATTTTACCCCTATTCAATGGGAGACCATATGGTCCTAGGAAAGGTATCTCCATGCAATCATAAGATCCTGAAATAAGCGGTAAGCATCTGCAATGGCCACAACAACTCCAGACTCGTACTCAACATGAGCTCCCATAATAGGAAACCACAAAATGTGTCACATGTCCTCAAGAGTCACATACATCTCACCAGTTGGCAAGTGGAAGGTGTTTTCCTCTAAGTGCCATCTCTCAACCAGAGCAGTCAACATCCCTCTATTTACTTTAATGTCGGGTAAATATAATAAACACCATAGATCATAACATGCAATAGTATGTTTCTCAATGATAGGAAACTACTCCGATAGCTCCAAGACCTGGGCAGGCCCTAAAATCCAGAAGGAAACAACACTAAATTGGGTCTACAAGCAATAAATTAGCACAAAGTAAGCATCAGACAAGAAAAATTGAAGTTAAATTGGTTAATAGGTCAGACATAAAGCCTAAATAAGGAAAATTTTAAGTAAAAAAAAATGATCCCAAAAACTAGATGTGATTTAGGATTTATAGGATGCGATCCTTCGCATACCGGATGTGACTCAGAATGGACAGGATGTGACCCCAAAATGGGATGCAACTCTATTTTGACAATGGGTGATTCATTGATAAAAATGCTAAAAAACAAGAAAATTTTAACTAAATGTGACCCAATAACGTGTGAACCTAAATTTACAGGATGCGATCCAAGATTTGGTAAAAAATTAGAGGCAATGAGAGATTTATAGGATTCAACCTAGGATACCACGTGTGATAAAAAAAAATTGGTCCTAAAATGCATAAAATAAAGTGAAAATTTAAATGGAAGGTATGAAAATGTAGGTTATCGGGTACTTACCGGAGCTGCATAGTGAGCAGATCACTAATGTCAATGATTGAGATTGAAACAATGCCTCTCAATTGAGACCACCATCTTCTCTCTCATAGCTTTGAAATTACCAAGGATAAAAGTAAAAATGAATAGTAAAATTACCTTTTTGGGCATATTTTAACCCCCCAAGGACCCTAATGACCTAGGGAACTTTCATAGCATAATGTAGTAGGATCTTTATATCGGAATTGAAATCAAAATAGGGCTTGTATATCACTTTAAAGCAGCAAAAACAAAGTTACTGGCATAGGTTAACCTTGCATAAATTTAGTCAACTATGGTCAAAATGCAGTTGACCAGGGGCAAAATGAACATATATTGAAGAAAAAATATTACAAAACCATTCACTAATATTTATTTCTCAAATGGAAAGTCAATAGAAGTCAAATCAGGGGCCAAATTCAGTTGAATAATGGTTAAAGATACTTAAAATTGCTTAAATGACAAACACAAGCTTACTAGAAGCTACACAAAGTTATTTTTCAACTCTCACATCGAGTTCACACTTCAAGATATTGGTCAATAATCAGTCAAAATTGGTCAACACTCATCTTTTGATAGTCAAACTTGGTCAAATAGTGTTCTCTTAAAAACTACATCGATTCTTAATCAAATTCTAACACATTCTGAACATTTTCTACTTGATCCAAATCAATTTTTTATCAATTGAACACCTTCATCAATGCTTGAAATTGAGATATCATCAAAATTTCTATTCCAATTTCATTCTCGAGGGGGCATAATCATACATAAAATCAATCATTTCAATCTAATCGAGGATTCAAATCAATCAAATCTACAATACTAGGGGCATAAAAGTTCTCTTCAATCAAGTCGGGATTGTTGGATAATTAACTTCATCAGAAACCATATCAAGTTTATTATCTATTCCTAAACCAAATCTTTCTGACATTGATCAATTTCATCGCTTTAAATAAAATTTATTATTTGTGATCATCATGATCTTTCAAATATTCAGTTTCATCGCACCAAATAAAACTGGGTATTTCGATTAACTTTTATTGATCTTAGTTCAATCAAGCTCAAAGTTGGTATGGTTGATTCTTGTTCAATCAAGTACATAATTGATGGCCTAAGACTTTAAATCATGTTTAATTTCATTCAATCAAGCTTGGAATTATTGAATCTAGAGTGGTGTCATCAGACTTCTCTCTAAATCTCCTCAAACCCAGAGTGGTTTCATCGCTCCATATCAAGCCTCTCTCTAAATTAGCATCATCTATTTTCTTTGAATCATTGTGCTTTTCACACATTAATTCAAAGAAGGTAAAATGTAATCACCCTAATTCGGGCTAATCTAGCCAAAGGCACTATTTTCGCTAATTCAGAATAATTTTCCAATTATGTTAATCTAATCACTTGATTATTGGCATGAATCATCAAAATTAATGAAATTCCTAAATCAAATATTAAATCATCATCAATTGATCAAAAATCCAATTAATTACCTATATCCTAATTAATTAAATCAATCCCACCTAGATACATGGCTAAGATAATTAATTAAAACTAATTAATAAAAAGGCCTAAAATACATGACACCTCTCAAGGGGAATCAAGGACAAATACAACCAATTAGAGGCTAAGAACATGGATCAAAGGAGGATAAATCTCAATCACTTCTCTCAATCATTGAATTCATTAATCTTTCTATAGAAGAGATTTTTTTTGTTTTTGATGAATAGTGTCTTCTCTATTAATATAATATAAAAGCTCCTTTTTGAGAATTTTCAAAGTTCACAAATGGGATAGTTAATTGCATTCATACTTACATGTTGTCAATTTGAATTCATAGCTTAAAATACATTTCTATTCATAGTTTAAATCATCCAAATTTGGTAATAAATTAATGACATTCAATAATTTAGCTTCATTTCTCAATTCTTAGTTAATTTGCATTTGAATCTTTCATTCTAGTATTGTAATGGAACTATTTAGGATCTAATCTAAGATTAGAATTGATCTTAATCACACTCTTGCTAGTTAGAGAGAAATAGGAAAAAATTTCTTAGTTTACTTGCTTTCAATTTGATTTTAAACTAACAATATAATGTCTTATTGAAGTGTTGTGTTGTGGGATAATAACTAACACAAAATACACACACACATCCAATCCCAAGAATAATTTTAAGCAGCAACCAATTTATATCAATACAAATCAAACAATACACCATTGATTGTGATAAACTCAATGATAATTAACTAAGTTTTAAGGAAATCATAATACAACCTCCCTCTATAGATTCACTTGAGAAAATAAAAATTCTTCCTGATGGAAGTCAAGAAGGCAAACCTTAAGAAAGACTACCAAAGAAAAATAATTTCAAAGAATTTCTTATCTCAATATCGATCCCATTTTCAAGGCAATAGTAGCAATTCTATATTGCTTCAAAGGATCCAAAATACTTCATAGAGACCTACAAGAATCTAATTATAGTATAAAACTTCAAAAAAATAAATATTGAAATCCACTACTATAATTAATCAAAGATGTTCCTAGGTAGCTTGGCTTCATCTTCAATCGACATGAAAAACTATTGAATCTTCATGATCTCCTCTCCAAGCAATACACCATACTCTTTCAGTCCTTAATCAAATATCAGACCCTCATATACCTTTGCAACATTCTCTAGCTTATGAACTTATTCCTCTTATAATACCTCAACCTACTAGGTATTTTAAATCCATCACATTCTATACTTTCATCTATGAATGGATGATCCACTGTGACCATTTTATCCTTTTTTTCTCTCCATGGGTGTGGGATACTTTTGTATTCTTATTATTTTGGATATAATTATCCTTCAATAAGAATCTCCACATCCCATAACTCTCGTACCAATATCACTCTAAATGAAATCAACAAAGGCCTTCTCATGATGTACATCATCTTATTCTTTGGGCTCTTCATCTTCTTATTTGTTACAATCACCATCACTTCTCATGCTCTACAATCTACATAACACTTCCCTTTGTGGCTTCATATCTCTCAGTCAATTAGGAATTTTCACACCAGTATCAATCCTCTTGAGCCTTCCACAATTTTTATCACTTCCATGTGCAAACTGCCTCACAACTGGGAATTTGTTTACACAAGTCCACTCCTTTCCTTTAGGTCCTAGTGTATGCTACCTCATGTTTGTAAATTTGTCCACACAATCAATACCACTTGCCTTGATACCATTTGATACAAAAGAAACACCACTTGCTTCTGAAAACTCAAAACACAAACTTAGACAAGTAGAGACTCTTTGCTCATAAACTTAAATGACAATAACACATAGATTACAACTTAATCAACTTAATGTTTTTCAATATCACCTTCTAATCAGAATAATAATTTATAGAAAATGAGGATCTTCACATGGGTTTTGATTTTCTCTTCATACACTTACTTTCTCTCATTCTATCAACAATTATTTTTTCTCACCATTCATGACACATTTCCTTCTTTAGTCATATTTTCATATCCATATCACCTCGACCACACAACTTACCCTCTTTCCATCATGTCCCTTTCTCCTCTTAAATCACCCCATGCAACCTCCTAACTAGTCCCCTAGCACCCTATCTTGAACTCATCTCCTATTTATTGAAATCACCTACATCCATAGTTTCATAGGTAGCCAATCAATCCATCACAGAACTTTAAGGCCAAGTGTTGGAGGATATTACTGTTACAATAGACATTTAGGATAACCCTTTGAACTTCATTATTCTACAAGCCTAGAAGATAAAATCTACAGACAAAATTATATTGGGTAACGTGGCTACCCATAACAACTTTCTAAACATTATATGATGTGGAAAATACATTTTATATATTTTAGAATCATCAAGAATAATTGGACTTGACAAATTATGAGTTTTTATTTTTATTTTTTAAGAACAATCTTTTATGAATGGGGAATGTGCTTAGTATCTTATAAATGTGGTTTATGTCCATTGATTACAATAAGAGTTTACAAAATCCAAAAATATGAGATATGAGGATAGCTTATATTTTACAAGATTGAAAGGCCTCATGTTAGATATGTTAATATTATTTATCATTTGGATGTGAGTGTTATAAACCCTGACCTTCTATGTCTTGCCTCTAGTATCATTAAATTTGATTTTTTTTCCTTAAGATTAGATATGAGGGTTAGTAGTAGATTCAAATCATATCTATCAATATAAATTAGGATAGGCTCATGAAAATTATTGTATCAATAAAATTTATCGATATAAAATTTATTGGATATATATCATTGAGAATCACCAATTACATTGTTGTTGTTACTCCTAAAATCTATGTAGATTTGAAATCTATCAAGATGAAATTTTATGTCCATGTCTAGCGACCTAATCAAATTACTTTGTTATCTTGAGATATGAGTAGGTTGATTTTGTGTAGGTTATCTTTTACATATTTAGGGTTTTCTAGTTGTAGATTTGTGAAAATTTTTTTGTAGATTTGAGTTATTAATTTAAATTAAAAAAAGATCTTTTATGGGTGCTAATTACGAGGGTTTTTATTGGGATGGTTTTACACATGACCTTGAACCAAAATGGACCTCACCATTGGATCTAGGATTCCAAGAGATAAATGTTGACACAAAATTTATCTTATTTTCTACCACTTGAAAAAAAGAAAAAAACTATTTTCTTTGGCTCTAGTTATATAGTTTCTAGGAGGTGGCATAGAAAAAATATATAATTTCTACGTAAAAGGTTTTCTAATTAAAAATTAAATTAATAAAATAATATTGTTTCTTCTCTTTTCTTTTAGTCGGGGTGGTGGGGAGGGGAGGTGTAGTTCACAAAATCTCATACATTATTTACTATGCCGATGCAGTACTAACAACACACTATTACATATGTAGGGGCTACCATACCCCCTTCTTTGATGGTAGGTCACAAGTCAACCAGTTCTCAAGTTGATGAACTAAAGCCCTTGGTCTCCCCTAGTTCTGGCCATTATTGTACTATCTCCCCTTTCATGCGTTGGAATTTCTAAAATCCAATATTAATTTGAATATAATATTTTGTGTCATTTTTGTCACTAGTTCTACCACCTTTGAGCTACTAGTGAACCAACACCATTGTTGGATATCACTGAGGTTGCATAAGGGTCACCCTAAAGCTGGAAATATAGAAAAATAAGGGAACTTCCAAGACACATAACTTCATCCAAAAGTGTTAAGTTATTCTACATTTGATAGTTGTTGTAAAGATGTGTAAGAAGTTTCCAATAGCAACAACCCAAGATCTAGAGGCCAATTAACAACTTAAAATAAAGAGAGACAATAAGGACAAGAATAAACCATATTCTCATCAATGATACAATAACTTAAGTACAATCAATGAATATAATGTTGATGTGCCTACTTATATAGTCAAGGCAATAACAAACCATGATAATCTAGAGATAACTTATTACCCACACAAGGTGGATCATCCTCCATTGTACAAAAAATTATGTGAAGCATGTGGAGGATGATAAAGTGATAAGCTCACTAAAAGTGGAGAAAAAACATATAGTGGAATGCGATAACAACTATCACTGAACTTAAAGTGGAATTTCTCCTACACCATGTACAACTAAATGTGCGAACTCCTAAGTGTCTCAAATTCAAACTACTATGTATGCATTATCCTAAGTAAGCTTGAGTAAAGTGTAGTTAGGTGAATAATTAATTACACCAACACACTCCTCAATCATAACTTAAGGGAATGTAGTCTCAAGCTTAGAATGCAAGATGGGTCCCGACTACTAGGACATGTTAGGTGCCCATGTACAATATGAAAATTTAATCTCTCACAAAGAAGACAAAAGGGAGAAAACCCAGTGGGAAAAAACTCCCCTTGCACCCCCCCCCCCCCCCCCCCCCCCCCGCAAAAAAAGAAAAAAAGAAAAAGAGAGATGAAAACATAAAATAAATCTTAAGAAGGATGGAACCTCACATGAGGAAACATTTCCCCTCATAAAAGAGAATGGAGAAGTTAACTGACCACCCTAATGAAATATCCTTCACCCCAAGAGAGTTTGTAGCAGGTGGTACTTTCTCTTAGGGAAGGGTTTGGTGAAGATGTTCATACTCTACTCTACTATAGGAAAATATCGCAAATCAATGTTATGCTCCTATATCAGCTCTCTAATGTAGTTCATGTCAACCACGATGTATTTTTTTGCTGATGGTGGGCCAGGTTCATTTAGATCTGAATCACACTCTAATTGTCACATTGAAGGACTGTAAGTTGTGGGACATTCAATCCAAACTATGAAATGTTATTATGAAGACAAATAGCCTCAGTAGTTACATTAACATCGCCTTGATAGTCAACCTCATTTGAAGAGAGAGAAATAACATGCTACTTAAAAGTTTTTCCAACAAATAGGACCTAAACTAAGGTGAAAAATGTAACTTAAAGTGGACTTATGAGCATCAAGATAAAACTTCTAGTCTGAGTTTGTGAATCCCAACATAATCTAGTTAAGTGCTTGTTGCATAGTGAATCCTATAAGTATGTGTGCCTGTATATAGTGTAAGATGCATTTGGTTTCCTTCCAATGAAACTCATGTGGTTCTTGCATAAATAAATAAACCATGCAAACTACAAAGGATATGCCAACATGTGTAAGTGTCCAATATATGGATTCTTTTTATATGAATAAATGGATGTTTCATAAAATTAATTAATATCAAGCCAAGAGGGATACAATGCAAATTGGAGAATAAACAAAATAAAGATTTTTTATGGAAGGAGAATGAAGGCAAAACACTTGATGCCTCACTAAAGAAAGCACTAAGGATGTGAAAACAATGAGGATTGATTATGAGGATATAATTGTTTCCCTTGAGAATAAACTCAAAAGCATCAATGATAACCTCTTCACCTTGGTCACTTTCAACCATAAGGTCATTAAGGATACCTTTGAAAATATTTGGGCTATGGTGAATTTTTGAAGACCTAGAAAAAATGGTTGTTGTTGATCTTGACATTGACAATAACAAGGCTCAAGGGAATGTGGAAGAAAATAAAGGACCGTGCACTAGAACAAGGGGAAGCCTTAAGAGATCGATAGTTCACTTTGAATAGGATCTTCAAGATATGAATATACAATTGCTCTAGGTTGGAGGTTAAGGCCAATGAGCCAATGAAAAAAAAATTAGTTGTTTTCTTTTCTCAACTTGTTTTGTTGCTGTGATAATATTTTATTTTTTTTATTCTAGTTGCCTACCAGTTTATTGATGCTTTGATAAAGGTAGAATTTTACATATAGGGTTTCGGGTCCCTTAAAAACCTATTAAACTTAATCAAAAACATAAAAATAATATAATAAAATTAAAATATATCTTTGACAACATTATCGCTACCTGAAAAAGGATGGAATTAGCATATCATTCTAAGCAACTTGCAATATTCATTAAAATTAACTTCAATAATACTTACAAACCCATTGAATGGTCTTTTATTCTTTCCATGCTTCTTCAAGCACTTGAATTTAGAGTATATTTAACTATTCATTAATGCCTCAAGTAACATCATTATTAATGGCCACCCACCAATTTTATTTTATTTTATTTCCTATCCATGAGGAATTCCCTTTAGCTCCTACATTGTCTTGCATGTTGCTAAGGGCTATGGGTATATTTTAACCTCTATTGTCTCTGAAAGCTAAATAACATACCTATATTTTATTAAATATATGTAAAGAAACATGAGAGGTATCAATTTTGAAAAATAAAATGTGAAGTTGTAAAAGTAAAGAAAAACCAATACGAATTTAAGTCCAATTAAGTATCACACGTATTTGATCTAGTGAGCCTTCTCAATGGTTGTCTCTAGCTAGCGATTGAGAATTTTAAAAAATATAACTTCTATAATTTTTTGATGAATTTTAATATCTTTCTCATAAAAATTTAATTAAAAATAATTTTAAATTTTAAATATTGACTTCTTTTGTAATAATACAAAATAATAATTACCGAACAAAAAAATAGTAATTATCATTTAGAATTTTGGAAAAAAAAAATATTACATTATCATTTCACCTATCACCTGATAATTGAGATTGGAATGCTTGTAGATGACAACTACATTTTTTACCGAAAATTCAATAGGTATATCGTGTCCAAAGAATATAAATAAAGGATCTTATATAAAAGATTGTGTCAAATTTAAAAAATGGAAAAATGGATTTATAGTTATCACATGAATTGAAATTTGCTTCCATTGTAGGAAACCTCTTGGCTTAATTAAGGTCAAAATTTAGGGTTATGATTACGATTACCTAGGTCTAGGGTTTACGATTAGGATTATTCTTCTAGGTTTAAGGTCTATTGATTGGGATACTTGTTTTTCATGATTAGGGTTATAGTTAGGGTTTAATATTTGGCTTATGGTTTAGGGTTAGGATTAGTATTATAGTTTAAGGCTTAAAATATGATTATGTTTAGGAGGATAATTAGGGTTAAGGTTAAGATTATGGTCATGGTAAGATTTTACATCATAGACAATATTATGGTTAGGGTTAGAGTTTTCATTAGGGTTAGGAAATAGGGTTAAGCATAGGATTTGTGTTTAGGGCTTAATATTAGGATAACCATTATGATTAGGATTTACATCATGATTAGATTATGATTAGGGTTAAAATATCATCAGGGTTAAATTATGATTAAGGTTAAGATTTAATTAGGGTAAGTGTTAAGGTTAGTAGTTTACTAGGGTTAGGGTTGAGTTAAGTCATACCTTAATCTGGGGACTTGTTTAGGGCTAGGGTTAAATTAGGGTTGGATTTCATGTTCAAGATAGTATTTAATTTAGGTTAGGGTTAATCTTAGGGTCATGCTATAATTTGGGTCAAGTTATAGTTAGATTTCTATTAGGGTTAAGGTTAAGTTATGATTTTGATTACCATTCTACAATAAATCTTGGGTTTATCATTGGGGTTGAATTAAGGTTAGGACATGCATGATCATTATGACAAACACTGTTATATATATTGGCATAACTAGTTGGAGATTGTTGATTTATGCTACTGCTAGTAAAGACATGATTGGTATACATGATAATCAGTTATATGTTTTTCATTGATGTCAAATTGTTTAGCATGATGTTTTGACTTGTTACTATATCTAACAAAAGGAAAATAATGTTGTTGTAAAGATAAGCTACGTAAGGTAAAGGATATGTCAATAGGAACCTTATTAGGTAATAGTTAAGACAAATAATGGTGGACAAATGAATGATTTGATTATTTTTTAGAATATGTTAAGGAGTTAATTGAAGGATGCTATTCTTAAAGATGTTAATCAGATATGAGTAAAGGTGAAGGTAATTTGATGAAGAAAATTACTGGTAAACTATTATCTTATTGGTACAGTAAATAAGGTTTTATCAGTACAAAGGAAGTCTTATAGGAGATACTAAAGACCTAAAGGCAACAGAAGAATAGATGATGAAATAAGAAATTGGGGCAACTCAAGAATAATCTAAGGGAAAACGTGATGACACAGAGAAGAACAAAGAATTGGATTTGTATGTTATTGTGTTAAGGAACTTCATTGGATCTAAATTATCAATATTAGTGTGAACTATATATCATTTGTTAGTTTTTACTCTCTAACAATTATGACATTAAAATCCCTTATTGGGTGACCCTAATAGGTCTATTGTAAAATCCTCTAACTAGGTGGAATTCACAAAAGAGTGTCTAAAATCCTCTAACCAGGTTACTCCTAACAAAATAAAATAATTTAACAAGTCTCTAGGAAAATCCCTTAACTAGGTAGCATTTAACCATGCTTTTGTAACCCTAATCGAGTGGACCTTTTTCAGGGTAGGCTCTTAACCGGGCATATTCTAGAAGAGTACAATTATTTGTGGGTATTGTTCTCACACTATGGTTTTCACCCTAATCAGGTTGCCATGAGTTAAATACTGGTGTTGTTGTTGTGTGAATGATTTTATATGTTTCATGGATGTTTAATGTTCAATTAATCGATACTGATGTTATAGGTTAAAATATATCTTAATCAGTAAATTTGTTTAAAGAAGTATTGGGACTGTGAAATTTAGATTGGGTTAGTGATTAATGATTCACCCCCCCTCTCTATAATCAATCCTATACCTACAATTGGTATCAGAGATAAGTTCCCCGATTCAGCAAGCTTAACCACTTAGGGAAAATATTTGAAGATGTATAACAAGGAAGCACCCAAGTTTACCAAGGATAATTTCAATACATGGGAAAGCATAATGAAGTTACATTTGCAGGACTATTAGATACAATGGTTGGCTATCTTACCAAACAATATAGACCACCCACTAGAATAACCTTTGCAGAGGAGAGAAATGAAATACTGATACATAACTCAATAATGATATAGATTGCAAGTTCCTTATCTGATGTTGAATATGTTGATATCCAACCCATGAATAATGCAAAATACATGTGGGATAAGTTGAAAAATGTCTATGGAGGTGATGCACATGTACTAAAGGCTAAAGTTGATGGTCTAAAAGGAAAGTATGATGAGATAAATATGCAAGATGGAGAAAACATTATACAGTACAATATATGGATGAAAGAGATTGTTGTTGCCATCAAAATAGATGGAGGAAACCTTGAAGATGATGATATAGTAAGTAAAATTCTCATAACACTTACATATAGGTATCCAGTTAGAGTTTTTTCTATTCAAGAGTTAGGATCCATTGATCCAGTTAAAGTCACATTGGATTCATTAATAGGAAAATTGACTACATTTGAGTTGAGTAATTTTGATAATAGTCAACCTACTACTAAAGTTGCATTTCAAGCCTCAACAAATATTGGATCATCTAGAAAATAAAAAGTTGTTTATGATCTAGATGACTGTGTAGGTTTAGCTGCTGAAGAAAAATAGTAGGAGGAACTCAAATATTTAATAGCCAAGAGATTTCCTAAAAGAAAAGGAAGATATAAAGGGAAAATCCCTATTGCATGCTGGAATTGTAGACAGGTTGGTCACTTTTCAAAAAGATGTCTTAACAAACTGAAAAAGTAAAACGATAGTGAAAAGAAGGATAAATACAAGAAATACAAAGACTTCAATAAAAAAAACCAAGAAGATGTGTTATGTAGATGAATGTGAAGCTGATAATATTGATGATGATGATGAGGAAATAGAATTTTTTGTTGTAAAAGAAGATCCCTCTACCGACACCACTCAAACAGGTGAAGAAAAATCTTTGATCACAAGCATGAATTGTAACAATGATTGGATCATTGAAAGTGGTTTCACACATCATGTGAATGGAGATAAGAAAAAAATTGTAACCATGGAACATTGCGATGGATGTTAAGTCATATTTGGAAATGGTTCTCCCCATGTAATTAGAGGTAAAGGTTCTCTTTCTTTAACTAATGAAATTACTTGTGAAGATGTCTATTGAAATGATGGATTGAAGTAAAATTTGCTAAGTGTATCTCAATTGAATAAAAAAGGATTCAAATTTGAGTTTAGTAATGAAAAATGTAAGATATCAGAAAAGACTGGTGAATTGATTTCTATCGGTGAAAAGACAAAAGGTACTATTTTCAAGATGAATACTATATTTGATCATTGTTTAATTGCTAAAGTAGAAGATAGCTAGATGTGGCATAAAAAAATTTGTCATGTGAAATTTTATAATTTGGTCAAAGTTAGCAAGAAGAAAAGTGTTAGAGGAATACTGATATTGAACAAACTAGAGAATGCCATATGTAAGGAATTCCAACTAGGGAAAATGACTAGTTCAAGTTTCTCAATTAAGGTCTACTCTACAAAACATATTCTAGATCTAGTACACAGATTTATGTGGTCCTGTAAGTATAGAGAATTATCATGGTGATAAGTACTTTATACTATTTGTTGATGACTACTCCAGAATGATGTTTGTAATGTTTGTAAAGGTTAAGTCAAAATATTTTCATATGTTTAAAATGTACAAAGTAACAGTTGAGAAGGAAAATGCAAAAAATTTGGAATGTCTTAGATCAGATAGAGGAGGTGAATTTATTTCAAATGAATTTAATGAGTATTGTGATGAACATGGAATCAAAAGACAACTAACTCCACCAAGAACGCCTCAATAGAATGGAATTGCAGAAAGATGAAACAAATCTATTGTTGAATGCACTTGACCTTTTTTAAATCAAAAAGGAGTTGCACATAAATTCTGGAGAGAAATTGTGAGCACTACAATATACACATTGAATCGAGTACAACTCAAAAAAGGAACAAACAAGACACCGTATGAAATATGGTATGGACGAACAACTAATGTAAGCTATTTCAAGATTTTTGGAAGTAAATGTTATATCAAGAAAAAATGAAATGAAAGGAAAATTTGACACCAAAAGTGATGAAGGGATATTTTTAGGATATTCTATCAAAAGAAAGTCCTACAAGTTTCTGAACAAAAGGACAAGCAAAATGATAGAAAGTGTTAATGTAAAGATTGATGAATTATTAGAATAGAATGAGAAACACCATGGAAAGAAATCAGACGGATATGCTGAATTGATCTACTTTGTACCTAAAATACAAATAGAACAAGTAAACGAACCAATAATGCTCAACCAATAACAGAACAACAAGAAATAATGGTACAACAAGGTGAAACTAGTGAAAGAAATGAACAGATTCATAATTTGGAGCCTGTAACACCGAGAATCATAAGAGTAAACCATAGCTTGTCAGATATAATTGGAGGTAAGAGTGATGGAGTATTAACAAGAATTCAATTAAGATCTAGGGACAATACATGTTTACAATCAGAGATAGAGCCAAGAATGGTAAAGGAAGCACTAAAAGATGATGACTAGATGCAAGCAATGAAGGACGAAATTGAATAGATTGAGAAGAACAAAACATGGTCATTAGCACCTAGGCCAAAAGACAAAAATGTTATAGGCAATAAATGAGTTTTCAGAAATAAACTAAATGAGAATGGTGAGGTGATTAGAAATAAAGAAATATTGGTATGTAAAGGTTATGCACAAGAAGAAGGACTAGACTATGGAGAGATGTTTGCACCTGTTGCTAGATTGAAAGGAGTCAAAATATTTATGGCTTATGCTTCCTATAAAGTATTTAAAGTTTATCAAATGGATGTAAAATATTCTTTCCTAAATGGAATACTAGAAGAGAAAATCTATATTGAACAACCTGAAGGATTTGTTGCATAAACAGGTAAAGATTTGGTTTGCAAGCTACACAAAGAATTGTATGGTCTAAAGCAATCACCAAGAGAATGGTATGAAAGACTACACTCTTATCTTATTAAGATTAGATTTGAAAGAACAAATGAAAATAGTAATGTCTACTTGAAAACTGAAAGTAACGATAAAGTATTCATTTTTGAAATATTTATTGATGATATAATCTTTGGAGGAAATGACTTAATGAGTAAATATTTTTCTGAAGAAATGATGTAGGAGCATCCTGGGTGTAAGAGCAATCTTGCATCACCCAAAAATATTTATGTTTTTGTATTCAATAAGGGTTATCTTGTGCAGAGCTGCTATTTATGGAAACTTGTTTTTAGTAAGTTGGTCATATGATCTTAAAATGTTCTGATTTTACATGTTGAGGTTCATCTCGATCATATCAGTCTGCCAGTAAAGTTTCATGGCTAGATCAGATCTATTTTTTAAGATATTGAACATTTTTGGTATTGGCAGTAGGGTACAGAAACTTTGAACTTAGTTTTAAAGGCTTTAGAAGCCCCAGATGAGGTCAAAAATTTGGGTGAGAAGCACTTGCACAGGTCAAGCCTATAGAGTGCTTCATGGCCTTTCTGAAATGGGGTTATAATAGTCAATCTGGTCAATTGGTGATGACTTATGGTCTCCGAAAGTCAGGTCACCTGAAATGGCGAAAAATAATTTTCCTTCAAAATTTTTGTTCGGGTTTCAAAATTTATTTTGAGCCGACTTTGATGTAATAAATTGAAAAATAAAATAATTATAAATTTGGTCGGCCCTAAGGGCTAAATTTTTGGAACCTTCTCAGGCAGTGGAAAATGCCTATATAAAGAAGGCCCGTAGTGTTGTCTAGGGCAGCTCTAGGTAGTAGATCTAGGTATTGATTTGAGACTTTGTCCTACAAAATATTGTAAGGGAATGCCCATGTGGCTTTGCATATTGTAATTCTGAAAGTTTGTAATTCCACATTTGTGGAGATAATAAGAAGCTAATTTTTTGTTCTTGCATATTGTTGTTGTTTCTCTATTTCTTTTATGTGTTTGTGGTATTAAGGGGAGCACCCTTCATCAAGTGGTATCAGAGCCAGAGTTTTTGAGTGTGTAAACAAATTGCCGATTGAGGTAGTTTGCACCAAGACCATGGTTAGGGTTTTAGAAAATCATAAAAATGCCTCCACGAAGGGAACGTGGCAGAAGAGCTGGTGTTGTAACACCTGAGGTTAGAGCGCTCCAGAGACAAGTGTGAGAATTGCAAGAAGAGATTCGCAGAGGAATGAATCTTAATGTCAGAGATGAAAGTGAGGATGAAGCCGAAGAAGAAAATGATGATCAAGAAGAAGAAGGTGAAATTTTGAATCAAGAAGAAGAAAGGCTTTTTCAGGCCATTTCCAAGATCGGGAAAAGACCTAAGATTGAGGTTCTGACATTTTTTGGAAATCTTAACCTAGAAGAATTGAGTGACTAGATCAATGAATGTGAAGAATATTTTGAGTATGAAGATATTGAGGATCCTGCTAAAGTCAAATTCACGAAGGCCAAACTGAAAGGTCATGCGAAGATCTGGTGGCAAGAGATTCAATTGGAGTGAAATAGAAGAGGAAAGGATAAACTCATAAGATGGGATCGGATGGTGGATAAATTGAAGTGACAATTCATCCCTGTTGATTATGAGCTTGACCTACTATAGAAAATGCAAAGTTTGAAGCAAGCGGGATGATTTGTTTAGGAGTATACATAGGAGTTCTTTTGAATCCTCATTAGAATAGACCATGAGGAAGCTAATAAGGAGAAAGTTTCCCATTACCTTAATGGATTGAGGTGAAGCATTCAGGAGGAGCTGAATCTAGTTCGAATGAACAGTATTGAAGAGGCATACCAGTTTTCCCTAAAAGTAGAGGAAAAGTTGAACAAGAAGTTCAAGAGCAGACAAAATGGAAGAGGTCACGGTGGATGATCTAGTGGATGGCCATATGGAGGCTGAAATGAAGATCCAAAAAATAAGGATGAGGCTAGTAGTAGTCAAAATTAGAGAGGAAACAATTCAAATCATTTCCAAGATCAAAAAAATAGAGATCAGAGAGGAAGAGGAAGAGGATAAGGTTCAGGAAGAGGAGGCTTCCGTGGAACATGTTTTCAATGTGGAGAAGAAGGTCATAGGGCATTTGAATGTTCTCAATTCCAAGGAAGGATGAATAGGAGGAATGAAGGCTAGGCCAGAGTTGCACATGTAGATGAAGATGCCAAGTCATCAAATTTTGAAGATGCTGAAAGAGGAGAAATGTTGATTAACAAAAGAGTCTTGCTGAGTGGTGAGAATGAACCTGAACAAAAGAGGAGCCTATTTTGCACTAGATGCAAGTGTGAGGGTAAATGTTGTGATGTGATTATTGATAGTGGAAGCACTAAAAATTTAGTGTCAGAATAGATGGTGACAAAGTTGAAGCTCAAGAGACAAAAACACTCACATCTATATCAGATTGCCTGGGTGCAGGATGACCACAAGGTCATGGTTAGTGAACAGTGCTTGGTAAAGTTCAAGATTGGTGGGTACCAAGATGAGGTACTATGTGATATCATATCTATGGATGCATGTCATATGTTGTTGGGTAGACCATGGTAGTTTAACATATGTACTATACAGGATGGTTGTGTGACTACCTATTCCCTGACAAAGGATGGAGTGCGACATAAGCTAAAGCCATTAAAGGAGACTGAAGAAAAGGTATGTGGTAATGCAAGAATAACATTTTTTGATGGAAAAAAATTTCTAAATGGTATGAGGCATGAGCATGTGTGTTTCGATTTAATTCCAAAAGTTGGTAAAGAGGAAATATAAGATGTACTTGTAGAGGTTGAAAACTTGTTGAATGAGTTTAAGGATATTGTATCTGATAATGTACCTAATGGATTACCACTGGTAAGGAAGACCAGTCATCAGATGGATTTGATTCTAGGAGCCAGTTTGCTAACAAGGTAGCAAACAGAATGACATGAGAAGAAAGTTAAGAGTTGAATAGACAAGTGCATGAGTTATTACAGAAGGGATTGATTTGGGAGAGCCTGAATCCATGTGTTGTACCAGAGGTATTAGCACCAAAGAAGAATGGAGAGTGGAGGATGTGTACAGATTCCAGAGTAATAAATAAGATCACAATCAAGTACAGGTTTCCATTGCCATGAATGGATGATATTATGGACTGTTTGAGTGGAGCTATGTATTTCTCAAAGATAGATCTGAAGAGTGGATATCACCAGATTCAGATCAGAGAATGAGATGAATGGACAACTGCCTTCAAGACAAAGGAAGGATTGTATGAGTGGTTAGTCATGCCTTTTGGGCTAACAAATGCACCGAGCATATTCATGATGCTGATGAACGAGGTTCTGAAAGAATTTATGGGTAAGTTTGTCATTGTTTACCTTGATGATATTTTGATCTTTAGTAAGATATTGGAGGAGCATATGATGCATATTCGTATGGTATGTGAGAAACTGAGAGAAGAGAAATTGTTGATTAATTTGAAGAAGTGCAGTTTTGTGAAGAATGAGTTAGTGTATTTGGGATTTGTAGTTTCAGTAGAAGGTCTAAAAATGGACCCAAAGAAGGTACAGGGTATCATTGAATGGCCTACTCCAAGGAGTGCTACTAAGGTAAGATCTTTTCATTGTCTAGCTATTTTTTATAGAAAGTTTATCAGAAATTACAGCAGTATTTGTGGTCCCTTGACTGAAACAATGAGAGGGGATAGAAAAGAGTTTTCAATTGTTCAAAAAAAAGGTTATAGAAAAACCTATTTTAGCACTTCCAGATTTTAATAAGGTGTTTCAATTAGATTGTGATGCTAGTGGTATTGCAATAGGAGCTGTTATGAGCCAAGAAGGTAAACCTATTTCTTATTTCAGTGAGAAGTTAAATGATGCCAAGAGAAAATATTCTATTTTTGATCAGAAATATTATGTTATAGTTCAGGCATTGAAGAAATGGGGACACTATCTGCTTCCTAAGGATTTTGTTTTGTATACTGATCATCAAGCTTTGCAATAATTGAACAGTCTAGGAAAGTTGAATCAAATGCATTTGAAATGGGTTGAGTTTTTGTAGAGTTATACATTTTTTTTGAAACACAGAAGTGGAAAGTCTAACAAGGTTGTAGACTCGCTGAGCAGAAGGAAACTATTGCTAACAGAGATGCAGATTGAGGTGGTTGGGTTCAAGGAACTCAAGAATTTGTATCCAGAGGATCCTGATTTTTCTGAAGCTTGTAAAGAACTTGTTACTCTAGACAGAACGAAGTGGATGGATTTCATCATTCCAGATGATATGCTATTTACAGGGAGTCAGTTGTGCATTCTAATAAGTTCTATGAGGGATAATCTCATTAAGGAGAAGCATAGCGGAGGATTGGCTGGACATTTTGGTTAAGATAAAACCCTTGCTTTGGTTAGTGAGAATTATTATTGGCCAAAGTTGCAACAAGATGTCAAGAAGTTTGTATAGAGTTTCAGAGTATGTCAGATGGTGAAAGGAGTGAAGTAGAATATAGGGTTGTATCAACCATTACCTGTACCAGAGAAGCCTTGGGAGGATATCAGTATGGACTTTGTTCTTGGATTACCAAGAACACAGCGGGGACATGATTCAATTTTTGTGGTGGTTGATAGATTTTTGAAGATGGCACATTTTATTCCATGCAAGAAGACTAATAATGATGTTCATGTAGTAGAATTGTTTTTCAAAGAAGTAGTGAGACTACATGGTTTGCCAAAGACCATAGCTTCAGATTGGGACACTAAGTTCGTTGGATATTTCTGGCGTACATTGTGGAAGAAGTTGAAAATAGATTTGAAGTTTAGTTCATAACATCATCCATAGACTGATGGACAGACGAAGGTGGTGAATAGAAGTTTGGGAAATTTGCTGAGATGTTTGGTTGGAGATAAGCCAACAGGATGGGATTTGATTTTACCACAGGTATAATTTGCATACAATAATTCTATCAATAGGAGTAATCATAAATCACCATTCCAGATTGTATATGGAAATAGTCCCAAAAATGCATCTAAGTTTAGGAAGATAGATAAAGGAGAAATAAGTAGTGCTGAAGCTTAGGATTTTGCAAAACATTTGAAGAACATCCATGAGGAGGTGAGGAAGCATATTACCAAGATGAATGCATAGTATAAGGCTAAGGCAGATGTGAAAAGGAGGCATAAAGAATTTCAGGTTGGAGATGAAGTCATGGTTCATTTGCAGAAGGAGCGATTTCCAGTTGGTACATATAACAAATTGAAAATGAAGAAGTTTGGGCCATGTAGGATACTAAAGAAGCACTATTTAGGAAATGCATATGAGGTCGAGTTGCCTACTGAACTGAATATTTCACTAGTATTTAATATTTTAGATCTGACAAAGTATCATGAAGGTGTTGAAGATGAGGTTACAACAGCACAGTGGAGTATTCCAGAAACCAGTTCAGATAACAAGGAGATTGAAGACATACTGGATAGTCATCTTGGCAGAAGCACAAGGAACATGACATATGAAGAATATTTGGTCAAGTGAAAAGGATGACCTCTTGAAGATTCATCATGGCTGAAAAAGGAGGAGGTTAAACATCTTGGTTTTCCTCTACACACCTGAGACGTGACGGGGTCACTTCTCAAATTACCCCGGGTGTCTGATGCAGGAGCATCCTGGGTGTAAGAGCATTCTTGCATCACCCAAAAATATTTCTATTTTTGTATTCAATAAGGGCTATCTTGTGCAGAGCTATTATTTATGGAAACTTGCTATTTTTAGTAAGTTGTTCATACGATCTTGGAATGTTCTAATTTTTCATGTGGAGGTTCATCTCAGTCATATCAGCCTGCCAGTAAAGTTTCATGGCTAGATCAGGTCTAGTTTTGAAGATATTGAAGATTTTTGATATTGGCAGCAGGGTAAAAAAACTTTGAACTCAATTTTGAAGGCTTTCTAGGCACCGAATGAGGTCAAAAACTTGGGTGACAGGCGCTTTCACGATTCATGCCTATAGAGCACTTCATGGCCTTTTCAAAATGGGGTTATAATAGTCAATTGGGTCAACTGGTGATTAATTATGGTCTTTGAAAGTCAAGTCACTTGAAATGGTGGAAAATAATTTTCATTCAAAATTTATATTCGGGTTTCAAAAGTTATTTTGAGCCGACTTTGATGTAGTAAATTGAAAAATAAAATAATTATAAGTTTGGTCAGCCCTAAGGGCTAAATTTTTGGAACCTTCTTGGGTGGTGGAAAAATGCCTATATAATGAAAGCTCATAGTGTTGTCTAGGGTAGTTATGTGTAGTAGATCTAGGTATTGATTTGAGGCTTTGTCCTACAAAATATTGTAAGGGAATGCCCATGTGGCTTTGCATATTGTAATTCTGAAAGTTTGTAATTCCACATTTATGGAGATAATAAGAAGCCAATTTTCTATTCTTTCATATTGTTGTTGTTTCTCTATTTTTGTTATGTATTTGTGGTATTAAGGGGAGCACCCTTCATCAAGTGGTATCAGAGCTAGAGTTCCTAAGTGTGTAAATAGGTCACCGACTGTGAGGCAGTTTGCACCAGGGCCATGGTTAGGGTTTCAGCACGCATCGTGAAAATGCCTCCACAAAAGGAACATGGTAGAAGAGCTGATGTTGTAACTATTATACACTAAGTTTGCACCCTTGTCTCAAGCTCTCATAGTCTTGATAACCTAGTATAACATGGGAATCATCTCCAGGTTGTGGGACATATGCTAACTGAGATGAGACCTCCAGGTTCTAGGCTGGTTCCTCTTGGATAATCACCTTAATTTGCTCCAAAACATGGAAAATTAAATCGTTTGAGGGAAAGGGATAGAAGGAATGCTTGGAAAGGGAAATGACTTGAAAGAAAACTACTTACTAGGTGATACACCGAAACTAGGGTTTGGATCTCAGTATAGAGGAATGAAACCAATGAAAGGCTTAGGTCTAGTAGGTCATAACTTATTGAATAGGCTTGCATAAGTGTTTCATAGGAGGGTCTGAACATAAGACACAACCTATGACCTGCAAGCAGACATTCACTTCTAGAACTCAATGTAGGATTGAGACAAGACTGTTAGGGGGCTGAAGTATACCCATAAAAATATCTAAATCAGATCAAACACAATAACACACAAAATTACAAAAAGAAAGAGGGAACAAGAACCCTAAGATATCACTGAAAACATCATATACTTCAATCCAATAAGAGATAATTCAAACAAGGAAGCATAGGGACATGAAGAATTGTCACAAAATACCTCTGCAATATCTGAATTATCAATGAAAGGTTGCAGAATGTGGAAAACCAAAGGGCGGGAAGAAATGCAATAGATAGCTTTCCAAGAAAGAGACTTTCTTCTTTACAAAATGTGAACTCTGAGCTCTAAAGCTCTCAAAAAACAATATATACATCTCCTCTTGCACGTAGGCAGGAGCAAAAAATCTAATTAGGGTTACATAATTTTTCATATAATAATCAAACCCTAATTCTATCAAATTTGGCCATAAATGCACATGAAAATATCCCAGCTAATTAGATATCTATGTTTGCATGTCCATTTCATGTTTATACCTGCAAAAATCCAGCTGCCATGATCCATCTACTTACCTGCAACTCGAGCTTGCCATAACTGTTAAAATCTAAAATTTTGAGATATTTGAATTTAAAAAATGATAAAATGGTCACAGGTGGTGCTAAAATTCCTTATCGACGGTCAGCATTCAAAAATTAATCTTACTTTAAAACGTGACCATCAGATCTTCCTTTTTTTACACGAGCTCGGCATTTGACTACAAAACTGACTCAGTATTTACCTCGGGTTCCAATTTTCCTTCAGTCATAGAATCGTTTAAACTTTTAGTTGACTAGGTTAACTCTAGTGAACAACAAGATATCCTTTAGTCACTAATTCATAGAATACCCTTAACCCTGGGCCCAGAACTACCACATGTCATTCTTTTATTTGCCCTTGACTGCTCTGTAGGCATACACCTCAGCAACCCTTGACATCAATCCCACTAAAGACAAGATTCTGATCCAACGGTAGGCACATGATCTCATGGCCCCCAAATATTCCTTCAGATCATGTGTCGGCCGCTGATCTTTTTAAATCAGAACCCCTTTTGACAAACAGACCCACCTGGAAATCTTCGTCAACACATGGCAACCAATCAAATTTGAGCATGTCAGCATCAATTGTCAGAGGACCCACATAGCATAGGCACCAAGAAATAAAGTAAGATCAATGGTGGGTGCATGAACGCATGTGTCAAAAATATTCCTTGTGGATGTGCACCTACCGTCGATCCTCTACAGATGTTAGAGCCTTTTGAAATAATGGAAACCTATTCCCACTGACACATTGCTGAATCACTACCATGTGGACTAATGAGAAGCCATCGTCTATGTACACACAGCAATGGACCCACTAGGCATGAAGAGTTACGTCACCAAGGAGAATCAATGGTTGTCTTATAATCACATACCTCTGACACATTTCATAAGAACACACGCTAGCCATAGATTTCAAAGCTTTTAACATCCTTGGACCTACTGAAAAAAATACAAGTCATCATCCCTTGACTAATAAAAGCCTCCAAGTAGGACACCGTGGTAGTGGACCCACTAAAGCACTAAGCATTGAGCAAAAGGGAAGATCGACAGCTATCGTAATATTACAAGCCTCTGACAGACCCTATGAGATCTTATGATAGCCATTGATCTCATCAACTGGGATCCCACTTAAATCACTTAACCCTAGAAGTCTTAGCAAATGCGTGCCCAAAGGAAATTTGCTCAGTCGCTGAAAAGAAATCTTAACCTCGGTTAAGTCTTAAGAATACACGAACAAGGCATTCATAGAATCGCTAAACCAAAAGTCCAACCTAGGGTTTCAATTAGCGAATTCCTGACTAAAGGCAATCTGCGAAGTCACTAAATGTTTAGAAGCTTCACTATTTTATCTTGTGACTAAAAAAACACTGCATTCACCAGTTTGCTGAAAGGAAAAGGTAACCGCTGGAAGAATAAGAGAACTGGTGACCAAAGGAAGAATTACACACATGAGAAATTGGGACTTAAGTTGCCAAAAAAGTAACATGAAAATAGAATGAAGGCTAGGGTTTGTAGGGTTACTTCTTGGCAATGGCTACTTTTATGAAATTTTAAACTACAGGCCAGGTAATTAAAAAATTTGCAGAGGCCAGAGAACAGGGCATGAGATCATAAAAATTTTAGGGATGCTTGGCAGGATAAAAACAGAGACCTGGGGATGGATTTTAGCCAAATTTGCATGCATATGAAAATTAGGGTAACATTTTGGCGATTTCTACTAGATGTCAACCTACTAGATAGGGAAAATCAGTGGCCTTGACATAATCCATTGGGCATGGGGTCATCAAAATAAAAAATTCTCATAGGGAGACAGAACTGGAACTATGCTCAGAGCACTTCTTGGAAAATAGGGAACTAAGCTAGAAAATAGGGACAAAAAGCAGGAAAACCTAACCTATCCTAAACTAACTAGTTACAGAGACTTGGTCAAACAAAACCATTTACTGGTTGTGAAAAAAAACTACCCTTCCTCATTAGGGTATTTTGCATTGGACACATGAGGATAGCTACAAAGATAAGAGGCACACAAAGATTTTTCAAATAATTATTAACTGCCTCTGCAAAAATAGGATCAAGTTTACCTTCCCCCAATTGATCATATGGAGGGGCCTCAGTAAACTCCTTCTGTGCCAAGTATCTAATGGGGCAGCCCCTTGAAAGTCTAAAGGCAAGACCTTCCTTGATAGCTTCTTCTTTATCTTCATGGTTGCCCTCCACAATGGGTAGTCGTGTCAACTCATCATTTGTGGATAGGGAACTATCATCTTCTTCTTTTAAATAGATTAAGAGCTCATCAAAGTTGTTAGTATCCTGAAGATCCCCAAGAATGACTGGCTCTTTACAATCAGGCTCCATACACAAGCCTCCTATGATGTACTCCAAACAATCCTCCCCAAGGCCTTGGTTGTCCTCTGCACATTGGGAAGTCTCCTCCTCAAAGATGAGGTCACGCTCATGGATTAACATATCCTCAGGATCAATCTCTTCTAGCTACTACAACTCTTGTTGATGGTGAACCTTTTGTTCTGATTGATCTTCAGCCATAGGTAATGGCATGGTCTCATTTTCATCATCAACAAAGAGGGAAAGCTCATTCAAAAAATCAACCAAGAGTTCAGGCTTGGCATCAAACTCCACCTCCTCACCTTGTTGTCCCAATTCATCATAGTCATCACTCTACACTGATACCTCAGATTTTCTCTCATCCTCCTCCTCTTCAAATGAAAGCTCATCTACCACAAGTCCTTGCTCAAACACAAAACTAGTATCTATGAAACAATCTGGCATCTGACAGCCAGGAGGCAGAGTCCATTGGGGAATCCATAATACTTCATCATCCTGAGAGACCAAAGGGGCCTCTTGAGATAAACAACTTTCTTGAACAGACTATTCTTGCAGAGTGGTAGACTGGATCTCAAGTAAAGGCTCTTGGGAAGAATCTTTTGCCTTAAAACTTGGGATGTGGAATTGAGGGGGCTCAAAGGGAGACACAGAAGGCATAACCATCTTGAAGCTTGGAAAACTGAAGGCCCTATCATCTTGGTTTTGGTCCCTTGCAACTGGCTCTTTCTCAATATAATCTTTAGACTGTTGTAGACCACAATAAGGTTGCAACTACTCGTAAATAGGCTCAGATTCTTGAAGGGTGCTCCTAAAACTTGGAAATGAGCACTTTGTATGCTCTTCATGTGTAGGCTCTTGAGGAAAATGGGTCCTCTAGCTTGGAGTTTTAGGTCTAAGAGCCTCTTGTCGAGCAATTTATGATCTCAACCTTGCCATCTCAATGTCATCTCAGTGTCTGATATCTTCTTGAAATTATCTTACTTGTTTCTCATCAACAAGAACCTCTACCACTTGGTGGGGAACTATCTCCTACTCATAGCCTTGAGCCTCTATCTCCTGCTACTCTCTGATCTCAGACACTTGCTTAATTAAATCAATCAATAGGTTCTTGGTCTTTTCTTGCTCTTTCATAAACTCTAGGCTCTGAATCCATTGCCAATTAGGCTGAGAAGGGGTGGGTGGGTGGTAAGTAGGATGGGGCAACTGACTTTGCATTTTTTATTGTGCCCTTTGTGCCCATGATCCATCTTGGCGGAGGGCTCTTTCATAATCTTTCACAAGGGAAAAATCATTTGGGGCATGCTGGACATAATGATAGCCTTGTATTGTATGGAAGCTTAGGATAAAAGTAGGCTTTAGGTGGCTTTGATAAGGCTGATAACTAGCCCACTGAGCATTATTCTCATAACAGGATGGTGGGTAAATTGACTATCCATAATAACTTGACATGTCTATTCATGCAATTAGCTGGAATCTGAATATGAAAGGTTTGAAACATAGCAGCACTTGATCTTTGAAACTAGTAGACTTTCCAAAGTCACCAGATATGTAGCAAAATGACCTCTTCTAGGTCTACAACCTACTAGATGCATATCAAAACCAACAAGTACTATAAAAACTAAGACCTCTTGGTCCCACCGGGCATGCTAGAATTGTTATACAATAAGTTTGCACCCTTGTCTCAAGCTCTTGTAGTTTTGATAACCTAGTATAACATGGGAATCATCTCCAGGTTGTGGGACCTATGCTAACTAAGATGAGACCTCTAGGTTCTAGGCTAGTTCCTCTTGGATAATCACCTTAATTTTCTCCCAGACAAGGAAAAGTAAATCTTTTGAGGGAAAGGGATGGAAGGAATGCTTGGAAAGGGAAATGACTTGAAAGAAAACTACCTACTACGTGATACACCGAAATTAGGGTTTGGATCTTAGTATAAAGGAATGAAACCAATGAAAGGCTTAGGTCTAGTAGGTCACAACTTATTGAATAGGCTTGCATAAGTGTTTCATAGGAGGGTCTGAACATAAGACACAACCTATGACCTGCAAGCAGACATTCACTTCTACAACTCGGTGTAGGATTGAGACAAGACTATTAGGGGGCTAAAGTACACCCATAAAAACATCTAAATCAGATCAAACACAATAACAAACAAAATTATAGAAAGAAAGAGGGATCAGGAACCCTAAGATATCACTGAAAACATCATATACTTCAATCCAATAAGAGATAATTCAAACAAAGAAGCATAGGGACATGAAGAATTATCACAAAATACCTCTGCAGTATCTGAATTATCAATGAAAGGTTATAGAATGTGGAAAACTAGAGGGCAAGAAGAAATGCCACGGATAGCTTTCCAAGAAAGAGACTTTCTTCTTTACAAAATGTGAACTTTGAGCTCTAAAGCTCTCAAAAAAACAATATATACATCTCCTCTTGCACGCAGGCAGGAGAAAAAAATCTAATTAGGGTTACATAATTTTTCATATAATAATCAAACCCTAATTCTATCAAATTTGGCCATAAATGCACATGAAAATATCCCAACTGATCAGATATCTGTGTTTGCATGTCCATTTCATGTTTATACCTGCAAAAATCCAGCTGCCATGATCCATCTACCTACCTACAACTTGGGCTCGCCATAACTGTTAAAATCTGACATTTTGAGATATTTGAATTTAAAAAATGATAAAACGGTCACAGGTGGCACTAAAATTCCTTATCGACGGTTGACGTTCAAAAATCAATCTTACTTTAAAATGCGACCGTCAGATCTTCCTTTTTTTACCCAGGCTCGGCATTTGACTACAAAATTGACTCAGTATTTACCTCGGGTTCCAATTTTCCTTCAGTTGCAAAATCATTTAAACTTTTATTTGACTCCGGTTAACTCTAGCAAACAAGAAGATATCCTTTAGTCATTGATTCATAGAATACCCTTAACCCTAGGCCTAGAACTGCCACATGTCATTCTTTTATTCACCCTTGACTGCTTTGTAGGCATACACCTTGGCAACCCCTAACATTAGTCCCACTAAAGACAAGATTCTAATCCAATGGCAGGTGCATGATCTCATGGCCCCCGAATATTGCTTCAGATCATGCACCAACTGCTGATCTTTTTAAATTGGAACCCCTTCTGACAAATGGACCCACCTAGAAATCTTTGTTAGCACATGGCAACCAATCAAATTTGAGCATGTCAGCATCAATTATCAAAGGACCCACTTAACATAGGCACCGAGAAATAAAGTAAGATCAACGGCGGGTGCATGAACGCATGTGTCAGAAAGATTCCTTGCGAACATGCACCAGTTGTCGATCCTCTGTAGATGTCAGAGCCTTTTGAAATGATGGAAACCTAGTCCCACTGACACATTGCTGAATCACTACCATGTGGACCAATGAGAAGTCATTGTCTGTGTACATGTAGTAGTGGACCTACCAGGCATGAAGAGTTATGTCACCAAGGAGAATCAATGGTTGTCTTATAATCACATACCTCTCACACATTTCATGAGAATACATGCTAGCCATAGATTTCAAAGCTTCTGACATCCCTAGGCCCGCTGACAAAAATACAAGTCATCATCCCTCGACCAATAAAAAGCCTCCAAGTAGGACACCATGGTAGTGGACCCACTGAAGCACTAAGTGCTGAGAAAAAGGGAAGATTGACAGCTGTCATAAGATCACAAGCCTCTGACAGACCCTATGAGATCTTACAATAGCCATTGATCTCATCAACTGGGACCCCACTTAAATCACTTAACCCCAGAAGTCTTAGCGAATGCGTGCCCAAAGGAAATTTGCTCAGTCACTGAAAAGAAATCTTAACCTTGGTTAAGTCTAAAGAATAGGTGAACAAGGCATTCATAGAATCGCTAAACCAAAAGTCCAACCTGGGGTTTCAATTAGCGAATGCGCTCTATAGGCAATCCGCGAAGTCATTGAATGTTTAGAAGCTTCACCATTTTATCTTGTGACTAAAAAAAACACTACAGTCGCCAGTTCGCCGAAAGGAAAAGGTAACCGCCGAAAGAATAAGAGACTTGGCGATCAAAGGAAGAATTGCGCACATGAGAAATTGGGACTTAAGTTGCTGAAAAAGTAACATGAAAATAGAATGAAGGCTAGGGTTTGCAGGGTTACTTCTTGGAAATGGCTACTTTTATGAATTTTTAAACTGTAAACCAGGGAATTAAAAAATTTGCAGAGGCCAGAGAACAAGGCATAAGATCATAAAAATTTCAAGGATGCTTGGCAGGATAAAAATAGAGACCTGGAGATGGATTTTAGCCAAATTTGCATGCATATGAAAATTAGGGTAATAGTAACACCTGGGGTTAGAGCACTCCAGACACAAGTGTGAGCATTGCAAGAAGAGATTCATAGAGGAATGAATTTTAATGTCAGAGATGAAAGTGAGGATGAAGCTGGAGAAGGAAATGATGATCAAGAAGAAGAAGGTGAAATTTTGAATCAAGAAGAAGAAAGGCTTTTTCAGGCCATTTCCAAGATAGGGAAAAGACCTAAGATCGAGGTTCTAACATTTTCTGGAAATCTTAACCTAGAAGAATTGATCGACTGGATCAATGAACGTGAAGAATATTTTGAGTATGAAGATATTGAGGATCCTGATAGGGTGAAATTCGTGAAGGCCAAACTGAAAGGTCATGCGAAGATCCAGTGGAAAGAGATTCAATTGGAGTGAAATAAAAGAGGAAAGGATAAAATCACAAGATGGGATCGGATGGTGGATAAATTGAAGCATCAATTCATCCCTGTTGATTATGAGCTTGACCTACTGAAGAAAATGCAAAGTTTGAAGCAAGCAGGATGATCTGTTCAGGAGTATATATAAGAGTTCTATCAAATCCTCATCAGAATAGGCCACGCGGAAGCTGAGAAGGAGAAAATTAACCGTTACCTTAATGGGTTGAGGCCAAGCATTCAGGAGGAGATAAATCTAGTTCGAATGAATAGTATTGAAGAGGTATACCAGTTTGCCCTAAAAGTAGAGTAAAAGTTGAACAAGAAGTTTGAGAGAAGACAAAATGGAAGAGGCCGCGGTGGATGATCTAGTGGACAGTCATATGGAGGCCAAAATGAAAATTTAAAAAAGAAGGATGAGACCAGTAGTGGTCAAAATTAGAGAGGAAACAATTCCAATCATTTCTAAGATCAGAACAATAGAGATCAGAGAGGAAGAGGAAGAGGACATGGTTTAGGAAGAGGAGGCTTCCGTGGAACATTTTTTCACTATGGAGAAGAAGGTCATAGGGCATTTGAATGTCCTCAATGCCAAGGAAAGATAGATAGGAGGAATGAAGGCCAGGCCAGAGTTGCACATGTAGATGAAGATGCCAGGTCATCAAATTTTGAAGATGTTGAAAGAGGAGAAATGATGATTAACAGAAGAGTCCTACTGAGTGGTGAGAATGAACCTGAACAAAGGAGGAGCTTGTTTCACACTAGATGCAAGTGTGAGGGTAAATGTTTTGATGTGATTATTGATAGTGGAAGCACTAAGAATTTGGTGTTAGAAGAGATGGTGAAAAAGTTGAAGCTCAAGAGATAGAAACACCCACATCCATATCGGATTGCCTAGGTGTAGGATGACCATAAGGTCATTGTCAGTGAACAGTGCCTGGTAAAGTTCAAGATAGGCGAGTAACAAGATGAGGTACTATGTGATATCATATCTATGGATGCATGTCATATGTTGTTGGGTAGACCATGGTAGTTTGACAGATGTGTTGTACATGATGGTCATGTGAATACCTATTCCCTAACAAAGGATGGAGTGAGACATAAGGTAAAGCCATTGAAGGAGACCGAAGAAAAGGTATGTGGTAATGCAAGAATAACATTTGTTGATGGAAGAAAATTCTTAGATGGTATGAGGCATGAGCATGTGTGTTTCTCTTTAATTCCAAAAGTTGGTAAAGAGGAAATAGAGGATGTACCTATAGAGGTTGCAGATTTGTTGAATGAGTTTGAGGATATTGTATCTGATAATGTACTTGATGGATTACCACCGGTAAGGAAGACCAGTCATCAGATAGATTTGATTCCAGGAGCTAGTTTTCCAAACAAGGCAGCTCACAGAATGAGACCAGCAGAAAGTGAAGAGTTGAACATACAAGTGCATGGGTTGTTACAGAAGGGATTGATTCAAGAGAGCCTCAGTCCATGTGATGTACCAGTGGTATTAGCACCAAAGAAGAATGGAGAGTGGAGAATGTGTGTAGATTCCAGAGCAATAAATAAGATCACAATCAAGTACAGGTTTCCATTGCCACAAATGGATGATATTATGGACTGTTTGAGTGGAGCTGTGTATTTCTCAAAGATAGATTTGAAGAGTGGATATCACCAGATTTAGATCAGAGAAGGAGATGAATAGAAGACTACCTTCAAGACAAAGGAAGGATTGTATGAGTGGTTAGCCATGCCTTTTGGGCTAACAAATGCACCGAGCACTTTCATGAGGCTGATGAATGAGAATCTGAAAGAATTTTTGGGTAAGTGTCATTGTTTACCTAGATGATATTTTGATCTTTAGTAAGACATTGGAGGAGCATATGATGCATATTCATATGGTATGTGAGAAGCTAAGAGAAGAGAAATTGATGATTAATTTGAAGAAGTGCAGTTTTGTGAAGAATGAATTAGTGTATTTGGGATTTGTAGTTTCAGTAGAAGGTCTAAAAATGGACCCAAAGAAGGTACAGGCTATCATTGAATGGCTTACTCCAAGGAGTGCTATTGAGGTAAGATCTTTTCATGATCTAGCTAGTTTTTATAGAAAATTTATCAGAAATTTCAGCAGTATTTGTAATCCATTGACTGAAACAATGAGAGGGGATAGAAAAGAGTTTTCAATTATTGAAACAAAAAGTTACAGAACAACTTGTTTTAGCACTTTCAGATTTTAATAAGGTGTTTCAAGTAGATTGTGATGCTAGTGGTACTACAATAGGAGCTGTTATGAACCAGGAAGGTAAACCTATTGCTTATTTCAGTGGGAAGTTAAATGATGCCAAGAGAAAATATTATGTTTATGATCAAGAATTTTATGCTATAGTTTAGGCATTGAAGAAGTGGGGACAATATCTGCTTCCTAAGGATTTTGTTTTGTATACTGATCATCAAGCTTTGCAATATTTGAATAGTCGAGGAAAGTTGAATCAAAGGCATTTGAAATGGGTTGAGTTTTTGCAGAGTTATACATTTTTTTTTGAAACACAGAAGTGAAAAGTCTAATAGGGTTGTAGACGCGCTTAGTAGAAGGCAACTATTGCTGATAGAGATGCAGATTGAGGTGGTTGTGTTCAAGGAACTCAAGAATTTGTATCTAGAGGATTCTAATTTTGGTGAAGCTTGGAAAGCTTGTAAAAATCCTGTTACTCTAGACAGAATGAACTGGCTGGATTTGATCATTCAAGATGATATGCTATTCAGAGGGAGTCAGTTGTGCATTCAAAGAAATTCCATGAGGGATAATCTCATCAAAGAGAAACATAGCGAAGGATTGGTTGGACATTTTGGTTGAGATAAAACCCTTGCTTTGGTTAGTGAGAATTATTATTGGCCACAGTTGCAGCAAGATGTCAAAAAGTTTGTACAGAGTTGTAGAGTATGTCAGATGGCGAAAGGAGTGAAGCAAAATACAAGGTTGTATCAGCCATTACCTGTATCAAAGAAGTCTTGGGAGGATATCAGTATGGACTTTGTTCTTGGATTACTGAGGACACAACGGGGACATGATTCAATTTTTGTGGTAGTTGATAGATTTTCAAAGATGGCACATTTTATTCCCTCTAACAAGACTAATGATGTTGTTCGTGTAGCAGAATTATTTTTCAAAGAAGTAGTGAGACTACATGGTTTGCCAAAGACCATAGTTTTAGATCGGGACACTAAGTTCGTTGGATATTTTTAGCGTACATTGTGGAAGAAGTTGAAAATAGATTTGAAGTTCAGTTCATCACATCATCCATAGACTGATGGACAAATAAAGGTGGTGAATAGGAGTTTGGGAAATTTGTTTAGATGTTTGGTTGGAGATAAACCAATAGGATGGGATTTGATTTTACCACAGAAAAAATTTGCATACAATAATTTTGTCAATAGGAGTACTGGTAAATCACCATTTCAGATTGTATATGGAAATAGTCCCAGAAATGCATCTAAGTTGAGGAAGATAGATAAAGGATAAATATGTAGTGTTGAAGCTGAGGATTTTGCAAAACATTTGAAGAACATCCATGAGGAGGTGAGGAAGCATATTACCAAGATGAATGCGCAGTATAAGGCTAAGATAGATGTGAAAAGGAGGCATAAAGAATTTTAGGTTGGAGATGAAGTCATGGTTCATTTGCAAAGGAGAGATTTCTAGTTGGTACATATAACAAATTTAAAATGAAAAAGTTTGAGCCATGTAGGATACTGAAGAAGCACAATTCAGGAAATGCATATGAGGTCAAGTTGCCTACTGAGCTAAATATTTCACCAGTATTTAATGTTTTAGATCTAATAGATATCATAAAGGAGGTGTTGAAGATGAGGTTACAACAGCACAGTGGAGTATTCTAGCAACCAGTTCAGATAACAAGGAGATTGAAGACATACTGGATAATCATGTTGGTAGAAGCACAAGGAATAGGACATATGAAGAATATCTAGTCAAGTGTAAAGGATGACCCATTGAAGATTCATCATGGCTAACAAAGGAGGAGGTTAATCATCTTGGTTTTCCTCTACACACCTGAGACATGACAGGGTCACTTCTCAAATTACTCCGGGTGTCTGATGCAGGAGCATCCTGGGTGTAAGAGCAATCTTGCATCACCCAAAAATATTTATGTTTTTGTATTCAATAAGGGCTATCTTCTACAGAGCTACTATTTATTAAAACTTGCTATTTTTAGTAAGTTGGTCATACGATCTTGAAATATTTTGATTTTACATGTGGAGGTTCATCTCAGTCATATTAGCCTGCCAGTAAAGTTTCATGGCTAGATCAGGTCTAGTTTTGAAGATATTGAACATTTTTGGTATTGGTAGCAGGGTATAGAAACTTTGAACTCAATTTTGAAGGCTTTAGAGGCACAAAATGAGGCCAAAAATTTGGGTGATAGTTGCTTGCGTGAGTTAAGCTTGTAGAGCACTTTGTGGCCTTTCCAAAATGGGGTTATAATAGTCAATCAGGTCAACTGGTGATGACTTATGGTCTCCGAAAGTCGGGTCACCTGAAATGGTGGAAAATAATTTTCCTTCAAAATTTATGTTCAGGTTTCAAAATTTATTTTGAGCCGACTTTGATGTAATAAATTGAAAAATAAAATAATTCTAATTTTGGTCGGCCCTAAGGGCTAAATTTTTGGAACCTTCTCGGGTAGTGGAAAAATGCCTATATAAAGAAGGCCCGTAGTGTTGTCTAGGGCAGTTCTATGTAGTAGATCTGGGTATTGATTTGAGACTTTTTCCTATAGAATATTGTAAGGGAATGCCCATGTGGCTTTGCATATTGTAATTCTAAAAGTTTGTAATTCCACATTTGTGGAGATAATAAGAAGCCAATTTTTTGTTCTTGCATATTGTTGTTGTTTCTATGTTTCTGTTATGTGTTTGTGGTATTAAGGGGAGCACCCTTCATCAAGAAATAAGGAAAGAATTTGAAATGTCTATAATATGAGATATAAAATTCTTTATTGGATTACAATTACAAAAAATGAAGAAAGGAATATACATAACTCAGTCTAAATGTATTAAGGAGATATTGAGAACATTTGGGATGGAAGATTCAAGACTTGTCGGTACACCTATGGTTACTAGTTGTAAATTGTCAAAAGAAGATGATTCTAAGGAAGTCAATGAAACATTATATAGATCAATGATAGGAAAATTATAGTATGTTGTTCATAGAAGACCTAATATTTTACATGATATTTAAAAGTAATTGAAGATTATAGATTATGGTATGAAAAGAAAGTTTATATAGACACAGATTGGGCACGAAACATTGATGATAGAAAAAGTACAAGGGGAGGATATTTTGATCTTGAAAATAGATTAGTGTCATGGACAAGCAAGAAACAAAATTATATTTTGCAATCCACTATTAAAGCAGAATATGTGGTTGTTGTCATTAATTATCAACAAGTTTTATGGGTTAAGAAAATACTAGAAGGAATACATGAGAAGGTAAATGAACATGTTGTTATATGTAGTACTCACCCATAGTTTGCTTTCAATTTCAGTTTCCATACTCTTTTAGGCTATTATTTCAGTTGATTGGCTGAATTATTTTAGGCCACATTTCCTGTGATCAGTTATTACTTCAGTGAATGATGATTATGGATTAAGATTATTATATTTTTATCATGTGAATGCATAGTTAGATGATGATATTATCATGATGTGATGTTTTATGCTTTATATGGTTTATGATGTTACTGACCCCATACTTGCATGTGTATGGTTATCATGTGTATGACCTATTTGACATGTTTGTGTGGTAGAGGACAAAGGCGTAGTTACTTGCATTGTTGAGATCCACATGTCTGACCGTAACCTATCATTGTCTTCTATATATATATTGGATGTACATGCTATTTCTTGTGATGCCAAGTTTGTAGGTACAGGGTGTCATCTTCCCTAAATTGGTATGAGTGAGCGTGCTCATAAATATTCATCTCAATGGTAAAGAGAGGAGGTAACAGTCAGACCCAAAACCCTAACCTAATCCTATTTGTCCTAAGATTGGATGAGTATCAGTTTGACAACCTTACCCGGATTTGTCTAATTGACATAAATTTGTGGATCCCTTTCTTGTGTATGTTTGGTTGTTTGCTTTGTTTGGTTTTAGTTGATTTATTTCTTAAGTGGGTGATTCTATGTGATTAATGATTATAGTTGAAATTTAATATTAATCATATACCTATGTTTATTTGAGAAAATTAATCAATAGTCAAATATTTGAATATTTGGATTTAATTAATTATTTAATTAAAATCTGAGTTAATTATACTTTTATAATTTATTAAATAATTAAATATTTGATTGCATGGTTAATTGTGCATTAAGTATTTAATCTATTTAATATAAATTTTAACTATTTACATGTGCTTTAGTAATTTTGAAAAGTAAATTGCTTTCAAAAGTTAACAACTTGTTCTAAAAATTCAAATTTAGTTGTGCAAATAAAAGCTATTTTAAATTATTAAATTGGGAATTACTTTCAATTTTTTATTGGAGTTGATTTAGGAGTTAACTGGTGAGTTATCTTTAGGGTTTGCATGAAAGGGGGAAATTGAATCTCTATTAGGGGAATTGTGCATTCATTTGAGAATTAGACAGGTTTTGGAGAAATTTTGGAGAGAGCTTGGATTTTGGCATCTTGAGATTTTGGGTGATTTGGAATTGCATGATATTTGTTGAAAGCTATGTTTGTGCATCTAGATCTGGTGTTTGCATTCTCTGTGGACTCAGATCTGTAGGTTGGAATCTGTTCTTGGAGGAATTCTCGTGCCTACAGTTCTTCAAGGGTTAATTCTCGTGCCTACATTTCTTCAAGGGTTTCAATTTAAGTTGTTTGCATTGGATCTAAGGTAGGGTTTAAAAATCTTTCTTTTTAGTTTTATGTTTTGCATTTTATTAGGTTTTCCTATTTGAGCAATTTCTCTATGTCTCAATAGATAGATCTGGTGTTTTTATGATTTTGGGTATTTAGAAAACCCTAGTTCGGTTGATTTCTTATTTTTATCAAAACTTGGCACAGCAAGGTTATGCTGGCAAAAATTTGTTGAAAATTTTATCCCAGATCTCCTAGAAATCAAAAAATTTAACCTAGACTATAGTTTAACTATTATGCTAGAATAAAGAAATTGTATTGTAAAAGAAAATCAATTTTAGTAAAAAAATTCAATTATGGTTAAAAATACTCTATTAAAAAAAAAATACATTAAGAATAATTTACACAATCAAAGTTAAAACAAAATTGGAAAGGACAAAAAAAAAGAAAGTCAAAAGGTTTTGGGGAAAGAAATAAATTAGGTTTCTAAATTTTTGGATTTAAAAAAAAATCCCTTTTATGTGAATCTCGTTTTTATCAAAAAGTGCTTATGGAAAAAGTTGTTTTATTTTAAAAAACTAATAAATAAAATTTAAAAAACAAAAATAGTTTTAAAAAATTAATTAAAATGTATGAGGGGGGGCGGGGGCCACCACACACCCTACCCTCGGTACCGCTACCGATGGTAGGGTACTGCCAACGGCAGTACCATTGTCTGGGTAGTACCACTGCTACACGACAGGGCTGTCGTGCGGCAGCAGCTGTGCGGTGGTAGCATGGGGGAGTGGGTGAAGTCCCCCTCCTTCCACATGCAACATTTTTTTTAAAGGTTTTTTTTTTAAAGAAAATTTTGTTTTATAAAAAGGTTTTTAATACATTTATATATATATATATATATATATATATATATTAAATTTAAAGTTATTTAATAGTTTTGTTTTGTTTTTTTAAATTATTTAATTGAAATTTGGGTAATGAATTTCAACTGTTATTAAATATATCTATTAAATTAAATATAAATTAATATTAACAAGTTTTGGCATTTATTAAACATTTGCTTTTAATAAATGTTGTTAATATTGATATTTATCTTAAAATTATATATGTATGTGAAATGTATTGTTTTTTTTGTAATATATATTTACATGTAATTTTAATATTTGATAAAGGCAAATTGAACAATTTATTTTCATGTTGTTCTTGTAATAATAAAAATACACAAATATTTATATTTTCTTTTAATGGTTTTAGAATTTGAAAGGTGATGAGCATTTAATTACATATACGATACTGGCATTGTTTTGATGAGCTTTGAAAATCTGATTTTTCTAGTGAGTTAATATTTCTATGTCTGGTGTTTAAATTGCATTCATTGTGTAACTTGATTTCATAGCGAATCATTGCCAATTCTATATGATGTGAATGATGTATATCCTTCATCGGGTGTTTTCTTTTTCTTTATGTGTTGGCAGGGCATTAGATGACCTAGGAGGGATACAAAGGCTGGGGTGTGAGTTTTATAATCATGTTTTCTGTTTATGTGATGGCAGATGTGTATTATGTTTTTATCGCCCTATATTGACCTTATAGGCTCATGTTGTACTGGATTTTTGTGAATGGTATCTGTAGTAATATCTGGTTCTTGTGTTTGATTCTGGATTTGGGGCTACCTAATTTTATACCTATGTTAGATCTATGTGGGATCTATGAGGCTAGGGTAGGTTACCTAGATATGTAGTAGGGGGTGGCTTGCAATAAGCATCAAGGCCCACAAGTGGCTGCTAGGATCACTTATTGTAAGTAATCTTAATCAAGTGAAAACCTAATATGTAATTAAGGGGTATTTAAATTAACTTAATAAGATGTGTTTCCTCACCCATACTTAAGTGCTAGTATATACTAAGATGGAGGATGACATGATGCTTGCCGCCTTTGAGAGGTATGTGTCTGGCATAGTTAATGGCTTTTTCTGTATGAGAAGTCATTGATACCGTGTATGGTCACCTAAGTGTCAAGATCTAGAGAGACTACCAGGATGAGACTCAAGGGTTAAACGTACATGATGACACCTTCCTATGCATAGTCTAGTTATCCTACATGTGTTAGTTGCCTCTGGATTAGTGAGTCTTACCTATCACTATGTTCTATTCACCTTGAGTTAGAGAGCTTTCAGGATCCCCTTGCTTAGTGGTTTTATCCTTCTTTGGTATTGGTTATCTGAGTGGGGTTTGTTGTTATCTCCTCAGCACTATGGGGTACACCTTTGTGGATCTACATGGATAGGTGGTAGTGATTCTTTACCATTTGAGATTCGACAGCCTGGTTCCAGTGCTTGATGGTGCTTCTGTAGTTGGATTCCTTCTTCTTTGGTGGATTATTCTTATCTTCATTATTTGTAATCTTGTATTAGATTATCAAATGTGATACCTAATCTAGATATTGTACTATTATTGTTAGAGTGATTACTACATACCCTGTGACATGTGCAGTGGATGTGAGTTTATCTAGCTTTCATGGTTGTCCATAAGGATTATAATTATTGTCGTATGATGTAATTTTTTAATCTATTATTTGGAATCTTTTGTTGATGTTATTTAGATGAGTTTTATTCTTAAGTAATTCTATGTTAAGGGACCCTCAAGTTTTGTAATCTATGTTGGTTGTTGTATTAATGTGAGTAACTAGTAATTTCTTTCGCATTGATGTTTATCTTGTATGTAAAATTTTTTTAAAAAATAATTATTCACCAAACTTAGTAGCATGTTTTAGGTTAATCTCTCTTGGCTTCTGTGGTGAGGCATTACATTTGGTATCAGAGCGGAGTTTCTACACTGGGAACTCTGGGTATGTATGCTCATTAGGTTTTGTATAGTTTAAAGTTGAAACTAAACATAGACATACAACATTATTTCTTTAAGACTATTGCTTTGTAATTATGTTGTCTTTTTTTTTTTTTTTGAGCTTGTTGTGAGATGTTGTTTGGATCTCTATATGTTGCAAGAATCATACCTATGACTAGAGATGCTAGAGGTCATGGTAGAGGTCATTTTGGTAATCATGGAAGGGGTAGAAAGCATAGCCCATCTACAAGTGTCAGAAAGGTTAGTCCTCTTCAGCATTCTAGAGGTGAATAGAGAGAGGATTGTTGGGGTGAGTTTGAAGGACCGGATATGAGACAACTTTTGTAGTCAATTCTAAATTTTCTTGGTCCTAAATAGGTCAGGGTGGAGAAGGATGCTTCCCACCACTCTCAGAGAGATGATAGGGTAAGGGAGAGGTCTAGGAGTTCTCCAAGGAGGAACTTCATAGTGGATCCTACAGTTGTGGCAACTAATCAGATGAGGGATCTGATGAGAGGATGACCTATTCCCTTTGATGGGAAAGGATCTGGTTTAAAGGCCGAGACTTGGCTGATAGCTTTGGAGAGGATTTTTTCTATGCATTCCTTTAGTAGCAATACTAAAGCTAGGTATTTAATGATGTAGCTTACTAATTTTGTAGTTGTGTGGTGGAAGATAGAAGAGGACAAGTTAGGACTTCATATGGATATTGTGACTTGGGAGTTGTTCCTTGAGAACTTTCAAGAGTGCTTCCTTTTAGATTAGTGGAGGTGGTAGAGAGCGCATGAATTCCATAACCTGAGACAGTTGACCTTGTCAGTGGTAGAGTATGAGCCTCAATTTTTTGAGCTCAAGCAGTATGTTGGTTTTGAATAGGATACAACTCTTCTAGTTTATCACTTTGTTAGGGGGCTTAATGCTTGCATAGTTGGGGATGTCAAGTGTTTTGAGAATAAGACCCTAAAGGAAGATGTCATCAAGGCCACTCTTACAAAGGAAAATCTAGCTTTGGGTCACAGTGGTCAGAGGGTGTTCACTCTAGTGGTTCTAGGGGGAATCAATCTCAAAAGAATGGGAACTTTTAGAATCCTTCTACCTTTTCAAGAGGTAATCAGGATCAACAACAGAAGGGGTTCTCTTCCCTAGCTCAGGGTGGTGGTTCTCAGTCCAAGAACTTTCATAATTCTCAGCATAGTAAGAGTCATTCTTATAGTCAACCTGCTCATAGTGCTCAGTAGAGTGTCAATAGAGGTAGTTTTCAGCAGTCTAGTGCTCCTTCAACAGGGAGAGAGTTTAGTGGAGATTGTTACTCTTGTGGCCAATATGGTCATAAGGAAAACAATTGTCCCTAGAGTTTAGCTCAGCATTCAGGACAGAGGACGACAACTTCTGAGCCTATAGTTGGTGACACAGGTAGATCTCATAGGGCTTTTGCAGTAGGGAACAATCCTCAGAGTTCAAACCCTAAGGAAGGGAAGGGTCTAAAGACACCTACTCACTGATCCTTGGATTAGTTTTCAATTTGGTGCAGCGTGGTTTATGGGACTTATATCCCTACCTATTTCCATGCTTCCAAGAGTAAGCCTAATCCTAGGGGGGTGGATGATTTCAGTTTTAGTTGCCACACTCTTTTAGGCTATTATTTCAGTTGATTGGCTAAATTATTTTAGGCCAAATTTCATGTGATTAGTTATTACTTCAGTGAATGATGATTATGGATTATGATTATTATATGTTTATCATGTGAATGCATAGTTAGATGATGATATTATCATGATGTGATGTTTTATGCTTTATATGGTTTATGATGTTACTGATCCCATATTTGCATGTGTATGGTTATCATGATTATGTACCTATTTGACTTGTTTGTGTGGTAGAGGATGGAGGTGTAATTACTTGCATTATCAAGATCCACATGTCTAACCATACCCTATCATTTTATTCTATATATATTGGATGTACATACTTTTTCTTATGATGCTAGGTTTGTAGGTATAGGGCATCATCTTCCCTGAATTGGCAAGAGTGAGCGTGCCCATAAATATTCATCTCAATGGTAAAGAGGGGAGGTAACAATCAGACCCAAAACCCTAACCTAGGCCTATTTGTCCTAAGATTGGATGAGTATCAGTTTGACTACCTTACTCAAATTCATCTAGTTGACATGAATTTGTGGATCCCTTTCTTGTGTATGCTTGGTTTTTTGCTTTGTTTGGTTTTAGTTGATTTATTTCTTAAGTGGGTGATTCTCTATGATTAATGATTATAGTTCAAATTAATATTAATCATATACCTATGTTTATTTGAGAAAATTAATTAATATTCAAATATTTGAATATCTGGATTTAATTAATTATTTAATTGAAATCAGAGTTAATTATGCTTTTATGCTTTATTAAATAATTAAATATTTAATTGCATGGTTAATTGTGCATTAAGTATTTGACCTATTTAATATAAATTTTAACTATTTACATGTGCTTTAGTAATGTTGAAAAGTAAATTGCTTTCTGAATAAGGTGAAATAGTATACATGTCACCTTATATGGATAGAGTTGAAATGGAATCACCTAATTGAATGGGAGAAATATGAGATCTACTTCTAAATCCAAATTCCCAAAGGAGAGATCCAAATTGATCAACCAAAAGGTCAATACACAAAAGAATCAATCTATGGAGAATATGAATGAAGAAGAACACCTTATATCTTGCTATGAATAGTATATACTTGAAATTTGAAATAATTTGAAAGGCAAATACTAACCTCAAAATAGGGCAAATCTAGAAAATGCTGATTTCGGATGTCTATGTATAGTTTCAGGCAATTCTGCAACCTGTTTCAGACTGGAAATGCCGAGATGAAGAAAACCCATATAACTTTTCTTTCCAGCAGCAGGTACTCTTTGACCCTGATAAAAGGTCAAAGACTACTTCAAGATTTTGAAGGTCGACTCTGATTTTGTTTGTAGATCTTGAAAGTTTGTCGAAAAGGGTATCCAGATCCAAGCTCAGATCCATAGTCTTGCACCTATACCTGCAAGAAAAAGAGGGTTATTATCATTTGTATGGGGGATTTGCCTTGGTCAAACCCCAATTTAGTCATTAACCTTGAAATTGAATTGAAATTGTAATGTGCATAAACAAAGTAATTGGAACAATTCACCTTGCTTATGTTGAAGTCCTTGTAGAGGATTTGAATCCTCGAATCCACAAGTATGGATGCTCCAAATGAATGTAGAAGTATGTAGGATGTCTCAAATCAATGGCATTTGATCTTCAACACCAATCTTGAATGGATCTTTTCATATGAGGAGGCTTGGATGGATGTGGATGGAGAAATCTTCAAGGGGGCTCCAAAGAGATTGAATCCTTAAATGGCTAGCAATGGATCTCCTTGATGGAATGCTTGAATGGATGCTAGGCTTGAGGATGAATGAATGCTTGCTTTCTTTCCTTCTCCTTCTTGCTTGCTTGCACTTGGGAACTTGATCATGAAAAGTGGATGTGAAAATTTGATTGAGAGATGTGGATTGAAATGAGAGGAAGGCTTCCTTTTATAGTGATCTAGGGCACAATCTTCTAGAGAAGGCTAACATTGGGGAATTAAATCCCAATTAACCTTAACCCCTAGAAATGGACCCATATTAAATGCAATTTAAAAATTTACCATTCTAAAACTTGAAATGGCTGAGCCAGAAGTGGGAAAAGAAATATTTCTAAAACCCGACACCCAGAAATCCTGGAATCTTGAAATTTGAACCCTGGGTCAAGGATGAGGTAGACCCCATCCTAGGTTAGGGTCAAGGTCATCCATGACCTAGGTTAGGCTCGAGGTCATCATTGACCCTCAAGTTCATCTTTGACCTTGAGGTCAAAAACCTCTGGACCTCAATCCAGAGTGCTAGGAAATGCAGAAATAAAGTAAAAATAGGTGGAGAGAGAAGCAGAACGGGGGGAGAAATCTAGATACATGAAAAGACCTGATCAAGGCTCTTAACATGACCCCAGACCACTCACTCAGAGGTCTAAATGCTCTTATCATGGAAGTGCTTCTGTTTTAAGATGATACACTTTCAAAAGTTAACAACTTGTTCTAAAAATTCAAGTTCAGTTGTGCAAATAAAAGCTATTTTAAATTATTAAATTAGGAATTACTTTCAATTTTTTATTGGAGTTGATTTAGGAGTTAACTGGTGAGTTATCTTTAGGGTTTCCATGAAAGGGGGAAATTGAATCTCTATTAGGGGAATTGTGCATTCATTTGAGAATTAGACAAGTTTTGGAGAAATTTTGGAGAGAGCTTGGATTTTGGCATCTTGATATTTTGGGTAATTTGGAATTGCATGACATTTGTTGAAAGTTGTGTTTGTGCATCTGGATCTGGTGTTTGCATTCTCTGTGGACTCATATCTATAGGTTGGAATCCGTTCTTGGAGGAAATCTCATGCCTATAGTTCTTCAAGGGTTTCAATTTAAGTTGTTTGCATTGGATCTAGGGTAGGGTTTTAAAATATTTCTTTTTAGTTTTCTATTTTGCATTTAATTGGGTTTCCCTATTTGAGCAATTTCTCTATGTCTTAATAGATAGATCTAGTGTTATGTATGTGTTTCAGGATTTGATTGTGTGTAGTTTTTGGATCAACGTTTCAGATCACACTCTGTGATCCATCATTGGGAGAAAGAGAGTGTAAGAATTGTAAGAAAAGTGATCACTTTTCTTACAATTCTTACACTCTCTCTTTCTCCCGATGATGGATCACGGAGTGTGATCCAAAATGTTGATCCAAAAACTACACACAATCAAATCCAGAAATGCATACGTAATTAAAATGGATTGTGGAAATCTGATATCAAAGATCTAGTGTTTTTATAATTTTGGGTATTAGAAAACCCAAGTTCGGATGATTTCTTATTTTTATCAAAACTTGGCACAGGAAGGTTATGCTAGCAAAATTTTGTTGAAAAATTTATCCCAGATCTCCTAGAAATCAAAAATTTTAACCTAGACTATAGTTTAACTATTATGCTAGAAGAAATAAATTGTATTGTAAAAGAAAATCAATTTTAGTAAAAAATTCAATTCTAGTTAAAAATACTCTCTGTAAAAAAAAGAAAATATAGTAAGAATAATTTACACAGTTAAAGTTAAAACAAAATCAGAAAGGACAAAAAAGGAAAGTAAGTCAAAAGGTTTTGGGGAAAGAAATAAATTAGGTTTCTAGAATTTCAGATTTAAAAAAAATAAATCTCTTTTATGTGAATCTCATTTTTATCAAAAAGTGCTTATGGAAAAAGTCTTTTTTTTTTAAAAGATAATAAATAAAATTTAAAAAACAAAAATATTTTTTAAAAAATTAATTAAAATTTTAGAGGGGGGGACGGGGGGCACCACACCCCTACCCTCGGTATCATTATCGGTGGCAGGGTACTGTCGATGGCAGCACCACTGCTACACGACAGGGCTGGCGTGTGGCAGGAACCGTGCAGTGGCAACGTGGGGGAGCAGGTGAAGTCCCCCCCTCCCCACATGCAACATTTTTTTAAAAGATTTTTTTTTAAAGAAAATTTTGTTTTATAAAAAGGTTTTTAATATGTTTTTTTTTTATATATTAAAATTTAAAGCTGTTTAATATTTTTTTTTAAATGTTTTTTTTATTTAATTGAAATTTGGGTAATAAATTTCAACTTTTATTAAATATATCTATTAAATTAAATAAAAATTTTAATTTTTTTTTAGGTAAAAGTGGAGTATCCACTATATATATTAATATTTATAAAATTGGTTCAAGGGCTCAATCAGGAAAGAACCGGGAAGAAAACCCGATATCCTTGCCACTTACAAATTGCCCAATACTTCTTAAGGAAATAAAAAAACCATGAGATTACATACAGATCAATATACAAATCCATGCCCATAACCAAGCCATAAACAAAAAAAACCCTATAATGTTCATGACAAAAATATCGTAGGTATCCCATATATTACAAAATTTGGCATGAGATCAAATTTACATAGCCATGCATTATAAAACAAAATTTCTCATTTTCAACTTAAACTATTCAACCATGTCTGAGGAACCCCAACCAGGTTGTTCTAGTTGAGAATGTGGTGACCGTCTTCTAGCAGATGGAATCACACCAATATCTGAGTCCACTGCTAATGAATGCACATCCCAACCAGAGGAACACGAAACACCCCAACCAAAGTTAGGTATCCGATGCCTATTTGATTGTTGCTAGGAACTTGAATCTGTAGGATAGGTGTTAAGATCAGGAACCGGCTCCATCAACAAATCCTGTTGGATGTGCTCGATAGGACAAACACGCGACGAGCTACGGATGTTTGAAGGCGAGGTGTTTAGAAATTCCAACACAATGAGAGGGGCTATAACCAACTCCTTGATTCTTTCCACAAGCATGTAACCCAGCCTTCGACCCGAGTTGTGTAGGGCATTCTCAACATATCTAACACTGTATTTTTCCAGTGAACGCTTAATGCTATCATAGACCACCATAGTGTCACGGTTGGTGAGAAGGTTGTGCCTAGTGAATAAACCACCAACCAAAGCATTACCGCCCCATAAATCATATTTTTGCATAGCTCTCTTGAGCACATTGTCCTGCAAATACATAGAATTGACCACTTTGTTTGCTAATATCTCCAGCAGATGCTCCCATTGTAGGAGGTCCATGGTGTTGGATAAAAATATGTTCATAATCTGCACTAGGTATATGAGTTGACATGACTGAGGAAGAAGGATCTCTTCATCAATGACACACCGAACGACATTTATATTAACAAGTTTTGGCATTTATTAAACATTTTCTTTTAATAAATGTTGTTAATATTGATATTTATCTTAAAATTATATATGTATGTGAAATGTATTATTATTTTTGTAATATATATTTACATGTAATTTTAATATTTGATAAAGGCAAATTGACTGATTTATTTTCATGTTTCTCTTGTAATAATGAAAATACACAAATATGTATATATATTTTCTTTTAATGGTTTTAGAATTTGAAATGTGATGAGGATTTAATTACAAATACGATACTGGCATTGTTTTGATGAGCTCTAAAAATTTGATTTTTCTAATGAGTTAATATTTCTATATCTGGTGTTTAAATTGCATTCATTGTGGAACCTGATTGCATATCGAATCATTGTCAATTCTATATGATGTGAATGATGTATATCTTTCATCAGGTGTTTTCTTTTTCTTTATGTATTGATGGGGCAATAGATGACCTAGGAGGGATATAGAGGCTGGGGTGTGAGTTTTATGCTCATGTTTTATATTTATGTGATAGCGGGTGTGTATTATGTTTTTATCGCCCTATATTGACCTTATAGGATCATGTTGTACTAAATTTTTGTGAATGGTATCTGTAGTCATATTTGGTTCTTGTGTTTGATTCTAGATTTGGGACTACCTGATTTTATACCTATGTTAGATCTGTGTGGGATAAATGAGCCTAGGGTAGATTACCTAGATATGTAGTAGGGGGTGGCTTGCAATAAGCATCGAGGCCCACACGTGGCTACCAGGATCACTTATTGTAAGTAATCTTAATCAAGTGAAAACTTGATATGTAATTAAGGGGTATTTAAATGAACTTAATAAGATGTGTTTCCTCACCCGTGCTTGAGTGCTAGTATAGACTAAGATGGCAGATGAGATGATGCTTGCCACCTTTGAGAGGTGTGTGTCTGGCATAGTTAATGACTTTGTCTGTATGAGAAGTCATTGATACTATGTATGGTCACTTGAGTGCCGAGGTCCAAAGAGACTACCAGGATGAGACTCAAGGGTTAGACGTACATGATGACACCTTCCTATCCATAGTCTAGTTATCCTACATGTGTCGGTTGCCTTTGGATTAGTGAGTCTTATCTATACTATGTTTTGTTCAGCTTGAGTTAGAGTGATTTCAGGATCCCCTTTCTTAGTGGTTTTATCCTTCTTTGGTATTGGTTATCTGAGTGGGGTCTCTTGTTATCTCCTTAGCACAGTGGGGTAGACCTTTGTGGATCTACATGGATGGGTGGTAGTGATTCTTTACCATTTGAGATTTGGCATCCTAGTTCTAGTGCTTGATGGTGCTTCTGTAGTTGGATTCCTTATGATTCTTCGTTGGTAGATTATTGTTATCTTCATTATTTGTAATATTGTATTAGAGTATCACATGTGATACCTAATCTAGATATTGTACTATAATTGTTAGATTGATTACTACATACCCTGCGACATGTGTAGTAGATGTGAGTTTAGCTAGGTTTCATGGTTTTCCATGAGGATTGTAATTATTGATGTATGATGTAATTGTTTAATCTACTATTTTGAATCTTTTGTTGATGTTATTTAGATGAGTTTTATTCTTAAGTTAATTCTATGTTAAGGGACCCTCAAGTTTTTTAATCTTTGTTGCTTTTTGTATTAATGTGAGTAAATGGTAATTGCTTCTACATTAATTTTTATCTTGTATGTAAAATTTAGAAAAAAAATAAATTATACACCAAACTTAGTAGCATGTTTTAGGTTAATCTGTCTTGGGTTCCCTAGCGAGGTGTTACATTATACACAGTGATAATACTAGTGCCATTAATATATCAAATAATCTAGTAATTCACTCAAAGACCAAACACGTAGCTATCAAGTATCATTTTCTAAGAGAGAAAGTACATGATAAAGAAGTGATTTTGAAATACATACCTACAAAAGAGAAATTTGCAGACATATTCACCAAACCACTACCTAAAGAGAGCTTTGAATATCTAAGAGATAGATTAGGAGTCCTACCCCTATTGGCTATAAATTAAGGAGAGATGCAATATGCATTAGTCCATAGAACTTTATCAGAATATCTTGAACATGAATTGATGAATTGGAGGACTACTCTATGGGGGAGCAGTCCAAGCTAGGAGAAAAAGAAGAAGAAGCACATAACATGTACACAATCAGAAGATAAGAGGTGAAAGGTTAATCACCTTTGGCATTGTTGTTAAAGGGGGAGAGATTAGTGTTAAAGGGAAGAGATAAGATATGAAAGAAATTAGTATGTTGGAAGAGATATATAATTAGAAACTTAGATTAGATAAATCAAATAGGACAAGGAAAGAGACATGAACAAATCAAAAGATCAGAAATATATAATCAAAAGAAGTGTTTTCCATCAGTGCCAAAGGGGGAGATTGTTGGAATAACTAGTTGGAGATTGTTGATTTATGTTGTTGCTGGTAAAGACATGATTGGTATACATGATAATCAGTTAAATATTTATCATTGATGTCAAACTATTTAGCATGATGTATGGAATGATTTTTTGACTTGTTACTAGATATCTATCAGAAGGAAAATATTATTGTTGTAATGAGAAGTTATGTAAGGTAAAGGATATGTCGATAGGAACCTTAGCAGGTAACAATTAAGATAAAAAATGGTGGATAGATGAATGATTTGATTGTTTATCAAAAAATGCTAAGGAGTTAGCTAAAGGATGCTATTCATAAATATGTTAATTAGATATGAATAAATGTGAAGGTAATTTGATTAAGAAAGACACTTACCAGTAAATTATTGTCTTATCGATACACTAAATAAAGTCCTATCAATACAAAGGAAGCCTTAGTGGAGATAGTAAAGACCTAAAGGAGAGACAAGAATAGTTGATGAAATAAGAAACTGAGATGACTCAAGCATAATCTAATGAGAAAGGTGATGACATAAAGATCGAGGTGAAACATATTAAGGAAGCTTCTACACGAGTGAAACGGTTTATTAATTAGCAAGCTGACAAGGATACAAAGAAAAGAAATATGGATGGTTAGATTTGATATGAAATATACAGATCATTGGATTTAGGTTTATGGTTTATGAATGAGGAAATTATACTTAAGGAAGAAGAAATAATAACTTTGGTATCGTGACAGAGAAAAGAAGAAGATTATGGTGAAAGAATGGATATCAGTAGAACATAGAAGTTAATTGAAGAAGTATTGTTATGATCATAGAGAAGGATACAAAGAAGAACATAGAATTGAATTGGTATGTTATTGTGTTAAGGAACTTCATTGGACTTGAATTAACAAGATTAGTGCGAACTAAAAATCATTTTTTAGTTGTTACTCTAACAATTGTGACAGTGAAATCCCTTATCAAGTGACCCTAATAGGTCTATTGTAAAATCCTCTAACCAGCTGGCATTCACAAAAGAGTGTCTAAAATCCTCTAACTACGTTACTCCTAATAGAGTAAAATATTTTAACAAGTATCCTAGAAAATTCCTTAACTAGGTAGAATTTAATCATGCTTTTGTAACCCTAATCGAGTGGACCTTTAACATGGCGGGCTCTTAACTGGACGTATTCCAAAAGAGTACAATTATTTATGGGCATTGTTCTCACATCATGGTTTTCACCCTAATCGGGTTTCCACGAGATAAATACTGGTGTTATTGTTGTTTGAATGACTTTATATATTGCATGGATGTTTAATGTTTAGTTAACCGATAATGATGTTATAGGTTAAAATATATCTTAATCAAAAAATATGTTTAAAGAAGGATTGGGATTGTGAAATTTAGTTTCAGTTGGAGATTATAGATTCATCCCCCACTCTCGGTAATCAATCCTATACCTACAATATATAGGTAAGATTATAATAAAATAATAAGTCCAATTCAATTTTAGAACTATGTGCTACTTCAAAAGTTGGATAGAACCCAACATTTGAGAAATAGCAAGATACAATCCAAAATTAGTTTTTCTAGTCTTATATGGTACATTTCCCATATGTTTGAGGGTATATAGTTGAGTATAAACTTAATATTTATCCTTCAAGAAAAACAAAATGACTTTAGCCTTAAAATGAAGTTAGTCTTAAAAATAATATGAAATTAGTCTTTAAAATAATATGAAGTTAGTCTTAAGATTTAAAATTTTATGTCTCAATCATAATGAAATTTTACTTTTTAAGTCACCCTAAGAGGATTGTACTCCCTCTTGAGAAATTTTAATCATTTTTATAATTAAAGAAAAATATATTGAACACAAGTAGAAATTTTCATTTAATCATTAGACACATTTATATAAAAAATATTTTCAAATAGAAATATAATAAACATTACATGATAGATATTAAATGTTTCTAGATTTCACTATTTTAATTTTTATAATACAACATGAGTTTTTCAACATAAAACTAATGATATTTACAATAAAATCTACCAACTAAAATATGTAAAATATTTTTTGGACAATTTCTTCTAAATTGAAGAACTTTTTATTATTAATCATGAATATTGTAAACCATAGAAAATAGTAAATAATTTTAATTTATAGCTATAAAAGTTTTTTAAAAAACTAAAAGCTTGTCGTACTTTTAATTAAGTATCAAAAGAGACATGATTTTGTTTCTATAATAAAATTTAAAAATAATATTTGTGTGAGACAAAATGTGAGTTAAAGGAATGCAAGTATAAATAAAAGCACTCAGCACACACTAACCAACAACATCTAGATTAGACACACAAAATAAATCAATAACTAACACACAAGGGATTGCAAACCTCCCAAGAACAAGTGATATTCCTTTGTGAAGTAGATTTTTCCAAAGATAGGTGGATTTGTGATCATATGCTCAAGCTTCAATGATAGTATTGTGGAAATTTTTGTGCATTATGATGATATGTTGATGGATTTTGATCACAAATTGGCATTATAGGTTTGCCAATGAAGGGTGATGATTTGTGAGGAAAAGAGGGCTGAATTTATAGGCTGGAGTGGATAGAAATGAACAGTCAATATTGAAAGCTTAGGAATGGATAGGATGTATTTGAGGGGAAGCACATAGATTGTGCTTTCCCAAACTCATAGCCTTGTGACATGTGTCACAAGGAGAGAGGTTGAGATGAAAAAGGGGGTTGGGAAGATATTCCATAAAGGAACGTCTTCTCTCAAATCCCCAAAGGCCAAACCTTGAGGATTGTGACCATTTTGGGAAGTGAGAGAGGGGGAAAATGTGTAAGAATATGGTTGAGGCTGTAAGAGCATTTAAAGTTGACAAATGGAGAGGGATTTGAGATTGGAGTTGAAAATACATGAGGCTGACTTCGTGAAGGATTTTGATTTCTTAATCAATGGATTAGGATTACACAAATATTTAAGGTAGGATTAAGCTTGGATTAGTGGGCAAGTGGGAGATTTAGGAGGATGTTATAGAAGGAGAGAGAATGAGTGGAGGGTTAATTAACTAGTTAAGAGTAATTAACTAATTAAAAGGGGATTTTTCTGTGTGAAGGGGGTTGGTTGAGTTAAAACCCAAGGTTAAGTGGTTGAAGGGTGGTTTAGTTAGGACTTAAAATTAGGAGCCATGTGGTCAAATAGAATCAAATGTATTATTTAACTCCAAGTAGGAGGAAAGAGATTTATATATTTATTTAAATAGATAAAGGTATTTATTTAAATTAATAGAGGAAGGGGATTTAATTAATTAATTTTTTATGGGTTTCCATTATATTAATTGGACTATAACTAATTAATTAAATTAAATTAGCTAGAAGTCTAGCATTGATCAATTAAATAATGCATGATTATTTAATTAATATTGCAAGTAAGATGACTTAATTTAATTAAAATGTTTAATCAAATTTAGGTGTCTACATTTATCCTCTCTTTAAGATGGTGTTACATAGTGATGTAGGAGCATCTCGGGTTCTTGGAAATCCTGTATCACCAATAAAAAAATAAGTTAGAGTCGTTAGTTGTGATCGGTAGATGCTTTTGGGCTCTTGGTGATGTATTCCTATTTCCACTGACGAGGCTCAGTTGCTTCTCAGTTCCTTCATTTATCGAGTTGGCTCGGTTGGTTCACCGAGTTTATTTTCATGTCGCTTGGTAAGCTTCCTCACCGAGTGGTTTAGTTTGGATTTCTATTGAGGCCAACTTCTACATTGAATTTTGGTCACAGAGTTAATGTTTACATCAATGATTGGGAAGCATGTGGACCTAGATCTGGTTGTTTCTTTCTATAATGATGGATCTGCAGGCTGACTTGTTTCGGTAGCCTCTTCTATAAATAAAGTAGTTGGTTGTAGTTTTCAGGAGATGGAAGATAGTTTCTGAAAATTGAATCCTCACATGTTGGAAGACTATTGTAATTAAATTCTAAATGTATTTGGTCGTAACCGAGAAGGCCTTAAAGCTCGACATGTATGTGGTTATTTGATGAATAATAGATGACGATCCATGCATTCTTTCTCTCCCTATTGTGTGATTTCTTCTGTGTGTTGTTTTTGAAAGGAGGTAGGTGATTTGGATGTGCCTTTGGCTCCTTTTCATGCCTTACATTGTGTTAGGTGGTATCAAAGAAATGTTGAGATATGGATCTAAATTTGCAAGTTTAGGTTGAGGGTTCCTTATTGCAAACCCTATTTGATATTTGTTGTGGGGAGGTAGATTGCGATCTGACTTGCAATTGCAGAGGGTTTCAAGATGGTTCATGGGAGGTGAGATGTAGATCCAAGCTTGGAAGACATGCTAAGACAAATTTCTTCTAGGTTATAGAAGCTATTGAGATAGCCCAATGCCGAGGAAGACATCTTGAGGATGTTAGTGATGGAGAAGTCAAAGATGAACAAGGTGAAGCAGAACCTACACCTGTATTGGATCAAGGTGAAGAAAGACTTTTAAAGAAATTGAAAAACTTGAAGTCTACACCACATTTCAATCCCCCTGAATACAGTGGAAGGTTGGATTCAGATGAGTTGATGGATTGGATAACCAAGATGGAAAAGTATTTTGAATATGAAAATATCCCCAGGGAGAAAAAGGTGAAAATCGCAAGTACAAAGTTGAAGAGTCATGCATCCTTATGGTGTGAGCATCTACAATTGGATAGAAAGAGGAAAGGCAAAGATAAAATTAAGGTATGGAATAAGATGGTAAATAAATTGAAAGGTAAGTTCTTACCCTATGATTATCAGATTAACCTACTTAGGCGAATGCAAATTTTGAGATAGAAAGATAGCTCGGTAAAAGACTATACTGGGGAATTTTATAGATTAGATATCAGATCTAGACATGTTGAGGATGAAGTGGAAAGAATTTCTAGGTATTTGAATGGGTTAAGAGTTTATATTCAAGAGGAAATTAGTTTGGTTAAGTTGGAAAGTATTGAAGAAGCTTATCAGTTTTCCCTGAAAGCTGAGGATAAATTGAACAAAAGACATGAGCAATTACAAAGAGGAAGAGGTGGTAGATTCCCTAGAGGAAGAGGCAGATCTTATGGTGAAAATAATAGATCTGATCAAGAAAAAACAAATTTGGATAAAGGCAAGACCGAGTGGAAAAGCGAAAGTTCTTCTAGAAGAAGAGACAGTAACTACTGAGGTGGTTATAACAAAGGTGGATTCTGAGGAACTTGTTACACTTGTGGAGAAGAAGGACATAGGTCATTTGAATGTACACATGCAAATAAGAAAGTCAATAACAGTAGAAATGCTTTGGTGCAAGAAGACTTACCAAATGAACCAGAGAAAGAAAAGAACTTGATGGCTAGGAGAGCACTTTGGAGTGAAAGTAATAAGGAAGATCCGGTAAGGAAAAAAAAATTCAAGACCAGATGCAAAGTTGCTGATGAAGTGTGGAAGGTAATCATTGATAGTGGAAGCTCAGAGAATTTGGCATCTAAGGAAATGGTTGCAAGTTTGTAGTTGGAAAGGTTGAAACACCCGAGACCCTATCAAATTTCATGGATCAAGGATGAGCATACACTATTGGTAAGTGAACAATGTTATGTGAATTTTAAAATTGGAAAATACTATGATAAGGTGTTATGTTATATCATTCCTATGGACTATTGTCATATCTTGTTGGGTAGACCTTGGAAATATGATAGACATACTATATATGATGGAATATTGCATAAATATACTATTTGGGCTGATGGGAGAAGAAAAATCTAGTTGCCTTGGATTGAAGAATCTATTAGTAATATTTGTACATTGGTGAAAGTTCGTTTGATGGAAGGAAGAAAGTTTTTTAAGGATTTGAAGAAGAATGATGTGTGATTTGCTATGATTCCTAACAAATCGAGTGAGAAAATAGTAGATAATGTTCCTAAAGAGATTGATAAGATACTCACCGAGTATAGAGAGATCATTTTTGATAATGTACCTAATGGTTTTCCACTAAAGAGAATCATTTATTATTGTATGAATTTGATCCCTGGAGCCAGTTTACTGAATAAGGCACCACATCAATTAACACCCACCAAGAATCAGGAACTTAACCGACAAATCCAAGAATTGTTGCAGAAAGGTTTGATCCAAGAAAGTTTAAGTCCATGTATAGTACCAACTATATTGGCACCTAAGAAGAATGGAGAATGTAGAATGTGTACTAATTCCAGAGCAATTAACAAGATAACAGTGAAATATAGGTTTCCTATACTGAGAATGGATGACATAATGGAGAGTTTGAATGGAGAAAAGTATTCTAACAAAATTGATTTGAAAAGTAGATATCATCAAATAAGAATCAGAGAAGGTGATGAATGGAAGACTTATTTCAAGACAAGAGAAGGTTTGTATGAGTGGTTGGTTATGCCTTTTGGTTTAGCTAATACACCAAGTACTTCTATGAGATTGATGAATGAAGTTTTGAAGAAATTCTTGGGTAAATTTGTGATTGTATACCTAGATGACATTCTAATATTCAGTAAGACCATAGAATAAAATTTATTGCACATTAAACAAATATTGCAGAGATTGAAAGAAGAAAAGTTGTTGATTAATTTGAAAAAGTGTTCCTTCATGAAAGAAGAGATTGTGTATTTGGGATTTGTGATTTCAGCTGATGGTTTGAAAATGGATCTTGAAAAGGTTGAAGCTATTTTGAATTGGCCTACACCTAAAAATGCTAGTGAGGTAAGATCATTTCATGGTTTAGCAAGTTTTTACCAAAAGCTCATCAGAAATTTTAGTTCAATTTGTCAAGCTATGACTGAGACTATGAGAGGAGATAAAAGAGAATTCAAGTGGACACATGGAGCCAATAAAATTTTTGAGACTTTGAAGCAAAAGGTTACCGAATTGCCTATGTTAGCTTTACCTGATTTCAATAAGGTACTTCAAGTTGAATGTGATGCAACTGGTAGTGAAATAGGAGTTGTTTTGAGTTAGGAAGGTAAACCTATTGCTTTCTTTTGTGAGAAATTGAATGATGCAAAAATGAAATATTCTATGTATGATCAAGAGCTCTATACTATTGTTCAAGCCCTAAAGAAATGGAGACATTATTTGATACCGAGTGAATTTGTGTTGTATACTCATCATAAGACTTTACAATATTTGGGTAGTTAGAATAAGTTGAATCAGAGATATATGAAATGGGTTGAATATTTGCAGAGTTATACATTTGTGATAAAACATAAGAGTGGAGTCACTAACCAAGTTGTTGATGCATTAAGTAGAAGATCTTTGATGACCGAAATGAAATTTGAAGTTCTTGGTTTTAATGACATGAAAGATTTGTATGAACTGATCCTGATTTTTTTGAGTCATGGAGAAAGTGCAAAGCACCTATTCAAGATCAACCGAGTACTAAATGGGAATACTATTTCATTTAAGAATGTATGTTGTTTAAAGGTATTTAGTTGTGTATACTGAGAGGATCAATGAGAAATACTTTGATAAAAGAGAAACATAGTAGTGGTTTGCCTGGACATTTTAGTATTGACAAGACATTGAATTTTCTTAAAGGGAAATACTTTTGGCCAAGTAGTATAAAGATGTTCAGAAATTTGTGAGAAGTTATGGAATTTGTCAAGTTGCAAAGTGAGTAAGTCAGAATACTGGATTGTATACACCAATTTCTATTCCTGAGAAACCTTGGATTGATATCAGTATGGATTTTGTTCTTGGCTTACCGAAGATAGTAAGAGGTAATGATTCTATATTTTTTGTTGTGGATAGATTTGCTAGGATGGAACAATTCATACCCTATAGAAAAATATCAAATGTAGTGCATATAGTAGATCTTTTCTTTAAGGAAATTGTCAGATTGCATGGATTACCGAGGAGTATCATCTCTGACCGAGACAATAATTTTTTTGGATAGTTCTAGAAGACTCTATCAAGAAAGTTGGGTACTGAGTTAAGGTATAGTTCTACATTTCACCCACAAACTGATGGACAGAAAGAGGTTGTAAATAGAATATTGGGTAATCTTTTGAGATGTTTAAGTGGAGATAAACCAGGTAATTGGGATACTATGTTGGCACAAGCAGAGTTTCATACAATAATTCAGTGAATAGGAGTATTGGAAAAACACCTTTTGAGATTGTTAATGGCATAAAACTGAAAGGTATATCATATTTGAAAGACATTGCTGGCAAAGAAAAGAGAAGTGCTAAAGGAGAAGAGTTTGTTGAGTTCATGAAGACATTTCATGAGGCAGTTAAGCATAAGTTGGATAATAGTAATCAGAAATGCAAGGATAGGGTAGATAGATCAAGAAGACATAAGACTTTTGTAGTTAGGGATGAAGTAATGGTACACTTGAAGAAAGGAAGATTTCCTGTTGGAACCTATGGAAAATTGAAAATGAATAAATTTGGTCCCTACAAGATATTGAGAAATTTTGATAGTGGCAATGCTTATGAGATTGAGTTACCTAATGACATGGATATATTGCCTATATTTAACATTTCAGACATGTTGATATATCATGAATCTGATGAAGAACTGACAGTACCGAATGATTATCCTAATAAGAAGCTAGAAGAAGTTGATCAGATTTTGGAACAAAGAATTGGCAGAAGCACAATAGGAAAGGAGTACATGGAGTATCTAGTAAAGTGGAAGAACAAATAGATTGTATACCATTCATGGATTTCACAATCATAGTTGGATTCAACTTGGGTTGTACTTGTTGCATGATTCAGAGAATCATCTCAAATCAACCCCAAGTGTCTGATGTAGGAGCATCTCGGGTTCTTGGAAATCCTATATCACTAAAAAAAAAAAAGTTAGAGTCATTAGTTGTGCTTGGTAGCTTCTTTTGGGCTCTCGGTGATGTATTCATGTTTCCACCTATGGGGCTCGGTTGCTTCTTAGTTCCTTCATTTACCAAGTTGGCTCGGTTGATTCACCAAGTTAATTTTCCTATCGCTAGGTAATCTTGCTCATCGAGTGGTTTAGTTTGGATTTCTATTGAGGCCAACTTGTGCATTAAATTTTGGTCGTAGAGTTAATGTTACATCGATCATTGGGAAGTGTGTGGACCTAGATCTGGTCGTTTCTTTCTCCAATGATGGATCTGAAGGCTGACTTGTTTCGGTAGCCTCTTGTATAAATAAAGTAGTTGGTTGTAGTTTTTAGGGATCAATTTTTAGGAGATGGAAGATAGTTTCTCAAAATTGAATCCTCGCGTGTTGGAGGACTATTTTAATTGAATTCTGAATGTATTTGGCTGTAACCTAGAAGGCATTACAGCCTGACATGTATGAGGTTATTTGATTAATAATAGATGATGATCCCTGCATTTTCTCTCCATGTTATGTGATTACTTCTGTATGTTGTTTCTACAAGGAGGTAGATGATTTGGGTGTGCCTTTGGCCCCTTTTCATGCCTTACCTTGTGTTACATAGTAGCATTGTTTTAAAGAAAAGTATAACATAGAGCTAGGAAGAAAATGGTTGAATTAGAAAAGGTGCCCTAGTCAATCAGAAGAGTAGGAAATATTATGGGAGATGAGGATATGGATACCCCCTCGAGAGGATAGGCAGGTTAAAGAGAACATGGGTGTGCTCTCTAAATGGATGAGAGGATGCGTGCATGATCTGTGAATGATGAGTAAATGGAGAGATATGAAGCTTGAGATGGCACCTCCCAAAGGGGAGATGTCATGTAATGAGCACTTATTTTGATGTAGCAATACTAGCGACCTGCCAAGGTTATGTAGAACCAAGGCCCTATTGTAGATGTTGCATAGGACTAACTCAACAAATAGAAAAGGATTAAAAAAACATCACACAAAGCCATAAAGGACTAAGGTGGATATGATGCTAGAACAACCCACAAGTGACATGGACCAAGTGCACTATGTGATCATGTGGATCACATATAGAAGTGCAAGGGATATGTCTAAACACACACAAAAAGACAAAAAAAAATCAAGACTTTGCCCCAAGTTCCACCATTTGTAGCACATCATGATATAAATTATCATGGTGACCATGAGGTGGTAAAATGAGGGAGCTCAAAAAGATGAACAAAGAATCAAAAGCACCAAAGAAATAACAAGTATCTCACACATTTTTCCAAAGGGAGGATGATGAATTATAACTAATTTTATTGGTTTGACTTTTTTATTTAATTATGCAAAGGGGATTTTTTAGGTTACTTTGCACAATTATGTCTAGTAACAAGGCAATTTGATAAAAGAGGGGGCTCAAGTTCTACCAGACCAATTTTAGGTGATAACAGGTATGATAAGGAGTACTAGTGGATATGCATGGAGACATGATGGGGTAGTTTGGAGGAATGATTGGGTTTTGGATGATGTTTGGAGAAGCTTGCTAAATTTTTCAATGTACTCATCATGATCAACAAGATTATCATCCTCATTGGAATAGGATAAAGTGGGAGAAAAGGTGGGATGACCAAACTCATCAGAATAGAATTGTGACATGATGATTCGTTGATGAGTTGGATAGGGATAAAGGATAAAGATGGATGAAACACTAAAGCTCATATTAGGATGAACAATAATCTCAAATTGGGATTTGGATTAAGCTAAAGATAGAAGAAAGGACTGATGCCAAAGAAGATGGAAAGGGGATGAGGAATGGCCAAGATGACTCTGCTAGCCTAGGATATAGGGATAAAAGGAGGGCTTGATGGTAGACGATAGTAATGACACTAGAAGAAAAAATGACACAAGATGATAGTGAGGACATGATTATGAACCTAGGATGACAAAATTTGGAGGATTGGGTGATTTTTTTTTGGACTAGAAATTTGGAATTTTCTAGAGATGTATGCAAGCAATCCTACAAGAGACAAAACAACCTTGTAGGAGAAAATAATTTTAGACTCTTTTTTTACATCTTTTTAGAAAAATGACTTTTTTAAAAGAAGACTCTTTGATTGTATATTCTCAAATTTTTTTCACTAAGCCAATTTACAATGAATACAAATCACACACACTTTAGCTTAAATTCAATTTGTTTTCAATATAATGTTTATAGGCTCATAGGGATAAATCTCAACCTTCATATATCTCATTATTGTGTGCTATTTCCTTCTCAATCTAAGAGGCAAGACGATGTGGATATTTTGTATTCGTTGATCTGTGCTCATATGCTCAAGCTTCAAGGATAGCATTGTGGAAATTTTTGGGCATTATGATGATATGTTGATGGATTTTGATCACAAATTGACATTATATGTTTGCAAATGAAGGTGGATGATTTGTGATGAAAAGATGGTTGAATTTATAGGCTTGAGGGATGGAAATGAATAGTCAATATTGAAAGCTTAGGAAGGACTAGGATGCATTTGAGGAGAAGAACATGGATTGTGCTTTGTAAAATTCATAGTCTTGTGACAAGTGTCACAAGGAGATAGGTTGAGAGGACAAAAGGGGTTGGGAAGATATGCCATAAAGGCACATCTTGTATCAAATCCCCAAAGGCCAAGCCTTGAGGATTGTGACCATTTTGGAAAGTGGGAGAGGGGACAAATGTGGAAGAATTTGGTTGAGGGTGTAAGGGCATTTAAGGTTGACAAGTGGAGAGGGAGTTAGTGTTGGAGTTGGAAAGACATGATGTTGACTTGTGAAGGATTTAGATTTTTTAATCCATGGATTAGGATTGTGCAAATGTTTAAGGTGGGATTAGGCTTGGATTAGTGGGCAAGTGGGAGATTTAAGAGGATGTGATGGAAAGAGAGATAATGAGTGGAGGGTTAATTAACTAGTTAAGAGGAATTAACTATTAATTAAAAAGGGGATTAGTATGTGTGAAGGAAGTGGGTTGAATTAAAACTCAAAGTTAGGTGGTTGAAGGGTGGTTTTATTAGGGGTTAAAGTTAGGAGCCATGTGCTCAAATATAATTAAATGTATTATTTAACTCCAAGTAGAAGGAAATTGATTTATAAATTAATTTAAATAGATAAAGGTATTTATTTAAATTAACAGAGGAAAAGAATTTAATTAATTAAATGATTACTTGAGTTGTGATTAGATTAATTGAACTATAGCTAATTAATAAAATTAATTTAGCTAAAAGGATAATATTAATTTAATTAAAATCATTAATCAAATTTAGGTTAAACATTATCAAATTTGAATATTATTTATTGATTTATTTATTTTCTTCAAATATTTCATCCTAAATTAATTTCTAATGAATACACTTTCTAATTTTTAAGCAAATTTTCTTTTGCTAATTTGAAAACAAATATTTTTATTGTAAATCTTTTTTTTTTAAGTTATTAAAAAAATACATTTTTAAATTATGAAAGTATGTTTCTATTACTTATTGATTCATATTTCTATTATAAATCTTGAAGTTTATTTTTTATTATAAAAAGACTTTTTAAAATTATGAAGTTATATTTCTATTATTTGTTGATATATTTATTTTCTTTAAATATTTTATCTTAAATTAATTTCTATCCACCACATTTTTTAATTTTAAAATAATTTTTAAAAAAAGAATTAAAACAATTGTTTTTATTATAAATCAAGGAAAAATCTAACTAAATTTATTTTCTATTATAAAAAAGACTTTATTTAATAAGAAAACAAATATTTAATTATAAATCAAGGACAAACTTCACTTAAGTTTCCTTTCTATTACAAAAAATATTGTTTTCAATGTGAAGATATGTTTTTTTTTGTCAAGATATGAACCAGAGATATTAATAGCATATTAACACATATCCTCTACCATGCAATGAGTAATCTGCATATATGAATTTCTTTGTGTTAAATAAAAATTCTTAAAAAGGTTGTACAAAAGCAATAGGCTGTTTCTATGTTCCCCTTAGTCTGCAACAACCTCCATAATATCAATCAGTACTATCACTGGTTAAAATGAAAGAAAAATAATAATCTGGGTAACAACACATTTAAAGCATAAGAGAAAATAATTTCATGGTTCACTCTGCTTTGTCAAGACAAGGGTTAGTAGAATGATAAATACAAAATAGACAAATAAACTAAAATGACAGATCAGTAGTAGCAGGGTGAGATAAAGGAGAGGAAAGGTTCTTTTATAGTCCACAACATCAGTTATATGTTTTTGGGTCTACATATGGTGACAAGGATATGAGACTACCTCGAGCTTCTTGCAGGAGGCACGTAACTGCGCTACAAACGAGGCGCACATACCCTACCACCTTGTAAAATTTAAACTTGTGACCTGTCTTTCAAAAAAATACCCAAGCACGAACGATCTCTAAACTAAACTCTGGATCGAATCCTCTAAATTGTCAAAGAGCGACCATTTTCTTCTTAGATTCATTTGCATTCTCCACTAATCTCAATCTGTAATCAAACATTTTTCTCAATTCTTTGTTCTGCTACGCCTCTATTGTTCTCCTCTATATTAATCTGCATTAAAAAAACTCCGTTTCCCTTTCTCAAAATGAAGATTAAAAGCATTGCTTAGAGCAGAGAACAAGAAGTTGCAGAATGAAAATATAATAAATGTACAAAATCTTGAAGTTCTTAGAGAAAAGATTAGCGTATAAGAAGAATAAAGGTCACAAAAACAAGACCATTTTGGAGGATGAAAGTGAAGCTAGTCGAAAAATGCGGCTTCTCAAAGAAAATGTATGTAAGTGGGAAGATGACAATCCAAAATTGTTTAGAAGGGAGGATCTTCAAGCGATAAGGCAGTTCTATCATATTTTGGATATGTTGATGGTTAGAAATTGGAGATTAAATCAATTTTTGGGAATAAAGAGCACCTCGAAAATTTCATGGTGGAGGAATTGTCCGAGTGCTACATGGTGGAGGAGGCAGTTTGTAAATTTTCACAAAAGGTTTTGTGAGGTTTTTGAATTGTATCTTTTTGGGAGAGGATAAGCACTGTTCATTCATTTCAAGTTCATTAACATTCATTTATTTAATTCTCAAAATTGAGGCATTTATTCTATTTAATAGTAATTCTATGGTCTATAAAATCCCCTCGTTTACTTGGAAACACATATTGTGCATTGCAATGTTTCATTTTAAATGAATCAAATTGAGAACTTAATGTTTTATAACTTTTATATGTTTTTAAAATAATTATACGTATTGTTTAATAATAGATGAATCAATTTATAAATTTTCAAATAAGAAATTTTTTTAAATTATTTTTGTTAAGATTGTCTCTTTTTATATGGTTCTAAAATAAATAATAAAGCTTCCTAATAAATGCTATTAGAAACATTTTATACATGATAAAAAGATGGAATTTTAAAATCAAAATTTTAGACCAGAAATTTAACAACAAAATCAAAGCATACATAATTTCTTAGAAGTTTAAACCTTAATAATCCATAATAAGAAAATATGAAGAAAATATGAAGAAAATATGAATAACTGATATGACATAATATAACAACATTTAAGTATTGAAGAAAAAAATTATATGTAATTCTTTAGAGATTTAAACATTAGTAATATATAACAACATGCAATAAAAATGTATACTCAGGTATGCACTTATAATGGATAATAGATGTACATATTTATAGTTTTTATTTAATGAACAATCATTATTCCTATTTTTGAAAGCTATTTAATAGAGTTATAAATATGTGTCTAATTATTATTATTATTAGTACTTGTCAAGTACTATTGTAATGAATTTTGGATTCTACTAGTTAAGTAGTTATTAAAAACAATCATATGAACCAATGATAAGTAAATTATTTTTTATTTTTCAAATTTATTTTTTCATTCTAAATTTGCATGCATGTTATTTAAGTTTTTAAATTTTAACAAATATTTTTCCTCATTATGATTGGTTAATAGATTTGAGGTGTTATACACGGATTTTTAGAAATGATTGTAGAATATGAACAATTATTAATTGATTTTTTGTTATCTTTTATGTGATAAGTGTAAGACATTAATTTAGGTGTGGATAATTAAATTATGTAAATTTTATTTTTAATAGCATTAATCTGGAAAAATATCAATTGCCTCTAATGTGAAAATCCATATAAAATATATAATATTACAATACAATCTAATATATAATATAATAATGTATCATATAGATAATTTTATTTCAATCATATATAATTAAAAAATATATTAATAAAATAAAATAAAGATTAAGAAATAATACAAATAAAATTTAAATTAGCATTTAAATTAATTATAATTTATAATTTATAATTTTTTTAAATAATTATAATTAAAAAATGAAATTATTTATTGTTACTATAATCATAATTATGTAATTGAATCATTAATTAAAATATATTTAATTAAAATTAAGATTATGGTTAAAAGGAACACATAATACTTTTAAGATTACGATTAGATTTCCATTCTTATAATTTCAACTATCATTAATCCTATCAATATGATTCTACATTAAAAAAATTTAATTATAAAAAGTTATTAGTTCTACTATAACTATATAAAACATAACAATTAAAAAATTAATATACACTTACTTCTACTTTAGTTTCTACTATAACTAAAGGCAAGTACTTAGCCACTATGTGGCACTTGTTATTATTATTATTATTATTTTGTGACTTCAAGGTTATGAGCCTTGTGAGCTACCAAACTGCTCTACTCCGCGTTATCCTTTCATATTAACCTTATTTTATTATTATTATTATTATAGTCAATTTTTAAATTGAAACATAGTTTTGTTGTTTATGCATGCTTTAAGGTTTTACAAGGATTTCAATATTTTATTAAAGTTATGAAGCTTATCCATATTAGGCTAAAATGTCACAATTTAAGAGTTGGGGAAAACAAAAATAAGAATACTTTTTAAAATATTATATAGAATAATATTAATTTTCAATAAGATGTTTAACAAAGATTTTGCAGATTAATGATTTGTTGTTTTTAGCTTTTATAAATCTCAAAGTCTACATTTCATCAAATATTATTTTAATGTTAAAAGTTGATACTTCCTTTTATTGTCATATATTTTAAGGGATGGTGCTACTTAATTTAGCTTCAAACATTTATATGATAGTAAGTTGATTTCAATGGTAGGAATGAAGAGTAAATCTTTACTATTGGTTTACTTCATGACTTAAATTTTCAATTCTAGTTAGAAGAGAATTTTTCCACATTCCTTCTAACATTTATTACAAAATTAGTTCACCCTATAAATATTAGATAACTAATAATAATAATTTAAGAAAGTAATAGGCACGCCTTCAACCTCCAATGTTGGACTGACCACCAAAATATACATTATAAAAAATGAAAATACATCTAAATTAAATATATTTAGGAACTAACTACTAGACCCCAAATCTATAGGAGATACTTCTAAGATATTAGAAACAACATCCATATCTGCTTCAAAAGATGATTGATCATCCTCCAAGGAGAAACAAGTAAAAGAATCATCCATAAGACCATCAACAATATGCACAAAAGATAATAGAATCTCTTCATCAAAAGAAACCATAGTTTGTAAGGGAGAGATAGTCAATGAATCCATGCCATCACAAGGTAGATAATGTCCCATAAAAGTGTAAAGCCACCCAAAAAATTCAAGAGTGGATGATACAAAACCAAGCTCCAAGTCCACAAGTAAATAGCTAAATTCCTTAACAGGGTCAATAATGAAACCATCCAAACTTGATAAAGGGTACTCCCCTTATTTAGCCAAACACACCCAACACAAAAGATAAATAAACAAAAAATTGCAAGAAAAGATTAATGGCAAGAAAAACAACACTTTATTTCTATTATGGTCAATGCAATGACATTACAATATTTAGAATAACAACATGCTACAACCACTTGAGCATTTTCATTAAAATAGTCTACAAGATAGAGCTGCCATCTACACTTCTGGAACCTATCCTAAAATCCCCCATTTAGCCCTATTAAGTAGCACAATTAGTTATCTTAGAATATTTTGGAAAGTAAAATTTTCCATTTTGGCACCCAACAATTTAATTTCTGACTTTAAGTGATTTTTCTCTATTTTCCTTTTTGCATTGAAACTGGCATCCTGAAGGCATGTCTTCTAAAAACCATAACTTTTGAGCCATTGAGTCGATTGGGTATCATAACCCCATTTCAAAAATGTCATGAAGCTCTCTATGCCCTAAGTTGGTGATGTACCATCTGATTAAAGTTTGACCCCTTTTTAGAGCCTCTAAAGCCTTCAAAACTAAGGTCAAAGTTTTTGTACCACCCCACCAAAATAGAAAATTCAATAACTTCAAAACCAGACTTGATCTTGCTATAAAGCTTTACCAATAGGCTAATATATAAAAAATGAACCTCTAGGGAAGCAAATGGAATAATTCATGCTCAAATGAACAACCTACTAAAAATAGTAACTTTGTCCAAAGATAGCCTTTTATGAAAAATAGACAATATTTTTAGGTGATGCAAGATTACTCTTACACACAGGGTAATCTATGCATCAGACACCCAGGGTAATTTGAGAAGTGAATTTGTCACATCTCTGGATTACAGAGCTAAACCAAAGGGGTCAATCTCTTCCTTTGATATCCATGATGAATTTTCAATATGTCATCCTTTCCATTTGACCAAATACTCTTCAAATTGCTTGTTTCTTGTGCTTCTGCCCACATAACTATCCAAGATATCCTCTATCTCTTCTATAGCTAAAGTAGGTGATGGAATTTTCCACTGTGCTTATGTTATCTCATCTTCAATACTTCATTCATGATACTCTATCAAATCTAAAATATTAAACACTGGTGAAATATTGAGTTCACTGGGAAACTCTACTTCATAAGCATTTCTTGATTCATGCTTCTTCAAGATTTTACACAGTCCAAAAATTTTCATCTTCAACTTGTTGTATGTTCCCACTGGAAATATTTCCTTTCTCAAATAAACAATAACTTCATCTCCAATATGAAATTCCTTATGCCTCCTTTTTTGATCTACCTTAGCCTTGTACTATATGTTCATCTTATTAACATGCTTTCTCGCCTTTTCATGCAAATTATTTAAGAGTTCTACAAAATGTTTAGCTTCAACACTACTCTTTTCTCCATTGTCTAACTTCCTTAATTATAAATCATTTCTAGGACTACTCTCATATACAATCAGGGATGGTGATTTACTAGTGCTCCTATATTTAATAGAATTATTATATGCAAATTATGTATGTGGTAAAATCAAATCTCACCCCTTAGGTTTATCTATAACTAAGCATCTCAATGGATTCCCCAAGCTCCTATTCCACTTTTGTTTGTCCATTAGTCTATGGATGTGGTGCCAAGCTAAACTTCAAATATATCTTTAGCTTCTTTCATAATGTTCATTAAAAATACCCAACAAACTTAGTGTCTCAATTTGAAACTATGCTTTTGAGAAAACTATGCAATCTCACCACTTCTCTAAAAAACAATTCTATTACACGAACAACATCATTAGTATTTTTCCAAGGAATGAAATGTGACATCTTTGAGAACCTATCTACCACCATAAAAATAGAATCATGCTCTCTTTGACTCCTTGGTAAATCAAGAACAAAGTCCATACTAATATCCTCCCATGGCCTCTTTGGTATAGGTAATGACTGATATAACTTTGTATTATGTCTGGTTCCTTTTGCAATCTGACATATTCTGTAAATCTACACAAACTTCTTAACATCTTGCTACAATTGTAGCCAATAATAATTTTCACTAATGAGAGTAATGGTTAAATATCTTGACCAAAGTGTACAACAATCCCCCACTATGCTTCTTTTTGATCAGGTTCTTCCTCATGGAGCTCTTTGGAATGCACAATTGGATCCCTTTGAATAATATTCCATATTATATATTATAAAATCCAACCATCTAGTCCTATCTAGAGTAACAAGTTTTGTGAAAGCTCTCCAGCTTTGCTAAAATCAAGATCCTCAGGATAAAAACTCTTGAGTTCTTGGAACCCAAAAACTTTGATCTACATCTCTATCAACAAATTATGCCTCCTTCTTAGGGCATCTACAACCCTATTAGACTTTTCACTTTTGTGCTTCAAAACAAAAGTGTAACTATAGCATAAAGATAATGTCTCCATTTCCTCAATGCTTGAACTATAGCATAAAACTCTTGATCATAAATACAATATTTTCTTTTGGCATCATTCAACTTCTCACTAAAATAAGCAATGGGTTTACCTTCCTATCTCAAAACAACTCCAAGAGCATTGCCACTAGCATCACAGTCTACTTGAAATACCTTATTAAAATATGGTAGTTCCCAGATAGGCTTCTCTATAACTTTTCTCTTTAAAAAATCAAAATTCTTTGATGCTTATGCAGTCCACTTAAACTCTTTTCTATCCCCTCTCATAGTTTCAATCAAGGGTCCATAGATACTACTAAAATTTCTGATAAACCTTCTATAAAAGATAGCCAAAGAATTAAAATATTTTACCTCAGTAGCACTCCTTAGATTAGGTCATTCAAGGATAGCGATCACTTTCTCTGGATCTATTTTAGACTATCTACTGAGACAAAAAAATCCCAAGTACAATAACTCTTTTACAAAAACAACTTTTCTTCTCTTAAATTATCAAAGACCCTTCAAATATGCATCATATGTTCTTCTAATGTCTTACTAAAGATCAAAATATCATCCAAGTAACCAATAAGAAACTTACTCGGGAATTCTTCCAATACCTTGTTTATAAGTCGTATGAATGTGCTTGGTGCATTGGTTAGTTCAAAAGACATGACTAACCACTCATACAAGCCCTCCTTTGTCTTGAAGGTTGTCTTCTATTCATCTCCTTCTTTAATCCACTCTTCCAATCTATCTTTGTGAAGTACTCAATTCCACTCAAGAAATCCATAATGTCATCAATGTCATTGGAAAGAGAAACCTATATTTGATAGTAATCTTATTGTAGCCCGAGAATATGTACACTTCCTCTATTCTCCACTTTTATCTGATGCTAGTACTGTTGGTACAACACATGGACTCAAAATCTCTCAAATCTACCCCTTCTGCAACAACTCTTGCACTTGTCTTTTAGACTCTTCACTCTCATTGGAATAATTTTATGGACTACCTTATTTAGAAAACTAGCTCCAGGAATCAAGTTCGTTAATGACTAATCTTTCTTATTGGTGGAAATCCATCAAGTACATTATTAGATACAATATCCTGAAACTCCTCCAAAAAATCTGTAACTTCTACAATTACATCTTCTACTTCATCTTTATCAACTCTTGAAATTAAATTAAAACATATATATTCATGCTTCATACCTTATAGAAACTTCCTTCCATCAACTAAACATATTCTGACATTACTACATACCATTTCTTTTGTTTCTTTCAATGACTTTAGTTTGTGTCAGACTTCATCCTTTGGCAAAGAATAGGTATTTACATACCCATCATGTACTATATGGAAATCATATTCTCATGGTCTCTCTAAAAACAAATGACAAACATCCATAGGCATAATATCATATAATACCTCATCATGATAATTTCTAATTTTGAACTTTATCAGACATTGTTCATTGACCAAAGCCTTGTGATCATGCTTCAATCAAGAAATCCTATAGGGATTTGGATTCTTTCTTCTCTCTAGCTTTAATTTATCCACCATTTCCTCTAAAATAAGTTTATCAGTACTACCACTATCAACAATTTGACTTTGCGTACTTTACCATTACACATACACCTTGTGTAGAATAAATTTTTCTTTTGTTCACATTCCTTCTTATCATTTACCAAGGCTCTTTTGGTGACAAGGACCTCTCCTCTTTTAGCATCTTTAGAATGTCACAACTTGGCATCTTCATCTACATGTGCAACTTGCGTATTGCCATTTAGTCTTATATTCTTCTTCCTTGATGTTGGGGACACTCATAAGCTCTATGCATTTCTTCTCCGCAATGGAAGTATGTCCCATGAAAACCTCCTCTTCCTAGTCCTTTCCCTCTTCCTCTTCCTCTCTAGTCTCTATTATTTTGACCACAAGGGTGATAGGAAGTATTTCCTCTCTGATTCTGACTACTACTAGAATCATCATTCTTCTTTTGATCTTCATTTCAACCTACATAAGACTATCTATTAGGCTTTCCACCATGACCTCTATCAATATGTCTGCTCTCAAATTTCTTGTTCATTTTTTCTTCTACATTTAAAGAAAATTGATAGGACTATTCAATGGTAGAAAATCTTACCATTATCAACTCTTCTTGAATACTTGACCTCAACCCATTTATGTAATGTGCAACCTTCTCCTTGTTAGCTTTAGAATGACCTGATCTAATGAAGACTCAATAGAACTCCTTTGTATACTCCTAGAAATATTTTCTTGCTTGCTTCAACCCTTGCATTTTCTTCATTAAATCAAGCACATAATCAATAAGAATGAACTATCTCTTTAGTTTATCCACCTTCCAATCGTACCTTTTTATATTCTCCTTCCTTATCTATTTCTCTCGAGATGAATCTCTTTCCAACATATCTTAGCACAATCTTTCAACTTGGCCTTTGTGAAATTTGACCCTCTCAGGATCCTCTATTTCCTCAAGCTCAAAGTACTCATCCATATCATTGATCCAATCAATCAACTAATCTAGATTAAGATTTCCTAAAAATATAGAAACTTCAATCTTGGGTATCTTTCCAATCTTGGAAATGGCTCTTATAAACCTAGCTTCAATAGAATCCCTAATCGTTTCTTTCTCCTCTTCAAATTGTCCTTCTTCAGATTCATCCTCACTTGCATCTCTTGCCCTAATATGAGTTCCTCTATGCAACTCCTCTTGTAGCATTTGCACTTTCCTCTACAGGGCTCTAAAACCCTCTTCTATCAGACCCATAATTCTTCCACCATGATTCTATTGTGCAGGCATTTTGTGCACTTATCTCTCAGACCCACAACCATAGTTTTGGTACAAAATGACTCACATTCAACAATCTATCTACATGCTCATGAGCTTTTACTTTGATACCAATTGATGAAGGGTACTCCCCTTATTTAGCCAAACACACACAACACAAAAGAGAAATAAATAGAAAATTGCAAGAAAATATTAATGACAACAAAAACAGCACTTGATTTCTATCATCCTCATTGAAATGACATTACAATATTTTGAAAAACAACATGCTACAACCACATGGACATTTTCATTACAATAGTCTACAAAATAGAGCCACCATCTACACTTTTAGAACTAACCCTAAAAACCCCTTTAGCTCTATTAAGTAGCACAATTAGTTGTCTTAAAATATTTTGTAAAGTAAAATTTCCATTTTGGTACCCAACAGTTCAATTTCTGCTTTAATTGATTTTTTCCTATTTCTATTTTTACATTGGAACTGACATCTTGAAGGCACAACTTTCAAAAATCATAACTTGTGAGTCATTTAGTCGATTGGATATTATAACCCAGTTTCATAAATGACATGAAGTGCTCTATATCTTAGGCTAGAAAAATGCTAGTTGATCAAATTTTGACCCCTTTTTAGAGGCTCTAGATGTATCAACCAAACTTTTAAACTCTTCAATAAAATCAATTTACTCGGTCTCTATCAGCAACATAAAACTTACAGTCCACTGTCCAAAAGTAATCAACTTGCAGAATATAAAACTTTCAACAACGTTCACATCAAATAAAATTCACACAAGTATAACACCAGGATTTAATGTGGAAACCCAATATCATAAAAACCATCATACTTAACATGCTACTAATTTTCACTCTTCTGAAGTGATCTCTATGAGAAGCTAACCATGTTAAAGGTTTATGATACACATTGTTAGGTGTGACCCTGTTAAAGGAACTAATCACCCTATTAAGAGTGGCCTGGTTAGAGGGCTTAAGAACATTCCATTAGAATGTCACCTTGATTAAAGGGTTTACGAAATGATTGTTAGGTCAACTTTGATAAAAGGATTTTGACTAATACAATGGTTAGAAAGTAACAATAGATTCAGATCTGAAATATACAATTTACTTTGCAAATATAGATCCAATACTCTCATATGTTGATTTACCGACTGGCCTTCATTTCCATCTCCATCTCTGATCTGCTTGAAAATCCCTTCAAACAATCACCTCAACTCTATTCACCTCTTCACAGCTCTTCTTAGCCTTCTTCTTAGATCCGTCATTCAATAACATCAACCTCTTCCACATATTCCATAACCCATAGTTAGGTTATCCTTATACCTCCTTGATCAGGTAGATTAATCTTTTGCCGCTTAATCTCTTTCGTAGATCTTAGGTTTAGATCAGATTCATTGAATCAGGTTCCATCATTTTGTTCTCCTCCTTTTCCTTCTAGATACATCTCCAAACTTCTCCTTGACTCCATAAGAAAATTGTTTATCATGCATTAAATGCTCCATATCATTCATTAATAATGTCAACACATTTTACATATCCCAAGAATCCAACTATGTCTGCTGAGATTCTCAATTCCTTCACAAACTATAAATTACAGACACTCAGTCAATACTGTGTTCATCTCCTCAGTCATCATCAGATAACTTGATCATCACTAAAACTTTTCTTCTTGGAAAATATTGTCTTCACTCGGTTAATTATCTGATGCTCAACAATTACTGATGCTCGGTCAACATTGAAATTTAATCAGCTTATACTAGCATTCGGTCGACACTAGCATCACTTGGCTTAAACTGAATTTATTCTCTTTTGCTTGGTTAAGCCTCTGTTTCAAATCCATTGACTTCTTCACTTAGTGTTAAAGATAAATAACACATTACCTTGTCAATGTGGCAACTAATCAAGTACCCATTCAAGTATCACATAACTCAACCTTTCCTTAGGTCCTCTTGTTATCTCCTCTTTTCAAATCATCTTCATCAATAAAAAGATATGGTACCCTACTATATAGAAACTATCTTACCAGTTAAGGTTTGACATCAATGACAATATAACAATTGTTTCAATTGTATTTTTCAACAATCTCCCTCTTTGGCATTGATGGAAACACCACATGTTCTACCATACAATCCAAAAGTATGCAATGAAGAAACTTCAGTCAACTCTCTTTGTATATTAGATCTTCATTAATATCCTTAGCTTCATTATAATTTCTCATCCAAGTTTACTAAATCTCTCCCTTATGATAATGTTTCTTTCTGAATCTCTCCCTCTTTATTATTCAATCTCTCAGGTTTACTAAATCGCTCCCTCTTTGACAAAAATACCAAAGAAATTCATCTTCACCATGTAGATATCTTCATGTTACTTCTCTGAATTTTATTACTCCCTCTTTCATCTTGTGTATGACTGATCAACATCTTTTTCTTTACTTTTCACAACTCTAGGCAACTCCTAAAGTGTGACCTCCTTTGCATCAATTTTTCAAATATTCTAATTTATACCATTTGATGCAATGCTCCTATATGTTACTAGGTAGCCTTAGTTAGGGGAATCACCCCTAATTTACCTCTAAGATATTCATGAACATCCTTGGGTAATACCTTAGTGAATATATCTGCTAATTATTCCTTTGTATTCACATATTCCGGTCTCACTTCTTTGTCTTGAACTGGCTCTCTCAAGTAATGATACTTGATAGCAATATGCATAGTTTTATTGTGCATTACATGATTCTTTGATATATTGATAGAACTTGTGTTATCATAGAAAATAACAACTGGCTTAGTGATTTTCTCTTTCATACCTTTTAAAAACTACTTAATGCACACTAAATTTTAACAATTCACTGTTGTTGCTACATATTCAGCTTCTGTTGTAGATTGAGAAATGCAATTCTATTTCTTGCTTGTCCAAGAAACTAATCTCTTTCCTAGAAAGAATGTGCCACCACTTGTACTCTTTCTGTCATCTAATTTTCCTGCCCAATCTGCATTAGTGTAAACTTTCAGTTCAAAATTTTCATTCTTCTTGTAATACAATCCATAGTCCTCTGTTCCTTTTAGATATCTCAATATCCTTTTCACTTCCATCATGTGATTCTCCTTAGGATTTGCAAAAAATATTGCAACAATCCCAACTGCTAGGGAAATATCTAGTCTACTATGGACAACATATTGTAGCTTTCGAATCATAGACCTATACAAGGTTTGATTTACTTCAACTGTATCAGCATTTTTTGATATTTTTTTTCTAGTAGCCATGGGTGTACTTACTGGTCTAGAATCTTCCATACCAAAAATTTTCAGTATCTCCTTGACATACTTAGATTGTGTAATGTAGATACAATTATTCTTATGATAAACTTGCAAACCAACAAAGAATTTGATCTCACCAAACATAGACATTTCAAATTCAGTTTGCATCTCATTTGAAAATGTTTGACATAGGGAATCTTGTCCTCCAAATATGATATCATCAACAAATATTTCAGCTAACAATATCTCTTTACACTTTTCAGTCTTCAAATACATATTGTTATTGTCATTTGTCTTTACAAATCCGATCTTTATCAAATAATTATGCAGTATCTCATACCATTCTCTGGGGGATTGTTTCAATCCATATAGTGCCTTATGTAGTTTACAAACCATGTTCCTTTTTCTTGGGTCAACAAATCCTTCTAGTTGTTCAATGTATACTTCTTCCTCCAGTATTCCATTCAGAAATGTAGATTTAACATCCATTTGATACCCTTTGAATCCTTTAAAAAATGCATATGCAAGTAGAGTTCTCACTCCTTCCAATCTTGCAATTGGGGAAAATGTCTCCCCATAGTGAATGTCTTCTTCTTCTGCATATCCCTTGCATACCAATCTAGCTTTGTTCCTAGTGACTTCTCCATGTTCATTTAGCTTAATTCTGAATACCCACTTTGTTCCAATAACATTCTTGTCTTCTGGTCTCGGCACTAGTGACTAGGTTTTATTATTTTCTATCTACTCTATTTCTTCATTCATGGCTTGAATCCAATCTTCATTCTCTAAAGCATATTTTACTTTCTTAGACTCAAATTCACATAATAAGCATGTTTGATCTTTCAACTTATTTCTTGTCATGACTCTAAATTTTTTATCTCCAATGATTTGTTCGGGCTTATGATGTCTTCTCACATATTGTGCCAATGTAGGCTCAGATCTCCTTTCTACTTGTTCTTGATCTTCAGGTTCATCTTCTAGATTCTTTGCATCCTCTTCTGATTGTTCGGTAGCACCCTCCTGATGCTCGAAAAGTTCTTGCTCTGACTCGGCAGGTTCATGTTGTTTCTCAGCATCTTTATTTTCTAGTTCAGGTACATTACTAGCCTCTCTTTCTTCCATGTATACAAAAGATCTATAATCTTCAGGTTCTCATTTTCACTCAACTTCATTCTTTTCTGCATATTCATCAACTCTAACAGTTGCACTTTCCACAACTTTGTTAGTGTTAAAATTCAAACACTTGTAATCATTGCTCTTAGTGGAACATCCTAGGAATACGCTTTCATCACTTTTAGCATCAATTTTTCCATTCATATTATCCTTCAATATATAACATTTTCTTCCAAAGACTTTAAAGTATTTCACATTAGGTGCATACCCATACCATAATTCAAAAGGTGTAGCATTTTTACCTTTCTTGATTTGTACTCGGTTCAAGGTATAAACAACTATACTTATAGCCTGTCTCTACTATTTTTGTGCAACATTCTTCTCTATCATCAGTGTTCTAGCACAATCCATAATTGATTTGTTTCTTCTCTCTACTATACCATTTTGTGGTGGTGTCCTAGGTGCAGACATTTGTCTCTTTATTCCTCTATCATTGCATAATATATTGAACTCATTTGATATAAACTCTCCTCCTCGGTCAGATCTCAAACATTTCAAGCTTTTACCTATTTCTTTCTCAACTTTTGCTAAATACCACTTAAACAACTGAAAGGCGTTAGATTTATCTTTCAAAAACATCACAGTCATCATTTTAGAATATACATCAACAAATAGAATGAAATATTTATCACCATGGTAGCTTTGCACACCAATAGGTCCATAAAGGTCATTATAAACCAATTCCAAAATATTATCAAAAGTATATGTCTTTCTCTTGAAACTAGACTTTGTCATTTTTCCCAATTGACATTGTTTACACATCACATTATCAGGTTTCTTCAATCTTGGTAATCCTCTAACTTTCTTCATCTTACTAATATTTACCAAATTGTCAAAGTTCACATGACACAACCTCTTATGTCATAACCATACATCATCAAATTGTGCAAACAAACATGTTTCTTCATATAGGTCTAGATAAAAAAAATTTACCTCTTGTAAGTTCTCCACTTCCAATTAGATCACCAGTGGCATAAAATATTTTAGCCTTCTTGTGATGAAATTCAACTTGGTAACTAGTAATGTTTAACTGTGCAACACTTAACAAATTATAGTTAAGATCTTCAACCCAATAAGCATTATCACATCTGATCTTATCAGTTACTATTATTGATCATTTTCCTTTAATGGGACATGGTGCATCATTACCAAACTTAACACTTCTACCTTAGTAATGATTTAAGATTTCAAACTTCCTTTTATCACCTGTCATGTGATGTGAGCAACCACTATCAATAATATATTTATCACCTTTACTCACATATGAAATAAGTGTAGTTTTCTCATCTTTATTAGAATCATCTTTCATAGGAACATAAACAAGTTCTATATCACAATCATTAGATTCACTAGTTTCACTGCCAGTTTCTTCTTCAACAATATAACAATATGTCTTACCTTTGTCTTTGTAGTCCTTGTACCTTCTATGATCTTTGTCATTTTTTTTGTCTTTATAATTGATTTCCCTTCTTTCATCCTTGTCGTTCTTGTTAGGGCATCTTGTTGCAATATGGCCAACTTTGATACATGAAAAATGGATTCTAGGAAGTTTACCTTTGAATTTTCCTTTTCCTCTCGGTATCCTTCTAGCCATAAGTGCCTCAAGATCATCTAAATCATCATCAGAAGTATCACTATCACTGTCATTGTTACTGTCACTATTCACACATCTTTATTTTTCTTTCTTAGACTAATGAAGAACCATTTGAGATTTGAATGCGGATTCAATGTTGTGAGTAGTGAAATTATCAAAATTAGACAGCTCAAAAGTAGTAAGTCTACCAATAGGACCTTCCAAAGTTAGGACATTACCAAAAGTACATCTAGATTCTTGTATTGTAGAGACTCTAATAGCATAGATAGGAAGTAGTGTTCTCAACATTTTACTGATAACAGTTTCATCATCAATGTTTCCATTAGCTCCTCTTATAGCATTTACTACCTCTTCGACTCTACCACAATATTGAACAATTTTTTCACCTTCAAGGTTTTCATTTCATCAAACTTACCTCTCAAACTTTCAGATTTGGCTCTCAACACATTTGTGTCTCCACCATAGATAGCTCCTAGTGTGTCCCATATTTTCTTTGCATTAGTACAGTCCTTGATGTCTTTAAATTTAGGATAGCTTAGGGGTAAAAGTACAAACCTGTGTCACACTTTTATAAAGGAAAAGGTCAATAGCACACAAACTGTTCAACTTTAACAACATAAATGTGGCTTTTATGTTTAGAATTTGAAGATGATGTAAATTGATGAAATGTGTAAAATTGGATAAAATTTATGTTTGTAATTTTTTTAAAAAAAATTGAACAAGACCTAACATAGTTTTTTAACTTTTGAAGTCCATTTTTCAGTTGCTAAAAAATGTTGAAAATATGGGGTCTAGTTCCCGCCAAACAGGTATTTATAAATAATCTTTTTTTCCTCTAATTTCAAAATATGTTATAGATGACATGTATAGCTAGTGCACAAAAGAAGAAAAATTGGTTTTTTATGTATATTTTCTTTGATATAACGATTCAAATTCAAATCTATCCAAAATCAACAATTTTCATCTCCCGTCAAATTTTGCCTATCAAATCTATACCATTCAGAAGAAATTACATATTATTGAAGCGGACTCTCTCCTCTAGTGTTAAATATAAATTATAATTTTTTTTATATGATTTAATTTTTTTTTTTCTTTATTTGAAACATCATCTTCTCGACTGTTAAAATACCTGCTTGCAGTATTTTGAAATTATAATATATTAGATCTAATCACAATACTATAAAACTTACATGACAATACTCTTGACTCCAAGCTCTACAAAAGGGTATTTTTATATTTTTTTAAATATCATTAAAAGGAGTAGGACTTATTGAAACATGACTTTTCTGAAATAAATTTATTTCTTTGGTAATTGGACCCAAATTGATATAAAACATGCTTTTAATAGATATTTCCAATTGAAAAAGTTGAAGCACTTATCTAATGAATCTAGCTTGACCATATGTTTGAAAAATATTATTTTTTAGTTAGAAATACTCAAATTCAGTTGTTCTAATAAGTTAGCCCAAAACGTGACACAACTTTGTACTTTTACCCTTAGGGTTGATGCAATCTCCAACATTGTCTGGTTGTGTTCTTGTTTTTCCTTCATCTCCTCGATTGTCATAGGTACAACAACTGGTACATAACTATTTTCTACATCGTATTTCATCGAATCACCAATACCATCTAGGTGCAATTTCATCAAACTCTGTCATGCAAGGAATTTCTCCTTGTTCATCTTTGGTACCTCCCTTTTGTACATCTTGATCATTAGCTTCAAGTACCTTTAAATTTTTTCCTTACAAGTACCAACAACTCTGATACCAATTGTTAGAATGATTTTAGAATAAATGAGAGTTGGAGGTGATATCCTTAGGTCTAGATGTATGAACATAACTTTTAAACTCTTCAACAAAATCAATTCACTCGATCTCTATCAACAACATAAAACTTTCAGTCCACTGTCCAAAAGTAATAAACTTGTAAAATATAAAACTTTTAACAACATTCACATTAAATAACATTCACACAAGTATAACACCAGGATTTAACATGGAAACCCAATATGGAAAAAACCACTAGTAACATGCTACTAATTTTCACTCTTCTAAAATGAGCTCTGTGAGAAGCCAACCATGTTAAAGGTTTACAATACACGCTGTTAAGTGTGACCCTATTAAAGGATTTAATTACCTTGTTAAGAGTGGTCTGGTTAGAGGGCTTAAGAACATTCCATTAGAATGTCACCTTGATTAAAGGGTTTACAAAATGACTATTAGGTCAACCTTGATTAAAGGATTTTGACTGATACAATGGTTAGAAAGTAACAGTAGATTCTGATCTGAAATATATATTTCACTTTGCAAATACAGATCCAATATGCTCATATGATGATTTACTGAAATTTACTCAACTTATACTGGCGCTCAGTTGACACTAAGATCACTCGGCTTAAATTGAATTTCTTATATTTTCCTCAGTTAAGCTTATGCTTCAAATCTATTGACTTCTTCACTTAGTGTTAAAAATAAACAATACATTACTATGTCAATGTGTCAACTAATCAAGTATCCATTGAAGTATCACATAACTCAACCTTTCCTTAGGTCCTCTTGTTATCTCCTCTTTTCAAATCATCTTTATCAATCAAAAGATATGGTACTCTACTAGATAGCAACTATCTTATCAGTTAAGGTTTGACATCAATGACAATATAACAATTATTTCAATTGTAGTTTCCAACAAAAGTATTTCACCAAGGTGATTCTTAGACATGAATTTTGAAAATTTGACAATATCAGCCATGGAAAGGGTCCCAAATTCTAATTTATGACTTTTCAATAGATATTCAATCAACTTAGAATCATAATTAGAAGGATGGAGATATTTTTCAGAAATGGATAGAACCATACAAACATCGAGTAACAAATCCATGATAATTGTAAGAAAATGAAAGATACTTATATGAATAAAGCAAAATGACAATAATTTAGTCAGTCATTACCAATTATAGACTAAATTGCACCCTCCAAAGTGAATACCAAGTATAATCTTGTTGCCTTGATCTCAATACACCCAAAATTTAAACTTTTGCACCATTAACATCTTTCTAAAAATTCAATGTCCTTCCCTATCATTGTTCTTCAACTCCCAGAGTTAACCTCTACACAGTTAAGGCTATTAACAGTTTTCCAAAGAAAAGTAACTGAAACTTGAAGGAGAAGATATCAAATTATTTGGTGAAACCATCTTGATATTTTTAATTAATTGAGTTAAAATGCTTTCCCTTTTGAGTTTGCAACTTGAATTTCTTAAAAAAGGCCTTCTCTGTCAAAAGTCATGGAAGGTTAATCCCTTCTTTATTTTTGCGTAAAAAAACTTAGTTCATTAACCTATCAAAAGAAAAAAGTTAATCAGCTTTTCTAAATGCATAAAATATAAAAGTTAATTAACTCTTCTCAAAAAAATGTGAAAGGTTTTAACTTAAAAAAACTTAGAAAGATTAATAAAAAATTTTATAATATGCAAGGATGAGAGGTTGATTAACTGCTTTCCAAGTTAAGCCTCTCATCTTTTAACCTCTGAGATTGTGAAAAAAGAGCTCATAGATTTGATCTTCTCATAAGGCGAAATGGAATGGTTGTAGAACATGGATCCATTGAAGAGCTTTAGAAACTTCATGGAAATGTGTAAGTTGGTGTAAAGCCAAATTCCACAGCTGTTATCCTCTTGGTACAATCAAATTATCAAGTTTGTTTGGAACATTATAATCATTGACATACATGCAAGAATGTTGAACCACAAACATGGTACACAAACAGCCTGAGAGAATCCTCCAATAGAAGTCGTCTCAACGAATGGATTGAAATGATTGCAAAGTGTACACAAAAAATACTACATATATATTTGATTAGTAGGTATTGATGGTCGACCTTCATGCTCATGGTAATTATCTTGAATCCACCCTCAATGCAATGCCTGTGGAATAGAAAGTGTTGGCAAGTAAACTATTTTACAAAATGCCTCCACAAAAAAATAGTCTCAAAACATCGTTGAAAATGAATTTGATTATAAATTTTTCAAGCAACTACAATTGGCAAGTCTAAGACCACATTCAACAACCTTTTCCAACACCCTCTCTACGTGTGCAAAAATGTGAGTTTTGAAACATGGTATCGGCATCCATCAACACATAAGAAAAAATAGGAACTTTTGTCAAATATTGTATTTCAGTCACAACATGTAAAATGTTTAACTAAATTCTTCAAAGAAATCTAGTCACATAAGTTACTACAAGTGCAAGGTAAAGAATGCAGATATACATACCAGCAATATGCTCGACAAAATGATGATGGAACAATTTCTCTAAATACGTATTCTATCAGTGAAGATATTAAATTCTTGGCAGTTGGTTTAAGCTTCAGTGTTAGTGACTGGGTAAACAACAAGGTTATTCGGATAGCAGATAAAACTACACAGCCTGATTTTCTTTCGTGGGTGAAGTTCTCATCAATAACTTGGAGTCATGATAGTAAAGGTTTCTTTTATAGTTGGTATTCAACTCCTTAAGAAGGAGAACTAGATGCAGGAACATAAAAAAATATCAACCTTAATCATCAGTTGTTTTACCACTTCTTGGGCACGGAGTAATCTGAAGATATTTGATGTTGGAAGGATCCAGAGAGGAGAGTTGGAGCTAGAGTCGCTCAAGATGGAAAGCATATTCTCTTAGGTATTTTTGAAGGGTGTGATCCAGTCAATAGGTTTTATTATTGGCCGGGCTTAAACGTCACACACTAATGACTGGTTCTTAGACTATAAGTGTTAAATAGTTAAAGTTGACTTACTTTTTCCAAGCTTATTTTTTTCCTAGTGTGTGATGTTTAAGGATAGCGCTATTATTGTGATATTGTCATCATGCTTGGAATTTGACAGTCACCCCTACCTGTTATATGATTTTTGACGGTCACCCCTACTTGTTATATGATTTTTTAATGATGATTTGATCATTTTAATGCCTTTCATTTTACGTTTTAACAAAAATACTGATTGTCAAAAAAAATTTATAGAAATAATCTAATAAATTATTTTAAATTTAAATATTTTATCAATATAACTATAATACATATAATAAATAGAATATAAAAATTAGAAAATAAATTCATATGTTTTATTGGGGAAAGATTTTAAATAATAATATAAAAATAGCAACTTCTATTTGTCATAAAAATTATATAAAATTAAAAAATAATTATAAATACAAAAATCTCAAATAAATTAAAAGAGTTTCTACATTCATATATTTTATTTTAAAAAAAATTAAATTAATATAAATATATAATATATAATATAAAAACATGTATATTAAATTAGTAAAAAGTTATTAATCATATATTCTATTTTAAAAAATTATAAATTAATGTGGATATATATTAATAATCAAAATACAAACATATATATTATAAAATAACATAATTTATATATATTTTATAAATTTGTAAATAAAGTACTAAATTGCTTATAACAATTTTTGGCGGTTAATTAATAAATTAAATGTCATACTCACAGTTTTATAAATATTTTGCATGTCAATCCATACAATCTAATATTTATCTAGCATGTCATATACGGTTCAAAAATGTAAAAACGATTAATACAACCATCAAATTCCAAGCCTGATTTTTGCCCTTCCTACGTGGACTCAAGGCTTTTAAAGGGAAAGAAAAGTTGATTCCATTACATAAACTCATTGCTCATTTTGAAGAAAAATATAATATTGTCACAAATGATGATACCATCTTCACTCTTTCGACCAATAAACAAGCTCCAAGGTATAAATTGGTCCAAGTGAATTTGAGGGAGCTGGAATCTTAGAATGATGTAGCACCAGAACTAGACAAAGATGCAATTGTTTTTGTTGTTGTTGTTGTTTTCAGTGACAACCAACTTATAGTGTGTTAGTTAAATGATGTTAAACTTGTACAAGTATAAAATGTTTGTTCTATGGCAACACTAGTTATACTGAGAGTACTACAAGTAATGAATAATTTAACATCAAATGTTGACACAAATGTTACTTATGAAAAGGAACATGAAATTCTTTCAGCTGTTGGGGAAATTAAGATATTTATCATAAACAATGTGCATAAATTCGGTTCAACCAATTCACCCTTGAGATAAAATATTAATGATTTTGTGCAATATATTAACAAGTGACATCAAAATTTTGAAGAAGTATGGGTGGTATGCAAGATCCTTTGCAAGAAAAGAAGTTTTGAATTGTTTATTTTTTTTCTTACTATGAATAATTGACTAAGGAATGAGTAATTTATAACCATTGAAGGAGAATTCAGATAGACCTTATGTTCTTAAGAAGATTTATTGAAGGATTCAATGAAATCAAGTGACATAAATAAGTTGTGACACTTGAAAAGCATTTGAGATGTTATTTTGGTGAGCTCCATTTGAAACATGGTCAAATCCACAACTTCAATTGTATAATAAAAGATGATTAAAGTCTATTATTGTATTGATTCCAAAAGCATAGATGTTCCAGTTTGCAGCTGTAGTCTACAATGCAAACATAGTTTTCATACTGATATGGTTGCATGTACAAATGGAGTTGATAAAGATGGACAATTATCTCATCAAATTTTATGAAGTTCAATAGTGATAAGTTTTCAAATTTCCTTTTAGTAAATAGTGACTTTTGTTACTTTTGGTCAATGTTAAGTAGTTGACTCTTTCCATGCAAAATTTTCAAGGCTAATAACCTCGTTCAAATCATGCAAAAATTAGCTAGTTATTAACTTGAAAAAGAAGGTAGTTATCAAGGAGATGCCTAAAAATACATGGTCATTTGTCATATATGGGGGACTTTTTGTAGAGGTGAAACTATGGAGAAATGTCCAAAGAGACTTTTGGTTTTACACTATGAACATAAGTATTTTGTATTTTCTATACTATCAAGAAGATAATGAAGAATACATTTATTAGTGTCTTGAATGTATTCATCATTTGGTATTACTAACTTTTTGTATGTCAAGTTAGTAATCTCTTTATGTAATGGTGGGATCCAAGTGTCTTTCTAGTCTATGTAATTAATGGGAAAAGATGCACTCATTTCTTGGTATCTTGATTTGAATGTGATGGTATAGTGTATCTTTTCATATGCCAAGGTTTTTTATTCTTCTTTTTTCATCATTGCATTCTATGCTAAAAACCCCTTTGTAATAATTATTCATTGTGAATCTCAACTAGTATTTGTATGTCTACTATTGGGGTTTATGTTAACCACTTTCTTTAGTTTTATCAAGTCTCCTTTCTGTAATTTTAGGTAAAATGTACACAAAATCTCAAATAACCCTATCATACGAGGGAGCTACCTCTCTCAAATGCATAGGAAGATTCCAATTTGATCATGATCTAATTACAATCTCTCCAACTTTTGACACAGTTGTTACTTCTCACAAGGAAAACAAGGTCAATTTTGAAGAAGCAGTCAAAGTGACAAATCTTTTTAAGGAATAGAGTTTTGGCAACTCCCCAAGGGATCTGAAATGCTATTGCATGATATTCTTTAGAAATATAAAGGTGCCTTCTTTTGAATAAAGGTTGGAAACTCTATCTGAAAGATCAAATAAAAAGCAATAGTTTGGTACAAAGGAAAATTGGAAAGTGATAGTGAAAGTGAAAGTGAAAGTGACAATGAAGATTATCCTTATCAAAAGAAGCGGGTTCCTAATGAGCCCATGCAAGTTGACTTCTTGAAGATTTTTTATAGTGCAATGAAATTTTTCCCTAAAAAGATTCATCCTTAATTCTTTGAAACTTTGTGAAATTTTGAAGAAATAGAAGGAACATAGAGGCATCTTCTTGCTTGTGATCAATTATGTGAATCAATGGAAAGGAAAAATGATGATGAGAAAATTGATATTTCTCTTGTACCTATTTCTCAAAGAGATAAAACTCTTTAAGATCTTGAACAAGTCTAATTCTTAAAGAGTTTTTACAATGGCTTGCAGATTTTCCCAAGAAAGGTTCACCCTTCTTTGCTTCAAACTCTTCAAAATATTGAAGAGAAAGATAGAAGATAAAATCGATGTCTTTCTCATTCACCTAAATTAGCAGTAAGAAAAATTGATGAAAACAAAATTCATTCATCTCTTATGCCTATTTATCAACATAATCAAACTCTTGATGATCCTAAATAAATTCAATTCTTGGAAATCTTCTATATAGATAGGTAACTTGCTCTCGAAACAGTGCCTCCTTTGCTTTAAAAATTGCAAGCGATTGAACTAAAAGATGAGGGAAAGAATCATTTTCTTGATAATGAACATAATTTTGATGAGAATTATTGTGATCCAAATCTTGTAATAGATTCATCACAATTCACTTGTGTCAAAGAAGATGGAGCTATATTTTCCTCATAAGAATACATGTCAAGTAAAAGACCAAAAGTAAATTAGAGATACAAAGAAAGAAGTTTGCATAACAATTTGGTGTCTAAATACTTCAGATGCTTACTTTCTATGTGGAGAAGATATCCTATTCATCCATCACTAATTATTTAAGATGATGTCTATGTTGATGAAATCAATGCTTCAAAATATATTGCACAATCTTGTACCACTATCACTATTGGAGCAACAACCACAAGTGAACTCTTGAAAATATTTTCTCCCCCTTAAAAATGGAGATCTTTTCTTTTGAAGATGTTAATAATCTTTCAATGAGTTATTTTATTGACATGAGATTTAAAGATTGGCTTCAAGCAAAAGAAGATGAATCAACAAAAAATCTTCTTCAACCATTCATGCAATCAAAATATAAAGCTTTTAAATTTCATGAAGAGTATCGTGAAGAAAAATTAGCAATGCAAGAGAAATCAAATATCAATTTGAGCAGGTTAGAGAGGAAATTTGTCAAGATATGTCAATGAATGTCTATATTTTAATTCAAGTATATATTAAGAAATACAACTGATAGACTACTTGGAGAATAAAATGGGAGAATGTGATGACGATCATTGAGCTACTAAGGTATATGGGAGACATTAGATCAACTGTTATATTGTCATTGATGTCAACTAGCTTTGACTTTACTTATCATGATAGTTGCAAACATCTGAAGGAGGTGATGTTGGTGAAGGAAAGGAGTTATTAGCATGAAAATGAGATGTATAAGTTATCTATAAGGTATTCATTGGGCAACTTATTGATGAGTCTATGACAGTATGATAGTGATTTGATTGACTTGCATTATCCTATTAAGTATTGAAGATAAAGAAAGTACAAGTTACTTTGGTCGGTATATGAAGAACTTAGTGTATACCGAGAAGATGTAGTGTATACCGAGTGCGGTATTAACCGAGCAGGAAGAAATTGACATGGTATTGACTGAGTAGGAGAAATAAAGTAGAACATGTGATTGCCGACATGTGATGATTAGTTGGATGAATCTGAAAGATTCCAAGGATAAAGACAAAGTTTTTTATGAACATCTACGATTGGAAAAATTCAAGGATGATAGGATGATGAAGATTGAAGATATTTTAAGGCACAAGTTCCGAGGAAGAGAGGCAAAACCAACGATGGAGATTAAGAGGCAAAATCTATGGCTAAAATAAAAATGATTTATCATGTCTATATAAGGAGACAAGAAATTCAAATACAAGAGAGAGAAGATCACATCCATATGCATATTATTGGTGCATACATGAGAAGTTGGTCGGACAGGTTGAAGTGAGAACCAAGTGATTCTGTAGAGTAAACCGAGTGATAGAAGGAGATAACCGAGCAGAACAGAGTAGGAGGAAGAAGGAGAACAAAGAGATTATGATGACCAGAATGATATTGATCTTAGCATAGATCTAAATATGAGAAAAAGTTGTATTTGGATTAGGTCATATATTGTTGCTTTCTAACCATTGCTACAGTCAAAATCTCTTAACCAAGTGAGACTTAAACATTTTTTCTCTTGACATTCTATGAATGCTACTTGTTTTCTTGTTGACCCAAGTCAATGTATGGTCACAAAGAACTATTAGTGATAAATCCTCTAACAAGGTCACACCTTACAGTGTGTTTTGTAACCTTTAACAAGGTTGGCTCTTAACCGAGCTCACTTTAGAAGAGTGAAAATATTTTGGGTTACCGGTCCTAGGTGGTTTTTCTCTTAACAGGGTTTCCACGTTAAAAATCAAGTGTTAAATGTGTATGAATGTGATGTTTTAATATTTACTTAACACATTACAGTAACTAGTTAGATCGGTATATGTTAACTACTAGTTGGTTTACATTATTGGACAGTCGGTTAATTAATCAGTAAGGTACAGTCAAGTTATTATTGAGTTGTTTAGTTTATTTGTTTGAAGTTGATATTATACATCAGAGAGGAATTTTGGACTGTAGGATAACAGAACATCACTGATTTTCCCCCCTCTTAGTTATCTAACAACGTATTCTATATCTCATAGAGCATTCAAGGTTCTAAGAAATCCTCTTTTTGAATAATCTAATCGAATACACACACACCTATATTTGAGGATACTTTTAGAAACTATACCAATAATAAAGACATAAATGAGCTAAAAGGATGTGTAATGAAGGAATCAAATGAAGCCAACTCTCATGATGTTCATATTCCAAGTTGGTATTTAAGGGCTTCAAATGAAGATTTCCTCTATGGAGATGATGTCTACTTCAATCCTTTATTTTTAGATGAATGTATTTCTACAGGTGATTTCCAAGCCAAGATTCAAAAACCTAACTCAAAATTTTCATTAGTCAAAGTTCCTTCATGTTAAAAATTATATGAAAGTTGTCAATTTCATGGGTTAATCTCTTCCAATACAAATCATCAAAGTAATCTTTATATAGACGATATTCATATGCCCCACAAGATGCCAAAAGTTATGGCCAATAATGTTGAAGGTGGTATCAATGTGATTCAAGAATGTTCAAAGATTTATGATGAGAGATAGTTGTTTGGTTCACTGATAAAAAAACTTTATCATCTCATATATATAATTTTTGTCAACCTCTTGAGCTCACAAGTGTCATAGAGGTGAACAACTCTTTTTTGAAAAGGTGTCTTCTTTTCCCAACTAGTAAATGGATTTGCATGATCATCTTTGAGTCGCTTAAGGTAGGGTACCTACCTTGTATATATTGTAGATAGAGTTTTTATTGTGATTGTGCCATTTTTTGTTTGTGTTTTGTCTCTCCAATTAGTCTTCTTAATTTATTTCTTTTCTAACTCTACTACCCATTGTGGATAATGTACTAATATTTGTAGATATTCTAGATTAATCATGCATCTCTTATGGTCCTTGTCCCTAGTTAGATCATGTTATTGCCTTGATCTCAATGCACTCAAAATTTTAACTTTTGCACCATAAATAACATATTTCTAAAAATTCAATATCCTTCCTGATCGTTGATCTTTGATTCCCAGTGCTAATCTCAAGAATTAACCTCTCCACATTCAAAGCTATTAACACTTTTCCAAAGAAAAGTCACTAAAACTCAAAGGAGAAAATATAAAATCATTTAGTGAAACCATCTTGATATTTTTAATTAATTGAGTTAAAATGCTTCCCTTTTCGAGTTTGCAACTTGAATTTTTGAAAAAGCCTTGGTCTATCAAAATTTATCTAAGGTTAATCCCTTCTCTATTTTTTTGTAAAAATTCTTAGTTCATTAACCAACCAAAAGAGAAAAGTTAGTTAATTTTCCTAAAATACGTAAAGTATTGAAGTTAATTAACTCTTCTAAAAAATGTAAAAGGTTAAATAACTTACCAAAAACTTAGAAAGGTTAATGAAACTTTTTATAACACAAAAAAATGAGAGGTTAATTATGTCTTTCTACGTTAAGCCTGTCATATTTTTTAACCTCTAAGATTGTGAATAAAGGGCTCATATCTTTTGATCTTCTCATGAGGCGAAATAGAATTGTTGCGGAACATGGATCTGTTGAATAGCTTTAAAAACTTCATAAAAATGCATAAGTGGGTGTAAATCCAAATTCTATAATTGGTATCATCTTGGTACAATCAAATTGTTAAGTATGTTTGGAAAATTATATTCATCGACATACTATATCATCCTAAAAAGTAAGAACCTATCTTTTTCTCATTTTGGGACCATTTTGTGCCTACTTTAGTGTGCTTTCTTTGGTAGGACCTTATATTTCACTTCAATACATACCTAATTTAAATATGGGTCCCCTACCCTTCTTTAATCTTTCTTTAACTTGAGGATAGCCCTTGTTTCTAGGCATGATTTTCCATTTTCCATCCAATCATACTTCATTTCCTCACCTAGGACCTCTTCATTTATTTTCCACTTTTGGTACTTGTTCTCACCTCATAGAAACCTACAATTTATTCCCCTACTCCTTTTCATCTTCCCCAACATCCCTATGAAATTTGAGCTCATTTTTCCTAGGACAAGTTGCCATGCTGACTTGTCCCTCAAGTTTTGGGCCAAAAATTTTCTTGGGGCCTAATGGTGGGGTATTCCTCCAAGATTTATATTTGTGGTCAACCTTGATCAAATTCAAATGGAGGGAGTTAAGTATAAAAGGAGATCCTCTCACCTCATTTGGTATACCTTGATCATCCATCCAAGTGAAAAAATAAAATAAGAGATAATTCAAGTGCAAGCTATCAAGTCATCCATCAAGCATCCACTCATTCAAGAAATCAAGAACTATCAAGTATCCAATTCTTTATTTCCTCTCATGAAATCAAGGTGTTTTCTTCCATAGATCTAGCTTCTTTCCCCCATTGGAGGCCAAGAAAAGGAGTTTTTATATCAAGGAAGGAGATCCACATTCATCCATCAAGTAACATTCCTCTCTCTCTCTCTTTTCCAATTGAACATTGTGGTGAATTACAAAATCTACATCATAAGATTTTATCTTTTCATTATTTTCTTTTGGGTTTTTGTGTTAAGTCAAAGTTATTGCATTAACATACTTGACCACATTTAAAGAATTAATTACATCTACATGGTATGGTATACTTAATTCTTCAGATCTAGCCTCTACTACATGACAACACACTTTTCTTTAAATGCATTTCATTTCAAGTTTGATTCCTAAATAGGGGTTTGACTGAGGTAAACCCCTTTTCAACCTTCTCCATTTTTTTGTATGCAAGAATAGGTTGTAGAGATGAGATACGGGATATGGGTAGTTGACGCAGGGCAGGCAAGGAGGATCCAAGAATGGATAGTCCAAGTCTACACCAGCAATAAAAACAAAAACAACCATAGCGGAATACAACAAAATAATGCTTCAAATAGAATTTCATTCAACATGCCCGCCTATAAGGCCTTCTAGGTTAGGACCAAATACAATCACTTACAATAGTATTTATGCAATCTCCTAGCTATTCTAGCTTTGAAGCACACTAGCAACTGGTGGAAACACTAAGGTAGATCTAAACTTGAGCTCGCAAGCCACCAAGAAATCTCCATCTCTCCAAGCATGCAAACCACTAGCTCTACTATTACAATATTAGATAAACAATCTAATCTTCAAGATCTCGCAGGATCCAATTATTATCCTTGTCAATATACTTCCCTAGCTAAATCCACTTACTACCCCCTAAACAACTATCCAAACACTCCTTAAATATATTTCTTTAACCATAAGTCGGCTGGAAGAAACAATTAACTCGTAAGCCAAGTCAGCTTCTACAACAAATAAATATTAAATGCAACAATAGTCGGCTCTCAAATAGCCTTACAAATAATTAATTCTCCATGTCAGCCTCAAGATCCACATAGGAGAATATAACACAAGCTACCAACATTAAATACACCAAGTCGGCCAGCCAAAACTCCAAGAACTCCAGTTGATAAACCAGAACTATCGAGCACCAGTAAAACAATCAAACATGCTAGGTATCACCAAGAAAGCACGTTGACTGAGCACCACAAGCATTTCCGAGTACATGTTCCACCAAGCACCAAAGTTTTACTGAGTTCCTTAAGTGACCGAGCCTCTTCAATAACTGAGATCATCGGTTAAAGCTACAACTGAGAAACACAGAACCACTTCAACACACCACCATGTAGATTTTTTGATCACCCTAGAATGCCCATGCATCAGACACCCCATGTTCGAAAAGATGTTCTCACAAGCTAGAAGAACATCTTCCGGGATTCAACACATAAACCCCAAATTGGTTCTTCACATACAAGTCCTTCAAGTCTTCACCTTGCATACTCTTTCACTTATGCTTCCTCTTGTCAGTCCCAACCGATGCTAAGAGGGGAGGGGTGAATCAGCACCTCTAAAACTTTTATCTCTTTAAATCTAGTGAAGTATACTTATAACTGTAAGCTAAACATATTCAAGCATATAATAATAGTAAGCAAACAATCACACAGAGACACCAGATTTATCACGTGGAAAGCTGATGAGGGTGAAAACCACGGTGTGAGGAGACCTCACAAATTGTGTACTCTTCTAGAGTGCACCCTGTTAGGAGCCTTCCCGATTAAATGATTACAATGCACTGTTAGATGTGACCTAGTTAAGGGATTTGTTACAATAAGGTCGGTTAGTTCCTGCCTGGTCAAAAGACTTAGAACACCTTTGAAAGATGTCACTTGGTTAAGGGATTTGATACAAGGGACCTATTAGAGTCCACCCAAATACTGAGATTTAACTATTGTAGTTGCTAGAAAATAATAGAAGGATTAACCTTTAACAAGTGGCTTTGCATAGCTTGATAAGATCTTTGTTTGTGCTCAACTGAGAAGCATCATCGGTCACCGCAGGTGTGTTCTCCTCTACTATTGTGCTTCTCTACACACTCTTCTTTCTCTCTTCTTCTCTTCTCAATTTTCACTATCTTCTTTTAGGCTTTTGGGTTCACTCTTTGCTTTGGCAGAATGAAGGCAACTCATATTCTCAACAGGCAGAAGAATATATAGAGTTCTTGCCCTAATTGCACCTCTCATGCATGACCTGACTTCAGATCTCTTTCAGATACATCACTCTATGAAGTATTAGTTTACAGAGGAAACATCTGATGCATGCTCTTGCTTTATCTTCTTTATGAAGAAAATAATAGATGTGTGGCAATCACCTTTTCTTCATAAGAGATAACTCTTCATTTTAAAGGCACAAATCCCAACTTTAAAACCTTCAGATGTGCCTCAAACTGATCACCATGTTAACTCAAAGTCCTCCAGATTTAGTGCAAAAAATCCCGATCAAAGAGTTGGTTGAAACAGATAGTTGACTATGACTTCCTTGGTTCATACCAAATTCATTACTAGATCGGTTGAGATCCTCCTGTTGTGAGCAGGTAAGAGTCTTTGACCTGTCAATGTCCCTTCCTTTACTTTATCAATTGCACATTCCTCAGTTGTGTTATTGACACTGGTTTGTACTTTTACTTTCTTTGTACATGTCTACATCAGTTTTACCTTGGTCCTCAATTGATAGTTAAATCCTTCATTCCTTGACTATATACATTACCCAGTTGTTGATTCTTTGTGTACTAACTGATTTCTCTTGATTACAGTCTTTTCTTTCTTGCATGTTGTCACCGGTTGCCAAACCAACCTCTTCGCATACAGATCTCCTTAGATCTTAGGACTATAGAGAGATGACAAATCTCTATCCACTTTTGCCAATCAATGACAATATTGTTACCGATAGCAGGCTTACAGGTTACCATTTCTTTATGCCAACAATCTCCCCCTTTGGCATTGATGGAAAAACCTTGATGGGAAATCATATCATTATCATATCACCAATTTTCTATGCTTGCATCCTTGTATCACTGCTACTATCACTGCCAGTTTAACTACCAATTATTGCCAAACTCTCCCCCTTTTTTACAATAATGCCAAAGGCTAGTTTGAAGAGACTGCCTTTATCTAATATGCTCCCCCTATGAGCAACAATCCTTTTCATCAGTCCAAAAAAGATGAGGTGTAACCCTCTATTGAAGCATAATGAAATGATGATCTCCTTTGCAGGTTTACTAAAGATCATGAAGGGTATCACCCCTAGTTTACCTCTGAAATACTCAAAAGTACTCTTTGGTAATGGCTTTGTGGAGATATCATCAATTTGTCCCTTTGTGGGAACATACTCCAATCTCACCTCCTTGTCTTGTACCAATTCTCTCAAGTAATGATACTTGATGGAAATGTGCTTTATCTTAGAGTGCATGACAGGGTTCTTGGATATGTTAATTACATTGTTTCTATCACAATAGATACCTATCAGTTCAGGTATTTGTTCTTTGATTCCTTCCAGAAGTTGTTTGATCCAAATTACCTATGTGCAATTGATTGCTGCAACAACATATTCAACCTCTGCAGTAAATTGTGAAATGCAATTATATTTCTTACTTGTCCAAGAAATAATTCTCCCACCGAGAAAGAATGCACCACCACTTGTGCTCTTTCTGTCATCAATGTTACTAGCCCAGTCTGCATCAGTGTATACTTTTACTTTGAATCCTCCCTTGTGTGGAAACCACAAGCCATATTCCTCAGTTCCCTTTAGATATCTGAAGATTCTCTTCACTGCTATCAGATGTGTCTCTTTGGGATTAGCAGAGAATCTTGCCACTATGCCAACCGCATGTGCAATGTCCAGTCTACTGTGAACAACATACTATAATTTTCCTATCATGGACCGATACATTATTTCATTTGCTTCTTTTGCATCATCCTCCTTTGATAACTTGAGGTTAGTTATCATTGGGGTTCCAACCGGTTTAGATTCTTCAAGTCCAAAAGTCTTAAGAATTTCTTTTATATACTTGGACTGAGAGATAAAAATACCTTCTTTTAGCTAATGGACCTGTAGTCCAATGAAGAATTTTATGGTGCCTTTCATAGACATCTCAAATTCTTTCTTCATTTCTTCAGCAAAGGCTTTTCTCATCCTGTCATCTCCTCCAAAGATGATGTCATCCACAAAGATCTCAACAATCAAATTTCCATCTTTTCCAGTCTTGAGATACGTGTTGTTGTCCTTGATCCTTGTGAATCCTATGGTCAAAAGGTATGAATGCAATCTCTCATACCAAGCCCTTGGAGCTTTCTTAAGCCCACAAAGAGCCTTTTTCAGCTTACATGCCATACCACCATCTTATGCAGATGTGAAGCCTGCTGGTTGCTCAATGTAGACTTCCTCTTCCAGTATTTCATTAAGGAATGTAGACTTGACATCCATTTGATATACTTTAAATCTTTTGTGAGTAGCATAGGCAAGAAGAATTCTCAATCCTTCCAATCTAGCTACCGGTGCAAAAGTTTCTCCATAGTCCAGTCCAGCTTCCTAGGCATACCCTTTGCAGACCATTCTTGCCTTATTTCTTATTACTTTCCCTTCCTCATTCAGCTTATTCCTGTAGACCCACTTGGTCCTTATGACATTCTTGTCCTTTGGTCTTGGCACAAGCTCCCATGTGTCATTCTTCTCAATTTGCTCAATTTCTTCCTCCATGGCTTTGACCCAGTTTTCATCTTCTAGTGCTTCCCTTGTGGATTTAGGCTCTATATAGGAAAGTAAATAGATATTCTCTTTGGCCTTTTTCCTGGCTAAGACATTAGCAAATTTTCCACCAATAATGTTGTCAGTGGAATGATATGTGACATACCTTGGGAGAACCAGTCGTTGTTCCCAGTCAGGCTCTTCCGGTTGAGCAACTTCTTCACCATAGTTCTAAACATCTTCTTGTTCACCGTCCCGAGCTTTAGATACAGTCTCCTACACCAGATGTTTGTTCATATGGTGTTCTCTTTCATCTTCAGGTTCTTCTTCATTGAACTCAAAGGCATTTCCTTCAATTTGACCTTCAAGACTGTCATGATCATTATGACTGATCATCTTAATTGGTTCTGAATATTCATCAACTTTTACATTGATGCTTTCAATTATTTTGCATGTTGTCTTGTTCAGACACCAGTAGGCCTTACTTTTGGTAGAGTAACCGAAAAATGTTCCTTCACCACTTTTGGGATCAAACTTCCCAGACTACATATCTCTTTTGATGTAACATTCACTACCAAAGATTTTGAAGTAACCGACACTAGGAGTATGTTTGAACCATAATTCATAAGGAGTCTTACCGATTCCCTTTTTTACTTGAACTCAGTTAAGTGTGTAGACAACAGTGTTGATGGTTTCTCTCCAGAAGTGATGAGGAAGATCCTTTTGAATCAACAGGGTTCTAGCACATTCGATCAAAGTCTTGTTTCTTCTTTCTACTACTCCATTTTGCTGAGGAGTCCTTGGTGCAAATAGATGTCTCTTTATTCCATGTTCCTCACAATAGTGAGTGAACTCTTGAGATGTGTATTCACCTCCTTTGTCTAATCTTAGACACTTCAAGCTTTTATCGATTTCCTTTTCCATTCTAGCCTTGTAGATTTTGAACATGTGGAAGACCTCTGATTTCTCTCTAAGAAAGAGTGTCCACATCATTCTTGAGAAGTCATCTGCAAAGATCATGAAGTATCGGTCTCCATAATAGCTTTTTGTCTTCATTGGTCCATAGAAATCTGTGTGTACAATGTCTAGAAGATTTTCAGCAAAAAATGATTTAGTGTTGAAACTTGTTCTTGTAAGTTTTCCTAACTGACAATCTTTACAAAAATCACTGATAGGTTTTGTAATCTCAGGGAGTCCTCTAACTAATTTTTTTTTTACTCACCTTGACAATACTGTCAAAGTTTATGTGACAGAGTCTCTTGTACCATAACCAGATATTGTCTTCTTTGGAGATAAGATAGATTTTGCTTGATTCTCCTTTGAATGAAGCTATCAGACAAGCTCCTTCCATTGAGTCTAGGTAGAACAGATTACCTTTTCTCTGTCTACCGGTTGCAAAATGGGTTCCAGACTGATTTTTGACTATACAGGAACCTTGTCTGAATTCCAACAAGAATCTTTTGTTATTCAGTTGTGCAACACTCATTAAATTATAATTGATTCCTTCAACCTAGTACACATCTTCACAGAGAACACTGTTGCAAAATGCAATAGAACCTTTTCCTTTAATGGCACACTGAGCATTATTTCCAAATGTTACTAATCTACTGTCATTGAGCTCCAAGTTGATAAACTTGTTCTTATCACCGGTCATGTGGTGAGTCCAGCCATTGTCAATGATCCAGTCATCATGTTGATAAGATCTTGATATAAGTGTCATTTCACTTACCACTAGCCTCTCCTCTTTTATTGCAACAAATTCAATTTCTGGATCCTCAAAGGCTTCAGATTCATTATCTATGACTCCTTCCTCTACAAGATAGCATTCCTTCTTTGCTTTGCTTCTGAACCAGTCTCTCTTATCTTTATTATCATTATCTAGACATCTTGCACCAATATGTTCTATCTTGTTGCAAGAGAAGCATTTCAGAAGAAGCTTACCTTTGTACTTCCCTTTTCCTCTGGGGAATCTCCTAGCGATGAGTGCTTCAAACTCATCTTGCTCCATCTCTTCTAAGAGCAGATTCTCAACAAGATTACCAATCTTACTGGTAGAGAAGTTACTGGTTTCTCTTCCCTTTTTTGTGGAAGAGATATTGATAGAGGATTTAAATGCTACTTCCTAAATGGGTAAGCTATTATCAAAATTACTTAATTCAAAGGAAGCTAACTTACCAATTAAGGACTCTAGGGTGACTTGATCTTTGGTCACCGATCTGAGTTCTTGAATAGAAGAGATCTTGATGGCATACTGAGGTCTAAGAGTTCTCAGTATTTTGCTAACCACCTCCTCTTCACTAAGCTTTCCTCCAGTGCTTTTGATGGAGTTGATCACCTCTTTGATTCGGTTGTTGTATTGCTCAATGTCTTCTCCTTCATTCATCCTCATGTCATAATACTTTCCATTGAGGCTTTCAACCTTGGCTCTTTGAACATTTGGATCTACTCCATTAACTACTTACAACTTGGCCCACATTTTGAAGGCAAAATCAAGATGTTCTATCTCAGCATAGACATAATCAGGTAGTGTGTTAGCTATCATATTCATAGCAGTTGTGTGCTCAACCTTGATCTTCTGTTCATCAGGTGTTAGAAAGCTAGAGGGTTCAGTGTAATCAGTGGTTACATGATTCTAGTACTGATTTTCGGTGGTCTTCATATACAGTTTCATTCTGTTGCACCACAAAGTAAAGTTTTCTTTTGAAAACTTTGGTCCTTCCTTTCTCATCATCTTGCCTTTTTCTTTATGCTATTAAACAGTAAAGAAAATAAGACTTGGCTCTGATACCAATTGTCAGTCCCAACTGGTGCCAAGAGGGGAGGGGTGAATCAGCACCTCTAAAAATTTTCTCTTTAAATCTGGTGAAGTATACTTATAACTCTAAGCTAAACAAATTCAAGCATATAATAATAGTAAGCAAATAATCACAGAGAGACACTAGATTTATCATGTGGAAACCCGATTAGGGTGAAAACCATGGTGTGAGGAGACCTCACAAATTTTTTACTCTTCTAGAGTACGCCCTATTACGAGCCTTCCTAGTTAAAGGATTACAACACACTGTTAGATGCAACCCGGTTAAGGAATTTTTTACAATAATATCATTCAGTGCCTGCTTGGTCAAAGGACTTAGAACATCTTTGAAAGATGTCACCCGATTAAGAGATTTGATACAAGGGACTTGTTAGAGTCCACCCAAATACTGGGATTTAACTATTGTAATTGCTATAAAATAATAGAAGGATTGACCTTTTACAAGTGGTTTTGCATAGCCTGATAAAATCTTTGTTTGTGCTCAATTGAGAAGCATCACCAATCGTCGTAGGTGTGTCCTCTTCTACTTTTGTGCTTCTTTACACACTCTTCTTTCTCTCTTCTTCTCTTCTTAATTTTCCCTAGCTTCTTTTAGGCTTTCGGGATTACTCTTTTCTTTGGAAGAATGAAGGAAACTCATATTCTCAACAAGCAGAAGAATATATAGAGTTCTTGCCCTAATTTCACCTCTCATGCATGACCTGACTTCAGATCTCTTTCGGATACATCACTCTGTGAAGTATTAGTTTAAAAGGAAACATCTGATGCATGCGCTTGCTTTATCTGCTTTATGAAGAAAATAATAGATGTGTCCCAATAACCTTTTCTTCATAAGAGATAACTCTTCATTTTAAAGCCATAGATCCTAATTTTAAAACCTTCAGACATGCCTCAAACCGATCACCATGTTAACTCAAAGTCCAAATTTAGTGCAGAAAATCTTGGTTAAAGAGTTGCTTTAAACAGATAGTTGACTATGACTTCCTCGGTTCATATCGGAGTCATTACTAGATTGGTTGAGATCCTCATGTTGTGAACAGGTAAGAGTCTTTGACCTGTCACTATCCCTTCCTTTACTTTACTAGTCGCACATTCCTCGGTTGTGTTATTGACACCGGTTTGTACTTTTACTTTCTTTGTGCATGTCTACACCGGTTTTACCCTAGTCCTCGGTTGACAGTTAAATCCTTCATTCCTTGACTATATACATTACCCGGTTGTTGATTCTTTGTGTACTAACCGATTACTCTTGATTACAGTCTTTTCTTTCTTGCATGTTGTCACTTGTTGCCAAACCAACCTCTTTTCATACAAATCTCCTTAGATCTTAGGACTATAGAGAGATGAAAAATCTCTATCCACTTTTGCCAATCAATGGCAATACTATTACCAGTAGCAGGCTTACTGATTACCATTTCTTTGTGCCAACACCTCTATCTTTTCAAGTCTTTCCTTGACAACACACAAGTCTATTCTCCACACTAATCAATCCTTTAGAATCCTTCAACTCATCTCGGCTACCAGAACTCAGGTTTCTCCTACCGAGTGTTGTATCCAACAAAAGCATCAGGGAAAACTTCATGTCACTCTTCTCAATAGTAATTAAATTCTTGACACAGTAATGCATAGCTCCATAATCATACTACCAAGGTCTACCAAGCAATATGTGACAACTACTCATGTCCACATTATCACACAATACTTGATCCTTATACTAGTCAATCTGAAAATCAACAAGATATTGCTCCCTCACTTCTAGAGCATGAACATGTTGCAACCAACCAATCCTATAAGGATAAGGATGTCTCATTCTCTTCAAACCAAGTTTTTGAACCACCTCCTCAACTACAAGGTTATTAGTACTACCACTATCCGCAATCACATTACAAATTTTACCTCTTGACTTGCACCGAGTTCTGAACAAATTACTCCTCTGATAAGGTTTCACCTTAGTACCGAGCAATGTTCTTCGAACCGACAAGTTTTCTGATTTAGGTTCATCAAGAATGTTCTCATTCACCACATCATTCCTACTATTACCGAGCTTCTTATGCAAACATTCAAAAGATCTATGTCCTTCTTCACCACAATTATAACAAGTGCCTTTAAAGATAACCCTACCTGTCTTCTTTTTCGGGTCCATGGGTTTAGATTCATCTTCAACAGTCGGTTTATCCTTCACTGAGTGATCAAGCTTCTCCTTCCCTAAAGAATTACCATGTTGTCTCCTCTTCAAATTATCTTCTACCTTCAGGGCAAATTGATAAGTATCCTCAACCAAACCAATCTTCAGCATACCAAGCTCATCCCAAATATTGAATCTCAAACCATTCACATACTGAGCTACCTTTTCTTTGCCAAGTTCTCTGTGTCTAGACTGAATAGTCAACTTATAGAACTCCTTGGTATAGTCTTCCACAGTCAAATAATTTTGCTTTATATTTTGCAATCTCTTAAACAAGTCAATCTCATAGTCGGCAGGTATGAAGTTAGCTTTCAATTTAGTCACCATCAACCTCCACCGATTGATCTTCATTTCTCCTTCATCTTTTATATCTCTTTGCAATTCCTTCCACCAAAGAGTAGCATGGCCTTTCAACCTAGTCTATGCCAATCTTACTTTAAGAGGATCTTCAATTTCTTCAAGCTCAAAGAAATCTTCTAGCTCACCAATCCAATCAATCAATCATCAGGTCTCAAAGTACCAGAGAAAGTAGAAACTTCCATTCGGTAATTAGTACTTAATCGAGCTCCAAATCTATGCAACCGACCAATTATGTCTTCACTAGATATGTCCCTCTAGTCATCTCCACTAGATCCAGTAGCTTCAAAGTCTTCAGCAGCTTCCTCATAACCATCTTCAATACCAAGATTCCTCAGTATACTAGCAATAGCCCTCATGATCTCAGTGATCATGTCATTCTTCATCAGTTCCATCTCTGATCTGAAATCTACTTTAACCTTCTCTGTAATCTTCGATTCCACAGCATCACAGAGATCTACAATCACCTTAGGGTCTAATCTTCTCTGAGGCATCCTTCGAGATCTTCGAAAACTCAAAGCAACAAATCACTAACTCAAGGTCCTAGTGCAAACTACCTCAGCTCGATGATCGGTTTACACACTCAAAAAATTCAAGCTCTGATACCACCTGATGCAAGGCAGGAAAGGAGGATCCAAGAATGGGTAGTCCAAGTCTATACCATCAATAACAACAACAAAAACCACAGTGGAATACAACAAAATAATGCTTCAAATAGAATTTCATTCAACATGCCCAGCTCTAAGGCCTTCCGAGTTAGGGCCAAATACAATCACTTACAATAGTATTTCTGCAATCTCCTAGCTAGTCCAGCTCTGAAGCACACCAACAACTGGTGGAAACACTAAGGCAGATCTAAACTTGAGCTCGCAAGCCACCAAACAATCTCCTTGTCTCCAAGCATGAAAACCACTAGCTCTGCTATTACAATATCAGATAAACAATATGATCTTCAAGATCTCACAGGATCCAATTATTATCCTTGTCAATCTACTTCCCTGACTAACTCCACTTACTGCCCCCTAAAAAACTACCCAAACACTCTTTAAATACATTTCTTCAACCACAAGTTGGCTAGAAGAAACAATTAACTCCTAAGCCAAGTTGGCTTCTACAACAAACAAATATTAAATGCAACAATAGTCAGCTCTCAAATAGCCTTACAAATAATTAATTCTCCATGTCAGCCTCAAGATCCACATAGGAGAATACAACACAAGCTACCAACATTAAATACACCAAGTCGGCCAACCAAAACTCCAATAACTCTAGTAGGTCAACTAGAACTACCAAGCACCAATAAAACAACCGAGCACTACAAGCATCATCAAGTACATGTTCCACCGAGCGCCAGAGTTTTACTGAGTTCCTTCAGTGACCGAGCTTCTTCAATGACTAAGATCAGCAATTAAAGATGCAACCAAGCAACACATAACCACTTCAACACACCACCATGCAGATTTTCTGATCACCCTAGAATGCCCCTGCATCAGCAGTACAGGTGCATTTAGAGGCCCTGTCAAAGTTTCATAAAACATTACCTATAACAAGTTACCTATATGACTTGTTCCCAATAAGTCAACTTGTCCCTACCATTTTTCAATGAAATTTATGGAGAAAAAAGTTACAAGTCCTTATTTTCCAAATCTGAATGTTGGCAAGAGACACTGATATCAAGCTTGTATATTGTCATTGTTGGAAACCATACATGATTCATATGGTCACTTGTCTTATTTTGTGCATACCAAAGGTTAGACTACTAAATTGGCTAAGTATGGAAGAGCAGGGATAGTATACAAGATACAATATATGGATGGGTATAGAAATTTGACTTTGAGTTTTGAGTTGTACATCTAGGATAAGATCCTACAGGGTATATACTGTAATCGCCTAAAATTGGTCTAGTAGAACTTGAGCCCCTTTTTTTATCAAATTGCCTTGTATTAAATCCTCAATCTCAAAGGCATGTTTACTAGGCATAATTATGTAGATTAACCCTTAAAATCCCCTTTGCATAATTAAATCAAAATCTTGTATCAATCTTATACTATGGTCTAATTTCTAGAGCTTACATATTTATTTAATTTAAATAACCTTGCTTCTAATATAAAGTTTCTACACTTTATTAAAAGAACACATTCACATGAGTACACATACTTAATCTTGATTAATTAGCAATTAAAATGGATTTGTTCTTTCAAAATTGCTATTTTGTCCTATTCTACCTACCATTTTTCTTTTGCCTCTTCATCTCAACCACTCATTCTTTTGCCTTGTAATCTCCACCCTTTATTCTTGAGGCAATTCCTTTAAAAGGAAGTTCTTCCTTGGCTCAAGGGTTCCATCTTATCTTTTGGTGAATTTAGCTTTCTTGCATTCTAGCTTTCTTACATTCTTATAATAATATTGTTATTTGAATTCTTATCTTAGCTTTATTTCTAGCGTAATCTTGCATTGTTAATCTAGTTTCTTTTCTTGCATTGCTTCAATAGTATAGCTCTTGCATTCTCATTCTAGAATACTAGTTTCGCGCATACATTATTAGCTTAATCTTTCATTCTAGCTTGTTAATATTGCATTTTAGCTTCATCTGTAGCTTTGAATCTTCCATTTTGGAGTAGTCAAGTTGCTAATCCTTCATGCCAATTTGATGAGCATCATGAGAAAGATTAAACTCGCTTTAACTAGGAAGTTATAATATGCTTCTTGAGATTCATTCTTCATAGATTCTCTCAAGTGTAATGGTTTATAGAAGTGTGTCACACTTTGATCACACATATACTACCATATTTTGTCATCTCACTAGTTGATGATGTTAGATGATCAAGTTATGGAGTTTTGAGTGGTAGAAATTAGTATTCAGCAAAGAATAGTCATAGTCATCTAGTAGATCATTAAGCGATCTTAGAAGATCAATTAATTGATTGGTTTATCAATTTGTTTTGATTAAGCCAACATGGTAGAAGATATTTATGGTTTTATTCAAGGTTAGTATAAAGATTTGATAGTGGATTTGGTCAACACTTTGTGCATGCTACAATTTATGTTCTTGATGCCGACTGGTTGAGATATAGTTTTTCCAATTGGGTATATAAGATCAAGTTTTTATGATAGTGATGGTTAGATATGTTATGGTGAGATGTTGTATGAGCCAAGGATCGGTAATCAATGGTTTGATTGACAATTGAGAAAAAAAAAATTTATTCTACTTGCATGGAATTGTATTAGCATATGTGATGCTATCTTCAATTCACTATTTTGGATTGTAGTCCAAATCATTTTGTAAAGAAGTATGCTTTCCTAAGGGTTGTAGCCCTCATTTTTAATTTAGCAGTGAGATATAGGTTGAAAGCTTGAATGCATGTGCATTCCACACTTATTGTACTCAAACCATTAAAAGGGTTATCACTTCTATAGAGTAGTCATTTTTGGATTCCATCCCCACCATGGTTTTTCCCTTAACTGGGTTTCCATGCAAAAAATATGGTGTTATGATTCTATGAATGTTTGTTTTGTGTTTTAGTTATTTTATTTTGATTACATTTTATTTATGGATCAACAATTAGTTTAATAAGGTTAAAAGGATTATAACACTGATCCATCCCCTCTCAGTGTTCCCTAATATCAACAATTGGTATCAGATCTTTGTTCCTCGAAGGAAGTTTAACATCTTGAGGAAGATCCTAATGGCATATCCAATAGTTTCTAGTAGTGTTCAAAGGCATCTCTTGGTGGCACTTGAAATTCTTGTAAAATAAAAATGCTCATAACCTATAATTAGAAAAAAGACTCAAGGAAGCTAAAAACTTCATTGAGAATTTGAAGGAACAATTGAACAAATCTAGAGATAAGAGGAAATATGTTGAGAAGATAAAGAAGAAAGGAAGCATTGATGAGTCACAAGCCTTGAAGGGGAAATCAAATGAATGTGAACAGCTTGAAAAAGACAATGATAATTTGAAACATGAGATGGAAGCCATGGTAATGAAGATGACTAAGGAGATTGAAGCAAGGAAAAAGAATGAAGAACATCTCCTTGAAGGATAAGTCTAATGAATGTCGTCAACTGAATTGTGAGATTAGACAATTGTATCTTAATATTAATGAATCCATACATAATGAGAAAGATCTTGAAAGGGTTAAAGAAGTTCTTAGGAGTGATATTTTTGTATCTAATGAATTCAAAGAAAAATTCAAATCAATTTTAGCAAAGCTTGATGCATGGCTTGAGAGTCAAGGGTCAAAAGGAGATACATAAGGACTTGGTTTTAAAAAGGGAGAAAGCTTTGGATCTGGTCAGAACAACACCTTATCAAAAAATTAGATGGAGAAGCCTAAGAGTTCACCTATGAGGAAACCCAATGCACAAAACTTTAATGGGATATTCTTTTCATGTAAAAAATTTGGTCATAGAGAAAATTAGTGTAGAAACATACCTAATGCATGATTATTGACATAACCCCAGTTAAGGGATTTACCTCTACCCTAGTTAGCATATTTACCCTGTTAGGAGTAACCTTGTTTAAAGATTTCAAACCTAAGTTAAAGAGTCATCCTGAAAAAGGATTTACAATTCAAATCTATTAAAGTTTACCTGGTTACGGTATTTTCTTGCAGAAAATGTTAGGAATCAACAAGTACAATGATCTTAGTATAGCACTCCTTTTCTCATTCAGGTCCAATTAAGCACAAATATTGTTTCTTCTTGCAAACAATCTTCTCTCGTCACTTGACTACACCTTCACATCCATGAACTACAACTTCATAATTCACCAATTTACATATAAATATGTTTTCACTAACTAGGTGAGCCACTACCTTAAACATGGCCTAATACATTTAAATTGCATCATTTCAATTCATTCTCACTCGATCCTTGAACCCTAAAACATGTTACCAATTGTTAGTTATAATTGCAAGTCCATGTCACCCTTCAAATTGATCACAAATTCAATTTAAATCAAGAATAGTCAAACCTTTTGAATTCTTCAACATGCTTTCAACACTTGATTAAATCCGATCACCTCAAACAATGTAACATCAAATCTTCATTACAAATCTATTATGTACCATCACCTTTTCATCTGGATCATGAAAAACATTTACCGCAACTGACCGCATCATCACCGCTCATTGATATAACATCAATTGTTCAAACCTATTCAAAAATTCTTCTATCTATCACAGAGTGATCTTCTGTCACCTAAAACCATGCCTTATAATACTCTAATCCTGTAGTGATCGTAACCCCAATCACATAGCTTAGTCAAGCTACACATACCATGACCACAATGGTTGAATCATACTAATTTGATAGAACAATCAAATCATTCACTATTGTCATTGTCTTCCATGTTTCTCTTTAATACATCATAACTCTCTCCATACTTATTGCCAACCTCTATGATTCATTATACAACATCTAGAATCTTCTCCAAGTCTTACATAAGAACCACACACTCCAATTCCTTCACAACTCACCACACATTGGATTCAGTAGCTCAAACACTTATCAACTCATTGTCAACCAACACATCACTAAGTTGACATTAATGATAACACAATAACTTATCTCCTTGTCATCAAACCTGTACCACAACATTCTCAACAATCTCTATAACATCTTTGCATTAGTTATGCCAACAATCTCCCCCTTTGGAATTGATGGTAACACCACATTGATTTGATAATAACAACTCCCCCTTAGTCGGTGCCCTTCCTAGTCTTCTCCCCCTTAGTTGATGCTCTTCTTGATCTTCTCCTTCAAACTCATATTTTTCTCTTCCCCCCATGTTCCTTCATCTGATCCTTCTGCTACTATTCTCCCAAATACTTGACTTATTTTCTCTTCTCCCCCTTTGACAATAATGCCAAAGGAAACATCTAGGTCACCTACTGCTGCAACATCTTCCTTTATCTCTAGCTGCTCCCCCTAAGGAGTAGTCCATTTTACATTAACCCATAGTGAAAAATATTCAATGAGTCCACTGGATTGATGCTTACAAAAACATTTTAATGTCGTTCAAGTAGAGGACTAACCCCTAACTTGCCTCTCAAATAGTCAAAAGTATCTTTAGGTAACGGCTTAGTGAATATATATTCTAGATGCTCCTTGGTTGGCACACATACCAACTTGACTACCTTTTCCTACACTTTCTCTCTTAAGAAGTGATACTTGATGCAATATTTTTAGTCTTAGAATGCATCACCGGGTTTTCTAAAATTTTAATTGCACTTGTATTATCACAAAATATGTTCACTAATTTAGTTACCTTCTCTTTGATGCCTTTTAGGATCTGCTTCATCCATACAATTTGAGTACAATTAATAGTTGATGCTACATACTCATCTTTTACAAGTGATTGGGAGATACATTTTTTCTTCTTACTTGTCCAAGACACAAGTCTTCCTCCTAGAAATAATGCTCCTCCACTTGTGCTCTTGTTATCATCAATGTTTCCTACCCAATCTACATCAATAAAAAAACTCAAAGATAAATCACCTTTGTGAGCTTACCAAAGACCATAGTCTCCTATCCCTTTCAACTACCTAGATATCCTCTTCACTTCTACCATGTGAGATTCTTTAGAATTAACTTGAAATCTAGCCACAATCCCAATTGCTTGTGCAATGTTTGGTCTACTATTAACAACATAATGCAACTTACCAATCATGGATCTATATAGAGTTGCATCCACTGCACTTGACTCATCATCCTTGGACAATTTGTATCCGATCACCATGCAAGTACAAACCAATTCAAAATCTTCCATTCCAAATGTTTTGAGCACTTCCTTTATGTACTTGGACTAACTGATATAGATATTATCCTTGATTTGTGTAATTTTCAATCTAATAAAGAACTTAATTTCTCCTATCATTGAAATCTCATACTCCTTCTTCATCTCCTCAGAAAATGTTAAACTCATTTCATAATTTCCTTCAAAGATTAAGTCATCCACAAACACTTTATCTAATAGTATCTTATCACCTTCAACTTTCAAGTACACATCGCTATCTTCACTTGTTCTTTTGAAATCAATATTTATGAGATAAGAGTGTAATCTTTCATACCATGCTCTAGGTTCTTGTTTCAGTCCATACAATTCCTTTTGCAGATTGCACACCATCTCCTTATCATTTCTCAATGAAAGCCCATTTGGTTTCTCTATGTAAACCTCATCTTCAAGACTCCCATTTAGAAAAGTAGATTTGACATCCAATTAAAAAACTTTAAACTTGTTAGAGGCAGCATAAGCAAGTAAAATTATTACCCCTTCAAGTCTTTCCATAGGAGAAAATGTCTCTCCATAGTCCAATCCTTCCTCTTGTCCATAGCCCTTGCACATAATTCTTTCCTTATTACAAACCACTTCTCCATCTTCATTCAATTTGTTCCTAAAAACCCACTTTGTATTAATCACATTATTTTCTTTTGGTCTAGGAACAAGTGTCCATGTATCATTATTCTCAATCTGATCAAGTTCCTCTTCCATGGATTTTTTCCAATCCTCATTCTTCTAGGATTCGTTCATAGTTTTAGGCTCAAACTTTGAGATTGGTCATGTACTTTGTCACATTTTTATCTCCTATGATCTGATCAACAAAGTGATTCATCTTCACATACCTTGGAATAACTAGTTCAGGTCTAGGTTCTTATTCTTCATGTTCTACCGGTCGAACCACTTCTTCCTCATTGTTATGTTCAATTGTCTTTTTCTCTCGCAGTTGCACATAAACAAATTCCTGATCATTTTATGGGTCTTTCTTGCTTGATTCATCAGATTTCTCTAGATATTCATCTACCTTTGCATTTGCACTTTCAATCATCTTGTTAGTCCTTTTATTAAAATATTTATAAGACTTGAATAATTTCATCACTCTTAGGATCAAACTTTCCAGTGAAATCATCTCTCTTGATATAACATTTGCTACCAAAAATTTGGAAATGCTTAACACTAGGTGAATGACCATACCATAATTCATAAGGTGTCTTACTGATTCCTTTCTTCACTTGTACCTCATTTAATGTATACACTACAGTGCTAATGGATTCTCTCCAATATGACTTAGGTACATAACCTTGAATGATCATTTCCTTGGCAACATCAAATATAAGTTTTTTCATCCTTTCAACAACACCATTCTGTTGTGGAGTTATAGGTGCAGATATATGCCTTTTAATTCCATTCTCCTCAAAGTATTGAAAAAACTCTAATGAAGTAAACTCTCCTCCTCTATCTAATCTTAAGCACTTCAATATGTTACATGTTTCTTTCTCAACAAGTGCTTTGAAATCTTTTAACTTGTAGAAAGGTTCAGATTCAACCTTCAATAAATTCACCCACATAATCCATGAGTAGTCATCAGTAAACAATATGAAATATTTATCATCATGATAACTTATAGTCCTCATAGGACCACACAAATCAATATGCACTAAATCTAACATATTCTTAGATGAAAAAGAATTTCTACTAAAAGTAGAACTAACTAACTTACCCAACTGACATTCCTTACCCATCATGTTGTCTGGTTTAACTTATTATGGTAGTCCTCTAACTGTATTCAACTTACTGACTTTGACCAAACTACCAAAGTTCACAAGACGGAACCTTCTATGCCACAACCAACTATTCTCAACCCTAGCAACCAAAAAACTATTTATAGTGTTGTTCAGATAGATTAAATTACCTCTAGTATGCTTATGGGTAGCAATCAGATGACTTGATCTTCCAAGTATCCTACATACACCTCTTTTGAACTCAAGACAGTAACATTTATCATTCAACTAACCCACACCCAATAAGTTATGTGTTAGACCTTCTACAAAATAGAAATCATCATCATTACTCTTTTCATTTAAGGAGATTGAACCTTTTCCTTAACCAAGCAGGCTGTATTGTTACCAAATCTGACCACGCCACCATCAAATTCTTCAAGCTTGATGAACTTACTTGTATCACTGGCCATGTGATGAGAACAACCATTGTTAATGACCCACTCATTGGCTTGATCCATGTGAGAGACAAAGGCCCTTTCACCTCTTGAGGTATCTTTTTTCACTACAACAAACACTATCTCTTCATCTTCATTATCTTCATATTCTTCATTAGTCACACCTTCATCTACTGCAACATAACATTGTTTCTTTCCTTTTCCTTTGAATCTGTTGATCTTCTCTTTTTGTTCACTATTAGGAAACCTAGAAACAATATGTACCATCTTATTGCATGAGAAACACTTCAAAGGTAGCTTGTATTTATACTTATCAGTACCTCTAGGTAGTCTCCTTGCAAGTAATACTTCAAGTTCCTCTTTCTTCCTCTCTTCATCCAAGATAGATTCAAATTCTATGGAATAACTTGATATGCAGGAAGATTCATGACTTATCTATTTTCCCTTCTTCTCTGATGCTAATGAAAAAGAGGCCTTCAAATCTTCTTCAACTTTAGGAATACTATTATCAAAGTTTCTTAACTCAAAAGTAGTAAGCTTACTAATCAAACCATCAATAGAGAAATTATCTATTATTCTCAACTCATGAATAGAAGAAACTCTAATGGCATAAGCAAGCATAAAACTCAAAATTTTACTTACCACATCTTCTTCTTCAATGGTACCACCGACACTCTTGATAGCACCAACAACTTCTTTTATCCTTTAAACATATTGAGCAATGTTTTCTCCTTCAACATTTTCATGTCATCATATTTTCCCTTTAGACTATCTACCCTAGCTTTTTGCACATGTTTTTCTCCACCATAGATTAGTTCAAGTTTTTCCTAAACCTCATGAGTAGTCTCTAAACCATGTACATCAATATATTCAGTGTCAAATAAAGTACTTACTATAGACTCCAATGCTTTCATATTCTCCTATTGCTCCTTCAATTGATCTGCAGTAAGAGTCCTAGCAGGAACAACATATTTGGTTACAACATGATTCTATAATTGTGGCCACATACCTTTTAGATAGATCTTCATCTGGTCACTCCATATTATGTAGTTATCTCTTGTAAACTTAGGACCTTCCTTCTTCGTCATTGGATCTTCTCCTCAAGCTATTAATCTTACCACAAAGAGGATCAAGAGCTCTTATACCAATAGTTAATACTATAAGGTCCAAGATTACTGAGAGTGGGGGCTGAATCAGTAATCTATCAGATCTAAAACTTTTCACAATTATTTCATCAGGATAAACCTCATTCATTAATTTTAAACTTTATGTATGCAATAAACAAAGTAACCATCCAAAACATGTTACAAAGTGACACCAAAATTGTATCATGGAAACCCTGATTAAGGGTGAAAATCATAGTGGGATTTAATATCTACTAATAATGTGCACTCTTCTTAAATGTACCTTGTTAAAGGCCTAACCTTGTTAGGAGCAGACCCTATAAGGATTCACTTAGTTAAGGGATTTACATCTAGCCCTATTAGGAGTAACCTTGTTAAATGATTTCAAACACTAGTTAAAGAGCCATCCTGTTAAAGAATTTACAAATCAGACCTATTAAATTCTAACCAGTTAAGAGATTTTCTTGCAAAAACTGTTAGGAATCAATAGGTACAATGATTTGGGTATATTACTCCTCTTCTTGTTCATATCCAATTAAGCACAAACACTTTTTCTTCTTGCAGACAATCTTCAGTTTTCACTTGACTGCACCTTCGCATCCATAATCTACAATTTCATAATTCACAATTTCAATTCCATGTCAGCTTTGAAATCCATTGCATATTCGATTTAAATCAAGAATAGTAAAACCTTTTGACTTCTGCAACATGATTTCAACACTTGACTAAATGCTATCACCTCAAACAATGTAACATCAAATCATCATTACAATTTTTTATGCCCCATCACCTTTCCACCTGGATCATGAAAAACATTTACCGCAATTGACCACATCTTCACCTCTCACTAATGTAACATCAATTGTTCAAACATTTTTCTATCTATCACAAAGTGACCCTCTGTCACTTGAAACCATACCTTGCGGTACTCTAATCTTGTAGCCATCATAACAAAAATCTCATATCCTATTCAAGATACACATACCATAACCACAATGCTTGAATCTATATTGACTTGATAGAACAATCAAATCATTCACTATATGGCACAATCTATTATCCTATCTACCCTATTTCTCTTCAATCGATCATAACTCTCTCCATACTTTTTTTCAGCCTATACAATTCAACATACAACATCTAGAATCATCTCTAAGTCTCTCATAAGTGTTACTATAACTGATGGTGATGATGATGAAGACCGATAGTGATCATAGGTATACAAGATTGTAGAAGGATTAGATCAGTTATTATCTTGTCATTGATGTCAAGTTATTGATTTCTGGTTTATATTGAGTTGTCATATCATTTGGAGTATGAAATAAGTTGAGTGAGTTAAGGAAGAAAAGGAAGTGAAATGTTGTGAAGTTGAAGAACTTAATTGGGCAACTAATACAAATCAAACAATGATAAGGTTATGTTGATATAATTGTTTTCAACTAAACATTTGATTATATCAAGTTGGTAGAGAAGATTGGTTAAGTCGGTAAACAAAATAGTTTGGTTACCGAGTAGGAAGAAGTCATTCAGTAAAAGGAAAGTAAATTTTAGTAAAGAGTAAGGAAGTCAAGACATCGAGTACAAGGTTTCAGTTACCGAGTAAAACAAATAGAATTTTGGTTGAAAAAAATGGAGTTAGCCACCGAGAAAGGAACATAAATAAAATACAAGGATCAAAATGATATTTAATGATGAGCTACAATGATTTGGAAGATTCTAAGGATGAAGAAGAGTTAGTTAAAGAGATCTACGATCAGAAAAAATCAAGGTGATGATCTATGGTATAGATCTAAGCGGAAAAAAGTGAAGGTACAAGTTCTAATGAAATTTCAAGTTCCAAGGTAATGATAAAACATTTTACCGAGTTCTAAATTCATTAAATTAGTTTATGAGGATGATTAGATGGTTGAGATTAATCAAAGGAAAATTTAATAAAGGAGATTAAGAGGAAAAATAAAGTCTATATAAAGGATGAAATTGTATGAAAAAAAAGTTGGCAAGTTGATGTAGTGAAGAAGAAAAAGGTTGAAATTTGAGTCTACAAGCTGAATTTGATGAAGTGTTGAAGCTAGTGGAAAGTAAAGGAATGAAGTGAAGACAAAGAGCACACAAGGGATCTGATTAAGAAAGAGGTAGTTGCAGATTTACAGATTAATCTATATATTGTTGCTTATTATCATTTATAGAAGAAAAATCTCTTAACTATGTGGACTTAACAGTCTTATTGTAAATCCTTGAGAGATGTGACATTCTAGAAGAGTGTTTGAAGACCTTTAACTAGGTCACTCCTAATAGGGTGAAGATCCTAACAGATCTAAGACAAATCCCCTAATAGGGTCACATTTAACAATGTGCATTGTAATCTTTAACAAGATTGGATTTTAATAGAGCATACTTCAAAAGAGTATTTCTTTATTGGGTGACAATTCCCACAGTGGTTTTTCCAAAATTGGGCTTCCACATTAAATATTGGTGTTATATGTGTTGAATGTTTATTGTGAATGTTATTTTTTATTGATAAAGTTCATTTATTGTTATTGATTAATATTGAAGTTTTTCTGACCGAGTTGACACCTAGTTGAATCAAAGAAAGTTTTTAAAGTTTTAATAGCTAAGGTTTTCTGATTCATCCCCCCTCTCTGTAATCCAATAATTGGTATCAGAGCTAAGTTCTCTAAAGGGATAAGTTTGAAAGACTTGAGTAAAAGATCCAAAGATGTATAGGAGATAAGTACCAAAGTTAAACAAGGAGAGTTTCTCTACATTGCAAAGAAGGATGAGGTTATACCTATCTGGAATTGGAGATACTACACTCAACCATTTGGATAATGAATACACACCACCACCTCATGGACCTATGACACTTGATCAGATGAGAAAAAAGGAAGAACACAACTGAATAATGATTAAAATTGCTTCCTCCCTAACTAATGTTGAGTTAAATGACATAAAGGACTATAATACAAAAAAAGAGATGTGGGATAAACTTACACTTGTTTATGGAGGTGATTTGCATGTACAGAAAGAAAAGGTTGATAGTCTAAGTGGAAAATTTGATGAGATGAGAATGAAAGAAGAAGAAAACATTGCACAATATAGTTTTAGAAATAAGGAAGTAGTTAGTGTATCAAAGGTGTTGGTGGAACATTAAATGGAGAAGTGGTAATCAATCTTCTTAGAACTCTTTCACCTAAATATGTTATTCAAGTATCTTCTATTCAGGAATTGAGATCCATACCTAATAATATTATTACTCTTGATTCTTTGATCGGTAAGATGACTGCATTTCAGCTTAGTAATTTGGGTAATAGTTTACCGAAGATTGAAATAACTTTTAAATCATCTTTGAGCATTGGTAGTTCAAGAAGAGAAAGAGAGAATCATTATAGTTTAGGTGCAATTGACTATGATAGTATACTAAACAAGGAAAAAGAAAAAGAAGAATTGGAACCACTGTTGGCAAAGAGACTACCGAGAGGAAAAGGAAAGTATAAAGGTAAACTGCCTCTAAAATGTTTTAGTTGCAACAAAATTGGTCGCATTGCATCTAGGTGTCTTAATAGTGACATGAATGATAAAAGGGACAAGAAGGAGAACTGATACCAAAGGTTTAGAGACTTCAAGGATAAAGGAAATAAATCATGCTACATAGCTGAGGAAGGAATAACCAATGAATAATCTGATGACACAGAAGAAACTGAGCAAGTGGTCTATGTTGCTATGAAGGATGATTCAGAAGAAGAAAGGTATGAAGATGAAAAAACCACTATTTCTCAAGTTAGCAAAACTGACCCATGGATAATTGATAGTGGTTGTTCACATCATATGACTAGTGACATTGATAACTTTGAAAACTTAGAAGAATATGATGGAGGATTTGTTAGATTTGGGAATGATGCTCCATGTTTTGTAAGAGGAAATGGATCCATTATGATAGATGAAAAGATCAAATGTAATAATTCTTATTGGGTTCAAGGACTAAAGTACAACATTTTTAGTGTTGCAAAATTGAATAACACTAGTCACCGACTAGAGTTTCATAACAGAAAAGTCAAGATCTATGATGCTACTAGAGATTTGATTGGGACCGGTGAACAATCTAAAGGTAACTTATTCTACCTTGATATTGCTACAAAAAGTTTCTTGTTTGTTAAAGTTGAGGATGTATGGTTATGACAAAAGATTTTTTCATGTGAATTTTGACAACTTAATTAAGGTGAGAAAAAAGAATAGAGTCAGAGGCTTACCAAAATTGAGCAAGCCTGATAAAGTTATGTGTAAGGAATGTCCGATAAGTAAGATGAAAAAATAAAGTTTCTCAATCAAGTCTTACCCATCTCATGGTATATTGGAATTAGTTCATACTGATCTATGTGGCTCCATGAGAATACAAAGTTATTATGTTGATCAGTATTTCATTTTGTTTTTTGATGACTACTCAAGGATGATGTCTGTAATGTTTCTAAAAGAAAAGTATGATGCGTTCCAAATGTTTAAATGGCACAACAAAAGAGTTGAGAAGGAAATGGGTAAGCACCTGAAATGTTTAAGATCAAATAGAGGAGGTGAATTTATCTCTGATAAATTTACTGTCTTCTACAATGAGAATGGAATCAAAAAATAAGTCTTTGCGCTAAGAACTCCACAACAAAATGACATAGTTGAAAGAAGGAACAAATCAATAGTAAATTGTACCAGAACATTTCTAATTGAGAAAGAAGTTGCACAAACATTCTGGAGAGAAGCCATTAGTACTTCTCTTTACACCCTCAACTGAGTACAACTAAAGAAAGGTACAAATAAAACTCATGAACTCTAGTATGGGTATACACCTAATGTTAGCTACTTTAAAAAATTTGGAAGTAGGTGTTGTTGGTAATTTGGCTAAGTAGGATATCACAATGTTGTCATTATGGAAACATATATTCACCATGGAGATCGCATAATAGTTGGAAGAAGTCTTGCATGAGCGCACTAGAAAATTATCTAAGTACAACAATGTTTACTAGCCTAATCGGAGATAGTTTGGATTTTCGATGTTCACAGAAGAAGGTTCAATGCATATGCACTTGAACATGGACAATTCTATGTATATCAAAGTCACATATGAGAGCGCAAGTCTATACAGCATGTACGAGAGAAGATTTTAAAGAATTAAAGAGACGATGTTGAGCCGACCTGAACAAAGCAGAAGACAGAATGTGATCATATTAAGTTAAGGGATTATTTTTCTTATCAAAATAATGACTTAATCATGTAGGGATGACATCCTAGATGTTAACCCTAAGGCAGCATGAATTGGTTTTATATTTTGAGAAGAGTTATGTATTGTAAGCCGACTGGAAGTTATTAATTGTAATAACTTGTATATAAGAATTATGTAATGTGAAATGTACACATGATACATATAGCAAATGTAATAAGAAAAGTATGATGCGAACTTGTATATTGTAAGAAGGATAGCAAGTAAAATTTGTATATGAAAGCAAAGAGCCTACAAAGCTAAATCAAAATAGGAAAGCTATCCGGTAGCAGTAAAAGATTATGTACTTTACCTTTGTATTTGAAGATATCATTGTATATTGCATGTTTGGGCAGTGAGCTCATCTTGCAAGCATTCTATTTTGTAATAGAAACTCCTAACAGGGTTGAGGCTTCTAACAAGGCCTAGAGTCCTTTAACTAGGATAGAGACACTATATGTATGTAATAGACTCCTAACAGGGTCAACATCCTTAACCAGATACTTTTGATTAGTGGATCAGTTATGGGTATCATCCCCTACCAGGGTTTTCCCTTGGCCAAGGTTTCCTCGAGAACAAACATGGCGTTATGAGTTCATTTGGTTTATTTCTATGCTTGTTATTCAATTTACTTAATTTAGTTTCTTATGCAAGCTTCAAGTTAATTTTTTATATCCATAATTGGGCAAAAGTAAAAGTTTGTGAAATACTAATTCACCCCCCCCCCCCCCCCCTCTCAGTATTTCCTATTTCTAACAGGTGTTACATTCTGAAAGATACTAGGAATGGAAAGTTTGATTCGAAAGTAGATGAAGGTATATTCCTAAGATACTCCACAATGAGAAAAGCTTATAAATGTCTGAATAAGGCTACTAACAAAATTGTGGAAAGTACAAATATAAGAATTGATGAGTTTGCAGAAAGAAATGAAGAAGATAGAAAAAAAGAACTGGAAGATAATCAAAAATTTGTATATGTACAGGAAGGAGTTTCTGGTACTCTACCCAAACTGCAAGAAGAAACCGAGGGACTAGTTGATCCTCCACCGAGAGATGAAAATATTGAAAATGAAGGACTGCCACAGTCTACTGAGCCTATTTTAAAAAATATGTGAGAAGACACCACTCACCGAGATAAATTATAAGAGACATGAATGTAGGAGTCATGAAAAGAAGTAAGTGGAGATAAAATACATGTTTGATTTCTAAATTTGAGCCAAGAATAGTCAAGGATGCACTTGAAAATGAAGATTGGGTTAATGCAATGAAAGAAGAGATTGATCAGATTGAAAAAAAAATACTCAGTCACTGATACTGAAACCTAAGGACAAGAATGTTATTGGTACAAAGTGGATTTTAAGGAATAAACTAAATGAAAATGGAGATGTGATAAGGAATAAAGCAAGATTGGTTTGCAAAGGGTATGCACAAGAAGAAGATATTGACTATGGTGAGACATTTTCCCATGTTTCTAGATTAGAAGGTGTGAGAATTTTACTTGCATATGCTTCTTATAAAGGTTTCAAGGTTTATCAAATGAATGTTAAGTCAACATGTCTGAATGGAATTCTTGAAGAAGTTTACATTGAAAAGGCTGAAGGTTTTGTTGAGAATACTAATAAAGACATGGTATGTAAACTACACAAGGCACTATATGGTTTGAAGCAAGCACCTTGAGCATGGTATGAAAGGTTACATTCATATTTGATCAAAGATTGAATTTCAAAAAATAAGTGACAACAATAATTTATATCTGAAATGTGATAATAATGATAAAATTTTGATTGTTAAAATATTTGTTATTCCTAACCGGTTATTGAAAGGGGGGCTGAATCAGTAAATACCATTTCTATTGCAATTTAAAACTTGTATAAAGATTCTTGCAAGATAAGTAGAATGTAAACAATCATCCACAAGCATAAATAGAAATAGTCAGATCAACACATCATGTATACGTGGAAACCCTTGGTTAGAAGAAAAAAACCATGGTGAGATAGAGCTCACAACTTCACTACTACAATAATAAAGATGCCACGTTAGGAGCTTACAAAGCACTTGCAAGAGTGCTACCCAGTTAAGGGATTTGGTAAAAGATCGGTTAAGACCTTGACTCTATTAGGCGCCACCTTGTTAGAGGACTTTCAATATCAACAAAGATGTTACCCGGTTAAAGTAATTTTACAAAGAACCTATTAGGGTTCACCTTGATAGAGGGATTTCAATATGCTTTCACAATACAAAAGCAATGATCTTAACTTGACACTTTATGTCTAATTAGATTATACATGTTGATCTTTCCTGATCTTGCCTATATGTTGATCTTTCTGCCTTTCACCTTTGTTAATCTAGCACTTCTCTCATAAGGTATCTCTCTTTTACTCTATATATTTAATAACTATCAACAACAACTTTTCTTGCATCCTATGACTTGTATTTATACAAAAGTTCATTTCAATGAAACCTTTAACTCATAAAACCACTAGGTTGTAAACTCGTCCGTAAATCATGCAACAAAACAAAAAACTTTGTGTTCTGATCTTGAGTTTACCTTGAAACATCCATGTAGAAATACAACTAACTCCTATTAAAAAGATAACTTCAATTCTAAACGGTGGATGCTCCACATATTTTGGTTTTAACTTAAACATCTCTGCATTTACTGGTGTAGATAGATATTTTGTTGATTGCTATCAATCTCCATCCCTGTATGCAATATAAGACCGGTACAATGCACTCTATTCAGTCTATTGGTGCATCTCCTATGTTTCTTCTACTGGTGCATATCCTCTATTATAGTCTACCAATGCATATAAACTAATATGAGTGATGAGTGATCTTTTGGTGTACCTATACTAGTGGGAATGGTGTTTGCATCTAACTTCACTAATGACAACTTAAATGTGCTAACAATCTTCCCCTTTGTCATTGGTGGAAAAACCATTGCTCACTAACCATTACTCATTAATACCTTGGCCTATATACTTATGTTCCTCTAGTTGCATAATTCCCCTATTTAAGTGCTTTAGCTCTTCTATTCTGACCTCTTGACCGTTCTTCTCTGAAGTCTTTGACCTCTTGAACCTTCTCTTCCTTGTCAAAAGCTTCTTCTTCCCTTTTTTTCCTCCATAAGACAAAGGGTTATGCTTCACTTAAGATTTTGCATTTGTAGCTTTGTGAAGATATCCTTGTATATGTTCTTTGTTGAATGAAGAAATGGGTTCCATTGACCAGTAACATATTCAATATTTTCTTGTGTTGCTTTTAGAGAGACAATAATGTTCTTCGTGTCCTCCACAGTCTTGTAGTCCGCTTCACCAATCAGATTCTCAACATCTTTGGCAGTCTTTTGCATTTAGTCAAATGTGGGTGCCAAAAATAATTAGAATCCAATTATGTCTTGGATTCTTTTGGTCTTCTCTTTAGATGCCTTTCTCAAGATAAGAGTTAGGCTTGTCTTTTCCCTGTTGAAAGCTATTGCAGACTTGTTCTTTATGTCAAACTGGGATGAAAATGCTCTTATGTCTTCTGAAGTCTTTGTTAACTTCTCAGTGAGATCTTGAATAAAAGTATCAAAATTTGAAGTTCTGGACATCAAACTTCCTGCAACTTGAATCTATTGTTGAAGTACCCTTAGATTGGTAGATAGTGTGACCTTTATTTCCTCAACCTGTTTGTGGAGAATTTATATTCTCTTCTTCTCATAATGATCAATTTCCACTGTCTCTAGATCAGTTAGATCCTCTCTAATTGCGTGTGCTAATATTTCCAATTGATCTATTACAGGTTCATCTTCATTGATGTTAGCATCAAGTATAAAGTTGCTTGGGATGTTTTTGACACTTGTTAGAATGAAGTCATGTTTCCTTTTTGTTAGCTCCTTTAGCTTCCTTGTTGACATTTTGTTGATGTCAACCACAGTTTCAGTAGCCTTGCTTCATTTTGCTTCATTATCTACTACAAAAGATAGCTTCCTCTTGGATGAGGATGATCTTGGAACATCTACCTGTTCCTTGTGTGTAGGGTCCTGTATCGGTAGTGCTTGCTCAATGTGTACAGGCAAATCTTGTTCCTATTCAATCCATTGTTCTTGTTTGTTTTCACCATTTCCCAGTTGGGCTAACTCTTCTGGTAATGCCACATTTTCCAGTTGTGCCTCCTCTTCTGGTAGGTCTTAAGTTGTTGGTACTTCTTCCTCATTCTGTGCTTCCACTTCTAGTTGCACTTCAACTTCTGGTTGAGAATTCTCTTCTTGTGGAAATTGCTCTTCCGGTGGGACTTCTTCCTAGTGCTGCTCTTCATCTGTATGCAGATCTCCCATAATAATTTCTTCTTCAACACATGTAGTGTTGTCAGTGGTCATCTTGATTGATGACTCTCCTAGATTCACCTGTTCACTAGATGTGAACTATTCTGTATGACTATTCTCCTCACCGGTTGTAGGTTCTTCACGAGAAGTGAATTGAACCAGTGGTGCTTGTGTTGTTTGAGTTGGATCATGTGGACATGTTCCCTCAAGAGCATTAAAGTCATACTGATTCTAGAAATCTAAAGTCTCTTTATAGAGTTCTTTTTCATATCCGTTGAGTATCTTGGCAACTCTATACTTGGTATCCAAGTTCATTGATGCTTCCTCTAGTAGAATCTTGATTCTCTCTTCACTTAGACCAGGTCTGACCTTAGACAATATCTCCTTATTGATTATAGTGTTGATGCCTAGACCAGTTCTCCATTTGGTCATTAGCCTAGAATTGAATTCAGGGGGACACTTGGACCTATAGTCCCTTGGAGTTCTGTTGTAATCCATAAAAGTTTCTACTATAACTACTATGACTAATTTCTTATCCTCTTCTCCTAGCATACTATACCATCTAGTGACGTTATCTACTTCTCCAAAATCCATCACCTCATCAACTATTTCATTAACAGTCATAGTATGAGTCTTACTTTTATCCGGAGAGATAAGAACGGTTGGGCAAGCTGGATCATTGCCTTTATCATCAGGGATGTCGACGATGACCAATCTAGTAGGAATCTTCTCTTTGACCAGTACTTCTGCTCCAAGTACTCCTTTTCCTTTTCTAGTATCGATGATCGGTGGCTCAGTTTTCCTTTGGTGTGCTTCTTCTTTTTTCTAGGTCTAAAGGAGTTTGGTCCATATTGCTACTCCTTCCTCATGAAACTTCTTAGCTTGTCCAATAAGCATTAGACCGATCCTCTTCTTTGTCAAGAAATTTTGCAGATGCAGTTCGGCTTGGTAGGTGGCCTCTTCCAGAGTAAGATGGTTCTAGACCTCAAGCAGGGCTTGAATCCTCAGCTCATTTTCTCTGTCCATTAAAGCTTTCCACTTGGCTTCAAGAGTTTCTTGGAGATCATCAGGTACAACCTTATGAAGTTCAGCAGGAGAGAGGTTCAATTTATAGATACAATGAACTATTGCTTCCTCTATTTTTCTCCTATCTTCTTCATTTGTCAATTGATATCTTCTGTTGACAACACCCATTCCACCAGATTCTTTCAATCCTGCCACAAATTCATCAATTGTGGGATTTCTCCTTCTTGGTGGATCCTCCTTCACCAGTTTGCCAGATGTCCTCTTTCTGACAAGAGGAACTATTTCTTCAGTCTTTGTTTCATCTTGTTCTTCCCCTTGGGTACTGGGTACCGGTTGACCTCTTCTCTTTTGAGCCTTGGGTTGTTCTATCATTGGCTTCTTCCTCAGTGTGGGGGTCCTTTTCGTATAGACATTCTTGATTGGTTCTCTTTTATTTAGATTATCTTGGATCTCTTCATAGGTACCAAACCGGTAAGCAGAGAGATCTAGGTCAGCTTCAGTCAAGGCATCCGCATATGCCTTAGCTGTCTTGGAGGTGATCTTGTAGCCCAGTTCTGGAGCATACCCTATTCTTAGTTCCACTACTTGAATAATGCAGTGATTGGTGGAAATAAGAAAATATACATCATCTCTATATGAGTCAACAATAGTTGATGACACCCACTCCCCTGCATGCATTCTCAGTTGGAATGCCTCAAAGTACTCAGTCATTACTTTACTGAACTGGTTCCCCAGTTGATTGTTCATTTCACTTATTTGGTGCATAACCGGTTGATCGGTTCCCCATGTCACCTTTCCAATTCCCAGAAAGAAATTTGCATAGTAGAAGTAAAGACATACCAGTAGGGTCCCGTACTTCATGGATTTCTTCTTTACAATGCCTAGCTTCTTCATGTTTTCAAATATCTAACCTCAGAGCATTCCGTAAAGATCGTACTTGGTGTTGTCATACATTACCGGTGAGTTGCATGAATGGCTCCTCTCGGTATGTTGTTCAGGTTGCTGGATTGATAAATCTTGTATCTTATCACATGAGACGCAAACCAAACCTTGATCTTTGATGGTGTTTACTGTCATAAGTCGATCATCGGATTTTGACTTTGTCAGCTTACTAACGATAGCATTGGAGATAGTTCTTAGGGTTAATGCTTCCCCTTCCTAACTATACCCAGTCACTCAATGCAAATCCTCCTTTGTAATCTGTGTAGTTGCACCCTTTTGGAGCCAAAACCCTAGATTGTGCACACGACTTAGAAGCAGTCTTATCCAATCTGGTCGGAAGATAGTTGGATAGTTGACTCCGTTGATGAGACTAGATGACACCAGCTTAGCGTATCTATCAGAAAGCTTTCTATCCTCACATAGCAAGAGATACTCTCTCTGGATGAATGTCTCTCCCATTTCTTCCCACTTGGCATAAATGAAAGAGGTCACGTCTTCCGTCATGAGAACACCATCAAGCACGCAAGATAGTGCACCATTCATGTCGTTCACCCTGTTATGAATCACCATGATATCATAGATAGGTCAATCAATTTGATTTCCTTGAATCAGCTTGTTGATAGATGATGAAGATGCCATTTCTATCAATCGATTAATACAGAAAGTAGCTTGATTGGTCTTACAGACAATATCTTTCGATGATCAAAGAAAGAGAATATTACTCAAGCATAACAAATTTTATCAATCACAAAGTAAAAGTAAATGAGTAAACCTCCTTTCTTTATATAGGGTTAGGGCATAACGGTAATTATCAAATAGTAACTATTGTTAAACGGCTACAACATTAATTCCTTACCTAACCTTTCTTTCCTTTTTCACCAACTAGTATTCAAAATTTTTCATTTGAGCAAACCCCAGTTGATTAACGCTTACCTGTCTGGTTCTACTTCCTGACTAAATGAGTGGTTTTCTCACCAGTCCTTCTAGGAACAGTAGACAAGCTACCGGTTCCCCCTAAGCCCTGTAGGCTTAGTTTGCTGAAGAGATATCACCATCGGTTGATGATGATCTTTCCTCTATCTTCTCCTCAGTGGAACTCTTTGATTCCTTCTTGAACCAAATTTGCTTGACTTCTTTCTCAATCTTCTTTCCTTTTTTATTCTTCTCATTTGAAGATGATGTCTTCTCCACTGGTTTGACCGATCCTTTCCTTTTGTTCATTGACCAGTTCCTATAGTCTTTAGCTAGGTGTCCAACTTTGTTGCAGGTGTAATAGACTATCCTGGTTGCCTTCCATGGATTCACTCTTCTGTTGTTAGATGATCTGCACCAGGAGTCATTATGATTGTGCATGTCACAATTAGCACAGTTGGTTGTGCTCTGGTTCTTGTTTCTTTTGGGGAATACCGGTCTTGGTGGGGATCTGAATGCCATTATCTTGGATCTGCATTCATCAATTTTATATCTAAAGTTGTTGCATGTGTAGCAATAGCCCTTGAAGCTTCCCTTGCTTCCACTAGACACACTTGTGGGGCTCGGCCAGCATTCATTGGTCTTGTGGCCATACTTGCAATAGTTTTTGCAGTAACTGTTAGTTGGCTTGGCAGGTACATTTCTACAGTTGCTTATTTTATGGCCCAGTTTCCCATAGTGTTTGCAAGAATTGTTGAAGGTCTTTTTACCTTTTTTTTCTTCTGGTATCTTCTTTTCCTTCATGCTTTTGTTGGCTCCTGATCACTCACTAATCTCTTTAGTGTCTTTGCCAATGAACCCAAGACCAATGGGATCTTTGTGCTTTCTTTGAGCTTTGAGTTGCTCATCAAGCTTGACCGAGCTCTCGTTGTATCTTCTTAGGATTTCATTCCTTTCTTCAAGTTCTTTCATCTATTCCTTCAGTTGATACAACTCTATTGCCATCCTTTTGCATGCTTCATCTCTATCATCTTCAACTTTCCTCTTTTTCTCTATCGGTTCAGTCATCCTTAGGGCATTATCTTCATGCTCCCTCTTTAGGTTGGAGATCTGATCAGTTAGGATCTGGTTCCTCTCCATGAGCTCTGAGACTACCTCCTCGGCTTCATTAGATCCACTATGCCCAAAGAGTTCATTAACTGTTTCATTTCTCTCACTCAACTGCAGAGCTGGCTCCTTTCTTTTAGCAAGTGATCTTCTTAGCCTATTCTCTAGAGAGGCAATGATGTCATTGGCTTCCTCAAGCTGTTTCTAATACCTGTAACCCTCCATGATCTTTTTCTCAAGCAGTTAAGCTTTATATCTAAGAGAACTATGCTCTTATACCAATTGTTATTCCTACCTGGTTACTGAGGGGGGGGTGAATCGGTAAATACTATTTCTATTGCAATTTAAAACTTGTATAAAGATTCTTGCAAGATAAGCAAAATGTAAACAATCATCCACAAGTATAAATAGAAATACTCAGATCAACACATCATGTATACTTGGAAACCCTTGGTTAGAATGAAAAATCTACGGTGAGACAGAGCTCAAAACTTCACTATTGCAATAATAAAGACACCATGTTAGGAGCTTATAAAGCACTTGCAAGAGTGCTACCCGGTTAAGAGATTTGGTAAAAGATCGGTTAAGACCTTAACTCTGTTAGGAGCCACCTTGTTAGAGAACTTTCAACATCAACAAAGATGTTACCCGGTTAAAGAATTTTTATAAAGGACCTATTAGGGTTCACCCTGATAGAGGGATTTCAATATGCTTTCACAATACAAAAGAAATGATCTTAACTTGACACTTTCTATCTGATTAGATCATACATGTTGATCTTTCCCAGTTCTACCTGGTTGTTGATCTTTCTACCTTTCACCTCTGTGATTGTAGTACTTCTCTCTAAAGGTATCTCTCTTCTACTATGTATATTAAAAAAATATCAACACCTTTTCTTGCATCCTATGACCTGTATTTATACAAAAGTTCATCTCAATGAAACCCTTGACTCACAGAACCATCAAGATGTAAACTCATCCTTAAATCATGTAACAAAATAAAAATCTTTGTGTTCTGATCTTGAGTTTACCTTGAAACATCTGCGTAGAAATAAAACTAACTCCTATTAAAAAGCTAATTTCAGTTCTAAACGGTGGATGCTCCGCATATTTCAATTTTAATTTAAATAGCTCTGCATCTATTGGTACGGATAGACATGTTGTTGACCGGTATCAATCTCCATCCCTGTATGCAATATAAGACCGGTGCAATGTACTCTATTTGGTCTACCAGTGCATCTTCTATGTTTCATCTACTGGTGCATATCCTCTGTTATAGTCTACCGGTGCATATAAAGTAATATGAGTGATGAGTGATCTTTCAGTGTACCTATACTAGTGGGAATGGTGTTTGCATCTAACTTCACTAATGACAACTTAAATGTGCTAACAATATTTGATGATGATATCATATCTGGAGGAAATGAGTCAATGTGTAAATCATTTGTTGAGGAGATTAGAAAGGAATTTGAGATGTGTATGATAAAAGAGATAAAATTCTTTGTTGCACTATAGATTCAACAAGTCAGAAATGGGATCTACATCACACAGTCAAATTATATCAAGGAGATCCTAAAGACATTCTATATAGACAAGTCAAAATCGGTTGGTACACCGATGGCTACTGGTTGCAAATTATCAAAAGAAGATGAAACAAAGGAAGTAAATGAAACACTCTATCGATCAATGATTGGTAAGCTACAGTATGTTGTACACAATAGACCTGATATTACTCATACAATAGGCATTGTTGCAATATTTTCTACCAATCCAAAGGAAACACACATATCTACAGTCAAAAGAATATTTAGATATCTGAAAGGGACTGAAGATTTTGGTCTACTGTACAAGAAAGGAGGATATTTTGATCTAAAGGTGTAAACTACTATTGATTGGGCTAGAACCATTGATGATAGGAAAATTACAAGTGGAGGAGATTTCTTTTTAGGAGAAAGATTAGTGACATGGCTAAGTAAGAAACAAAGTTGTATTTCACAATCTACTGTTGAGGATGAGTATGTAGCAATAGCTATGAGTTGTTCAAATATTGTATGGATCAAACAACTACTTGAAGGTATGCAAGAGGAGATAACCAATCCAATTACTATTTATTGTGATAATACAAGTGCTATCAACATATCAAAGAATTTGATAATGTATTCCAAGACAAAGCACATTTCTATCAAGTATCATTACTTTAGATAACAAGTTCAAGACAAGCATGTGATATTGGAGTATGTGAATTCAAAGGAGAAGATAACAAATATATTTACCAAGCCACTATCGAAAGATTCTTTTGAGTATCTCATAGCTAAATTAGGGATTCTTCCCATATCCAATATTCACTAAGGCAAGATGCATGCTGCATCAATTCAAGGATTCATTAGAATATCTATTTTGTGATTTGCTGCTAGTGTTCACTCTTCAGGTGATTCTGAAGTTGTGAAAGATGTGTATGTATGCAATGAGAAATAAATGCATGTTAGGTATAATTCACTGCCTGAACAAATTTTCAAGAGTATGTGTCTTTGGCATTGTTGTCAAAGAGGGATAATATGCTATTAGGGGAGAAGATTACTATTGATGATTATGCAGACAAAGGGAGAACAAGCAAAGAAGAAAGAAGAAGATAAAGCTCAGAGGGAGTAAATGACAAAGACAAGTCAGTAAGTGTTGCCATCATCAATTGACAATGAGTGTTGCCATCAATATCAAAAAGCGAGATTGTTACTATAACTGATGGTGATGATGATGAAGACCGATAGTGATCATATGTATACAAGATTGTAGAAGGATTAGATCAGTTATTATCTTGTCATTGATGTTAAGCAATTGATTTCTGGTTTATATTGAGTTGTCGTATCATTGAGAGTATGATATAAGTTGAGTGAGTTAAGGAAGAAGAGGAAGTGAAATATTGTGAAGTTGAAGAACTTAATTGGGAAGCTAATACAGATCAGACAATGATAAGTTTATGTTGATATAATTGTTTTCAACTAAACATTTGATTATATCAAGTCGGTAAAGAAGATTGGTCAAGTCGGTAAACAAAATAGTTTGGTTACCGAGCAGGAAGAAGTCATTCGGTAAAAGGAAAGTAATTTTCGGTAAAGAGTAAGGAAGTCAAAACACCAAGTAGAAGGTTTCAATTACTGAGCAAAACAAATAGAATTTTGGTTGAGGAAAAAGGAGTTAGCCACTGAGCAAGGAACATAAATTAAATACAAGGATCACAATGATATTTAATGATGAGCTACGATGATCTGGAAGATTCTAAGGATAAAGAGATCTAGAATCATGAAAATTCAAGGTGATGATATATGGTATAGATCTAAGCAGAAAAAAGTGAAGGTACAAGTTCCAATGAAAGTTCAAGTTCTGAAGTAATGATAAAATATTTTACAGAGTTCTAAATTCATTGAATTAGTTTATGAGGATGATCAGATGGTTGAGATTAATCAAAGGAAAACATAATAAAGGAGATTAAGAGGCAAAACAAAGTCTATATAAGGATGAAATTGTATGAAGAAAGAGCTAGCAAGTTGAAGGGTTGATGAGTCACCGTCTGATGCAGTGAGGAAGAAAAAGGTTGAAATATGAGTCTACAAGTTGAATTTGATGAAGTGTTGAAGCTAGTAGAAAGTAAAGAAATGAAGTGAAGACAAAGAGCACACAAGGGATCTGATTAAGCAAGAGGTAGTTGCAGATTTACAGATCAATTTATATATTGTTTCTTCTTAACATTTGTAGAAGAAAAATCTCTTAACTAAGTGGACTTAACAGTCTTATTGTAAATCCTTAAGAGGTGACATTCTAGAAGAGTGTTTGAAGACCTTTAACCAAGCCACTGATAACAGGGTGAAGATCCTAACAAATCTAAGGAAAATCCCCTAACAGGGTCACATTTAACAATGTGCATTATAATCTTTAACCAGATTGACTTTTAACCAAGCATACTTCAGAAGAGTATTTCTTTAGTGGGCGACAATTCCCACACTGGTTTTTCCCAAATTTGGTTTCCATGTTAAATATTAGTGTTATATGTGTTGAATGTTTATTGTGAATGTTATTGTTGATTGATAAAAAGTTAATTTACCATTATCAGTTAATATTGAATTTTTTTTTACCAAGTTGAATCAAAGAAAGTTTTTAAGGTTTTAATAGTCAAGGATCACTGATTCAACCCCTCACCCCCCCCCCCCCCGCCCCCCCTCATCTCTTTGTAATCCAACAATAAGAATTGCGCACTCCATTTCCTTCACAAACTCATCACACATTGGATTCATCAACTCAAATACTTATCATCTCACTATCAACCAACACATCACTAAATTGACATCAATTACAACACAATAACTGATCTCCTTGTCATCAAACTTGAACCACAACATTCTCAACAATCTTTGCAGCATCTTTGTATCAGTTATGCCAACATAATGTTGGTCATATTGCTAAGTATTGTAGATTCAATAATGATAATATGAGTATGGAAGGTTTGGTTGGAAGAAACAATGTGCAAAACAACGATAAAGAAAAAAAGATTGATGTTCAAGAAGTTAGGAAGCAGATGAGAGAGACATGGGTACCTAAAAGCAATACATAAGGTAATAGAGGATTCACACCTACCCCTAGTGTGGAAAATTCATCTAGAAACTAAATTAGGTCAATGACCTAAGGGAGAGTTTTCATGAAAAATCTTTACCTGGCCCTTGAATCGGAAAGATTGATAGAAGCGATTTATGTAGTCTGATGCATAATTGAATCTTGATCACAATGAAATCATTCTTTAAGGATTATGAATAGGTTTGACAGATCACAGACAATTTTTTTGAGTCAACTTATATGCATCTTTTTGAGCTAGGGTACAACGCATTAATTGTGATTAATTTTAGGTCATGCAAAAGTTTAAAAGGGCAATTTGAGACTTCATTTGTCACCTTACAATCTAGAGAATGAGATTGCAGAGTAGTTTGAGGCAATTTGAGGGGAGATTGAGAACATTTTCAAAGATAAAATTACAAACCCTTGTCATCGACATAAAAAGGTATTTATCATTTTGCAATTCGGTATTTTGATTATGAGATTATGGATACACCTTTGATAGTCAATGTGGAGGATCCACCTAGATGGAAATTAAAGAAAAACCTCTATAAGTCTATGGAAGATGACCCAAAAGGTGCATTTCCTAGAGTTCCTTATGGAGTATTACATGTCGAAGGCATTAGGGCATATATCCACTACAACATTGAAGAATCAGGGCAAAATTTGATATGTCAGATGTGTGAGTCATTATGTGTTGATGGTAAACTCAAAGATGAGTTCAAAATTTTGGAAACCATTGAGATAGCTCAAGTCATGAATTTTCACATCTTTGATGAGCCCTAATGGATAAGATATGTTATGATCTTTATACGTGATCAATTTATGTGGTTAGACAAGCCATACAAAATCACCAAGGAAGTATTAGAGGCAGTCATAGGTTTCAATGCTAGTGGAGAAATTCCAGCCTTAAGGACCATTAAGAAATATATTGTTACTCAATTGACAAGATCTCAATGGGAAAAATGTGCGATGACAATGAATAATATTAGGAAATCAAAAGTTAGGTTTGCATCAATGGTTTTTGGATACAAGGTATACCATTCTAGCAAGGAAAACTCAATTTCTAGCAATATCATTCACATTGCCTAGAGGATTGTGAAGTAAAATGCAAAGTGTGATATTTTTGTTGCTCTGAGAGTGTATCTATTAGAGAATTTGGCAAAGATAAAGAAAGACAAGAAGTGGATTTTCAAATATGGTTCACTAATTCTTTATATTTTCTTCTATTTCATGAACTATTTTTTTCTGAAATCAGTAATATTACATGGAAGAAATATGTTCCTGTTGCAATTCATATTAGAAATTTCTATCAGATGCTTTAAATTGCATCTAGGAGAAGTACTATCTAGGGATACTTTAAAGGCTTTCAAGAGGAAATGCAGAAAAGATACAAAATCCCTAGAGAGTTAGTAGAGAAATATGAGGATTCAATTTGTTTCATGGTAGAAATTGATGAATGCTTGATGGAAGTAGTAGAGCCAAGGACCTCATGGGTTATGCATATGGGTTATGAAGTTGAAGTTGATCTATTTGATTTGTATGTGCAAGACTTGCTAAAAAAAACTAATGGATCCTAAAGAGGAAATGTTTAAAACCTACAAGGAGAAAAGCCTAAAAGTTTATTTGGAGGTTAATAGACCTACAATAGAAAGGAAAATCAAAAAATAATTTGAACTGATGGGTTAAATAATGGGATTTACAAAAGAAAAAATGGCAAAAGCTAGGAAGAAATTTGAAGAGGAAGAGAGAAAGAAGGCAGAAGTAGGGGATCCTATTGATGTTGATGATGATGCACATCATGTTTATATACCTATTATATCATCATCTGGAGGCAGAAAAATAAGTTCAGTGAAGACATCAGTTAGTCCCATAGAAGAAAATAATCCTACAGTTTCTAAGAAATATAATACACCAAAAAAAATCCTAGTCCAAACCAGTAATATCGAAGGACAAATCTTAATCTACAAGAAAGAGAGTTAAGGCAAAGACAAAGAGAATGTATAAAGGCACTAAGAATGATGATAAATATGAAGCTACAAAATCTAATGATACAGTAATGAAATTGAGAATAGAAGGAGCCAAGGCATCTAGAGTTGTCATTGGTCTTGCAATAGAAGATGATCCAACAAGTAAGAAACTGAAGATTAACATTGGTAAGCCACATTTTATAGTTAATGATGTATTGAAGAATATGACGGATCATGGTATATTACTTCAATTGCAAAGATATTTTAGTAGATATGATGAACAAGAAAATAGATTGCTAGAGGAAGGAGTAATTGTCTATCTAAAAAAGTATAATAGAGCTTTAGTGGAGATCAAAGGGAACATTCTTGATGATCTATTTAACATCCTAAAAGTAAGAAGATTGACAACACAAGATAAGGATAAGAAGATTAGAGAGAGGAATTTGGTCAATCTATGTTATGTTATTGCTAAAGATAAAATTAATAGCATTCTTGAGCAAGCCAAGAAAGAATTGATGAGAAAATCAAGGATAAACAAGCTCACGGTCGGGAAAACAAAAGAAGTAATTAAGGAGAGAGAAGTAATGAAAAAAATATTATTGAACAATTGGTATTATGTTGAATTGAAGGATGATACGAAGGAGACACATGTTGATACCATTGTTTATGACAATGAGCCTCCTAGTCCAAACCAGTAATATCGAAGGACAAATCTTAATCTACAAGAAAGAGAGTTAAGGCAAAGACTAGGAGAATGTATAAAGACACTAAGAATGATGATAAATATGAAGCTACAAACTCTAATTATACAGTAACGAAATTAAGAATAGAAGGAGCCAAGGGATCTAGAGTTGTCATTGGTCTTGCATTAGAAGATGATCCAACAAGTAAGAAATTGAAGATTGACATTGGTAAGCCACATTTTATAGTTAATGATGTATTGAAGAATATGACGGATCATGGTATATTAGTTCAATTGCAAAGATATTTTAGTAGATATGATGAACAAGAAAATAGATTGCTAGAGGAAGGATTAATTGTCTATCTCAACAAGTATAATAGAGCTTTAGTGGAGATCAAAGGGAACATTCTTGATGATCTATTTAACATCCTAGAAGTTATAAGAAGGTTGAAAACACAAGATAAGGATAAGAAGATTAGAGAGAGGACTTTAGTCAATCTATGTTATGTTATTACTAAAGATAAAATTAATAAGATTCTTGAGCAAGCCAAGAAAGAATTGATGAGCAAATCAAGGGTAAACAAGCTCATGATTGGGAAAACAAAAGAAGTAATTAAGGACATAGAAGAAGTAATGAAAAAAATATTATTGAACAATTGGTATTATGTTGAATCGAAGGATGATAGGAAGGAGACACATGTTGATACCATTGTTTATGACAATGAGCCTCTTGATGCAATGGATACTTCATTTGAAATGTCTAATGAAGAGCCCGATGTTTTTACTTCTAGAGTACCTATAACTTTTTCAATTCAGTCTATGGTTGATGAAGAATGTATGATAGTTGGAGTTCCCAACATTCTGATGACTATGACAAAAGAAGCCTGTGATCTTGTTGAAAAGGACAAGGGAGATACTACAAAAGATAATTAGACTAATGATCAGTCAAAGATCTCAAATGTTGAGGAAACCAAAGAAGAAGTTGAGGAAGAGAAAAAAATTGATGATAATAGAAAGAAAGATGAAGTTGTCAGAGAAGAAAGAGATACAAATTTAGATGAGACTCATCATGGATTTTACGAGAGAGTTCTTGAGGAGAAAATTGAGCACAAAATTGAGGTAAGAGACACTGCGAAGGCAAAGCCCAAATTTTTTGATGGGGATAGCAAAGGTATGCATGTGATGGAAATCATTTCAATTCCAATTCAGTTGGATACTCTCAGTATGGTGAAATTCATGGGACTTTCTTTAGTAGCTTAGGCCAAAGAAAGGGAACAAATTTTGAAGAATCACTTGAAAGACAATAAATTGTTAGCTCAAGCATTAGAAGTACTCAATAAGATCATGTCAACCTACATAAAATATCAAAATGACACACGATCAAGTTAGCTTGAGGGATTGTTGAATGCAATGAATGGTCACTTTGAGTCAATATAAAAACTAGCATTGGTGAAGGGTCAAAGTGAATTTGATGAGAAGACGTTCAAACAACTAATTTCCATGACTACAAATGACAAAGCATTATTGGTAGTTGCAATAAAAAGTGTAAAGGGTGCTCTAACTAAAGGAGGGAAAATTTATAGAGCTTGCATTGAATACCCTAAATGTGTTTCTCATATTGATAAGATTATAATGGATAGTGAGGTGAAGCTATATGAGATAGCAAAGGAATGTAAGATTTTGAAGAGATTAGCTTTAAACCATGTAGTTCAAGTGACTTCATCAAATGACAAAATCAGAACACTTGCAACTGAAAGGAATAGAGTTAAATGAAGGATGATGGATCGGTGAGTTGATGAAATTAATTATTCCTAAACTTAATGTTTTGATGAATGGGTTGAAGCAAGAAGAAGAAGCATACACCTTAACAGATCTATCAGACCTTATTGTTGCAAAGAAGTTCTCTTATGTCATATGTGATCATATCAAAATAATGGAGAGCATGAAAAAAGAGTTGGGAAATGTATTTTTCTTCCTTGCAAAACAATTTCTCAAATATATTCAAACTATTGTGAATATTTTTGCATATTTGTATATAGGCAAAGTTATAGAGGATTTTGGTAGTCAAATTTTGTGGAGCACCCCATCCTTTTCCATTGATGTCAAAGGGGGAGAGTTAAGCAATGAAAATGAGGCATTCATCTTAGGGGGAGAACAAGTTTTCGGATAGGGAGATCAATCCTTTTGGAGTTTGGCATTTTGTTTGGACACTTAGTCATTTTTCAGTAAGTTTTGTCATCAATGTCAAATGGGGAGATTGTTGGAAAGATACACTTATATCAAGCTTGTATATTGTTATTGATGGAAACCATACATGATTCATATGGTCACTTGTCTTATTTTGTGCATACTAAAAGTTAGACTACTAAATTGGCTAAGTATGGAAGAACAAGGATAATGCATGCTACAATATATGGATCGGTATAGACATTTGACTTTGAGTTTTGAGTTGTGCAGTTAGGATAAGATTCGGCGGGGTATATACTACCTTATTCTATGATCGCGCCAGTTGATGATATTAGATGATTGACTTATGGAGTTCTAAGTGGAAAAAATTAGAATTCAGTGAAGAACAATCACACTCAGCTAGTAGATCATTACGTGATCTTGGCAGATCGATTCATTGATCAATTTATCAATTTATTTTGATTGAGTTGTCATGGTAGAAGATATTTATGGTTTTATTCAAGGTTAGCATAAAGATTTGATAGTGGATTTCGCTGACACTTCACACACTACATTTTATGTTTCTTTAGGTCGGTCAATTGAGATATTATTTTTGCAATTGAGTATATAAGATTGAGTTTTTGTGATAGTTATGGTTAGATATGTTATGTTGAGATGTATGAGTGAGGATTGGTAATTAGTGGTTCAATTGAAAGTTTAGAAAAAAATTGTACTATACTTGCATGGAATTGTATTGGCATATGTGATGCTATCTTTAGTGTACCTTAAGAATATTCTGAAAATGAAATTCACTTTCAAACGCATATTACTACAAAACCATTAAGAATTTGAAGATGATGTAGACTAGTGATTTTTAGCATTTACTTTCTATTTCCTAACTATATTTTTTTAAAAAAAATTGGAATTGATTTGTGTCCATTTTTCCTTCTCCTTTGAAAAGTGGTTTATATGAAAAATCAGCATTTTTAAAGAGTAACAGTCACTTGTTTCAACATTTTTTTTTTGAAAAATAATAATGACGTAATTCTTTCAAGGTTGGAATTGTAACATCAACACCTAGAGGATGTCATTGGCTTCATTCAATTTGGTTCGAAATTTTATATTTTATTGAGTTATTTTATATTTTATTTAGTTCAATATAACTTGATTTGTATAGATCAAAATTTATTTGTTCTTTTTTTGATAGAAAGGTAACTCAAATACCTATTGGATACATATTTTCAAAAAAAATTCCATTTTTTTCTATTTTTGCCGAAGCATCAAACAAAGAAGTTGTGAAATGGTTAGACGGCCTATATTTAATAAAACTAAAAATAGAAAGTCACGATAAACACAATATATACTAAAAGTATAGTCATTGGAAAGATTGTTCAAAGTACCACAATCTACCTTTTTTGTTTCAGAATATAGTCTTATTTGGTCATTGATTGAGCCCTCAGAAGGGCAGAATTTTGTAGAATTTTCATGTCCTCAAAATTTTCATTTTTGGACCCTTCGAACGAACACCCCTTCGAATGAAGGGGTCCAAAGGCCTTTGTGCGAAGGGGGTTCAAACGAACCCCCCTTGGAAAATTCCAACAAATTTTTCCATGGACATTTTTTACATAGGGGGGGTTCATTCGAACCCCCATCGGCCATTTGTTTTTGTTTTTTTAATTTTGGTATAATAAATGAGTTTTTTTGTGTTTTTAAAACAATCAGTTTATTTTAATTCGTTGTTTTATAATAGAAACATTAAAATAAAAATTTTATAAGGGAAGCAAGTTTATTGTATCTTGCAATTTTTTTGAAGAAGTTTCTTAATTTGAAGAACAAACATGGGACACAAGAAGGGAAGGCACACTAAATCTGCAAGAAAAAGATCACCTAGTAGAGAACAGAAAAGTCACGAAGCATCATTGGCATATTATTACAAAACTAAACAACATATGCATCTGTAAATTCACATGTGTGATTTTTATGTTTCTCCGTTTATTAAAAAAAAATTAATTTTTTTTAATTTGATTCATTTTTGTGCATGTAGCTTGCAATCAACAATTACAAGACGAAGCAGAAGCTCAGGCAGGAGGATCAAACCAAGTTGAACAAATGGATGTTGGAGAATATTCAAGATTAGTCCCTACAGAAGCTCAAGCAATGGAATTTAGAGAAGGGTGAAGATCAGTTGCTCCTCTTGGTATGGATGAATACATAAAACTAGCTCAAATTATTTAAAAAAATCAATTATAGAAACTAGATCACAATGGATGTGGAGAAATTGAGATCACTTGCTAATATTAAACTCTTAAGTCTTTCTAAGAAGAGGACTTTGAATAAGATAGCAAGAGAAATAATCACTAAATTTGATAATCTTGAAACACTTAAACAAGCCCAATTCCTTTCTCTTGTTCTTAAAGAAAAAACATTGCAAGAGTCATTAAAATTGTTGGGTGTAGACACAATATCAAAAAAGAGAAAAATTTCTAACATACAAAGTGATATTGTTGAAAATGTTAGGAAAGGTTTGAGCTTTGTAAGGAAGCAATCTCAAACTAAAGATAAGACTATTACAAGAAGAGTTATGTTGACATCCATTGTTGGTAACAATATACCCCAAAACAAACAAATATCTTTAGTTTAATCTCAGATTGGTTTTAGTAGGAAAACAATATCAAAATATGTTAAGAGGAGAATTCTTTTGGATGATAGAACATTGGAAGGCAATTGGGAAATTATGTGTAGATCTACTTGTTTTGATAGGATTGAGGAGGGAATCGGGAATTTGGTCATATCATTTTGGAATGATAATACTCGTCCTTCACCAAACATTAGAGATGTTATCAGATACAAGGTTAGAGTTAATGAATATGAATATCATATAAAACATTGGTTGGACACAACACAACATGAAATGTGTGTCTTATTTTGTAGTTCAAATCCTAATATAAAGATTGGTTAAACATTGTTTGAAAGATTGAAGCCATATTATGTGAGGAGAAACTTGTTGTCATTATCATATTGAATTTGATCTCCACTATCAAGTTTTCCAAAAGTTTCTAGAAGATACTTTTGGTTTTCAAAATGCTCCTCCTAGTAAATGAAGTGAGTTCATCTCATCCATTTTATGTGACAAAATAGATGATGTAGTCAATCACATAAATTGCATAAAAGGAATATGTGAAAAATGTGTTGATTTGGCTCTTTTCCCTTTGAAAAATGAAGATATTGATGTGACAAAGATGATAAATTGCAAGAGTTACAAATATGTAAGTAATGAAATAAAATTTGGGAAAGAATCCAAAAGGTTAGAATATGTTGAAGAGGAGATAACTATTGGAGCATTTATAGAGAAATTTAAAAGTTTGATTCAAAAATACATTCATCATATTTTTTTTGCAAAGTGGCAAGCACAATAATTTCAAACACTGAGAGATAATTTCCTACTTGGAACTATTCTATCAGTTGTTGATTTTGCATAAAACTATTCTTTTGTTCATCAAAAGGTCGTTCAATTAGAATACTATTTTTCAGAGCAGGTTACCAATATGGTACAAGTGTGTTACCGTCATGCATGGTTAGATTTATATGGTATTCAAAGAACATTTGAAGCACGGGTCATCAAGAAAGAATATCACTGTTACATAAGTGATGATAAAGAACATGACAGATATTATGCAGAACACTGCTTCAAGAAGTTTTTTGCAAATTTGAAAGAAATGGACATAATTATTGATAGAAATTATGTTTGGTCAGATGGATGTGTCGCACAGTTCAAATCATCCAGACCATTTTTTACACTTTGTAGATATCATCATAATGAAAACATACCACATGTATAGAGTTTCTTTGAGAGTGGACATGGCAAAGGAGAACATGATGGTGTTGGAGTTTGCATCAAACGTGCTCTACAAAAGTATCAAATGAATTATACGGGAGTTCGCATAAATAATGCACAAGATGTTGTTGAATGGGGCAAGACACATTTTGCATCAAACAAGGTTGGCACATCAACAAGAATGAGTCAAGTGGTACCATACATAGTATTTTGGGAGATAAAAGGTATACACATGTATTTTTAATAGCAGATATATTTTTTCTTGTTTAAATTTTACATGTCCTTTATTCAAATTTTAAAAATGAAATTCATAGTTTGTCTCATTTTTATGTTAAATATGTGTTCAGGTGTGGACAAAAAAAATATGCATGGTTGCAAGAAGATAGAAAACACACGATCTCTACATTCAATCATGAGTACCATTTTTTGCAATTGGACACTATACACTAGGGACTACTCATGTTTTCGTTGTCATTGCATTGTTGAAAGCTATTCTGAATGCATCAACCAGGAAAGCAAATATGTAGGTGTTGGCATTAAGGGATGGTAACCGGTAAGCTTGCTACTGGTACATGGCAATTAGGTATTGTCATTGATTGAAAAAAGAGGAAAGAGGTGCTGACATCTCAATCTAAGAACACCAGTGTTAGATCTGTGAAGCGAAATCATTATCAGTTAGCTGACAACATTTCATGTGTAGTGAGACTGGTTTGGCAACCAGTGACACTTTGCAATGAACAAGAGACTATTTTTGTTCATCAGATGCAACCGGTCACCAAGGGAAAAGCAACCAGAAACCGGTAATTGAGACCGAGGAAAAGATGCAACCAGTATAGACTAAGGAAGGAAAGGTGATAGGTCAAGGCTCTTACCTGTGCACAACTTAGGGATCTTTACCGATCAAACAAAGACTTTGTCATAATAAGATGAACCGGGGAAGTCATAGTCAACTATCTAATATCTAACTCCTTGACCGGGATTTATTGCACTAAATCCGGTAGACTTTGAGTTATCAAGATGATCGGTACAAGGCACGATTGAAGGTTTTAATGCCGGAGTTTATGGGGTGAACCCACAATAGTGGGTTACACTTTTTTGACTGAACGGACACTGAACTCTACATTTTGAAAAAAAACTTTCAGATTCGAATGCATATTCTCGTTAAACCGTTTGGAATCGGAAGATGAAGTAAATTAGAGTCTTTTAGGATTTTCTGTCTAGATTCTAAATATATTTTTTATTTTTATTTTTGAATTGATTTGATTGATTTTTTCTTTCTCCCATGAAAACTGGTATGTTGCTGAAAACGTCATTTTCAAAGAGTTACAGTGTTTTCATAGAGCATAACTTTTTTTCTAAAATAGATATCAATTTGATTTTTTTGAATTTATTTTTTTAACATCCATATGGAGGGCATGCAATTGGTTTGATGAAATTATAATGATTATTTCATATTTTATTAATGTTTGAAGTTGACTAAACCATAATTTTGACATACCTTGACTACATAGCTTATAACTTGTGTATTTTTCCAATTTCATTTTTATTTATTTGGAAAGAAAGAGAAATTCAATACCTAGGGCATAGATATTTTTTAGAATTTTTTTTTTCTCATTTACTATTTTTTCATAAGTGTTAAACATAGAGGTAGACATACGGCGAAATATCTATGTTTAGTAAAACTAAAAATACATAGTCATAATAAACTTAATATATATTAACATTATAATCATTGGAAAGAGTTTTCTCAGTAGTACCTTACTACATAGATAAGTTTTTCAAATGGATTCATTTGATCTGCCAAAAGATAAAGTCGAAGTGATTTTTTGTCAGCATTTTAATAGGTGTGAAGGAGACTCCATTTTAGGTATGAATGAGGAGTATAGATGTTATATCAATGTATTTTTTATCTAAGATGCTTTGAGCTAACCATTTGTAATTAATTCCTTCAAATGGAACCTCTCAAGGCTTAAATAATCATATTTTATTAAAAATCTGTTATTTCAACAAAAATCAGCATGTCTAAAAAAGTGTAACCCACTATTGTGGGGTCACCCTATGGCATTAAAGCATGGAGTTATCTCTTGCGAAGGAAAAAAATTTTCACACGCATCTGTTGTTTTCTTTCATTAAGCAGATAAAGCATATCATACATCGGATGTTTTCCTCAATGAACTAATACTCCACTAAGTGATGGATCTGAAGGTGATCTATCAACAGGTCATGCATGAGAAAAGCAATTAGGGCAAGAAATCTATATATTCCTCTGCATGACAAGACTATTGTTTGCCCTCATTCTGCCAAAGTAAAGAGTGAACCTGTACACTGAAGAAGCTAAGGTGAAGAGAAAAGAGAACATAGAAGAGTGTGCAAAGAAGCACAACAAGAAAGGACATACCAGCAGCGATCGGTGATGTTTCTCAGTTGAGTATAACAGAGATCTTATCAGCCTATGCAAATCCATTTCTAAAAGTTCAATCCTTCTATTGTTCTCTAACAATTACAATAGCTAAATTTCAGTATTTTGGGTGGACATTAATAGGTCACTTGTACTAAATCCCTTAACCGGGTGACATCTATTCAGGTGTTCTAAGTCTTCTAACCAGGCATGCACTAATAGGCCTTATTGTATCAAATCCCTTAATGGGGTTGCATCTAACATTGAGTTTTAATCCTTTAGCAATGAAGGCTCCTAATAGGGAGCACTTCAGAAGAGTGCATAATTTGTGAGGTTTCCTCACACCATGGTTTTCACCCGATTTGGGTTTCCACATGATAAATCTAGTGTTGATTTTGGTTGATTGCTTGATGTTATTCTTATGCCAGAATCTTTTTTGCTTACAATTGTAGTATACTACATCAAATTTGTTTTAAAGTTGTATAGGTGTTGATTCACCCCTCCCCTCTCAGCACGAGTTGGCACTGTCATTTGGTATCAGAGCCTCGGTTTCTTTTCTTTGTTTCTTAACTGCAAAAGGAGTCGAGATGATGAGAAAGGAAGAGAAACTAGTAATAGCTCTACCGGTAAGATTGACAGTCTTGTTGAGAATCTACTCTCAGAAGAGATGGAGAAAGATGAGTTTGAAGCACTTTGCATTGCTAAGAGATTTCTCAGAGGAAAAGGGAAATACAAATGAAAGATTCCACTGAAATGTTTCTCTTGTAATAAGATAGGACATATTGTTGCAAGTTGTCCAAACAGTGACAACAAAGACAAGAGCAACTGTTTCAAGAATAAAGCAAAGGAGTGCTACCTTGTAGGAGTCACAAACAATGAATATGAAGACTCGGAAGATCCAGAAATTGCATTTGTTGCAATAACAGAAGAAACTTCGGTGATGAGTGAAATGAAACTTTTATCAAGATCTCATCAGCATGATGATAGGATTATTGATAGTGGATGCACTCACCACATGACTGGTGACAAGAACAAGTTCATCATCTTAAAGCTCACTTATGGTGGATCAGTAACCTTTGGTAAAAATGCCCCTATGCTATCAAAGGAAAAGGTTTTATTGCACTCAGCAATGATGTTGTATGTGAAGATGTGTACTGGGTAGAAGAACTCAAGTACAACAAGGGATTCCTATTGGAATTCAGGCAAGTTCTTGTGTTGTCAAGAACCAATCAGGATCTCATGTTGCTACCGATAGACAGAGTAAAGGTAACTTGTTCTATCTGGATTCAATGGAAGGAGTCTACCTCATAGCATCAGTCAAAGGAGAAACGAGCAAGATCTATCTTGTAATAAAAGAAGACAATAGCTGGTTATGGCATAAGAGGCTCTGCCACATAAACTTTGACAGTATTGTCAAGGTGAGAAAGAAGAAATCAATAAGAGGACTCCCTAAGATCACAAAACCGGTCAGAGATATTTGTAAGAATTGTCAGTTAGGAAAATTGATAGGAACAAGTTTCAGTAGTAAATCATTTTCTGCTGAAAATGTTCTGGATCTTTTGCACATAAATTTGTGTCGACCTATGAGAACAAAGAGCTGCTATGGAGACAAGTACATCATGCTTTTTGTAGATGATTTCTCAAGAATGATGTGGACACTCTTTCTCAGAGAAAAATCAAAGGCGTTTCACATGTTTAAAATCTACAAGGCTCGAGTGGAGAAGGAGACTGGTAAAAGCCTAAAGTGTCAGAGATTAGACAGAGGAAACGAATACACTTCCCACAAGTTCACGCATTACTATGAGGAACAAGGAATAAAATGGTAGTTATTTGCACCAAGGTCTCCTCAACAGAATGGAGTAGCAGAAAGAAGAAACAAGACGATGATTGACTGTGCAAGAACCCTAATGATTTAGAAGGATCTCCCCCATCACTTCTGAAGAGAAGCTATCAACACTGTTGTCTACACACCGAACCGAGTTCAAGTCAAGAAAGGAACCGGTAAGATTCCCTATGAACTATGGTTCAATTACACTCCAAGTGTAGGCTATTTCAGAATCTTTGATAGCAATTGTTACATTAAAAGAGATATGTACTCTGGCAAGTTTGAGCCCAAAAGTGATGAAGGCATATTTCTGGGTTATTCTACCAAGAGTAAAGCCTACCGGTGTCTGAATAAGAGAACTAGAAAAATAATTGAAAGCATCAATGTAAAGGTTGATGAATATTCAGAACTGTTGATGTATGTAGCATTGATCAGATAAATAAAATTGATTATATAATTATTATGAGAATTGAATTATTATTATTATTATTATTATTATTATTATTATTATTATATATAATAATTGATATTATCTATATTAATATACATATACATATATATAGAAGTTAATCTTTTATTTATTCTTATAATGATTATATAGTTAAATTAATAAATTAGATTAATGAATAGACATGTCCCATGAAGGGACATGTCTCTTCTTGTCTTTACCATGTATATATACAATTGATCGATGCATTTGGAAAGTACATACATTTACGACAGTGCTATTACATTTGCAACGATCTGGAAATCTAATATGGTATCAGAGCCAGACTGCAAATATAGAAGATAAATACACTCATGAAAACAACATGGTTGACTAACTAGCTGTGGATGATATTGTTACATGGCATTAAAGAAATTGTTAGAGATAGGAAATATTATGAATCTTAGCGACGAAGTTTAGCATCCCTGAAGTCGTCCATAGAATATAATTGTTCTTGTAGAGGATACAAAAGTTGAATACTATAGCTCAATCAAAACAAATAGTGTTCAATACTATATTGACGTCTACACATAGAAATAGATACTGAATATATGACTTCCACGTACGTTAGAGAAACAGAGAATCTAGAAACTGAGGTCCTTTGTATTTGTTAATCGCAATGTAACTCAATGAGAAGAATGGGTTGTTCTACCATAGAGCCTGAGCTGTTCCCAAACAACAACATGACTATCAAGGCTGCGATTAATGATGCAGAAATATTCCATGCTCCCAGATCGATCTATCAAGTTGTTTGTACTATAGTACCAACCACTCAAAAAAGAGAATTACCAAAGGCTGGGCTGGAGTTGGTTGTCTACTGCCAACTTGGTGATTGCCTGAAAATACGTATGTAGTGGCCAGTTACAGAATTATTTACTCTTATATGAACGAAAATAGGAAGTTGACAGAGATATCCTTAGAACAGTCACCATAGCATACAGAACATGATACAAGTAGCACTCCATTTTTACTTTCCAGTTGGTAACATGGGATTACTGGGAAATATTATTGTCTTTCACCAAAAGAAGTGATGACTATTTTGAGAACGTGATGACTTGTGTCACAAAATCAAGTGGATAGGGGCTACTAAGGAATGAGAAAATTCAACAACGCTAGCGAAGGCCAAGAATATTTCTCGCGTGGGTGGTATGAAGACATTTGATGCATGCTTCGATGCCAAGACTGTGGCTTCCACCAAAGTTGGCTCCGCTATACCCACGATCAGATTTGTGTTGCTGAATAGTAATACAATCTGGAAAAATACAGGACCGAGATTGTCATTTTTGTCGTGAGAATGGAAGTCATCGAAACTATAGACATGAGGCATCCAAGTTGTCTGCAATCTAAAACAAAGAAGACCATGCTTTCCTGTATTAACTGGAAGATATTAGATATGAGAAAAATATTGAATATCGTTGGATTGGGAATATTGTTGGATTGCATCAAAGACTCTGATTAAGATTAATATTGAACACTTCCAAATAATATATCTAGAATAATCTCGATATGTTTTACCCAATAATGGAAATATACATAATCTGAAGTTCTCATCGGTGTTGATGTTCATCACATATTTCATATTATATGTGGACTATTGAATTAAATATGCCTCCATCAGACCAGAAGAAAGCGGAGTAGGTTGTGTTTGAAAATCACAGTTCAAACAAGTATGAAGTTCATGTGTGAGTGTGAATGAGCATCAACTTCTGGCATGAGTATTAAAGAAGGTTCCATCACTTAAGAAGCGTGTAGATCATTGAGACCTGAGATCGTCTTACTGAAGGAAATTTGAAACTATTATCAATGAGAAATGAGACATTGAAGAAATTGAGCGATGTATTTGATATTGTTTGGCCAAGACTTCAATGCACGGCAAGACATTGAAATGTCTTTCCGAAGGTATCAATTGATTGATATTAAGGAAACAAAGCTAAGTCAAGTACATATATGCCGCCAGTATTTCCCTATATCTATTTGTGATTAGTTTGTAACCTTTTCAAACCACTCAAACAGACAAATCACCTTTGGCCACCTATAAATAAATGTGCAAAATATGATAATTTGGAGGATGCACGCTCTATGTTTGGCAATAGGTCTCAGGAGATGTAGTATCATGAATTTCTATTGCAGTGTGTGCCCAGAATGAAATTTCTGATGAAGCATTGAAATTTTTCTATCAAATACTGTGTGATCAAATGAAACAATCAGGATGGATGAAGAAGCATATGGTTGAAGAACTTAATGCTTGAATTTATGGTATTGAGTTGATGGTTGAAAATGTTTCTTTAAAGAAGAAGAAAAATATCAGATTTGCTTATGTTTATTCTATCATCTCTACATTTGGATATTAAGTGGAATGCTGGAAATGATTATATATATTAGTTTTTGGTTATTACATCCTAGTGTTGGAGAGTATCATTTCTAGTAGATGGTAGCTGTCAATACATCTACATGTTGCAACTTCTGAGGTAAGCCTTTAATGGTCGGTGTGGGGAGCACAACGAAGCAACACCGAGGTCATTGGAGATGACTTACAAAATTGGCTATTACAAAGTGAATTGGCTTGTGAAGGATCATTGCAAATAATGAGAACTCACCGATCCTAGGAATGAACTACCTAGTCAAATGAAAGTCGATGCACAGATAACTATCCACAGACAAAGAAGGCATGGATTCAAGTCGATATGCTATTAGAGAGTATGATCAGTTTTGGATTCTTTCATGCACATTCTAAGTATATCTTCTGGTAGCTAGGAAAGAGAGTGGAATGATTATCTTTTAAATTGGAGAGGAGTACGTACAACTCTCTATTCTAGAAGAGTCAATGGAGGAAATTATGCATGTTACCGTAAGTTGGGATGCTAGTGTATCATAATCTCAACACAATGGACATTGCCTTGGAAGATCGAAGCAGTATACGGAGGATTTGAGAATTGATTGTAATGGATGTAACACTCTAAATATAATTTGTAGACCGTAAGGTCCATTGTTATTAGAAGGTGATTTTTGCAATTATTCTTGGTGCCCAGTAGTGCATCCATCTAACAACTGAAGGTTATTGTTTGAAGGGTGTGCATCTATGTTAGTGGAAGCAGTTGAAGAATATCCTTTAACTACATCATATTAGTATTTTTGAGTTCAATTTCTAAGTATTGTATTTCTAATCTCTTATTTGTATTTGTATACATACTATAAGAGCTATTTGCCATGATCTTTTCCTTTCCCTCCGAGGATGTGCTTGCGGGAAAAGAAATTGAGTTGAGAGTTGATATCAGATTCAAAGGAGTCTAACAATGTCAAGATGGAGCATGAACTTGAGCTTCAGAGGGAGCAACTAGAAGATCTGCATCTGTGAACATCTGAGGATCTTGATTCAGAGGGAGCAGACCATGTCAAGATGGCTTCCTTAGTGATCAAAAGTTAGAGGACTGTGATTCATAGGATGGATTTCAGCATCAGTGATCCATTATTTTTGTATCTTATAGAGATTCCTTATCACTATGTAAGAGACATGGTAGGAAGGAATGTGATCCAGTTGGAGTATATTAATACGAGTGATCAAAACAACATATATTCTTACCGAACCACTCGCCAAGGTGAAAGTTGACTACTTCAAGAAGAATATTGGTATGGTTGAAATATAAAATTTGAGTTACACTAATATAATAAAAATGTTTAATGTGTAAACTTCTTTTGTCAAATGTGTGACTTTATGGGCTCATCCATCCTATGTACATTTTTGAGAGGTGACAACTTCTTAGACAATGAACACTTGTATTTGATTTTACAAGGTGACGATCTTGTCATGGAGATTCGTTATGGTAGACATTTTGATATGTCAGTGCACATACCATAATAGGGTTATATGTGTAATACACCAAAATTGGCACCTTATAATTTCAATCAATTTTGGTGCATTTCTTCAATTTTACATCATTAAAGTCCTATTTTACTAGGCAATATTTTCTCTCCTACCTAACTTTATTTGACTTGATGTCAATTGCAAAAACCTTAAATTGCATTAATCTCACACCATAATTAAATCCTAAGTATTCGACTTTATTAGCTAAATAATCCCTATGATAAATTAATTTAATTCTAAAGTCCTAAGTGCTTTAAATTAAATTAAAACCACCCCATTTGGCTAATCCACATAAAAAGGGATTAATATTACTTGTTATTTGAATGGATTATCTTATTTGGATTTAATAATTCAAAATACTCGAAGGATCACCCATATGTGGCAATAATTCATTCTTTTAATTAAGTAATTCATGAATATTTGTCTCAATTGGGAATGAAGAGTCAACTATTTCATTTCAAGAAACTCTTCATTCCTTCTCTGGGCTTATCTATATTATGAACCTTCTCCTTCATTCGAAAGAAGGCAATTTTGAGAGCACATAAACTATAGCAAAATTTTGTCTTAATTATCTTCATATTTTCAAGCTTTATTGCACAATTACCTTAATTCTCATTTAGTGTAATTGCACTTCCATAGTAGAGTAATTTGCTTATTGTTATTAGCTTAATTTGCACATTTCTTTCAAGTTCTTAGATTAAAATTGCATCTTCATTATTAGATTAATTGTACTTTCATCTTAGATTAATTGTACTTTGCTCATCTTTCATAGCTTTCAAATCCTCCGATTTAGCTTGGTCTTTTGGTTGTTGGCTCTCGTTCTGAGAGTAATTCAAACACCCCAGTTAATTAGGAGGCAATAGGTCGAATCGATAGAATCTTACGAATTGAGTAATCCATACTCCTCTTCATGATTCAATGATCGAGCAATGACTATCTTGTGTATTTGGTTAGATTAGAGGTCCACATTCAGCTATAGACATTCTGGCACCCACCATGGGGCCGAAAAATTGATTTCTAGCCTCATCAATCTCAAGATTTTTTTTGAATTCTGCAATCTACCGTATGTTCGTACTTCTCTATGTACGGAAGTTCATGCGAGATTCTTGAGTGTACCGCATGAAGTTTTTCTCCATGTAGCACTCTCTCGCGCTAAATAGTACTTTCTCACACAAGCCCTGGTACTTTCTCGCGCGTAGCACAGTACTTCCTCGCGTGAAGTTTCACTGTCAGTAAGTTAAATTTCCAGATTCTAAAATTTACTATTGTTTTTTCCTGACATATGCTTTTTGCTATTGATTTCATATCTCTGTTTCTATCACAACATAATAGTGGTCTATAGGTCGCTTTGTCAAAGATCATAAAACTTGCTAACAATTTGCTTGCAGGATGATTGCCGAAGATCTTTTAAAATGTTGTGTTTTTTTTCTTGCTTTCATTCACATAGTATAATTAAGGCTTTGTTAAAATTTCTCAAGGGTCTTGATAGCAAAGTAGGGGAATAGGCTCTTCATTACGTGGAAGTGATGTCCACAGATGAAACTGAGACCCAGATGTTGCTAGAATGATGGATACCTAGGAAAGCAAAGGTAGTGAATCTTTAGCACTTCTACTTGCTAGGGGATTATGCTCTTCTCTCTTTGAGAGAACTAGAAACCCAAAAGCTTGTGGATTTCGTGGAGTGAAGCTAGCTCGGTGATGAATATGCTTGATGTGTTTGGGTAAGATGAAGAGGTAGAGAAGTATGCTCTTCTCTATTTGAGAAAAATAGAAAATCAAACCCTTGGATCCAAGCCAAGTTGTGTCACCTTTAGAGGGCCTATCAGAAGTTGAACCTCTGGGAATGACCCAAGTGAGTACGCACCTATCACCGGTGATTCCACCTCACTATAATAAAGAATGTTTTGTTGAGTCTAAAGACTCCAAAACCATGTTAACTTCCTTCTCTTGATTTCAACATCATCTTGAGAAGGCTCCATCTATTGTACTGAGCGACGCCGCTCCTAGCCCTTCTTGTGGGGGTGTATGACTTTTGGGTGTTGGTGTGGCTACGAGGCCCTAGCCCTGTATCGGGGGCACCGAAGGTTAGTGTGAATGGAAGCCCACTAAAAACTTTCCTTAGTTAGTTGCCTACCCAGATCACCTTTGAAAGGAGGCATAATCTTTGCCCAAGGAGGGGGAAGAATCTCTCTCGTAGATTCTCACCATAAGCATGCACCTAGACGTTTGAAGGTGGTATATGCCACTAGCCCCTGCTTCAAGGGTAACCTTTGAACATATACTATTTAGTCCTTAGAAACACCAAAAACATGGGCGCCCTCTAGGGGGTGACACGGCTGTGTGAGGTGAACACATGTGCATAAGCAGTGACGCAAAAGTTTTGTCTTCTCACCATTTTTTTTGTAGGGATAACTATGTGTTTGTTATCGAGTCTTAAACTTGTCCATCATGATTAAACAAATACTCCCATGATACTACCAAGTTGCTTTGTCCTTAGTAGGTCTGTTTACGACTACTTCTTGTGTCACCATTGCTTGATCAAACCTTCATGCTTGAAACCTTCAAATTGAGATTGTTGATTAAACTGTCCTTCAAATTGTCTGGAACCTGGAAATTCTGTTAGAGAACAGTTCAGGCTGTGTCTCAGAACTTGACTTTTTACCTCGTAAACTATGTCAAACTGACGAACTTTGATCTTTTCATGTGCGAAGTTTCACCTTTCACAGCATTTTCTCGCACGAGCTTTCATTCTCTCACGCAAAGTTTGGTGTTTCCTCGCGCGACCTGGTGTTTTCGCACGTGAACCTGTACCCAGATTTCAAAAATAGCGACTTATTTCCTGTTGGCTGGTTAACTTTTTATCTGATCTGATTCTTGTCTGAGATCTGTTTACCTGTTTTCCTATCGTTCACTGTCAGAAACTGAGTGTCTCGAGCTGCGAACCAATCGATTATTGCTTTGACTTGTTTTGTCTCCTTGTTATTTATCTCATCTCTTTGTGCTTTTGTACCTCGCATTGCGATAGTCTTATCTCGGTTGTTCTAGGCGTACTCCTGACAATTCATTCCAGGTGCATCTCACATCTCAGTTGTTCTAGTCTTTATCTCCTTTTCGTCATTCCTAGAGACAGAGTTTTAGCATTATCCTGAGTCTTCTCTCGTTTCATCTTCGTCTATGACTGTCACAACTTGAAGTGGCAACACTTACCCCATTCATAATACTGGTCAAGATAGAGGTAAACCTCGTAATCAGGAAACAAGTTGTCCCAAACCTATTGTGCAATCTGAACGTTGTGAGGGATCCTCAAGTTCTTCATTGAGTACTTTGAAAGACAGCCCATCTCAATCGCCTCCAGTGTTCCAAGAGTTTTTTAATCTGTTGTTTCAAGTGCAACCTGGTTTTTCATTTCAAGATCAAGACAACTCTTTCTTCCAAAACAACTCATTGTTTCATAACTTTGGAAGACCACTTCCTCGGACTAGTCCTATCATTGAACCTATCGATCTTGTTGACGATATCGACTCATCTGAACATGTTGATCTTCTTGATCCTGTTCGAGTGCCAAAAGTTACCTTAGCTGTGCCCTTTCGACATTGTGCATATCGTTTCACTGATTCTTCATTTTCTGCAAAATCCTACAACAAGATGGGAGAGCCATTCGACTTCCAACCAGGCAAATGCAGCCAAACTTTTGATCAATCTCAAAACAACCAACATTTTGGTCAATCTTCCAATGACCAACATCATGCCCAACCTCGAAATGAGCAATGCTATGATCAAACCCAAGATGATCAGAATCAGCACCAAGCTCAAAACAAAGCTCAAGGTGGTCAACCAGTGTATCACTATTGTCCTGCCCCGTATGATCAGAGTCAAGATCAAGTCCCAAGCATTTATGAGATTCTTAGCAACGATGGTGATGACACAATAACTCAAAATGACATAGATGCTACGAAAGCAAACAAGGGTCTTATTAAGATGATGGAGATCCTCCTTCTAGAGGAGAAGGAAAAATACTTTCTTGAGTTGGCCAAACAAGGAGCTAAATTACCCTCGGATTTTCAAGTTGAAATGCTTGTGGCCAAGGAAGAAGAAACTGAGACCGCTAAGTTGCAAAAGATGGTCTGAGACATGCAAGATCAGATTAGCCAACTTGCGAAGAATAAGGAAAAACCCGCAAAATAATTCACAATGGAAAGTATTTGTCCTTTCCCCTTTGATAGGAGACTTCACATGCCACCTTTTCCCAGAGGTGTAGAGCTCCCTAAATATGACAAATACTTGGGTGCTACCGATCCCCAAGATCACTTAAGGGAGTTTGGCGCTTTATCCATGGAATTCATGCATGATCAAACATATCTTATGCGCCTATTTCCTCATAGCTTGGGTGGACCATCTATGGAGTGGTTTTCTCGATTGCCCAGTGGCATTAAGGCTTTTGATGAAATGGCTAATCTGTTTCTCCAACATTACTTGCATAATATTCAGCATCTGGTCAACATCCAGGATCTTTGCAATTTGAAGCAGCGACAAGGAGAATCTTTTCTGACATTTCTCTAAAGGTGGAGACAATTATGTACAAGGTGCCCTCACAAGCTACCAGAGTCCAAGAGACTCGACATTTTCTTGGATAATCTTGTCCCAGACTTTGGATACCAAGTGCAATTACAAGGTCCTCTAAACTTTGATAGCATGATTAAACAAGCAGTGTGAATAGAGGCCTTTATGATCAAAAAAGGAGAATTGACTTTGAGCAAAGACAACAAACAAGGATCTTCAAACTCAAATAAAGACAAAGGGAAGTTTGTCAACAAGAATAGAGACGTTGTGAATGATGGAGTGGTCGACAATGTGACCACGAAGCCTGCTAAGTCTATTTTTAATCTCTCTTCTAGTATACAGGTGATCAAAGCTACTGAAAAGCATGCAATGGAAAATCAGCAACCTTCAAGGTTTTCAAGGAACAAACCTTGGGCATCTTGACCCAAGCATGAATTCACTTCCTTGGGAGAACCACTTGATTATGTCTATAAAACTCTTGTGCAAAATTAGATACTTAATCCTTTGGAAAAGTGTTTCTATGACCCACAACCACGACCTCATTGGTGGAATGACAACGCATACTGTGACTATCACCAGAATAAGAGTCACAAGACTTCTACTTGTCTCCAGCTGAAACATAAGGTCCAAGATTTGATTGATAGCAGTGACATTGTTGTGGATTGCCATACCAAGAATTCGGACCATCAAGCATTTAAGGATCCCTTCCCTCCTCACGAAAAGGGTGAATCTTCAAACACTAAGAATACCAATGTTAAAGTCCATTACATGTACACTAATGATGACAATGTCATTGGTATGATCGAACCTGTTGATGTAGAGTATTGCAACGTGATTACTATTAAGGGGAGTGGCAATGCTCCCAAACCTAAGACTCCTTTCATCTTGCGTAGTTCTATGTCTCATTCGTCTGAATCTGAACAACCTCAACATTGTGCCAATGTTGTTACTCGATCACATGGAAGGGTTGTTTTGAAAGGTCTTGATCCTCCTGTATCTACTCCGAAACAAACTATGGATAAGACTGTTGTTGGTCTTGCCACTAAGAACATGAAATTGGTCCCTACATCTAGCTCAGCTAGTTATAGCATCTTAGATCAGCTCCAATGGACCAACGCTCAGATTACCATTTTTGAGTTGTTGAAGATCTTGCCTACTCACAGGCAGATTCTGGATAAAGCCCTCACCGAGGCAAACGTACCCAAGGATCTCGATCTCGATCGGTTCAAATCTATGGTGGGTCATTTGACCTCACCTCATTATTTGTCCTTCTCTGAAGAATATGATCACTCTCTGAGCCATCCACATAATGCTCCCTTGCATATAGAAGTCATGATAGGTCCTAAACATGTCCGTCGAGTGCTCATAGACAATGGTGTTGGTCTCAATATTTGTTCTGCTAAGTTGCTTACTCGGCTAGGTTATGATGAGAATTGTATGGACTCCCGCCAAAAGATTACCATCAAAGCTTATGATGAAGAGGAATGCAAATCCCAAGGCTTAGTTGTGCTCCCTATCCGCATAGGACCTGTTGAGAGAGATGTTACCTTTCAAGTTCTTGACATTCCTCTTGCCTACAACATCTTGTTGGGTAGGCCATGGATTCATGAGATGCAAGCTATTCCATCCACATACCATCAATGCATTAAGTTTCAATTCCATGAAGCGAAAGTCACTGTGCCTACTAATACCAATTATTCTTGCAACACCCTTGCGCAATCTGCAGATAGCTTTGTTCCAGCTAATAGAGAGTCCACTGAGTTTTATGATGCTAAGCTAAAGGAAAATGGAAAAAACTCTGAAACTTAAGCATACATGCATGGGAGAATATCGAATTGAACCTGTGCTATCACTGGCTGCTCTTCCTCCATCTCCACGCTCTTATGGGAGACCTTCTAAGAGTAAAAAACCTTCCAATGACTCTCCTCAGACAGTCTACGATGGCACCTTTGTACAGGCCTCTACACATTTAGAAGATGAGGATGAAGAAAGGGCTATCACAGCTTGGATCTATAAAGGGAAAGAAACATCTGAACCAACTACTTCTCCAGACTTAGAACAAGAGCCATACAGTGAAGCCTTTAAGATCATGAAGAGCTTCGTCTATAAGGGGAGTGGTCCTATAGGAATGAATGAAAATGGTTTGTTGAAACCCATTGAAGCTACAGATCACCACACAAAGGATACTACTGGCTTAGGCTTCAAAAAGATCCCCTTTCATTTAGGGATAAACAAATTTGTTCCAGAACCTGAACATGAACCAGAACCAAAATTTGAAGATACTACCCCAGAGGTAAATCCAAAGACCAGCTCTGATGAAGATACTTTTCCATATCCAGTTCCTCCAAAATTTGTTCCACTCTTTGCAGAACCTGATGAGCCTATCATAGCGGTCCACCTGATAGAGACTGATAGTGATTCTGATGAGACCGCTTCAGTGCATCGACTCACATATGACCAATGGAAAGAAATACAAATGGCTGATTCTAACCCTCAGGGTGAACGGTACATACCCCCACATTTCCAAGAGCAGTTTGAAAGAGATCTACTTCAACAACCCATTAATACTGCAAGGGGTAAAGATGATGATACAACCAGTGCTAATGGAATTCCCACATCAAGTATTGACTCACATGAATACGAGTTTCAATCTTTGTCTGATGCTACTTATGATAAAGATATAGACATGGTGCATACTTATGAAAACCTTCTCGAAGTAGGTGAAGGGTCTAGTGTTAGGTCACATGGATTAGATGCCATCGGTGTTAAATTGTCCTCTACTTCTGATGTAAGGTCTCATAGGGATTTGAACGCTCCTTTGGACGAGATCACCTAGGCCTTGACTTGCTCATCTGCGCTTTTGATGGTTATACCGTGAACACAATTGAACTAGTCACTACTTCCCTCTCACTCAAAAATCCCGATCTGATAAACTAGAACCCCCCCTCCTCATCCAATGAAGTCCTAACATTCCAGAATGATTATGCTCTAGCCTGTTACCTCCATGCTATTGAACCTGTAATGTCCTTCCCCAGCGAAAGTAGTGTCAGCATGATAGAGGTAGATATCAAGTATCTTAGTCAAAAAATTAAAAGAAGAAAAAATAGATGCTCTGATGGTGAAAACCACATTGTGGCAGTATCAAAGCCAAAAATAGTAAAAATAAAAGACGTATTTGAGGGTGAAAACCTCTCTGAGGTTCCCAAGGATGAGATACTTGATACGCTTCTGAGCCACTTTCAAGAGAGATCATCAATATTGGTTGAGCCAACACAGCCAGTGAATTTGGGTACAGAGGCTGCTCCACAAATTATTCATCTAGCGCAGTCATTATCTACAAAAGAAAAGCAAGAGTTCACTAGCTTCTTTCAAAGCAAGAAAATAAACTTTGCATGGACTTACTCTGACATGCCTTGATTAGACCCCAATCTAATCATGCACCATATATCCATTGCACCAGGTATTAAGCCTATCAAACAAAAGCTTCGAAAGATGCATCCACACGTAGCACTTTTAGTCAAAGTAGAGCTAGAAAAGCTTCTTAAGGCTGGTTTCATAAGGACTATTGACTATGCAGAGTGGATTTCAAATATTGTTCTAGTCACCAAACATGATAAATCCATTCGTGTGTGCATGGACTACAGGGACCTAAACAAGGCATGCCCAAAAGATGATTTTCCACTACCTAATATTGACATGATAGTGGATATGACGGCAGGTTATGAGATGCATTCCTTGATGGATGGCTTTTCTGGCTATAATCAAAGAAAAATTGTGCCAGAAGATCAGAAAAATACCACTTTCACATGTGCCTAGGGCACCTTTTGTTGGAATGTCATGCCCTTTGGTCTTAAGAATGCTGGAGAAACATATCAAGATCTGTCACTACCATTTTCCATGATATGATGCATAAAACAATGGAAGATTATGTGGATGACACTTTAGCCAAAAGCATGCAATGGAAAACTCATCTCACAGATTTGGGTCCCATACTTGACCGCATGGAGCAATTTAGTCTCAGACTTAATCCAAAAAAATGTGCATTTGGTGTCACTTCTGGGAAACTCTTGGGTTACATCATTTCAGCCAAAGGCATAGAAGTTGATCCTAAAAAGGTACAAGCTATTATGGACATGCCTCCACCCAAGAACATCAGTCAAATGAGAGGACTGCAGGGAAGGTTACAATCATTTCACAGTTGGCTGACAAGTCGCAACCATTCACTAAAACTTTGCATAAGGGTGTGACTTATGAATGGAATGAAGAATGTGACAGGGAACACACTCAAATTAAATAGTATCTTGCTAATCCACCTATATTGATGCCTCCTATTCATGGGAAGCCGCTCATGCTATACATCTCAGCAATGAACACATCTTTGGGTGCTCTCCTAGCTCAAGAAGATCAAAACAACAAAGAGAGAGCTATATATTATATCAACAGAACATTGGTTTCTTATGAAATGAATTATTCTGTCATTGAAAAGGCTTGTCTAGCAGTAGTGTTTGCTTCATAGAAGTTGCGGCATTATATGCTCGCTCACACTACAAGGCTTATTGCAAAAATTGATCCACTAAAGTACTTACTGAGCAAGGCTGCCCTCACGGGTAGACTAGCAAAATGGGTTATGATACTCAGCAAATTTGACATTGAGTATGTGGAAAGAAAAGCTATTAAAGGACAAGCAATTGCTGATCAATTGGCGGAAGCTCCTCTGAAAGATCACCAGCCTTTGAATATTGAATTCCAAGATGAATCCATCATGCTTCTCACACATCAGACTTGGAGCATGTTCTTTGATGGATCATTCACTCAACAAGGATCTGGTGCAGGCATACTGTTCATAACACCTCAAAGATACTCATTGCCCAAAGCTTATAAAATGTTGTTTCCCTGCACAAACAACATTGTTGAATATGAAGCTCTCATTAACGGTATGAAGATAGTCATTGAATGGAGTGTGGATGAGCTCAAGGTTTTTTGAGACTCTCAGTTAATCATCAACCAAGTTAATGATGTCTACCAAACAAAAGATGACAAGCTAGTGGCTTACAAATGAATGGTGGATGATCTCAAATAGTATTTTGCACACATTTCCTTCCCGCAAATTCCAAGGACAGACAATAAAGCAGCTGATGCTATGGCCACTCTTGCTTCAATGTTACAAATGCTAGAAAATGACTTCAGACACGAATTCCTGGTGGAGGCATTACACTACCTAGCCTATGACATTCCTAAATCTAAGATGATCTGTTCAGTCATTGGACATGACTCATCTCGCTACCACCATATCTATTCCTACCTCTGTGACCAGATCATTCCAGACACCTATACCCGGAATGAAAAATGTCCCCTAATTTGTAATGCTTCATGGTATGTCATCATAGAAAATGACTTGTATAGACGAGGTCTAGACGGTACCCTCCTTAGGTGTCTAGAACCCGAGTCCAAACGTACACTAGCTGAGGTACATGAAGGTATATGTGGGTCTCATTTGAGTGGTCTAATGTTAGCTCGTAAACTTATTAGAGATGGTTACTACTGGCCAGATATGGAGAAAGAAGTTGTTCAATATGTCGAGACTTGTAAACAGTGCCAATTTCACAGAAATCTGATCCATGCTCCTGTTAAAGAGCTTATTCCTTTCATTAGTTTCTGGCCATTTCAGCAATGGACCTTTGACTTGGTGGGTCAGATACATCCTTCTTCTTCAAGAGGACATAAGTTTATCATCACAGCTACTGACTATTTTACCAAGTGGGTTGAGGCAATGCCTCTGGCTATAGCTAATGGCAAGTCTGTGGCTATGTTTATACTGAACTATATCATCTATAGATATGGTGTACCTTCATCCATTATCACTGACAATGGGGGACAATTCAAGAATAAGGACCTCAGAGAATTATGCACCAAGTTCAAGATTATTCAGCATTGGTCATCTATCTATTATGCCCAGGGTAATGGACAGGCAGAAGCTTCTAATAAGACAATTCTCAAAATCTTGCATAGAATAGTTCATAAATCTGGTAGAGATTGGCACCTCCAGATTAATCCGGCTTTATGGGCCTACAGAACAAGTATTCGAACACTGATGAGGGCCACACCCTTTGCCTTGGTTTATGGAGCAGATGCAGTATTGCCTATTGAGGTTGAGATTCCTACATTGCGATTCTCTCTGAGGGGCCTTGTCACTGATGAAGAAAATAGAATATCTCGGCTTCAAGAGCTAGAACTACTAGATGAACATCGGAAGGTGGCGTTCGATCATCTTCGAGCATACTAAAAGAGGATATCTAAAGCCTACAATAAGAAAGTCAGACAAAGAGAATTCCAAGTGGGTGATCTTGTCCTAAAAGAAAACCCCAAAAATCAGCAACAGCAGGTCCAGAAAGGAAATTTTGAACCAAACTGGCTTGGCCCGTATGTTATTGCTGTCGCATTTGGGTCTGGCGCATACAAACTCTCCACCACTGAAGGAGAACAGCTCAAAGAGCCTATCAACGCTCTTCACTTGAAGAAATTCTACAGCTGAGGCATTTTCTGTATGCTCATGCACATACTTATTGATCCTGAAAAAAAATCCAAAAAATGGTATATTGTCAAAAATCCTAAAAATTGCAAAATGTCCTTAAAAAAATGATCTTAGTGAAAACCTGGTAAACATGCGCCTTGATACTAATAAAAAAAATACAAAAATTGAAAAATACGAAAAAATTTTAAAAAATAAAAAATACAAAAAAAATGAAATATTCAAAAATAAAAATAAAAAGAAAAGAACAAAAAAAAATTGAAAAAGAAGACAAATGTGTCATTGATGAAAACCTGGCAAACACGCATCATGGTAGCAAAAATAGAATCTCTACCAAGATGGTGAAAACCTGGTAAACAGACACCTCTTGTTTCCTGAAGTTATATCTCATCTCAGCATCATTTAGCTCTCGCTTTCCTGCATTAGTTTGTTTCTGGCTTTTGGTTTGTTTCCTGCTTTATTTTGCTAGCTCATGCACTTGCTTTCAGTTGTCTTTGAGATTTCCCTCGACTCTTCATGGATTGCAACTAGTCATACTTGGGGACACCTTCTTGGTCTAGGGGGCATTGTCCTATCACTTTCGGAAGTTTTGTTCTTACATCAGTCACCAGTGGTTTTCACTGCGTTTTCCTGCTGATGCCTAGCTACTTTTGAGATTTCTCTCCTTGAGGATCTCGTGTATCGGTCGCCAGTGGTTCCCACTGTGCCTACCTACTGATACCTAGCTCTCGTTCGAACCCCGCTCTTTCGGGATCTTTTCCTTACATCAGTCACCAATGGTTCTCACTATGTCTTCTTGTTGATGTTTCACTTGTGATTGGTTCTCTCTTTCAAAAATCCTCCTTGTATCGGTCACCAGTGGTTCTCACTATGTCCGCCTGTTGATACTTGGTTAGCACTCTGATATCTCCTTGAGACTTCATTTTTTGCAACGGTCACCAGTGGTTCTCACTGTGTCCGCCTACTGTCATCGTCCCAGTAAGACTTAGAATGTTGTGCGCTTCTGATTCGACTTCAATCCGTTTGAACACAAACTTAAACTGAAACTAAAACCGAATTTGTGATTCTCTGAAGCATGCTGAGCTTTTCTCTTTTGTGTGTTGTTCTTTCACTTTATCATTCCTCCTCGAGCGAATCTAAGATGTCTTTTCTTGACTATTTAATGCGAAGACTGGGGACATGATCTTTTCCTTTTCTTTCTGTTTGCTGGTTTAGTTCCAATGATCCAAACAATTCACATAAGAGGGGTGTCCATCTGTAAGAGCCTTCATCTCGTATTGGATGGCCATGTGTACCTCGACTCCTTTTATATGGATGCTTTGGTGAGGTTGGTTCTTTTCCTTGTTTGTTTTTAGTGACTTCTTTCTGCTACAAGTAAAATTGCTAACGCTCGTCCTGCTAAGTGAACGTAAGGGTCACTGCGAGCATTCTTTGGTGAAGGAAGGAACTCTCGTGTCTCTGGCGTGTTTGTATGCAAGAAACATTCAGGTCATTCTAGCAGCTATGATTTTTTATGCTTATGTTAACTTGCTAAATCAAAAGGCATAGGTGTTTAGGTCATTTTGGCTTCTTATGCCTCAATGCTTACATCTCATTCCGACAAATCTAAGACTTATGTCATATTCATATTCTCATGGTTACAATATTAGTGAGGATTGTATGGCATCTTGCGATCGTCCCGTACCTAAAAGAACTCTATGATGATAATAAGATGAGTCCAACAACCAAGTCCTAGGGTTTGCGTCTAGTTTAGGCTTGCATTTTCATTTTAAGCTTGCATTGAGACAATGTTTTGGTGCTCTTTTGATTGTCTTCTTATGGATCTATTCATCCAAGGTTCTCATCTTACATCTCGCGTTCATCACGACTACATAAATGCTAAATCCATTGCTTTGAATCCATTTTTGAGATTGAAATCGAAATCTGACATCTCTAGATGGCTCAAAATCTCGTTTTAAATTATGAGACCCTTTGGGATCGGACGCTTGTGCAGTCAGCCTTCTGACGTCATTTTCCTGCCAGATTCTCATCTCATCATTTTCTTAAGATCTTCAATGTTTCCATCTAAAATCAGCTCTAATCAAATCTGGTCAACCATAGTCAACCATGGTCAAACTTGGTCAGCAAGACCTTCAAATCACTTCAAATTGCTTCTGCAGCTTCTCGAATCTAGTCTGATTGCTTCTACTCTGCAACCTCTTGTTGTCAATCGTCCTTCTAATATGTCTTCTTTCAATTTCGCTCCTGAGGGAGCAGGACGATTGCATCATTTGAATCTTGTCGAACTAGTCTCATATCAATCTGATCTAAATCAAAGTCCTCACCGCTTGGGGCATCTCATCTCTAGGGGCATCTTCGTGCCTTGCATATGGTCATCTGGTCATCAATCTTTTAGGTATCTGAGCAATCTAACTTGGATCCTCGAGGATCAAGCTTCGTTCTTGAGATGGTTCTCGAAATCTCATTAGTTATTTGGGGCAATCTAACCCTAATTCCTGAAAGTCAAGCTTCATTTTGGAGATGGCTCTCGAAATATATTTTAGGTTGTTATCTGGGCAATCTAACCTGAGTCTCAGAGGTCTAAGCCTCATATTGGGGCAATCTAACCCTAATTCTAGAGATTAGTCCTAAATTTGCATCTGTCATCATTTTATCAATGGGCATTGGGGCAATCTAACCCCGATTCCAGTCTCCTCTCAAGTTGTCATTAGTCCATTGTCTTCGCAATCTAACTTAGACTTCAGAGAATCATGCCTCGTTCTAGAGGTGGTTCTGCAATTCGATCTATTTCGGTGTCTTGGCATCCTTGCCTTGACTTCCAAGGGTTAGGCTCTATTCTGGGGATGACCCTGAAACCTCATCTGTCACATCAGACTATTATTTGAATCAACGCGCTGCTCGCACATCAATTCAAAGAGGGGCAAATGTAATACCCCAAAATTGGCACCTTATAATTTCAATCAATTTTGGTACATTTCTTCAATTTTACATCATTAAAGTACTATTTTACTAGGCAATTTTCTCTCCTACCTGACTTTATTTGACTTGATGTCAATTGCAAAAACCTTAAATTGCATTAATCTCACACTATAATTAATTCCTAAGTATTTGACTTTATTAGCTAAATAATCCCTATGATAAATTAATTTAATTCTAAAGTCCTAAGTGCTTTAAATTAAATTAAAACCACCCCATTTGGCTAACACACATAAAAAGGAATTAATATTACTTGTTATTTGAATGGATTATCTTATTTTGATTTAATAATTCAAAATACTCGAAGGGTCACCCATATGTGGCAATAATTCATTCTTTTAATTAAGTAATTCATGAATATTTGTCTCAATTGGGAATGAAGAGTCAACCGTTTCATTTCAAGAAACTCTTCATTCCTTCTTTGGCCTTGTCTATATTATGAACCTTCTCCTTCATTCGAAATGAGGCAATTTTGAGAGCACATAAACTATAGCAAAATTTTGTCTTAATTATATTCATATTTTCAAGCTTTATTGCACAATTACCTTAATTCTCATTTAGTGTAATTGCACTTTCATAGTAGAGTAATTTGCTTATTGTTATTAGCTTAATTTGCACATTTCTTTCAAGTTCTTAGATTTAAATTGCATCTTCATTCTTAGATTAATTGCACTTTCATCTTAGATTAATTGTACTTTGCTCATCTTTCATAGCTTTCAAATCCTCTGTATTAGCTTGGTCTTTTGGTTGTTGGCTCTCGTTCTGAGAGTAATTCAAACACCCCAATTAATTAGGAGGCAATAGGTTTTGAATCGATAGAACCTTACGAATTGAGTAATCCATACTCCTCTTCATGATTGGATGATCAAGCAATGACTACATTGTGTATATGGCTAGATTAGAGGTACACGTTTAGCTATAGACAATATGTAAGGGGAATGTAATGTTCTCTCATTACTATATCTTGGTATCACGATTTGAGGTGATATGAAAATCAGGTTTCACTAAGGTGATTCCTCATGTCAGGATCTAAGGTGATGTGAAAACTAGGTATCACGTGCCAGGTGATTCCTCATATCACATGTTAGGTGATATGTAAAACTGGGTATCACGTGTCAGGTGATTCCTCATATCACATGTTAGGTGATATGTAAAACTGGGTATCACGTGTCAAGTGATTCCTCATATCACATGTTAGGTGATATGTAAAATTGGGTATCACGTGTCATGTGATTCCTCATATAACATGTTAGGTGATATGTAAAACTGGGTATCACGTGTCAGGTGATTCCTCATATCACATGTAAGGTAAAATGTAAAATTGGGTATCACGTGTCAGGGGATTCCTCATATCACATGTTACGTGATATGTAAAACTAGGTATCTAAAACTGGGTATCACATATCAGGTGATTCCTCATATCACATGTTTGGTGATATGTAAAACTAGGTATCATGTGTTAGGTGATTCCTTATATCACATGTTAGGTGATATATATAAAAATGGGTATTGCATGTTAGGTGATTCCTCATCTCACGAGTTATGTGATACTTATCATCACGAGCTATGTGATATATGCCTTCACGAGATATGTGAGATTTCTTATCACAAGAAATGTGATATATGATTTTATCTTCCCTAGCTAAGAGGGAGTGTTGATGTATGTAGCATCGGTCAGATAAATAAAACTGATTATATATATATATATATATATATATATATATATATATATATATATATATATATATATATATATATATATATATATATATATATATATATATGAAGTTAATTTTTTATTTATTCTTATAATGATTATATAGTTAAATTAATAAATTAGATTAATGAATAGACATGTCCATTGAAGGGACATGACTCTTCTTGTCTTTACCATGTATATATACAATTGATCGATGCATTTGGAAAGTACATACATTTACAAAAGTGCTATTACATTTGCAGCGATCTGAAAATCTAATAAGAACCAAGAAAGAAGATCGGTCATAATGAACATGACGGTCTGTAGGGTCACAATGATGGAAATCTTTTTGAGTTCAATGAGATGACAATTGAAGATGAAAGAGAAGAACATGAGAACAGACCTCTGGAGCAGGATGATGTACATGATGCCGACAGACCAAATCAAGATGATGAACATGAAGTTGTTCACGAGCATGCTGAAGAAATTGCTCAACCAAAAGAACTTGACAGGGAATAGAGACCAATACTCCTAAGGTATGTCACATATCACTCAACTGATAATATAATTGGTGACAAACATCCAAATGTCTTGACCAGGAAAAAGGATAGAGAAAATATCTTTTTATTTTCTTTATAGAGCCCAAAACCACCAGGGAGGCTCTGGAAGATGAAAATTGGGTCAAGGCCATGGAGGAAGAGATTGAGCAAATAGAAAAGAATGACACATGGATGCTTGTGCTAAGACCATAGGAAAAGAATGTCATTGGGACAAAGTGGGTCTACAGAAACAAGCTAAATGAAGAAGGAAAAGTAATAAGGAACAAAGCAAGACTGGTCTGCGAAGGATATGCTCAAAAGGCTAGACTGGATTATGGGGAAACCTTTGCACCTATGGCCAAATTGGAAGGAGTAAAAATCTTTCTTGCTTATGTTGCTCACAAAAAGTTCAAAGTGTACCAAATGGATGTAAAGTCCACTTTCCTGAATGGAATACTGGAGGAGGAACTTTACTTTGAACAACTTGAAGACTTCACATCCACACAAAAGGGTGGTATGGTCTGTAAACTCAAGAAGGCTCTTTATGGGCTAAAGCAAGCGCCAAGGGCATGGTATGAGAGATTGCACTCATACCTCATAACAATAGGATTCACAAGAAACCCTGGACAACAGCAACATGTATCTCAAGATTGGAAAAGAAGGGAACCTGATTGCTGAAATCTTTGTGGATGACATCATCTTTGAAATGTCTATGATAGGAGCCATAAAACTCTTCATTGGACTAGAGGTCCATCAACTAAAAAAAGGTATCTTTATCTATCAGTCCAAGTATGTAAAAGAAATTCTTAAGACTATTGGACTTGAAGAATCCAAACCGGTTGGTACACCTATGATAACTAACCTCAAGTTATCAAAGGACGGTGCTGCAAAAGAAGTGAATGAGACACTGTATCGGTCTATGATAGGCAAATTACAGTATGCAGTACACAGTAGACCGGCCATTGCACATGCAGTAGGCATCGTAGCAAGATTCTCTACAAATCCTAAAGAGACATATCTAATAGCAATGAAGAGAATTTTCAAATACCTAAAGGGGATTGAGGAGTATGGCTTGTGGTTTCCTCACCAGGGAGGCTTCCAAGTAAAGGTTTACACTTATGGAGATTAGGATGGTCATATTGATGATAGAAAGAGCACAAGTGGCGGTGCATTCTTTCTTGGTGAAAGGATCGTGTCTTGGACAAGCAAGAAATAGAACTACATTTCAAAGTCTACAGTGGAAGTTGAATATGTTGCTGCAACAATCAATTGCACACAGGTAATCTGGATCAAACAGCTAGTTGAAGGAATCCAAAAATAGATACCTAAACTGATTGCAATTTACTATGGCAATACAAGTGCAATAAACATATCCAAGAATCATGTCATGCACTCCAAAACAAAGCATATTGTCATCAAGTATCACTACTTGAGAGAGCTGGTACAGATTAAAGAAGTGAGATTAGAGTATGTTCCCACAAAAGAACAGATTGATGACATCTTCACAAAGCCATTACCAAAGAGTACTTTTGAGTATCTCAGAGGTAAATTAGGGGTGATCCCCCTTTTTGATCATCAGTAAACTTTCAAAGGTGTTCATCAATTCACTATGCTTCAACGTAGGATTACACCTCATCTTACTTGGATTGATAAATAGGATTGTTGCTCGAAGGGGGAGCAGATTTCTTTAAAATAGTCTTCTTCACTAGCCTTTGGCATTATTGTTAAAAGCGGGAGAATATGACACAATATGACTAGGAGATTACTGGTAAATAAGGAAGGTGACATGATTTCCTATTAAGTTTTTGCCATCAATTCCAAAGGGCGAGATTGTTGGCATTAAGGGATGGTAACCAGTAAGCTTGCTACTGGTACATGGAAATTGTGCATTGTTATTGATTGGAAAAAAAGGAAAGAGGTGCTGACATCTCAATCTAAGGACACCAGTGTTGGATCTGTGAAGTGAATCATTATCAGTTAGCTTACAACATTTCGTGTGTAGTGAGACTAGTTTGGCAACCGGTGACACTTTGCATTGAACAAGAGACTATTTCTATTCATTAGGTGCAACCAGTCACCAAGGGAAAAGAAACTGGTAACCGATAACAGAGCCTGAGGAAAGGATGCAACCGATATAGACCAAGGAAGGAAAGGTGCCAGGTCAAGGCTCTTACCTGTGCACAACTTAAGGATATTTACCGATCGAACATAGAATTCGTCATAATAAGATGAATTGGAGAAGTCGTAGTCAACTATCTGTTATCTAACTACTTGATCGGGATTTACAACACTAAATTTGGTAGACTTTGAGTTATCAAGATGATCGGTACAACGTGCGATTGAAGGTTTTAATGCCGAATTTTTTGGCATTAAAGAAAGGAGTTATCTCTTGCGAAGGATAGCTTTTTTGACACGCATCTGTTGTTTTCTTTCCTTAAGCAAATAAAGCATAGCATGCATCAGATGTTTTCCTCAATAAACTAATACTCCACTAGGTGATGGATCTGAAGGTGATCTGTAAATAGGTCATGCATGAGAAAAGCAATTAGGGAAAGAAGTCTATATATTCCTTTGCATGACAAGAATATTGTTTGGCCTCATTCTGCCAAAGTAAAGAGTGAACCTATATGCTAAAAAAGCTAAGGTGAAGAGAAAAGAGAATAGAGAAGAGTGTGCAAAGAAGCACAACGGGAAAGGAGGACATACCAGCAGCAATTGGTGATGTTTCTCAATTGAGTATAACAAAGATCTTATCAGGTTATGCAAAGTCATTTCTAAAAGGTCAATCCTTCTATTGTTCTCTAACAATTACAATAGCTAAATCTTAGTATTTTGGGTGGGCATTAACAGGTCCCTTGTACTAAATCCCTTAACCGGGTGACATCTATTCACGTGTTCTAAGTCATCTAACCAGGCAGGCACTAACAGGCCTTATTGTATCAAATCCCTTAACCGGGTCGCATCTAACAGTGTGTTGTAATCCTTTAGCAGGGAAGGATCCTAACAGGGTGCATTTCAGAAGAGTGCAGAATTTGTGAGGTTTCCTCACACCATGGTTTTCACACGATTTGGGTTTCCACGTGATAAATTTGGTGTTGATTTTGGTTGATTGTTTGATGCTATTCTTATGCTAGAATTTGTTTTGCTTACAGTTGTAGTATACTACATCAGATTTGTTTTAAAGTTTTATGGGTGTTGATTCACCCCTCCCCTCTCAGCACCGATTGCGACTATTAGTAGGTGCATGGAATTTGGTGGCACTTGTTACCGATACAGTTAATGGATATGAAGATGAAAACTTTGATAACATTCCTTTGATTTATACTGATTATGACCATATTCCAGGATTGGTCAAATTTTGTAAGCGCGCACACACACACAGATATATATATATATATATATATATATATAGAAGTATTTTCTCTCATACATGTATGTAGATATTTTTTGTGTAGGAGATGTCTTTGTAGTGATTGTTGAGCCTAGAAATGTAGGAGTTCATTACTATTTATTGTGTTGCACCGCAAAGAGGATGAAGTTAATTGAACCCGAAGAAAGTAATGGAATGTTGTTCCCTACAGGTTTGTGCATGCTTGAGAGATCTATAAATTGTTCTTTATGTTTCAAATATATAGATAATAAATAACAAATTTATTTTAATTACATTGTTTACATTTGTGGTCTGCAAGTTCAATTGTTTAGAGGGAACATATTTCAAGCAAGGCAAAGTAGTGCAACATCAAATTCACTTTATTCATTATCAACTGGGAAATAAGGTGTTTCAATATAGCCACCTAGTAGTTGCTACCTCCCTTTGTCTCCATCCAGTTAAATCTCAACGTGGACGTCATAAGTGAAGACTAGATAGTGAGGATCATGAGAGAATAATAAATATTATCCATGAACATTTTGAACCACTTGAGATGGTCTAAATAATATTACTTATGTATATTTCATGTTTTACGATTTGATCTACATTTATGATGGATATATTTCATGTTTTAGGACTTGATCTACATTGATCTACTTTAATATTCGACATGGATTGTACTAGATTGACATACTTTATTTTTTTATTTTTATAGATGTTAAGTTTGGTATACATACATTTTTTGAATTATAAATATATACATTTTACTTGATCTATATACATGTTACTTGATTGATATGTACATTTTACTTGATTTTATATTAGATGTAGTTGAGTGATAACATCTATTCATGTCAATTGCTTATTCAAGTTTGATATACGTTGTTGTTTGATCAAGTACATGTTTAAATTACATGTATGTGTGTGTTTTACTTTCAAATTGTACAAGTGAAATTATATCTATTGATCTACATATGTAAAATTTGATTATATATGTTAAGATTCAAATCATCTAATCAAATAATCTTTATATCAAATCATCTAATCAAATCATAAATGTAACGTACATATAAATCAGATTTGAATGTAAAATATCCTAAAAACATAAATGTCAAATCATAAACACATATATAGTGTCAAATTGTAAATGTAACACATAATTCATCTATGGACGTAAGTCTGGAGCTTCATATAAATATGTCTCGAGAGGATATGATAAACTAAAAATATCAAACATATAATAATGAAAGATCTGTGCAAAAAGTGTCCTAAACTAGAGAGTCATACAGACGCATACAAATAGAGAGACCCTTTGACCAAGCCTCATGAGCATCCTCTAGCTATGAAGTACCAATTGACCCCTACAAATTTAGTACAACAATTGCTTATACACACACAAATATAAATTTAAAAATATATAAATTTACAACTATAAAAGTTTAAGAGCTTATTTAGAACTAATTTGACCACTAGTAGGTGTCTCATCCACCAAATATGTCCTGCCAACACGCTCTGAGCCCACACTAGAAGTAGTATTCTCTGCTAATTGTGCGTACAAAAATATTAAACATGTATGAACATCAGTACACGTGCATGAATTTGCAATTAATTTTTCATTATTAAATTAAAAAATGAATAAGTATACACTACTATAAAAAGAAATTTTAAAAAATTAAAGCGGTACCTAGGTCTGAGGAGCAAGAGGATCATCACTGCGCACTAGGGTGTCATCAACAGAAGCTGCATCTCCAACAGTCCCAATCCTCTCTAGTAATGAAGAGTGCAAGGGGGTATGTAGCTGAGATGGGAATGGTGTAGAGTCAAAAGGATGCAATAAGATATCCATATATGATCCTATATCGCTAGAAATGTCAGTGTGACTCAACCCTCGCAGCTGATCCTCAAAACTCTCTAGTTCATTAGTGGTGATGCAGACATCTCCAACTCGTATCCCTACATCCAAAGTTACAGTAGAGTGTTGTGTAGAGTGCTCTGTTAAATGATGTGCAGAGTGTTAAGCTGAGTGTTGTGTACTATGATGCGCATGATCTGATGGCATGTCCTAGTTCACTAGAAATATAGGATCATGCACAACTATTATGATATCTCTGACACTCTATATCGATATCCTCTGCAAGTTTGCAATGTAGGAATATGACTGTAGAAGATCATCTAAAAAATAAAGTTTCACATTCATGTGTCCTTGATATCATGTAAACACATGTATATCCTCTGGCATAGAAAGACCTACAACTCTATAGGCCTCATCTCTCAATCCTACTGCAGCACTAGATGATGCCTTAGAAAACAATCTCAGTCGAATAGGTCTGGTCATAATATATCTACCCAGTGCATTGAAAGTCAATCTACCCTGTCATGTCAACTACTTCCCTCTTAGAAGCAATGACAACTATATTAGCAATAGACACCATCAGTGGTGTCACTTCTGGAGTCCTCTAGCCCACCAACTGTCAAGGAGTAGGTGCAAATCGATGAGACCTATGATACTGCTGGCGGTCAGCAACTCTACTGTGCCCCTAACCAAAATATCCCAAAAGATATAGATAGTTGACATTGAGCCCCAAATGGAACTCAGTGTACAATTGCTAGGCAAAATATAATGGAATCCAGTCGTTAATAGGATAATGACCATGTGCTACAAGGAATTGAGGGTATATCATACATGCTATCTGTGGAATCACACATCAAGTAACCTGATATCCCCTCACCTTGGCCTTCCACTCATAAAATGGGAAAACCTCTTGTTTGATGGCATCCTTAGAGACAAGGATTTGAACCCACTCTAAGTATACATCTCTCAAAACCTCAGCTCTCAACTCTGGAAAAATCCTCTCAATAACCTGTGGTGAAAATGAAGAATGTGATCTCAACTGTGTTGCCAGGTCATCAAGACTCTTCAAAATGGTAGTACAATTATCTTTGTATAACCCCTCCTCAAATCTACTAATGGAATATGCAAGTCAATCCATCTCTACTCTAGCACTCTAAAATATACTTGCTAAATCAGGAGTATGAAAGGTAAACAGGGGCTGTAGCAGCATCAGGTCACTGACCCTCTCCCTCACCCTGTCCTTGTCCCTGTCCCTGAACCTGAACCTAAGGTGCATCATCCTCATGTACGTCTTGAGGTACATCATCTCTATCATGTGCGGGTTGTTGGACTCAATATGGAAAGGTGAGTACTGAGAGGGGAGAGGTGAATTAGTACTGCCAAACACTTTTAACTATCTTTCTTAACCATTCACCGGATTCATAACTTTGCATGCATCTCATAAAACATATAAAGCATTAACAATAAACATAACTCATAACACATTCAATTTGGTGTCGTAGAAATCCTTGTTAGAGGATAAAAATTGCAATGGGGATGACACCCACAAAACTTCACTACTGCAGTAAAAAATTTGCTCGGTTAGAGCTACACTGTTAGCTATTTTTGATAGCTTACTCTATTAAGAGTATTAACCCTGTTAAGAGTCTAAAGACTAGTTAAGTCTACCTTGCTAAAGGATTTTACAATTTTAATCTAAGAACTGTACACCTGGTTACAGGATTTACAATGTAAGATCTGTTAAGATCTACTCCGTTAAGAGACTTTACAATTCTGATTACAAACTTAATCAGTAACAAATATGTTTGTAGTACTTGCATCAATCATATGCTTATCAGACTCAATGTGCTCATTAACTGATTACCTCATACTGTGCTTCACTCACAATTTCAAATTTGTACTTGGTAGATTCAACTCTGAATCACATTCACACTTTGCTCTTTACTGCTCTGTTACTCAGTGGCTTCTCTGCTCATAACCTTTTCTCTGCAATCTCTGCTTCACATCTACACATTACATTCATCCCACATGCATACTGATCTTCTCACTTATATCCAATTTATATACAATTCTAGAAGCTGTAAAAAAGTTCTAGAATCATCTCCTTAAGCGATGCTAGCATTGGTTACTCCTCCAATGCATATTTACTTTTAATACTTATTAATGGATCTCATCTTGTAATCATGCATAATCATCATGTTTGAATCTCCAAGGCTCTGTCAGACAATCTCCTCGAGATTTGTAAACTGTTTTATGCTTGGTGTCTAGGTTCAATGTATATGTAGATTCTTCTTGTGTCGATCTGTCATGCTCGGTAATACATTCTCTTGTTGCTCGGTAACTATATCATCTCTAGGTTCGGTAATGGTTTTATCTTGGTACAAATCGGTGCTCAGTTCTACCTTGCTCGGTGTCTAAACTTCCTTTGCCTTAACCAAAAATTGTCTCTCCTTTATTTCCTTTACCGACTAGCTTGAGTGCTTTACCAACTTGTCTTTCCTTCTTTACCAAATGACTTTGACAATCATTATGACTTCATCATAACTAATGACAACAAATAACTCTTAGGAGTATCAATCTCCCCCTTTGGCATTAAGTTGGTATCCTTGTTAAAAACCTTCAAAGTCATCAAAATTTTGTCCTTAGCAAAATTGTCCGTGTATCCATATCTCGATAAACTTATTACTCCCCCTGTAATAATACTTCGCATATCATATCTATCCATCCTTCTATACATATCATCCTCTATCTATTATCTCATTTTCTCTCTCATATATTTCCCCCTTTTAATTTCCCCTTTTATACCTCTCTGTATCTATTATCCTCATATACATGTTTCCCCCTTTTTTAACAAAAATGCCAAAAATAAATAACTTACTGCTTGTCTGGTGGAGAGATCTTGGCAAAACTAGATTTGTATCTATCTTGTGCATCCTTCAATGATGTCTTCCATGAATCTTTTAGTGTCTGCAACACTATTATTTGTTCACTTATATCAGCTGTTAAATTGACCATACTGTCCATAGCACTTACATCCGGTGTGCTTACTAAATCTTTTGCCTTATGTACATTTTTCTGTAATGATTCAATGTGTGGTATCAAAAATGTTTGTAACTCTATAATATCCATTCTGATCTTATTTTCCTCTTGTCTTAGCTCATATTGCACTCACATTAAGTGCCTCAACTTTTGATAGTATACTTGGAAAGAATTAGGCTCAATAGATACTTTAGCTAACTGCTAAGTTAGCTCCTTCTCAATATTATCATCCTTATCTTTGATGTCCGTGGTGAAATTTGAAATCAAACAAATATGCTGAAATAATAAAAGAATGTCTTTCAACTATTTCTCCAATTCAGTAACCAATTCAGATAGTTACCTTGTCTAGAGCAACTGATTGAAGTAGTTCTTCAATAACTTTATGCTCCATCTTCTTTCTATGCACTTGCATTAAGTATTCTGAGGTCTCGGTACCAGGTTGGTTTATTTGGTTCACCAGTTCACGCAGTTGGTTGTATATATCTTTTTTTTCATTAATGGAAGCCTCTGGCACAATTTTATGCAATATGTCTTTGCCACTTTCCAAAACATCATTATGCTGCTTCTTTACAAGTAACTTATCTCGTGCAGCTTTAATCTTCAATAAGTCTCCGAACTCAAATAGTTCTTTGGGGCTCATAGTTGAAATATCAACCTTTGGAATAATGATACGTTGGCTTAAATCAACCTCTTTTTCATGCTTCCTTTTCTTCAACTTTTCCTTCTCTGTAGATGTGTTCTTTGCATCAAATTGTGCAGTAGTGGTGTCCTCATTTTTCTCTTCTTTTTCCTCCTCTTCTTGCTTCTTTTCCTCCTCTTGTTTCTCTTATTTCTTCTCTTCATTTGTGTCCTTTTGCTTTTTTTTTCAGTTGTCTCAGTAAGAATTACCGACTTTGTGGTTTCCTTTTGTTCACTTTCCTTTCCTTGATCAATGGGGGCATCACCATCTGTTGGAACATTTTTTGTTACTTCTGAGATCACTTCTTCAATCTCAAGAAAATTCATTATCTTCTCAATTACAGGATCTTCTTTCATCAGTCTTGCCTTTGCAGAATCATCTATGTTCATTTCTTCAATTTGTTTGGCCTCGGTTGCCATTATATTTTCATCATCTGCTATACCCTCGGCAGGGTATTTATCTGTGATATCTTCTATAATGACCTCATCTTTGTCAGTTGTCAAGTCAATTGGATCTGACTTCCCTGTTTGCTCTTTGATCTTTTCATCAGTCGATTGATCAAGAGAAAATATTTTTCTCCAAAGATCATTAGTCTCATTTTGCACTTCTTCTAACTTACCGACCATAATTTTGAGTGCTCTGCTCTTCACTAGGAATCTTTTGGAGTATTCTTGCAGTGTATCCTTGATTCCTCTTTTGGATAGGTTTGGTACTATAATAGCTAGGGATCTTTCCCTTATTTATTTCTCAACTGCTAGGGCATATTTCCATCTAGCATCAATCTTTTGATATAGCTCATCTACTATATTTGTGGCTACTTCAACTGGTGTAGTTCTAAATTTGTGTAAGGTAAACACAATAGTCTCTTCAATTTTGTATTTTTCCTCATCACTCCTCTTCTCATACTTCAATTGTTTCAGTCCCGAATAACCTTCATATTTCTTGAGTGTTTTGAGATACTCATCAAGGTCTTTTTTATTTAGGTCCTTGGTTTTGCACTACCTTGAATTGTGAAACATCCTCAGATTCGTTTTCACTATCTTGTTGCAATTTTAACTTTCTCCTAGGCTTCCTAGTAGCCTTCTTTTCACTTGAGTAAGTTTTGGTTTTTGATGATTCAATTTCAGTTTTCTTCTTCAATGTTGGTGTGGTGGAAGACCTTGTCAGTGGTCTTACACCAATTGGCCTAGGGGTTTCCTTCTTCATTTTTATCTTCTTCCCCTTAACTTTTGATGGTTTAGCTACATCTTCTTCAACAAGGATTCCCAAATTATCTGACAAATTACTGATCATCATGTTGGTTTTTCTTATTGCCTTAGGTATCAAGATACCTAGTTTGATTTTATTCTAGACTTCTTCAAAAGTGTCATACTTGATGAACATATTGTCATTGATGTCAAAATCAGAACGAATAGAAACAGGCATATCCGAAGGTATATGAAGGCAAATAAATAAATACAGATATATATGTAGAATGATACAGTCAACAAATATATATGATACCTATGGAAAACAAAGAATAGCAACATTAAAGACAGCGTTGGCAAAGATTAAGAAGAACACAACGATTTGAATACTATTGAGTATATACGAATTAATCTTCAGATATATAATAGCAATGGTATCAATATATATTTACAGCATTTCATTTTATATATAAAAGATGATATTGAACAGCAGGGAAGATACGTATATGATGAAGATAATGGCTTATGTATTTCCTGATTTTTCATTAACGATTTTGGGAGACATACTTATGACTGAAACAGTGAAAACATGTAATGTCCCCTTTCTGAAGATAAATAATAGTAATGAAATATATATATATATATATATATATATATATATATATATATATATATATATATATATATATATATATATATAATTTCAAGTTAATTAAGCTTAATGAAAGTTGGATATCAACGAAGTATTTTGTAGTCTTTGAAGAGACAATTGTAATAATCATTCTGTGCATGAAGCAAGACTTCTTATTGACGATGATCAACAAAAGAAGAAAATTGAGAGAAGATAATGGGTGCCAGTGATCCGAGAGATTCAGGTTGAGGAATACTGTAGCTGTCTACAGGAATAAGTGATCAGAACCTATGGCATGAGTTGGTCAATCAAGGAATTCGAAAGAATACAAGCTCTTGAACATTATAATAACAAGTAAACATTCAATACGAGAATATCGATATGTGCAGCAATGCCATGCCTACTATCACTGTAACATAACACCATGCATCAAGACCATCTATCGTACAACAAACATTAATAAACAAGGATTGATTAATATTGGCACACAGCAGGGTTACATGGAGGTTACGGCACAAAGATATCCTCTAACATTTTCCATGAATAATAATATAAGTCAAAACTACAGCGTCGTCATAACAATAATACAGGACTGCGTATCTGGAATCGATTGTATTTGCCATCCGAGTATGTATCAAGTTTGATTGTTAGGTGGAACCGTGATCATCGTAGTTGCAGCAGATAATGATAACAGAGTTCTCCATGTTGATATTTGAAGGATTGTTTAATCGAAGATGTCGTATGCAGCGTCAAAGGTTATTATCGGAGGTTGAATAAATTATATGCAGCAACAGATATGTATACTATATATTATCGAAGGTTTGAAACAAAAAGATAAGCTTCAGGCACTTACGGCAGGAGTATTACATTCATATGCGACAAAAAAATATGCAGCGTTCAGATTATGAAGATGTTATCGAAGATTCAATACATATTGCATTTTATTCAAGGAACAAACGTATAAGATACGGCATATCATATGAACAGAACAGAGGTTAAATAGACGGCAAGAGATTATATGCAGCGTTCAAATACGTATATGTTTAGTATGTAGCAAGTTTTATTTTCCATAATCAAAGGTAAATATTATATCAGATATATCAAAGATAAGAGATGATATATAAAAGAGTTTTCATATGATTTGACGGTAAGGGAAAGTCTTTAAAGTTTTATTTAATATGATTAAATAAAGGGAATATTAACTTATAATTAAGTTAATAATGTTTTAAAAGGAAAAGACACATTTTCAATTTTAAAAGTCAACTTTTATAAAGAGACATAATGTTTCATTTGAGAAATGAATATATAAATATTTAAACAATTACTTTTGAAAAGGGTGAGAAGAAGTCAGCATATGAAAGAAGAAAAAGAAGAGCAGTGAATATGATAAAAAGGAAATTAAATGATTATATATATATATATATATATATATATATATATATATATATATATATATATATATATTCAGATTTTAATCTGATATATATTATGCATATACAGTAATGATGATATTATCCTAAAGATAAGAAGGAAAGGGAGAGTTATTGGCTAACTAAAGAGACTAAATTACATCCATCATCAGTTAAAAAAAGCAACAGTATCCAGGTGGAAGAAAGTTTGAAAACAATGAGTTGGTGCTCAGAATCCGGATAGGAGGAGTTGGCGCTCAAAATCCGGACAGGGGGAGTTGGTGCTTCCAGTAGGTCAGTGCCTGCGAAGTGTGGGAGTTGGTGCTTCCAGTGAGTCGGTGCTCATAAATTTAGAGGTTGGAGCCTCTAGTAGGTTGGTGCATACAAAACATTGTAAAAGAACAATATTATATATAAAAGCAAATTATTTTGTGGTTTTCTCCCATATTGGGTTTCCACATAAAATTTGTGTTCATGTGCATAATTGTTTGTTTGAGAATTTAAAGTTATCTTTGAATAAAGTTTTTAAAAGTTAAAATTGTTATTATATTGATTCACCCCCCCCCCCTCTCAGTATAATCGTGTGCTCTTCAATTGGTATCAGAGCGGGTTCCTTCTATATTGCCTAACCACTTGAAGCTAGATCTAAAGAGCACAAATGGCTGAAAGTTTTCAAAACAAGACACCAATTTTTGATGGGACAAATTATGCATTTTGGAGTATAAATATGGAAGCATATTTAAATGCTATTGGATTCGATGTTTGGCAATCAGTACTAGATGGTTATACACCACCAGCGACACCACCAATAGATTTAGCCAGAAAGAAGAGAATTCAAAATAATGCCAAAGCAAAACATGCTATTTTATGCAATCTAACCGACTCAGAGTTCACAAAAGTTATGCATTGTAAATCTGCAAAGGAGATATGGGACAAGTTGAAAAATATATATGAAGGGACTGACAATGTAAAGAAGGCCAAACTTCAAACCCACCAAAGCACATTCGAAAGCCTGAAAATGAAGGAAGACGAAGACATAGCTTCATTCCTCTCTCGTGTTGATGAAGTAGTCAATTCAATAAAAGCCCTTGGTGAAGATATAGAAGAACAGCTTGTGGTTGAAAAGATCTTGAGATCCCTACCCATTAGATTCGATTCTAAAGTGTCAGCAATCGAAGAGAGGAAAGATCTAGATAAACTTACCAAAGATGAGTTACATGGAATCCTTACTGCTTATGAAATGAGGATTGGAGACAAGGAACCTAAGAAGGAAATAGCCTTTAAAGTTTCTAAAAATAGTAAGAGCAAGAAACAAATCTAAAGTGATAGTTCAAGCAGTGACACTGATGAAGTTGAAGCTCATTTCTTGAGAAAGCTGAAAAGGGGAAGTGGAAAATATAAAGGGAAATTCCCTTTCAAATGCTTTAATTGTGGAAAGATAGGACACTATGCCTCAAAATGTCCTCAAAATGATGATGACTCAAGTGAAGATGAAAAGCAAGCATACACAAAAGAAAAATGGAAGAATAACAATAAGTTTAATAAAAAGAAAAAATATCAAACAAAAAAAAAAGAAGTTTTTATTCCAAGAAGGACAGCTCTTCAGATGAAAGTAGTGAGGAATGCCCAAGTGATGAGGAGGATGAAATTCTATTTATGGCTGAAGCAGATACGAGTGATAGTTATGAAGAAGAAGAAGACGAATCATGCAATGAGGAAGAGAATGTTGATCTTAAAGAAGAACTTCATTATGCATACAAACAAAATGAAAAATTGAAAAAAAAATTAGTGAAAACTCAAAGAAGAAGCTATGGAGAATCTAGAAGCAGCAAAGAAATCAAAACAAACCATTGAAGATCTAAAAATCCAATTAGAAGAAACCAAACAAGTTGAAACTGATCTAAAACTAGAAATTGAAAAACTAAAAAGGGAGTTGAAGGAAAGCACCATCAATAGTCTCAAGTTTGAAAAGAGTTCAGAAATCATAAATGACATCATTGATAGTCAAAAGCCTTCATCCAGCAAAACAGGGGTTGGTTTTGAAAGAAACTCAAATAACAACAATGCATTCAAAGGCTTCATAAAAGAAGGAAACAACATAGTCATAAATGAACCATCCAAAGAAGACAAGCTTAAAGAAAGGAACTACAAGAAGAATGAAGAGAATAATGTTCATAAACCTCGTCATAATTGTCATGGCTATTGCTACTCTTGCAATTGTTTTGGTCACAAAGCACTAGAATGTAGAATACCAAAACAAAATATGAATGAATGGAAAAGGCCATATTATAGATAGCATTTTTCTTACCCATTCAATGGATATTGCTACTCTTGTAACAAATTTGGTCATAAAGCTCTAAACTGTAGAAGCAAAGAGAAGAACACTCAAAATTTCAGAACTCAAAATCCTTTTGCTCCATTGGTTAATTTTGATATTCTATGTTCAAAGTGTAACAACTTTGGAAATGCAGCCCACAAATGTAGAACAATCTTTCCTACAGAACAAGCAAAGAAAGAAGATCTTCCTAAAAAGATGATTTGGAGAAAGAAAGAAAAGTCGCTATAGCTCTACATGCTCTTCAAGTGTTACATGCTCAAAAACAGCAGATGTGTGGTATGTAAAAGGGCCAAGAGAAAACCTACTAAGCATAAGTCAATGTTGTGATCAGGGGCATAATGTAACACTTCTAAAAGTTGTAAGAGGATGGAAAATTAATAGCCAATACTTGTAGAACTGCAAACAATTTGTATGTTTTACAAGAAATGAATGATGAAAAATTTCTTTGTACAAGAAGATGAAAACCAACTATGACACAAAAGCTTGAGGTACTTACATTGTCAAAATCAGAGTGGCACAGCGGAAGCATGTGTTCAGGGGGAGCTAGTCTCTAGTCTTGGTGACCCTTTGCCATTGATGTCAAAGGGGGAGAGATTGAAGATGAAGGGAACAACGAACTAAGGGGGAGCCTTGCACAAACATATATTTGAGAAGTTGCCATCAATGACAAAGGGGGAGACTGATGAACATATTGTCATTGATGTCAAAATCAGAATGAATACAAACAGGCATATCCGAAGGTATATTAAGGCAAATAAATAAATAGAGATATATATGTAGAATGATACAGTCAGCAGATATTTATGATACCTATGGAAAACAGAGAACAGCAACATTAAAGATAGCGTTGGCAAAGATTAAGAAGAACACAGCGATTTGAATACTATTGAGCATATACGAATTAATCTTCAGATATATAATAGCAATGGTATCAATATATATATTTACAGCATTTCATTTTATATATAAAAGATGATATTGAACAACAAGGAAGATACGTATATGATGAAGATAATGGCTTATGTATTTCCTGATTTTTCATTAACAATTTTGGGAGACATACTTATGATTGAAACAGTGAAAACATGTAATGTCCCCTTTCTGAAGATAAATAATAGTAATGAAATATATATATATATATATATATATATATATATATATATACATATATATGTATATATATACATATATATGTATATATATACATATATATGTATATATATACATATATATGTATATATATACATATATATGTATATATATACATATATATGTATATATATACATATATATGTATATATATACATATATATGTATATATATACATATATATGTATATATATACATATATATGTATATATATACATATATATGTATATATATACATATATATGTATATATATACATATATATACATATATATGTATATATGTATATATACATATATATGTATATATATGTATATATATGTGTGTGTGTGTGTGTGTGTGTGTGTGTGTGATTTCAAGTTAATTAAGCTTAATGAAAGTTGGATATCAACGAAGTATTTTGTAGTCTTTGAAGAGACAATTGTAATAATCATTCTGTACATGAAGCAAGACTTCTTATTGACGATGATCAACAAAAGAAGAAAATTGAGAGAAGATAATGGGTGCCAGTGATCCGAGAGATTCAGATTGAGGAATATTGTAGCTGTCTACAGGAATAAGTGATCAGAGCCTATGGCATGAGTTGGTCAATAAAGGAATTCGAAAGAATACAGGCTCTTGAACATTATAATAACAAGTAAACATTCAATACCAAAATATCGATATGTGCAACAATGCCATGCCTAATATCACTGTAACATAACACGATGCATCAAGACCATCTATCGTACAACAAACATTAATAAACAAGGATTGATTAATATTGGCACACAGCAGGGTTACATGGAGGTTACGGCACAAAGATATCCTCTAACAATTTCCATGAATAATAATATAAGTCAAAACTACAGCGCCATCATAATAGTAATACGGGACTGCGTATCTGGAATCGATTGTATTTGCCATCCGAGTATGTATCGAGTTTGATTGTTAGGTGGAACCGTGATCATTGTAGTTACAGCAGATAACGATAACAGAGTTCTCCCTGTTGATATTTGAAGGATTGTTTAATCGAAGATGCCGTATGCAGCGTCAAAGGTTATTATCAGAGGTTGAATAAATTATATGCAGCAACAGATACATATATTATATATTATCAAAGATTTGAAACAAAAAGATAAGCTTCAGGCACTTACGACAGGAGTATTACATTCATATGCGACAAAAAAATATGCAGCGTTCAGATTATGAAGATGTTATCGAAGGTTCAATACATATTGCATTTTATTCTAGGAATAAATGTATAAGATACGGCATATCATATGAACAGAACAGAGGTTAAATAGACGGCAAGAGATTATATACAGCGTTCAAATACGTATATGTTTAGTATGCAGCAAGTTTATTTTCCATAATCAAAGGTAAATATTATATCAGATATATCAAAGATAAGAGATGATATATAAAAGAGTTTTATTTTCCATAATCAAAGGTAAATATTATATCAGATATATCAAAGATAAGAGATGATATATAAAAGAGTTTTCATATGATTTGACGGTAAGGGAAAGTCTTTAAAGTTTTATTTAATATGATTAAATAAAGGGAATATTAACTTATTATTAAGTTAATAATGTTTTAAAAGGAAAAGACACATTTTCAATTTTAAAAGTCATAACTTTTATAAAGAGACATAATGTTTCATTTGAGAAATGAATATATAAATATTTAAACAATTACTTTTGAAAAGGGTGAGAAGAAGTCAGCATGTGAAAGAAGAAAAAGAAGAGCAGTGGATATGATAAAAAGGAAATTAAATGATTATTGATTTTATATATATATATATATATATATATATATATATATATATATATATATATATATATATATATATATATATATATATATATATATATATATATATTCAGATTTTAATCTGATATATATTATGCATATACAGTAATGATGATATTATCCTAAAGATAAGAAGGAAAGGGAGAGTTATTGGTTGACTAAAGAGACTAAATTGCATCCATCATCAGTTGAAGAAAGCAACAGTATCCAAGTGGAAGAAAGTTTGAAAACAGTGAGTTGGTGCTCAGAATCCGGACAGGAGGAGTTGGTGCTCAGAATCCGGACAGGGGGAGTTGGTGCTTCCAGTAGGTCGGTGCCTGCGAAGTGTGGGAGTTGGTGCTTCCAGTGAGTCGGTGTTCATAAATTTAGAGGTTGGAGCCTCTAGTAGGTTGGTGCCTACAAAACATTGTAAAAGAACAATATTATATATAAAAGCAAATTATTTTGTGGTTTTCTCCCATATTGGGTTTCCACGTAAAATTTGTGTTCATGTGCTTAATTGTTTGTTTGAGAATTTAAAGTTATCTTTGAATAAAGTTTTTAAAAGTTAAAATTGTTATTATACTGATTAACCACCCCACCCCCCCCCCCCCCCCCCCTTCTCAGTATAATCGTGTGCTCTTCAATACTGAGTTGCTCTCTTGAAAACTGGTTTCTCTGATACTCCTTTAATCTATATAGAAGCGGCATCTATATCTATTTCATATCCCATAGGTGGTAGCCACATGGTTCTTGGCTTCACAGCTCTTACTATACAAGTATCTGTATCTACCTCAAACATATTCCATCTTTGTATTGTTCCACAAGCTAGGGTGGAATCCAGAACCTCTTGTGCATCTTAGTTTGAAATTTTCCAAAATAGTCATTCATCACCATGTCAAAATTTTTTCCTATGCTTTGAATGAATTCATTGATTTGATAAACAATCGTTTATCTGCATTCCACACCACTTCACCGATTGTAGGAAAGAAGTTCTGAAAGTAGAAAAATATGCATACTAGTAGGGATCCGAAATTCAGTGTGTGTCTTTGCCTTCCTAATTGTGTTCATATTGTCATCCAATTGCTTCAACAAGATCTCCAACAGATCTATCTTCATGTCTTTCTTTACAATCTTGTATGCTATATCAACTGCTCCACTTGGCACATATCTACCCGAGATGACTGGAAGATTCGTAGGATATGATGTTGCATGCGAATCTCAGCTTGGGATCATCAATAGTAGACAATTTCAGACCTCTACCATCTCATTTAGCTTTTGTGATCTCACATAATTTATTCTTGTCTATTTTCTTGTATGCCCTCAGTTTGTCACTGATCGGATATCCAGTGACAATGTGTAGTACATCATTTGTGATCTTTATCGGCGCATCGAGCCACAAAAATTGATCATGTACTTGGCTTACAACTATTCTCATCCATTCTTGTTTAAAGATTGTCGATACATGCATATCATGAACCAAACCCTTAGTTTCCAGATGTGTGTGATCATCCTTCAACTTTCCATTTGCACATAGATTCCTGTAAGATGTTTCAATTTTCGCTTGGCAAATATCTTCAATCTTGCAATGTATGAAGGTGTGAACGTCTTCAATAAGTATAACTCTTTGTGGAATTGAAGATAGGGCTCCATATTTATCGACTTCAGCAACAACGACAGGTGGCAACTTATATTTTGGATTGATAGGGTCAATCTTGTCCACAACAACAGGCTTTAGAACTTTGGGTGTCATTTGATTCTCAGAAATGATCTTTCGATTGATAGGGTTTCACTTGAATAACTACTTGATTGTTCTAACACAGCTCGGAAAACACTAGAAATACCTTGAAAATGCTTGACAATGCTTTGATTAGCTCGAATGATCGCTTGAATTCGCTCGGTAGTCTCTTCTCTGCCAAATGCTTCAAATGCTTGTGAAAGTGTAAGATGTAAGGTGATATATATATATATATATATATATATATATATATATATATATATATATATATATATGTGTGTGTGTGTGTGTGGGAAATTAATATAATAATGATTCAAAGATATTAATCAACTGTCATTATATAAATCTCATTATAATGAATAGACATGTCCATCTCCTAGCCTCATTCTCAATATAAATAAAAGAGAGATTGTTGCATTTGGAAGATACATATATAAGACGCAGTGCTATTACATTTGTTGCAATCCTAAAACTTAACATGGTATCAGAGCTAGGCTGCAAATGTAAGAAAGGTAAGAGGATTGATCAAATACCTTTCATCGAATATGATAAAGGGAATTTAGAGATTTAATGTGAGTCAAACCAATGGAGTCCTGTCAGGATAAATCGTTGAAGGATATTGGTGGAGCAGAAGATCGTTGAGGAGTTTGAAATCGCATCACTTTGAAGTTTCCGCTAAGGAAGGAGATTAAGACACGAAAAGCCATTACAAGTTGTTTCTTAACTTTTGCCACAACACATTCCTAGAAATAGATTGTCGTGCACGCCTCATATTTGCGTTGGCTATAAGCTGAATCTAATAGTTCATAACCCAAATAGTAGTTTGACTACTGACCAAATTCTACCTACGTTCACTACAATCGCTTAAATCTTTAAACGTGGCAAGTTGAAATTGCCATAAACCATAGGCGGGAATATTGTTGGCATTTGATTATTGTTGTGTAGAACCAAACATTGAAGCCGCAGATAGAGAGTTGTGAAGATAACCTAAGTCTGAACCAAGTTAGATTGAATAATCAACAACGTCACAACTCTTATTCATTTCTTATTGATATTCAAGCAGATCACAGGGATCAAACACAACATATATGTGATACCTTAGGGAGATTGAATTTGTGAATTACAGGGTAAAAATCCCAAGTGTCAACATGTTGCTTCAAATTGTAGTTGGTATCTGTAATATTGGGCTGCGTGCGCATTAGGTATTAGCCTAAGTGATTATAGATTGGCTCAGATTTATGGTTATCAGTTTATTTTCTAGACACCTTATCTTGTTGAGAAGAGATACGTACATAGCCAAGCATTGAGTGATGAGAGCATCATCATTATTACCAAGAGACCAAGGGTTGAGACAGATCTTCAATACTTCGTGACGACTCAAATCTGAGAACAGTGAAATGTTGTAAGTGAAGTGTGACAAGGTTATAGAAGCATCAATTCAACAATAGTATTTGTCAAAGATAGTTGCCATAGCTATGGAATAATCGCAGAGAAGAAGTACGAGTTAAAACAGAGACTATTGATGACAATAGAAGTGTTAATAATAGTGATTGTACAAGTAATTGACAATTGATATACCTAGAGAGGATTAATGTTAATCAACAACGATATCAGGGATTTGCTTATGTAGGGAAACATCAAGGTTTTTCAAGACATCTAATGTCTCAATTACAATTGTTTCTACATTCAAAATCGATACATCTTCTTGTTGTTGCTTCAGATGGTCGTCGGATGTATCTCTCTACAGCTTCAAGTATTGGGACTAGTGGTCCTGTGTTGGCAATTTGGCTAATGTGGATGCATAGATGTTGTCATTATGGCAACATATGATCTCTATTGAGAGCACAGAATCTGGAATGCAAGTATGGCAAGTTGAAGGAAGAAATTGTCTAAGTATGGATACAGTGATCCTGACAGAGCACCTGATGAAGATTTAGTGGGCGACGTCCACTGGAACAATATTTTTGTTTGCACAGTTAACTAAAGCTTCTACAGAGTATGAGGATACCCCATCTCAGTGCGCATAAAGTTTGGAGCAGTACGGACAAAGTTATTCAAAGTTTACCGAAGGCAGTTTTTGTAGACAAAACAGTTTTGGAGACAGTATTAGCGAAAGAGTTAAGGGATTATTTTTGCTTGTCAAAATAATGACTCAACACTATGAAGGGACGACATCCTAGATGTTTACTCTTGGATAAAGATTTTGGAAGCCGACCATGTAAAGTTATTAGCTCTAATAACTCATATATTAGGCATACTTGAAATGTAAGAGTGTGTGATATGTAAAAAGAAAGAAAGGATAACTTGCGATAGTTATCTATTGTGATAGCAGCAAAGGCTATTGATGCGAAGTTGTAAGCAGTACCATCCTACAATCAGAAACATTTTTGTATTACCTGTTTGGGCAGTGAGCTCAGCTGGTGATCAGGTTTTGTAATCTAACTCCTAACAGGGTTAAGGCTTCTAACAAGGCCTAAAGTCCTTTAACCAGGACAGATCTACTATATATTGTAAATTGACTCCTAACAGGGTCCAATATCCCTAACAGGATACCTTTGATTAGTGATCTTTGTGGGTACCATCCCCACCGGGGTTTTCCCTTGGCCAGGGTTTCCTCGAGAACATATCATGTGTTATGAGTTCTTTCTATTTACTGCTATGTTTGTTAATCAGCTTGATAATCTTTGTATGCACTAAAGTAATCTGTTATATCCATTAGTGGGCAAAAGAAAAAGTTTGTGAAATACTGATTCACCCCCCCCCCCCCCCTCTCAGTATTTCCTATTTCTAACATCCTGTTGAAGGATTTACTGGTTTAAGTGAAGCCACCCTAGCACCACTGAGAATACATAGTCAAAGGGAGCATATAGAGGATATATTTCTATTGACTTTTTAAGGATATTAATCATATTGATTCAAAGGGAGTCTGACACTTCAGAGGTAAATTTGGACGAGGAGCACAAAAGATTGATATCAGAGTCTGAGGGAGTCTGACAGTTTATCATAAGCAATCTTGGATGAAAAGATCAACAGATTGATATCTGCTCAATGAGTTCTTCTTTGTGAGTGAAGTTTGAGGTGAAATCCCTTGTTTCCACCCTCTACGTTGAGGCATGGTAGATGTCAGGTGTGTGACTTCATGTTTTTAATGGGCTTGCCCCCTACGTACATCATGAAGAAGTGACGACTTCAAAATGATTATCACTTGTATTTGTTAAAGTTATTGGAAGGTGACAATCTTACAATAACTTAATCTTCTATTATGATGGATATCTTATGATGTCTAAGCAGATCATGATAGATTATATCTTGCATGGTGGATTAATTTCCTTAAACAGACCGTGAATATAGTATTCCTATGGTTATTATTATTGAGGATATGTGTGCACATACCTTATGAACATTTTTTGAGTATTTGGTGAATATCATGCGATGTGATATTCTGAGGCCATTACTTGAAGTACTTGGTGAATATTATGCGACTTAATATTCTGAGGCCATTACTCCTGATATCATGAGATGATATCTAATGGTGAATATCTTCTGATCAAGGATATTCTTAAACATGTCATTCTTGATATTACGATGAGGTAATATTATATCTTTTGTTTATCCTCCCTAGCTAAGAGGGAGTGTTGATGTTTTGTAGCTTTTGTTGAATAAATACTATGAGACTAAACTATTGAAGATATATATATAAGGAGAAATTAATATAATAATGATTCAAAGATATTATATATATATATATATATATATATATATATATATATATATATATATATATATATATATATATATATATATATATATATATATATATATATATATATAATCAATTGTCATTATATTAATCTCATAATAATGAATAGATATGGGACATGTCTCTCCTAGCCTCATTCTCAATATAAATAAAAGAGAGATTGTTGCATTTGGAAGATACATATATCACACACAGTGCTATTACATTTGCAGCAATCCTAAAACTTAACGGCACCAATTCCTTAAAGTGAAATTTTGGATCCTTGTGTCAAACCTTTCTATCAATTATTTCACAAATTCTACATAGAAAATGATTCATGCATGCCCCATGGTGGTCATGCCATGGTACCACTATTCATGTGCTACCCCATCTAGGTGTAAGCTGACATATCTGATGATTTCTTCCTCAAACATTGGGTTGAGTTGAAAATAAGTGTCAATCTTTTGCACCCATGCACAAGCTATGGTTTTTCTAACTCATCAAAATAGGGTATGTTAAGTTTACCAACCTTTCCTTTTTAATTGGAGTGGTTGTCACAGTCCCCCCTTTTGGGCATATGCTTCATCCTTAAGTCCACGTAATCTTTTAGTAACATTTCAAGTTGTAGGCATCCATCGATCCAATCTTGTCTTAGTCTTGAAGTTCTACCGAAGTGGGCCTAGAAGTTTTAGAAGGAGGCCTAACGTTAAGACTTCTATTGATAGAATATCCTTCATTCCCTCCGTTGTTTCCATTATTATTATTATAACTTGTGGTAACTTTTGTTAACGTTTGTGCTAACATGTCAAGTAATTGAGCCATCCTCTATTGGGTATCACTTTATTATCCCAAGAATTGGTCCATCCTCTTGCTGAATTCTCCTCCTTCACCCATACTAGTCCCTTCTTGCTTGTTGTCCTTCGTGTTTTGGATAGATTTCTTTTCCTAATATGTCATTAGCGCCTTTTCAATCATAAACCTTCACACGCTAGCAAGAAATCTTGCTCTGATACCACTTGTAATGTCCCCTTATTTAACCTTTTAAGATTTTGCGAATATTTAATTATAGCTTCAATCGCAAGAGACTTTTTTTCTGTTAAACCTTTGCAAATAGAAAGTTAATTACCTTAATTTTATGCAAGAAATATGTTGACAAAACACTTGTGTAATGATGAAGATTTCTTTGTTCAATCAATGTGATATAATCTATGCAAGGTTGAGAGATCATATCGATATCAATATATTGATCCAAAATATACTCAATCTATATGCGAATAATATCTTTCGATATGAATGAGATATATTGATCCTTATTTGATCTATGAAATTGTAATATAAGGGTAATGTTGTTCCTGTTAACGTTCTATGTGTGTCTAAATGTGAACCTCTAAATTGGGCACAAACGCAACATAGTCATTACTCACATGATCAAATTACAAGAGAGTATGAATTACTCCATCTGAAATTCATTGTGAAGCGACTTGTTGCCTCCTATGTGGACGGGGTGTATAATTACTCTCAGAACGAGAGGCAACAACCATAGACCAATCCCACAATGGAGGATTTTCAAAACTATGTTGATATGCAAAACTAAAATTAAACTAAGATGAATGCAATTAATCTAGAAATGCTTTTGAAATAAATATGAAATGCAGATTTATTTTAGAGCACTTGAAATAAAGATGATGTTATTCTAAGAACAAATAAGCAAATTTAATCTAATATGATATGCAATTATACTAAAATGAGATATGAGATTAACTATGCAATGAAAAAACTTGAATTAAATGAGACTAAAATTCGCTATAATAAGGATGCTCTCAAAATTGCCTCCTTTGAATGAGAAAAAGAGGTCCATTAAATAGAAAAGCCAGAAGAGGAATGAAGAGTTTCTTGAATTGAAACTCCTGGCCCTTCATTTCCAAATTGAGACAAAAAAGCATTGAATTACTTAATAAAAAGAATGGAAAATGCCACACAGGTGGCCTTTCGAATATCTTGAATTATTAATTCAAAAAGATGTGTCCATTCGAATATCAAGCAATCATTAATTCCTTTTATGGGTAATTAGCCAAATGGGGTGGATTTAATTTAATTCTAAGCACTTAAGACTTTTGGATTAAATTAAATTATCATAGGGGTAATTTAGCTAATTAAAGTCAAGGACTTTAGGAATTAATTTTGATATTTGATTAATGCAATTTGTGGTCTTTGCAATTGACATCAAGTCAAATTAAGTCAGGTAGGAGAGAGAAAATTGCCTAGGAAACTGGGACTTTGGAGATGTAAAATTGAAGATAATGCACCAAAATTAATCGAATTTATTAGGTGCCAATTTTAGGGTATTACATTTGCCCCTCTTTGAATTGATGTGCGAACAACGCGTTGATTCAAAGAATAGTCTGAAGTGACAGATGACAAGAAATTCGAAAATCTAGGTTAGGTTACCAAGACACCGAACAGATCAAAGCATGATTTTCTGAAGTCTAAGTTAGATTGCGAAGACAACGGTCTTGAGAGAAGACGAGAATCGAGGTTAGGTTGCCCCAATGCCCAAAATGAGATTCAAATGCAAACTTAGGACTGTCTTCAGAATTAGGGTTAGATTGCCCCAATACGAAGCTTAGCCCTCCGAGACCCGGGTTAGATTGCCCAGATAACGGTCTAAGAGAGATTTTGAGAGCCATCTCCAGAACGAAGCTTGACTCCCAGGAATTAGGGTTAGATTGCCCCAATACCTAAAAGATTTCGAGAACCATCTCCAGAACGAAGCTTGATTCCCGAGGACCCGAGTTAGATTGCTCAGATACCTAAAAGATAGATGACCAGATAGCAAGATGCGAGGCATCGAGATGCCCCTAGCAATGAGAACTGAAGATTCAGATCAAACTGATTCAAGAATTGATTCGACAAGATTCAAATGATGCAATCATCCTACCCCCTCGGGAGCGAAATCGAAAGATGACATAAGAGGGATGATTGACAACAAGAGGTTGCAGAGTAGAAGCAATTAGAGTAGATTTGAGAAGCTGCGGAAGCAAATCGGAGCAAAGAAGAGGTCCTGTTGACCAAGTTTGACCATGGTTATCATGGTTGACCAGAGTTGACTTTGATGAAAAGAGCAAAGATCTTGAGAACATGATGCAAAGATGAGGGTCTGGCAGGAAGATGACGCCAGAAGGCTGACTGCACAAGCGTCCGATCCCAAAGGGTCCCATAATTTAAAATGCGATTTCGAGCTATCTAAAGATGTCAGATTTCGATTTCAATCCTGAAAATGGATTCAGAGCAATCGATTTAGCCAAGGGTGCAATTTTCATGCAAAATGGAGCACTTTTGAAAATTAGGTCAAAAGCTATATAAGGCCCGGAGGGGTCATTTTCAATTCATTATTCACCTTTGTCTTCTTGTGAGTTTTGAGCTCTGATAGACAAAATGGAGGGTCTTCCGCTGCATACGCATCGATTTGAGCACTCCTGACGACACGCCCGGCCCCCGGACTATGACGCACCTGTAAGTAGTCGATAAACTTCCCTGCATTTCAATTCATACAGCTTTCTAGGTCAATTTAGGGTAGATTTAACGAGTTTTAAGCCAAGTTCTTCCAAACTCGCGCAAGGAAGTAGTTTCCTCACACCGGGCTAGGTCTCCTCTCGCACGAGGAAACGGTTTCCTCGCATAACTTGGGGGTCCTTCGCATGGGCTACGTCTGGAAGCTTGCGCGAGCTAAAAGGGGCTCCCGCGCGAGATTGTAGGATCTCGCACGAGGGCTAGTCTTGTCTCGCGCGAGAGAACAGTTTTCTCGCGCGAAAATTTGCTGCATCGTTTGAAACTTTTTGTCAAAATTTGTCAAATTGCATGAAATCAGCCAAGTAGAGTGTCACAGAGCCTTGTCTAGAATAGATGTCTTGTTGCTTTTGCTGTTGTTGTGTTGAAAATCATTATGTTTGAGATACTGATCCGATGTCGTCGCTTGCTTTGCAGGTTGACTTTCTCGATGTCGTCTTCAGGACACACCATCATGTCCTTACCACACTAATCCAGAGATTGACAGATGCAGAGGGTGCCCACATAGATGCTCTCGGATTGGGATACTTACGTGATTTTCCCGACATTCGGGTAAATCACGGCCTTCTTACTGCATTGGTAGAGCGTTTCCATTCGGAGACGAACACGTTCCATTTTTCCATGGGAGAGATGACGGTGACTCCAGAGGACATATACCAGATTATGAGGATTCCCATTCATGGTACTCACGTAGAGTATGATACACAGCCGCAGCAGGGGACTGTAGCCTTAAGGACCATCTTCCAGGACGATCTAGTGATGGGATGGGCCATCTCGTGGGAGGACTTGATGCGCAGATACGGTGGTGCTCACCCATTCGCTGTTGTTTTGGCGATGTTCCTGAGCTGTTACCTTGTTCCAGATCGAGGGTAGCATGGACTAGAGTGCGGCTGGGGCACCATGTTGCAGAAGATGCTGGCTAGACCAGCAGTGAGATTCAGATGGGGCGAGTGTATGCTGGCCCACATGTATCACGAGATGCATGAGATTGTTTACAGGAGTGCAAGGACCATGGCAGCAGGAGTCTTCGTCTTACAGATCTGGGCCTGGGAGCATCTCCCCGTCTGCAAGCCAATATTCCACGATACACGGCAGCATTTGGAGCTGTATGTGTACAGATATTCAGGCGTCATGACTCAGCCCATGCTAGGCAAGACAAAGCAGTGGAGGGGACAGCTGGACGACATGGCAGCTGTAGTATGGAGACCCTGGGTGGCCACGGAGCCATGGGACGATGCTCCTCGGGAGCTGTCTCATATGTTTGTTTCACGTCCATTGATCGGGCAGAGTGTCCATACCACTGAGATGTTCCGTGTCACACGTGTCCTGCGCCAGTTTGGTAGACAGCAGGATATATCTCAGGAGAACTACCCCTATGCTCGCTTCTCCGATGAGGGGAAGGGGTGGCACGCGAGGTTGGATCTTGGGAGATGTGCTATAGAGGCGCACATACCAACTGCGCGATGGGATTACATGGTGGGTGTCACCAATGCAGGGGTGACACCTGCATACAGAGATCAGTTGATAGCCCGCCCACATCCCAGATTTACAGATCCTGTCGGTGCGGGAGCATAGCAGCTACAGCAGCCTGGACCACAATAGCAACAGGCTGCACAGGCAGATCCACAGGTATAGCAGCATGCACAGCAACAGGCTGCATAGCAGGGACCAGCACAGAGAGCAGGGCAGACGGCGCTAAGACCAAGGACAGGGCAGGGATCAGATGCAAGAGCAAGGTGCAGTGGGGCCCAGCAAAGATCCACTAGGCAGCGTACGGATGATACATCACAACAGGCACCGCCGAGTGATGACATTGATATGCCTGACATTCCAGCTAGGGCGGGTACTCCACAGTTACAGGAGGCTCTTAGGAAGAGTCGAGAGAGAGTCAGGTAGGTGCAACAAGAGCATGATGATTATCACACGCGGGTTATCAGGGAGGAGACACAAGTGGCAAACAAGGACGCTGAGATTAGACAGCTACGGGCTGAGTTGGCACATGGGAGGCTGGAGACGAGATACGAGGCTGCCCAGGCAGCTTATTATTATGCAACTTACTGCAGGGCTGTACCAGATTTATCAGAGCAGGTGCCACCGTTTGCTGAGTACGCAGGAGCTCCACAAGCACCACCACCAGTACCTCCACAAGCTCCTCCACAGGCACCCTAGCAGCAGGCACCTCCCCAGAGACCTATGCCTCTACCGCAGAGACCAGTACAGCCTCCTCCACCTCCACCCCCCCAGCGGGAGTGGATCTTGATAAATAGCATTATTGTAGCCCATTTTTTATACTGTGCTCGAGTAGCACCTTCTTTTTGTACATGACATTGATATATATATATATATATACGAGATCGAGTTTTGACATCATCGTACTTGTTGTATATTGCTTTGATGTATGATGTTTATGAGATGTTTTCCTGTATGGATAGAAATATACGAAATGCACATGTTTTATTTCTTATGATAATGCAGTGTGAAATGCAGTGGTAGATGAATAGAATATATGTATATGTGTGATGTATGATTTTGAGTTATGCTTATAGTGGATGCACATGTATATGTATATGCAAATGAATTTATGGATGCAAATGAAATGAAAATATGGATGCAAATGCAATGGATATGTAATGAATATGGTACTAATCATCTCATGCAGGATTGTAGCAATATATGACAGGTACTAATCAAAAGATGTATGTTCTGAGGATCGAGAGCTAGGACCGAACACTTGTGCAGCCAAAAAGGACCCGAGACAAAAGATGAGGACCTTTGATGAAGAGAAAGCAATCGAGAGAGCACCAAAACACAGTCTCAATGCAAGCTTATAATGAAGATGCAAGCCTAAGCTAAATGCAAGCCTAGAATGAAAATGCAAGCCCTAGGACTTGGTTGTTGGACTCACCATATTTATCATCACCGAGTTCGTTTAAGCACGGGACGATCGCAAGATGTCATACAATCTTCACTAACATTGCAATTATGAGAATATGAATATGACATGAGTCTTAGATTTGTCGAAATGAGGTGTAAGCATTAAGATACAAGAAGTCAGAATGACCTGAACACCTATTCCTTTTGATTTAACAAGTTAACATAAGCATCAAAGCACAATTGCTAGAATGACCTGAATGTTTCTTGCGAACAAACACACCAGACACACGAGAGTTCCTTCTTTTGCCAAAGAGTGCTCGCAGTGACCCTTACGTTCACTTAGCAAGACGAGTGTTAGCCATTTTACTTGTAGCAAAAAGAAGTCACTCAAAACAGACAGGGAGAAGAACCAACCTCACCAAAGCATCCATATAAAAGGAGTCGAGGTACGCATGGCCATCCAATACAAGATGGAGGCTCTTACAGACGGACACCCCTCTTAGATAAATTCTTTGGATCATTGGAACTAAACCAACAAGCAGAAAGCAAAGAAAACATCATGCCCCCAGTCTTCGCGTTTCTCAGTCAAGAAAGACGTCTTAGATTCGCTCGAGGAGAAATGATAAAGCAAACAAACAAACAAGCAAAGGGAAAGCTCAGCATGCTTCAGAGGAACACAAATCAGTTTTCAATTTTAGTTTACATTTGTGTTCAAGCGGATTGAAGTCGAATCGGAAGCAAACAACATTCGAAGTCTCAGCGGGATAGCGACAGCGGGCAGACGCAGTGAGAACCACTGGTGACCGTCACGAGAGACAAAGTCTCAAGAAGATATCGGAGCGTGAACCAAGCATCTGCAAGTGAACGCAGTGAGAACCACTGGTGACCGATACAGGGAAGATTCTTGAAAGAGAATAAAATGCGAGAGAAACATCAGCAAGAAAACGCAGTGAGGATCACTGGTGACCGATGTAAGGAGGAGATCCCAAAAGAGAGAGGAGTCGAATGAAAGCTAAGTATCAGTAGGCAGGCACAGTGAGAACCACTGGCGACTGATACACGAGATCCTCAAGGAGAGAAATCTCAAAAGTAGCTAGGCATCAGCAGGCAGACGCAACGAGAACCGTTGGTGACTGATGCACAAACAAAACTTCCGACAGCGATAGGACAATGCCCCCTAGACCAGGAATATGCCCCCAAGTGTGAACCAGTTCCAATCCATGAAGAGTCGAGGAAAACTACGAAGACAACTGAACGCAAGAGCATGAGCTAGCAAACTAAAGCAGGAAACAAACTCAAAGCAGGAAACAAACTAAAGCAGGAAAATGGGAAAGCAAACTAAAGCAGGAAACTAAAAGCCAAGCGATGTTGAGATGAGATGTAGCTTTAGGAACAAGAGGCGCCTATTTACCAAGTTTTCACCATCTTGGCAGAGATTCTATTTTTGCTACCATGACGCCTATTTACCAGGTTTTCATCAATGGCACATTTTTCTTCTTTTTCAATTTTTTTTACTTCTCTTTTTTTTTCTTTTTTTTTGTATTTTTTTGAATATTTCATTTTTTTTGTATTTTTTATCTTTTCACTTTTTTGTATTTTTTCAATTTTCAATTTTTTTTATTATTATCAAGGCACCTGTTTACCAGGTTTTCACCAAGATAATAAATACATCAAAGCACCTGTTTACCAAGTTTTCACTAAGATGATCATTTTATTCAGGACATTTTGCAATTTTTAAGATTTTTGCAATATATCATTTTTTTGGATTTTTTCAGGACTAATAAATATGTACATGAGCATACAAGCAATGTCTCAGCTGTAGAACTTCTTCAAGTGAAGAGCATTGATAGGTTCTTTGAGTTGCTCTCCTTCAGTGGTGGAGAGTCGATAAGCGCCAGACCCAAATGCTGCAGTAATGACATACGGACCAAGCCAGTTTGGTTCAAATTTTCCTTTCTGGGCCCGCTGCTGCTGATTTTTGGGGTTCTCTCTCAGGACGAGATCACCCACTTGGAATTATCTTTGTCTGACTTTCTTATTATAGGCTTTTGACATTCTCTTTTGATATGCTCGGAGACAATTGAACACCACCTTCCGGCGTTCATCAAGTAACTCAAGCTCTTGAAGCCGGGATATTCTATTATCTTCATCAGTGATGAGACCTCTCAGAGAGATTCGCACTGTCGAAATCTCGACCTCAATAGGTAATACTGCCTCTACTCCATAAACCAGGGCAAAAGGAGTGGCCCCCATTGGTGTTCGGATACTTGTCCTCTAGGCCCACAATGTCGGATTAATCTGGAGATGCCAATCTCTACCAGATTTATGAACTGTTCGGTGCAAGATTTTCATAATTGTCTTATTAGAAGCCTCTGCTTGTCCATTACCCTGAGGGTAATAGAGAGATGACCAATGCTGAATAATTCTGAATTTAGTACACAAGTCTGTCAGGTCCTTATTTTTGAATTGTCCCCCATTGTCAGTGATAATAGATGAAGGTATGCCATATCTGCAAATGATATAGTTTGGTATGAACATAGCAATAGTCTTGTCGTCAGCTTCAGCTAGAGGCATTGCCTCAACCCACTTGGTAAAGTAATCAGTAGCTGTACTAATAAACTTGTGCCCCCTCGAAGATGAAGGATGTATTTGACCGACCAAGTCGAAGGCCCATTGCTGAAATGGCCAAAAACTAATGAGAGGACTAAGTTCATGAGCAGGAGCATGAATCAAGTTTCCATGAAATTGGCATTGCTTGCAAGTCTTGGCATATTGAACAGCTTCTTTTTCCATATTGGGCCAGTAATATCCAGCTCTAATAAGTTTCCGGGCTAACGTCAAACCACTAGAATGAGACCCACAAATACCTTTGTGTACCTCAGCCAACGCACGTTTGGACTCATCGGGTTCTAAGCACCTAAGAAGAGTACCGTCTAAACCTCGTCTATACAAGTCATTTGCTATGAGAACATACCGTGAAGCAGTCCGAATGAGGTGACACTTCTCATTCTGAGTATAAGTGTCGCGAATGATCTAGTCACGAAGGTAAGAAAAGATATGGTGGTAGCGGGATGAACCATGTCCAATGACTGAATAGATCATCCTGGATTCAAGATTATCATGAGCAGGGTAGTGTAATGTCTCCACCAGGAACTTGTGTTTGAAATTCTTTTCCGGCATTTGTAAGGTATTAGCTTGTCATCTTTTGTTTGGTAGACATCATTGACTTGATTGATAATTAACTGAGAATCCCCAAAGACTTTGAGCTCATCAACACGCCATTCAAGGGCTATTTTCATTCCATTAATAAGGGCTTCATATTCAGCTATGTTGTATGTGCAAGGAAACAACATTTTATATGCCTTTGGCAATGAGTATCTTTGAGGTGTAACAAACAAAATGCCCGTACCGGACCCTTGTTGAGTGAAAGATCCATCAAAGAACATGCTCCAAGATTGATGTGTGAGAAGCATGATGGATTCATCTGGAAACTCAATACTCAAAGGTTGGTGATCTTTCAAAGGAGCCTTCGCCAGCTGATCAACAATCGCATGTCCCTTAATGGCTTTTCTTTCCACATATTCAATGTCAAATTCACTAAGGATCATTACCCATTTCGCTAATCTACCCGTGAGGGCAGCCTTGCTCAACAAGTACTTCAATGGATCAATTTTTGCAATAAGCCTGGTGGTATGAGCTAGCATATAATGCCACAATTTCTGACAAGCAAATACCACTGCTAAACAAGCCTTCTCAATAACGGAGTAGTTCATTTCATAGGCAACCAATGTTCTGCTGATATAGTATATAGCTCTCTCTTTGCTGTTCTGATCTTCTTGAGCTAGGAGAGCACCCAAAGATGTATTTGTTGCTGATATGTACAGTATAAGCAGCTTCCCATGAATAAGAGGCATTAGAATTGGGGGGTTAGCAAGATACTGTTTTATTTGAGCAAGTCTTTTGTCACACTCCTCATTCCATTCATAGGTCACATTCTTATGCAAAGTTTTAGTAATGGTTGTGACTTGTCCGCCAATTGTGAAATAAAGCGCCGGATAGATTGTAGCCTTCCTTGTAATCCTCTCATTTGACTGATATTCTTGGGTGGAGGCATGTCCATAATAGCTTGTACCTTTTCAGGATCTACTTCTATGCCTTTAGCTGAAATAATATAGCCCAAGAGTTTTCCAGAAGTAACACCAAAAGCACATTTCTTCGGATTAAGCCTAAGACTGAATTGTTCCATATGGTCAAGAATGGGACCCAAGTCTGTGAGGTAAGTTCTTCACTGCATGCTTTTGGCTAAAGTATCATCCACATAATCCTCCATCGTTTTATGCATCATATCATGGAAGATAGTAGTAACAGCTCTCTCGTATGTTGCTCCAGCATTTTTAAGCCCAAAAGGCATGACATTCCAGCAAAAGGTGCCCCAAGCACATGTAAAAGCGGTCTTTTCTTGATCCTTTGGCGCAATTTTTATTTGATTATAGCCAGAAAAGCCATCCATTAATGAATACATCTCATACCCTGCTGTCATGTCAACTATCATATCAATATTAGGCAGTGGGAAGTCATCTTTCGAACATGCCTTATTCAAATCTCTGAAATCCGTACACACATGAATGGATTTATCATGTTTAGTGACTGGAACAATGTTTGAAATCCATTTTGCATAATCAATAGTTCTTATGAAGCCAGCCTTAAGAAGCTTTTCCAACTCTGCTTTAACCAAAAGCGCTACATGAGGATGCATTTTTTGCAGCTTCTGTTTAACAGGTTTGATACCTGGTGCAATGGACAAATGATGCATGATTAGATTGGAGTCTAATCCAGGCATGTCAGAGTAGGTCCATGCAAAGTTTATTTTCTTGCTCTGAAAAAATCTTGTGAACTCTTCTTTTTCCTCAACAGACAATGATTGTGCTAGGTGAATGATCTGTGGAGTAGTTTCTGTACCCAAATTGACCGGCTGTGTCGGCTCAATCAATACTGATGACCTCTCTTGGAAGTGGCTCGGAAGAGCATCAAGTATCTCATCCTTGGGCGCCTCAAAGAGGTTTTCACCCGCGGATACATCTTTTATTTTTACTATGTTTGGCTCTAATACTGCCACAAAGTGGTTTTCACCATCAAAGCATCTATTTTTTCTTCTTTTAATTTTTTGACTGAGATACTTGATACCCGCCTCTGTCATGCTGACACTGCTCTCACTGGTGGAGGACATCACAGGCTCAATTGCGTGGAGGTAACAGGCTAGATCATAATTAGTCTAGAACGTTAGGACTTCATTGGATTCAACAGAGGAGTTCCAGTTTATCAGATCGGGACGATGGAGTGAAAGGGAAGTAGTGACTGGCTCATCTGCATTCACGGTATAACCCTCAAAAGCGCTAACGAGCAAGTCAAGGCCTAAAGCGATCTTGTCCAAAGGAATGTTCGAATCCCTATAAGACCTTACGTCGGAGGTAGAGGACATGTTAACATTAGTGGCGTCTAATTCGTCCAGCCTAGCGCTAGACCCTTCACCTACTTCGAGGAGTCTTTCATACACGTGAACAGTATCTATGTCTACATCATAAGTGGCATCAGACAAAGAGTCGAACTCATATTCATGTGAGTCCGTACTTGATGTAGGAATTTCATTAGCATCATTAGTCTCACTATTATCCCTTGTGGCATTGATAGCTTGCTGAAGTTCTTCTTGTTCATAGTACTTTTGAAAATATGGTGGCCTATATCATTCACCTGTAAAATTGGGATCATCATTTAGTGCTACTTTCCATTCCTCATATGTAACTTGATGCACTAAAGAGGTTTTATCAGAATCAGCTTCAGAACAAGTATCAGTATCAGACTCTACCATATGAACAGGTATGATAGGCTCATCAGGTTCAGCAAGGAGTGCTGCAAGATCCGGAGGGATAGGATATGGAAATGTATCCTCATCCAAGTTGTTCTCTGGATTCACTTCTGTAGTGGTATCTTCAATTTCTTGTTCAGGTTCAAGTTCAGGCTTAGGATCAGGCTCAGGAGCCAACACAAATTTCTTGGTCCCCAAATTAAAGGGAGTCTTCTTAAAGCCTAAGCCACTAGTATCTTTTGTGCGGCGGCCTGTAGCTTCAATAGGTTTTAGCAAGCCATTATCATTTTTTCCTATGAGACCACTCCCCTTATAACCGAAGCGCTTCATGATCTTGAAAGCTTCACTGTATGGTTCTTGCTCTAAATCTGGAGTGGTTGTTTCAGCTGTCTCTTTTCCTTTGTAGATCCAAGCTCTGATAGCTCTTTCTTCATCCTCATCTTCTAGAGGTATAGAGGCCCTCACAAAGGCGCCGTCATAAATTGTTTGAGAAGGAGCATTAGGAACTTTGTTGTCTTCAAAAGGTCTCCCATAAGAATGTGGAGACAAAGGTAGAGCAGCAAGAGATAGCACAGGTTCCATTCGGTATTCTCCCATGCCTGTATCCTCAAGTCTCAAAGTTTGTTCCATCTCTTTCAGCTTAGCCTCATAGAACTCAGTGGATTCCCTATTTGCTGGAACAAAACTATCTGCAGTTTGCGTAAGAGTATTGCAAGAGAAGTTGGTATTTGCAGGTACAGTGACTTCCGCCCCATGAAATGGGAACTTAATGCATTGATGGTATGTGGATAGAACAGCTTGCATCTCATGAATCCAAGGCCTACCCAACAAGATGTAGGCAAGAGGAATATCGAGCACTTGGAAAGTAACATCTCTCTCAACAGGACCTATGCGGATAGGTAGCACGACTAAGCCCTGGGACTTGCGTTCTTCCTCATCATAAGCTTTTATGGTAATCTTTTTGCGAGGATCTATGCAGTTCTCATCATATCCTAGCTGAGTGAGCAGTTTAGTGGAACAGATATTAAGCCTAGCACCATTATCTATGAGCACTCGGCAGACGCGCTTAGGACCTATCATGACCTCTATGTGCAGGGGAGCATTATGTGGGTGACTTAAAGAGTGGTCATCTTCTTCAGAAAAGGATAGATAATGAGGCGAAGTCAAATGACCCACCATAGATTGGAACCAGTTGAGATCAAGATCCTTGGGAACATTAGCTTCAACAAGAGCCTTATCCAAAATGTGCCTGTGAGCAGGCGAGATCTTCAGCAACTCAAAAATGGTACTCCAAGCGTTAGTTCACTGAAGTTGGTCTAAAATACTATAACTAGCCGAGCCAGCTATAGGAACAGTTTTTGTATTCTTGTTGGCGGGGCCAACAGCGATTTTATCCGCGCTTTGCTTATGAGCGAATGTAGGAATATCACGTCTCTTATCTATTGTTTGCTTAGGAGCGGATGTAGAAGTATCAGGACCTTTCAACACAACTCTTCCTCGCAATCGAGTGACAACATTAGCACAACCTTGGGATTGTTCAGATTCGAACGAACGAGATGTAGAACTACGCAAAACAAAAGGTGTCTTAGATTTTGGAGCGTCATCACTTTCCTTAGAAGTGATCATATCACAATATTCCATCTCGACAGGTTCGATCATACCAATGACATTGTCATTATTAGTGTACGTGTAATTGACTTTAGCATTGGTATTCTCAGTGTTTGAAGACTCTCCCTTCTCATGAGGAGGAAAAGGATCATTGAAAGCTTGGTGGTCCGAATTCTTATTATGGTTCTCCACAACGATGTCACCATTATCAATGAGATATTTCACTTTATGTCTCAGTTGGAGACAAGTAGAAGTTTTATGACCAATATTCTGATGATAGTCACAATAATCATTATCATTCCACCGGTAAGGTCGTGGTTGTGGGTCATAAGTACGCTTTTCTAAAGGAGTAAGAACCTGATTTTGTATAAGAGTCTTGTAGACCACATCAAGAGGCTCTCCCAAAGGGGTGAAATCACGCTTCGGTCGTTTGGACCAAGGTTTGTTCTTAGAAAACCTCGAAGGTTGTTGATTATCAGTTGTGGTCTTTTCGACAACCTTAGCTGCTTGTATACTGGAAGTAAGATTAAAAATAGGCTTTGAAGGCTTCGCAGTAACATTATCCACCACTCCATCATTTACCACATCTTGGTTCTTATTGACAGTCTTTCCTTTATCCTTGTTTGTGGAGAATCCTTGTTTATTGTCCTTATTCAAAGTTAGCTCCCCCTTCTTGATCATGAAGGCCTCTATTCGCACTGCTTGTCTGATCATGCTATCAAAAGTAAGAGGACCTTGCAATTGCACTTGGTATCCAAAATCGGGGACAAGATTGTCCAAGAAAATATCGAGTCTTTCAAACTTTGGTACACAATTGTCTCCACCTCTGGAGAAAAGTTAGGAAAGGTTCTCCTTGTCGCTGTTTTAAGTTGCAGAGATCCCGAATGTTGACCGGGTGTTGAATGCTATGCGAGTAGTGCTAGAGAAAAAGAGTAGCCATTTCATCAAAAGTTTTAATACCAATAGGCAATCTAGAGAACCATTCCATAGCAGGTCCGCCCAAACTTCGAGGGAACAAGCGCATAAGATATATCTGATCGTGCATGAATTCCATAGACAATGCACCAAACTCCCTTAAGTGATCTTGGGGATCGGTTGTACCCAAGTATTTGTCATATTTGGGGAGTTCTACACCTCTAGGAAAAGGTGGCATATGAATGCTTCTATCAAAAGGAAAAGGACAAATACTTTCCATTGTAAATTGTTGAGGGGGTTGACCTCTATTCCTCGCAAGTTGACTAATCTGATCTTGCATTTCTCGGACCATCTTTTGCAACTTTGCGGTCTCAGTTTCTTCTTCCTTAGCTACAAGTGTTTCAATGTGATAGTCTCGAGGTAACTTGGCCCCTTGTTTAGCTAGCTCAAGGAAGTACTTTTCTTTCTCCTCTAAAAGAAGGATCTCCATCATCCTAAAGAGACCTTTATTAGCTTTGGCAGCATCTATATCTTGTTGAGTTATTGCTTCAGGTTCAGTCCCAAGGATCTCATAAATACCCTGAGCCTGATCTTGTTGCTGATCATCTTGGTTTTGATCAAATGGAGGAGGACGATAGAAGTAGGCGGGTTGTTGACCGCCTTGAGGTTTGCTTCGAGATTGATCATCATTGTGGAACGGATTTCGGTTATGTTGAGATTGACCATGATGTTGCTCATTCCGAGGCGGAGCATGACATGGTTCATTAGAAGATTGACCATGATATTGATTGTTTTGAGATTGATCAGAGTTTTGACAATACTTGCCCGGTTGGAAATCAAACGAATCTGCCATCATGTCGTAGACTTGCGCAGTATCTGGAGACTTGATAAAGTGATGTGAACGACATCGAAAAGGTGCAGCCAAGGTAACCTTTGGTGAATGAATAAGATCAAAAGATTTAACAAATTCTGGTGGAAAAATATCTTCAACAGTACCACTAGGTTCAATGATAGGACTATTCTCAGTAGGATTAATTGGCACAATAATAGGACTAGTCTGTTTAGGAGATCTTCCAAAGTTGTGGAACAATGATTTGTCTTGGAAGTATGAGTTATCTTGGTCTTGAAACGAAAAACTAGGTTGCGCTTCAAACAATGGGTTGAAGCACTCTTGAAACACCGGAGGTGACAGTTGAGACGGACTACTTTTCAAAGTGCTCAATGAGGAAAACGAGGATGTCTCACAAAGTTCAGATTTCGCAACGGATTCAGGAGGATCTATCTCTTGATTAGGAGGTTCACTTCTACCTTGATCAGGATTCTGAATAGGATAAGTCTTGCCACTTCTAGTCGTGACAGTCATAGACAAAGATGAAACAAGAGAGGATTCGGGACAATGCTAGACTTGGTCTCTAAGAAAAAAAATGCAAAGGAGATAAAGAAGGCTAGAACAACCAAGATGTGAAATGGATCTGGTACGAATCGTCAAAAGAGGTGGCTAGAACAGCCAAGATAAGACTATCGCAACACGAGATACAAAAGGCATAAAGAGATAAGGTAAACCAACGAGAGACGACATGAGTCAAAGTAAAGATCGATCGATTCCTAACTCGAAACAACCAGTTTCTGACAATGGACGAAAGGAAAGCAGAAAAACAGACCTCAAACAAAAGGCAGATCAGATAAAAGTCAAACAGTCAATAGCAAATAAGTCTCTGTCTTTGCAAACTGTGCTATACTCTCACGTGAGAAAGTACCAGGCCGCGTGAGAGAACAACAGTCTTCGCGCGAGAAAATAAGGTCTCGCACGAGAAAGTGCTCTGAAGTGTGAAACCTCGTGCGAGAAAGGTACAAAATCTGATAATCAAGCACAATTTTCGAGATAAAAGTTGAATCTTGTAGTACAGTCTGAACTGATGTCTGACAAAAAATCCAGTTTCCTGACAGGTTTGAAGAACAGTTTAATCAACAAGCTCATTTTAGGATTTCAAGCATTCGTTTAAAGACACAAAGGTTCAAATCAAGCAGTTGTGAAACTAGTCATTAACAGACCTATCAAGGACAAAGCAACTCGATAGCATCAGGGGAGTCTTTGCTTGATAATGATTGGACAATGTTTAAGACTCGATAACAAACACATAGCTTAGTCCTACAAAAAAAATGGTGAGAAGCCAAAACCTTTGCCCCATTGCTTGAATGCATATGTGCACCTCACACAGTCGTGTCACCCCCTAGAGGGAGCCCGTGTTTTTGGTGTTTCCAAGGACTCAACAGTGTACATTCAAAGGTTACCCTTGTAGCAGGGGCCAGTGTCGCAATCGCCTCCAAACATCTAGGTGTATGCCTATGATGGGAATCAACGGGAGAAATTCTTCTCCCTCCCTACGCAAAGATTATGACTCCTTTCGGAGGTGAACCGAGTAGGCCACTAGCTATGACAAGTTCTTAGTAGGCTTCCGTTCACGCTAACCTTCGGTGCCCCCAATACAGGGTTGAGGCCTCACAGCCACACCAACACCCGAAAGTCATACACCCCCGCAAGCAGGGCTAGGAGCGGCACCGCTCAGTACAACAGACGGAGCCTTCTCAAGATGATAGTCAAAGTCTTGAGAAGGAAGCTAACATGGTTTTGGAGTCTTTAGACTCAACAAAACGTTCTTTATTACAGTGAGGTGGAATCACCGGCGATAGGTGCGTACTCACTTGGGTCGTTCCCGGAGGTTCAATACCGGCAGGGCCTCTAAAGGTGACACTAGACTTGGTTTAGATTTGGGGGTCGGATTTTCTGGTTCTCCCAAAGGGAGAAGAGCATACTTCTCTATCATGTTTCCTCACCCAAACACATCAAGAAAGTTCATCACCGAGTTAGTTTCACTCCACCACAACTACAAACTTTTGGGTTTCTGGTTCTCTCGGAGAGAGAAGAGCATAATCCCCTGGTAAGTAGAAGCGTAAAGATTCACTACCTTTCTCCACTTCCCCAAGAATTTGTCATACTAGTAAGATCATTAGGATTTCGAGTTCATTCATGGTCATCACCTCCATGTAATGAAGAGCCAAAGTCCCTACTCACTATCAAAATCCTCAAGAAATTTTAACAGAGCCCTATTTAGACTATGTGAATAAAAGCAAGAAACAAACACAACGTTTTTAGCAATCTTCGACTATCGGTCTACAACCAAACCATTTGCATGTTTTAGTTCTTGGTCAAACGTTCTGCAAAAAATTGTTATGCTATGAAAATGACAGAAAATACTAAGCAACAGCAAACAGAAAATTGTTAAAAATCAGAAACAGAAAGACAAAAAGCAGGAAAATTTAAGTCACTGTCCTGAAATCTCGCGCGAGGAAGTACTCCATGGCGCGCGAGGAAACACAAACTGTCGCACAAGGCCTCACACTCTCGCGCGAGGAAGTGCTACAGGGAGCAAAATCTCGCGCGGGACACTCTAGATTCTCACGCGAAGATTCGTACGCAGGCAGTACGGACACAGGGCAGAGCATGAATTTTTATCAAAAAAAGATGAGAATGAGGCCAGAAATCAGATTTTCTGCCCCACGATGGGCGCCAAAATGTGTGTTTGAATGTGGACCTCTAAATCAAGCACAAACGCAACATAGTCATTACTCACATGATTCAATTACAAGAGAGAGTATCAATTACTCAATCTGAAATTCATTGTGAAGCGACTTGTTGCCTCCTATGTGGACGGGGTGTATAATTACTCTCAGAACGAGAGCCAACAACCATAGACCAATCTCACAATGGAGGATTTTCAAAACTATGATGATATGCAAAACTGAAATTAAACTAATATGAATGCAATTAATCTAGAAATGCTTTTGAAATCAATATGAAATGCAGATTTATTTTAGAGCACTTGAAATAAAGATGATGTTATTCTAAGAACAAATAAGCAAATTTAATCTAATATGATATGCAATTATACTAAAATGAGATATGAGATTAACTATGCAATGAAAAAGCTTGAATTAAATGAGACTAAAATTTGCTATAATAAGGATGCTCTCAAAATTGCCTCCTTTGAATGAGAAAAAGAGATCCATTAAATAGAAAAGCCAGAAGACGAATGAAGAGTTTCTTGAATTGAAACTCCTGACCCTTCATTTCCAAATTGAGACAAAAAAGCATTGAATTACTTAATAAAAGGAATGGAAAATGCCACACAGGTGGCCTTTCGAATATCTTGAATTATTAATTCAAAAAGATGTGTCCATTCGAATATCAAGCAATCATTAATTCCTTTTATGGGTAATTAGCCAAATGGGGTGGATTTAATTTAATTCTAAGCACTTAAGACTTTTAGATTAAATTAAATTATCATAGGGGTAATTTAGCTAATTAAAGTCAAGGACTTTAGGAATTAATTTTGATATTTGATTAATGCAATTTGTGGTCTTTGCAATTGACATCAAGTCAAATTAAGTCAGTTAGGAGAGAGAAAATTGCCTAGGAAACTGGGACTTTGGAGATGTAAAATTGAAGATAATGCACCAAAATTAATCAAATTTATTAGGTGCCAATTTTAGGGCTTTACACTGTATAATTATGCAATTGGTTTCCTTTGATCAACCTGATCGCTAATCTGATATTCTTCTTGTGAAATAGTGATATACTACTAATTGGTTGATCACTATTGACTGCCATGTCTGATATGACTTTATAAATATACAAAGATGAACTTGTTATGCTCTGATAAGACCTTACAATTTGTATGATGGCCTACCTGATATGTCTTATTATAATAGCAATTCTATTACGGTGTTGTTTCTGATTTGTAACACTTGTAATTATACGTCCAAGCCAAGACAGATGCTGCTCAAACTTGAGCAATCCAACACTGGTTATGATTATCAATAAGAAATGTTCGATGATGATGGAGTGATTATCAATCTCCCTTTAATAAGTCACAAAAGGATATGATTGCGGGTTGCCACCTTTTATTAATCACACCTTTTGATTGATTGAACAACTAATCCTTGTGTCTGCTTTAGACTTAACTAATGAATTAACCATTTTTTATAATTGATATTGCAGTGATTATAATCCTCCTTTTGGCCGTGAAAATGGTATTTTCTTGGCTTGATACCATGATTGATTGTTTGCTAAGTCTCCTCTTGCTCAACGGAAAAATGAATATTATATGCTATTTCTGCATATGATGAGATCAATAGGTTTTGCTGATTGCATCACTAGATGCATCATACTTCCTTGGAGGCTATATTGTCAATACCATGTTTGAATTGGGAATATCGGTGAAATGAACTTCATGATTGATATGTGGAATGTCGTCTTATGGACATGTCAGAATATGAAGTTGCTATTTATTGCATTTGCCATACTGGTTTGATAGAATAGATGGTAATATCATGACCTTCATGTTAATGAGGTTGGCAACCAACATATTATTGTTTATCAAAAATGTCTTGCTTGATCAATAGAGACATTTGGTAGTACACTAATTGGATCTGTATCATGCTTGATATTGAAGTAATCAAATGTTCTTCTGGTCACATTGATACATGGAATAGCCTAATTGTCCAATATCTGCTGTTTGGCGACCAATATTCTTGATTATTTGCTTGAGATCTTCAGATTCTGATCATGTGAATGGATGAGTAACAATTGGGCATATTTGATCACTTTGTCTCATTATGGTAAACACTCCATCTTATGGCCTATGCTTTACTTGATGATGCTGGATACTAAAATTGTGAAGTCTTATAAACAGGGCAATTTTCCTTGATAAGATCTTTATGTCGATCCTAATGCCACTGGCTTTATTGATAAGAATATGCAAAACTAACTACTTCAACTTCTAAATGATATGTACAATTTATCTACTTGCTAACTACTTGGAAGTGTCCAAGGTCTGCCACACCTTGATCATACATGTTTTACTACTAGTTTGTTTTTATGTCAAGGATGGGGACATCACAGACCATACAACAATACCTGGCCTAAACTGTTATTTCAGTTATTGCCATATGACTATTAATAATAGCAGTGAAAATGATGTCATCATGGTTAAAAGTTCAAACCAAAAAAATTTACGGTGTGACAGAAATGGTCCATAAACCCAATTCTAATGTACCCCTGTATTGTATAGGCGATTCCTTTTCATTCATATACAACTGCAATTGTGTGTGATTAAAATGGTTATGAGCGGATCTGAAGCAACCCCTACTGCAGCGTTGTGCCCCATCAGTAATCAGTAATAGGTTACTGCATGGATTTTCATGTCAACGGTATTGCATTAACAAAGTTTAGCATTAAAACCCTTCAGACAAAATACAAAACTTAAAAAAATGATTCAAAGAGAGAAAGGCATGCTTACCAATTTAATAAAATATTCAATTGAGAAATATACCCTGAATAATGGAATATATTGTTTTTCTTATCTTCTACATTTTGTCATTTTTAATGTCTGAATTTATGCAAATTCTCAATTAAATTCTAATGTTTCATATAATATCGATGTGAACATATAATGAAGGCCTTATCATACAACTATTTAAAATTCCTATATTAAAATATTTACCATATTTTCATTGTCGTCCCCTGCCATTCCCTAGAAAATTCTCCTGTCCCTTACAGTACCAGAAACGTGTACCCATGTTTCTTACCATCTTCATTCCACAAACACTGGAACAAAGTTATATTCAGTGTGCATGATCTTTATTTCAAGCAATTCTAGGGTAGGCATTGTTATAAGCATACACCTTTTGAATTATAGGGAAAACTTGATTCATGGTTTTATTCACTATAATGAGATTGCACACTACATAAAGAAAATACATTTTACCACCAGCATCAACATGTAATATAATAGTTACATGGGATGTCTTCTTCCCCATTCAGATGTTTGTTTGTGTACATAATTATTAGTTAAATGTACTCATATTTAGTTGCAAGAGGTTCATGGCCCAAGGCATACACAGCATTCCCATTAGAAAAGAGATGCAGAAAATAGACACTATACACACAAAAAAAAAATCCATTCATGACACACTGAATATTCAACCACATATGAAAGTCAAATACAAGAAAATACAACTGCTGTTATCCATAGAAAAAAATACTTACAATGGAAGGGACCAAACCAGTGCAACTTCGGGTAACATTCTTAAATTGATCAGGCCCCTGTTGGGTCCAATTTAGACAAATCAGTGTGAATTTCTTTCTTCATTTACGTTGGAGGAAAATCTTCAGGAGATATCCCCAAAGCTTGAGGGAAAGTTTCTGCAGATGAACCATGGAACTTGAATCTGAAAAAGTGAAGTATATCAGTCCATTCACAATCTTATAAGGCACGTCTCAAATAAGGAAAATCTAAAACTGGTGGCTTCATTCATCAATAATTCTAAATCTTTACTTAGCAAAAGAAGTCAATGTTGCTCTCAGTTCCAGGAGTGAGGGGACGTGGGAGTGTAGGGGCTAGAGGAGATGGAAGGTGGATGTTTTTCTCAGATTTTGAATGGTTGAGGAAAGACCATTACAAATAATATATAAAATTGAGGTTTGAAATTCAAATACAAATAAATAATAAAAGATTAATTTAAACAAACTAAAAGAAACTGGAATTTTAAAAAATAAATAAATCATGTTTGATTAAAGATTTAAGGTTTCCACCATTTATTTATGCAGTTTCCCCCAATAGTCTTGTAGTAAAACATCTTCTTTTGTGGCATGTGATGGAATTTATAATTTTTCAAGTAGCAGAATCTAAAAATTGATCAAGCACAGACCATTTCATAGCTTTTCTTTAAACATCTCGAGTTCTGAACAGCGTCTTGAAAGTGTTTTTCTATTTATTCAAGTTTATATGACACAATTTAAAACCATTAGGATATCCTAATGCCGTTTAACCCCTTAATTTTCCTCTTCGTTTTACTGCAAAAAGTTTGGTTACAACTTTAGTGCTAACTGAACTATAAGGCCCTACTTGCAGTCCTTATTAGCTAATAGGCTTACCCTGCAAGAAAACTCATGCATGGCCGGAAAATTTGTCTCACGCTGGTAAAATTGATTCCCGCCCAAAAAAGGTTGCTCGTCCACTGTTCAATGAATCGCCGGCATTAAAAATTGTCAGTGTTAAAAGCCATCCTTGCCCTTTTCAATAAAAGGAACATCCCGGAATGAGTCACATGTTAATGCCTTCTCAAAATATCCTGATTACTACAATACATAAAATAAGGCATTGTGCTAATATATATTTGATTAGATTTGAGGCACTTGGCACATAACATGTATTTTATATGGAGATGTAATTTAATATATTAAATTATATTGATTTTTAAAATAATTGATTATATTTATTATTACAAATTACATTAATATTAAGAATTATTTTATATAATTATAATATAATATTATTTGTATTATATATATTATAATATATTATAAATAAAATAAATTGCCAATGTATTTCAAGGGTCAGAAGATGACACTGACTACAAAAAGACTTGGTTTATTCAGTGAAAAGTGGGGGTCCCCATTGCAATGGGGCGATGTGTGAAAATGTCACAACACTACCATCCTAGGTTTGCAAAATATATATAAATGCATCACAATTCAACATTTGAGGAATAGATGTGTGGCAGAGCCACTTTTCAAATCTGATGGGAAGTTCCTTGTAAACCAAAACTAACCTAATCTAAAATATATATAATTGCTATTTACAATTTTCATAATTGCTAATCTAAAAAATATATAATTGCTATTTACTATGATGGTTAGCGCTTTTCTAAACAAAAATAAAGGTACGTCTTTTTGGATTCAGCAAAGGCAAAAGGTAGATATGCACTTCTACAATAGATGGGATATTATACATTTTTTACTATCTAATGTATCAGAAAAATTATTGTGACTCATGAACACGTGAAACTTTCAATTAAACACAGAGACTATAATTTACAAGTAAAACTCAATTGGATTGAAATAAACACATACACAAAAAGATAGTGTTTCTATGCTTTACAATCCTAACTACATATACTTAGATAGTGTATACACTGCTCTTGCAGTAAGATGCTCCATGAAGAAGATGCCCATCATCCCTACATTAGAGGTAGTTCAACTCTTTCTCATAATAATGACTCATTCAAATATGTAGAAAAGAAAAGAAGTGTATAAAGAGGAAACCAATGGTGAAATGGTTGGCTTCCAAAGGAAACAAATTGTTTCAAGTGTATTATTACATATGATCCTTTATGTTGTATGATCAATAAAGATGATGGTATTAATGATCGTGATGATATTAAGAACATGTCAACTAACAAAGTAAGTCAAGAGAAAAAATGGTGTAAGAGCAAGGGTTGAAAGCCTAGAAAGTCAACACCCTCCAAAGGCTAGCGGATAATGAATAATAATGCTTTCATTTAATGGGTGAAGAGTTTCACACTGCTGCTATCAAGGATTATTGACCTTGTTGGAAACATTGTCTATCTCAATGAAACTTTGAACATCATCAACAAAGTACCCATTAAGCATTCACTATTATGTGGACATATTTTTTTAGCTCTTGTATGTCACATAAGCACATGGAGTTGATGGCATTTACAATGTTGTTTTTTGAACTAGATCCAAAATATACCATATCTTATGTTATATTATCAAATACCTCTGCAGAAGTGCCTGAGGTAGGGGATCATTTGAAGATTTGGTATTCATACCCTCCTGTACTCATAATAGAAAATGAGATCAATGACCAAAGGAATGACAAACTTCTCTTGGTACAAATGTTGGATGGTAATTGAAGATATACGCAAGTGCTTAGCAAATGGAATCAACTTGTATGATACCCCAACTCCAAAGCCATCATTGGTGTCATAATGCATGCTAAATAGGACCTTTGGAAATAGGATGCACAGACCAAATTTGTTAAAAAGAAATCAGAAATATTTAGACAAATACAGATGACAAGCCAAGGAAGACATATCAACATAAAACACAATGATTACATATCATATCTAGAGAGAATAAAAAGAAGATGCTATAAAACTCTTTTGTCAAATGTTCTTCATTGGTGTAGGACTTGACTTTGTCAGCATTGCGAGTGTTCTTGTAGCATGTTCTCATTTGACAAAACTTCAAGATAGCAATCAAGACCAGTACTCAAAAATTGCTCATGCCTTACACGAACCCTTTTGTTATTCAATACATTTTACTCTTGAAAGGAAAGAATACTTAGCAGTCTCCCCCTTTGTCATTCATGGCAATTCCATCTGAAACCAAAAAGAAAAAAGCTCTGAAATAATACTACTTCCCCTAACTAACTACTCCACCTTTGACATCAATGATTGATACCATCCTACATAACTGAAATGGGGCTGAAAGAATATGACGATGAGAACTCCCCCTAAGTCAAAAAAGCAATTCAAAGATGAAGTGAAATCACTCCCAACTTTTCACTTTTGATATCATCAAGAATATATAGATTTGCAGGTGGCAATTATGCCATGAATAGTTAAATAAGACTTCTGTTAGTAATGTAATAAAACATTGTTCCGAAGGGGTGTCAGTTGTGTCGTTAGTTGGTGACGGTTGGAGACTTAACAAGCCGTGTCAAGTCTATTTGTATGGAGCCAAGAACAAGTGAAAGGTGTGGTTAATATTGGAACTATGATGCTATGAAAGATATATCATTCTATCATTTATGGTGTACTGTGATTCTATGTTATTCATGCTATTGATGTATTTCATTTATCTCTGGTATTATGCAATCCTGTTGAATCTATATATATTGCGCAATCCATCTCAACTTAGGCATCTAACATTTTGATGTCCTTGCCTAAGTACGAACCTAGAGGTCTAGGAAGTTGGATGGGCGGGATGGCAGCATAATGGGCCATACTTTCAACCAACAAGTAGTGGTAATTGATAGTGACGGAGATGACAATACCGAAGTAACCCGAGAGGACAAGTTAACACAAAACTTGGTTCACGCATGGGACATATCAGTTGACGAGTATGTACAATAGGAGGCTCGGGAGAGAGCGGTCTCGGCTGGTACGGTACGGGCCAAACTCACAGTGAACAATCTTGTGTATGATCTTCTGGGTAGCCTTCCAAGATTGTTTGCCCGAGCATTGTCGGAACTTCAGGATCAACATGAGGCACGAGAAAGGGAGTAGTGGAGACAACAAATATTGCAATGATACAAAGAGAGGAACCGGAGGGAGGAGGAACCATGTGATACTAGTAGGCCTAAGTAACTCCGACAACTAATGCCCAACCTACCAAACAAGGACAGAAGGCAACGCACGAAGGTGGAGACAGAAGGCAACGCACGAAGGCAAAACTATTGTACGGAGGTCTCTGCGTATCCAAGAGCAAGCCAAGAGACGAAACAGTCTATTGGTCCCCCATTGAGGGCACAGACTGGCAGAATAAAACCGTCAAGACAAGAGTGGGAAGAGATTGCCAAAGAGCTACTACTCCCAAGCAATTCCTGGGCGCACAAAGGATCTAATGCCGACAATTGGAAAGGTGGTGACTCTGTACCAACCAAACCATCCATACATTCCAAAGAGGACAATAGCCAAGAGGGAAATCTCGAAGGGAGGTAGTGGATTTAATTGAGAGTACCTTGCAGGACATTGACAATTTCGTTATCTTGAAGGGATCAAGAATAGGGAGAACAAAACTAGAGACTCTGGGGAGAAGAGAGTGTCGGTACCACTACAAAGGAGGCAACCAAGACGTGAACAACAAAGGTGTAATTACAATGAACTTTCTTCTTCTTCGACCTATCTTGAGGTTGACTGGAGCCTTTCTCTTGAGCTGATTGAGATTTGCCTTTATCCTTTTGAAAGGATTTCGCTGCAAAAGCTTGTTCTAAGGAGGATCAAGTTGCACTACTACCAAACTGTTGTTTCCAACAATCTTACTACAGAAGTTTGGTGCACAAGTCTGAAAACTTTAAGCAAACATTAGTTGTAGTAATATTTGTTAAAGTATTGTTCGTTCGTGTTTAATAAATGACGAGACAATCATGATATGCATATAAATATAGATATATTTATATATATATATACTATATAATATAATTGAAAAGTAAGTATATATTAATATGCACATGTGTGAACTTATATATATATATATATATATATATATATATATATATATATATACAAAGTATGAATAAACTATTGGTTAAGATATGTTAACTAATAGTTATGTAATGAAGTGACATGACCATAAGTATATACGGTCATGTCTATTCATTACATGACTATTCAATATATACATATACCCTATTGTTATTGTAGAATCAATCAATAACGAAGGCAATTGTATTCTACAATCACAACGGCAATATCAAGCAATAGTAAGCATTCAGATTCTTTCTATATACGATCCTTGTTTTTCAACATGGTATCAGAGCGAAGCCTGGGAATAAAGATGTTGAAGATTATTTCAGAAAAAGGAAATACACTCAATTAATAGATCAAAAGAAATCAACATGGATCGATTCCTTCCTATTAAGAGGAGTTTAGAGATCCATTTACATCGTTATTTGAGATGGTAAATGCCTGGCAGATGATGGAAAATCCGTGAAAGAAAACCGAGACAGGGTTGGGATTGAATGCTTGCAGATCGACAGAATTAATACGCTGCTTGAGAGTAAGTTAAATCTGCATATAGAGTAGGATCCCTGGCTCGAAGCACAATATAGATAATGCAAAATCTATGGGAGTATCCGAAAATGGCAAATATTGATAGTATCTGATAATATCAATTACGATGATATAAATAAAATTCCATCGGCAGATACACTATCCATAAAGGAACCATTGATATAGATATTGTTATAATCAAAAATCGTAATATCAATTATATTAAACTCTAGTCAATAAGGTATCGATAAGACCAAGATCACTGTTGGAAGACTTTGCCGCTAGGAGAAGTACATAGTCGACCAAAGGAATGTGTAGCCGCTGGTGAACATGTGTGTAGACACGTCAACTGTAGAGAAATTATTGGATCTAGAGGAATAAAAATAAAACATCACCCCTAATTGACACTTCAGTTAGGAAAGGAATATTTGTCACAACTCGAAATTTGGGGAGTGTGCGAGAATACAGAGTTTGGAGTCTCGAGTATTGACAGTCGGTAGTTTCGAAATGGTGTGGACTGGTGTCTTAAGAACCCAAAGTGGATAGGAGATCGCATTACCTCTCGGGCCCATGAATCACAATGGAACCTTTGAGACATGAGGCGGTGAGGGAGAGACTCGGTAGTGACTCGGTTGGACAGAAACAGAGAGTCCAATTTGGAACTGCCGCTTCACGTCAGTCGACACCCCTTTCTTCCACAACCCCGAGCATCCATGGAATTGCAAGGGGGCACACATAGGAGTCTTCCCCGTCGGTTTTTGCACTGAGTTGGATCTCCAATCACCGTTTGTGACTGTACACAGTCGGCTCAATGGTGCACACTTAAATATGTACACCTAGGGCATCAACACGCGCCCATCTCCCTGCAAATCCCGATTCCACACCTGCAGAATACAAACATAATAGACAAAAGCTCCACCAGAGGATATCAAATTCCCACGGTGGAGTTTGGGACGGTGCTCAATCTTCAATGTAACCCGATTTAGGGCATCCAATCCAGGAGACCACCCGATTCCTTTAGAATGTCTTCCTCTCACCAATTCAATACATAAAACCAGATGCAGATAAGAGCAGGTTCACCAGCTAAATGAAGGTGTTACCTTAATTGTCCTCACACCATACTAGGCCCCTGTGCCAGATTTTTGTTCCTTTTGAAATGCAGGAAACAGTGAGAAAGATAGGTTGTAGAGATACAGTTGATTTTTTTTATTTATTTATCTGAAATAGCAAGATTACCGTGAACACATATGCTGTAGAAGACAAGTCGATAAACAATGGTTGATCTACAGATGATTGCGTATGCTTGAAAGAGTATCATCTTAAAATTAAATCTGTGGAAAAGACGACTCTCCTATAAGTCAAAATACATAGAGATGCTCAATGTTTTCTTTTCTTCTGTAGGTGCAAACTCTGATGAAATTTGAATATGTTTAAACTTCTTCATGCCTTAAGACTATGTACAGAAGGGAGTGAGTTTATATAGTGATGACGTCAGCTTTTATAGCATAGAAAATTTCATGATCACCGTAATGTTCCTTTCGAAAGCATGACGTTTACAGATGAGATTCACGAATGAATATTGGCACGCATTCATGATATCTATGATTATAAAGATATATATATCTTTGTTTCTATATTCATCGGTGTTAGTAAAACAATATCAACTAAATAAATAATTAAAGAACCCCTTAATGCTAGAGTTGGCGTTTTCATTATATTGGATATAAATTCGGTGTTGATACACAGCTGGAGGAGTGGAGGGAGTTAATTTACAGGTATTGGATGATCGCATATTGGATACTAGTGAGTAGTACCAATTACTGGATAAGAAGTTGCAACATTCAATTTGAAGATATTGCAGATGAGTGTAACATATAAGAGGTGTCATTTATATTAATCCCACAACAATCGATGCTATCGAATGATCCGAGGCATGGGGAATGCTGATTGGGATCATCACTTGGAGAAGATTGTAACCTACTGCATGTCCATTCATTGCACAGTCGAAGAAACTCCAAGATATAAACCTGTACTAGCAATAAATTGGATCCTTCCAATGCTGAGAACTTATCATTTTAACCTGTGATAGAGTCATAATGCTGAGGATAGAGACAAGCAAGAAGACTTGGACCTTCTTCAAAGCTAGGCGTTCTCAATTTTGAAGATGTGGATGGTATGTTTTGAATTTATTTGCGATCTGCCTAAACCTGCTGGTTCATCACGATTCAGTTCCTTATTAATTTGGAATATTGAAGGGAAAATTGTCTACAAATTGGAGATAGAGGGGCCTACCCCTATTGTCCTTAAGGACTAAGTTGAGACATCATTAATTATAGAGCATCACCTCCCTTGGAGAAATCAAGTCATTTTATAAGAAGACATAAGAGTGGGAATTGAACATTGTGGGGGGAAATAATAACCAATGCTACATTCCCATTTGAACCATTCTTAGTAAAGAGGGGATGTCTCTCAAATAATCTAAGAAGGTATTTTTTATTTGATATGGACCTTCATTAAAGAAACTTGTGTCAAGGATGTTGATATGCAGATAAGTATCTATTATCCTTGAATATTACATTTATCTACTCATTATAGTCTCTCTCTCATCTATATTTCTATATATACTATAAGATATATTTGTCTTGATCTTTTCCAAGGATGCTCTTGCAGGAAAATAAGATTCATATCAAATTCAGAGGGAGTCTGACACTTCAGAGGTAACTTTGGACAAGGAGCTTAGAAGATTGAAATCAGATTTTGAGAGAGTCTAACAATCTATCAGAAGCAACCTTGGATGAGAAGGTCAAGAGGTTGATGCATGTACTTGGAGCTTCAGATGGAAGCCAAACTATCATGAATGTTTGGTCTTTCCAAGCATGGGGATAAATCCTCAATTTATTACATTCACTCATGTTATTATGGAATTTGACAAGTACATGTGTGTACGAGAAACTACTCCTATGAATAATGTTATGATTAAAATTTTAACATAATCATGTATCAGATGATGAGAGTCTCTTGAAGCAAGATATTTTCATGTTGTAGTACCATGTATGTGAACTAGAAGGCTTTTATGAAGATATCTAGGTCACGATATTCCTAGATAGATGGTTGGGAATTCAAGAAAAGAGTATAATGCAGACTATAGGACAAAGACACAACTTCCTCACAGAAGGTTGATATTAGATTCAGAGGGAGCATAATAGTTCATCTAAACAACCTTGGACGAGGAGGTGAGGAGGTTGTTACAAAGACCTTAAAGGAAGCATCCAGAAGACTATGATCATGAGATTGAGTCTCATGTGTGCTGGCTAAAATACTTTTATACTATCTCTTACATAACTTGGGGTTCACCTAGAGTGATGCAAACTATATAAGAGATATAGTGCACAAGTATGCTATTCAAGGTACATTATCCCTACAGAACATATGACTGATATTCTCACCAAGTTTCTTACTAGAGGTAAGGTTGTGTACCTTCGAGATAAACTTGGCATGTTGGAGAATGAAGCCTTAGATGAAAAGGAGTTTCATCTATCATCTTGTATGTTATTGCATTCTTCTCCTTGAGAGAGAAATCTAAGGTGATTCCTCATATCAAGGTGGTATGGAAATTAGGTATCACGATCTAAGATGATTCCTCATATCACATGTTAGGTGATATGTAAAATTGGGTATCACATGTCAGGTGATTCCCCATATCACATGTTAGGTGATATTGAAAATTGGGTATCACATGTCAGGTGATTCCTCATATCACATGTTAGGTGATATTGAAAATTGGGTATCACATGTTAGGTGATACTTCATATCTTGAATTATGTAATATATGATTTCTTAGTATCCATATGAATCATATTAGGATCCTTCTGAATTGTGAAGATGACGATCTTCTGTGTATATAGGTTACTATGTCAAGGTGACGATCTTGACAATAGTAACCATGCTTCAAGATCGACTCCCGAAAGGGTTTGTCCCGGATAGGACCGGACATCTTAACGCTGAGATTATTACTGTGTAATAACTTGTCAAGATCGACTCCCGAAAGGGTCTGTCCCGGATGTGCCGGATATCTTGATGTCTATCATGATCGACTCCTAAAAGGGTCTGTCCCGGATGTGCTGGATATCATGATATGAAAAGATTCTACAAATTCTATTAAACTCTCTCTCAAGAGGGAGTGTTAAAGTATTGTTCGTTCGTGTTTAATAAACGACGAGACAATCATGATATGCATATAAATATAGATATATTTATATATATATATACTATATAATATAATTGAAAAGTAAGTATATATTAATATGCACATGTGTGAACTTATATATATATATATATATATATATATATATATATATATATATATATATATATATATATATATACAAAGTATGAATAAACTATTGGTTAAGATATGTTAACTAATAGTTATGTAATGAAGTGACATGACCATAAGTATATACGGTCATGTCTATTCATTACATGACTATTCAATATATACATATACCCTATTGTTATTGTAGAATCAATCAATAACGAAGGCAATTGTATTCTACAATCACAACGGCAATATCAAGCAATAGTAAGCATTCAGATTCTTTCTATATACGATCCTTGTTTTTCAACAATATTGAGTGTTCCTATGAAGTGCTCATAGGATTTAGGTAGACTCTTCAGAGTTATGATTACCATATCCTCTTCCTCCATTTTTCGACCAATGGCCTCAAAATTTGTGGATTAAATTTGAATCCGACCAAAAAATCAAAGAATTTTTGACAAACCTGTTGACATATTTAAGTTGTCATTGGTTAAGTTAAAAACAAGCATCAATCCCACTTGAACAGGTAAACTAATTATACTCCTTAGTATGTACCGGTAGACCAAACAGAGTGTTAACAACCAGTCTTATAAGACATACCGAGGATGTATGACCAACTGGGTATAAGTTTGATACCAATCGACTACATGATACCGGTCGACTGCATGTTAATCCGAACTGGATTATGCGGAGCTGTCCCAGTTAAAACCGGATTATACGGAGCATTCACAGTAGGAACTGGAGTTAGCTTTATTTCTACGCGAATGTTTCAAGGTAAACTCAAAATCATTTTGCAAGCTTTTTTGCATGCATGATTTATGGGTGAGTTTACAGCTTGGCGGAACTATGAGAAAGTATTTTAATAAGACTAATGTCTTATAAATACAGGATATAGCATACACAAGATGTTGTTGTTGATTATAGAGAGCAAGAGAGAGATATCTTCTGAGAGAAGCTATGATCACGAGAAGTGAAAGGCAGAAAGGTTCGAACAGCCAAGCAGAGTGGAAAGGGTATCAAGTATGATCTAATTAGACAGAAAGTGTCATTACAGATCATTGCTTTTATTGTTAAGCATATTCAAATCCCTCTATCAGGGTGAACCCTAACAGATTCATTGTATAAATCCCTTAACCTAGTAACATCTTAATTGGTGTTGAAAGTCCTTTTGGAAGGTGAATCCTAACAGAGTCAAGATCCTAACAGGTCTTCTACCAAATCCCTTTACCGGGTAGCACTCTTACAAGTTCTTTGCAAGCTCTTAACAGGGCACCTTTAATACTGCAGAAGTGAAGTTGTGAGTTTTTTCTCACCGTGGTTTTTTCCTTCTGACCGAGGGTTTCCACATACATATGTTGTGTTGATCTGAGTATTTCTATTTCTGTTTATGAGTGATTGATTATGTTCTTTTAATTCTACAAGAATATAAATATAAGGCTAAATTGAAGTAGAAATTGTATTTACTGATTCACCGCCCCCCCTCTCAGTAACCAGTTAGGACAAACAATTGGTATCAGAGCCTTTGGTTCTCAAAGATATAAAGCTTAACCCCTTGAGTAAAAGATCATAGAGGATTACACATATCAAAAACAACTTGAGGAAGCCAATGACATCATTGTCTCTCTTGAGAATAGGATGAGAAGATCCCTAGCAAAAAGAAAAGAGCTAGCTCTGCAACTGTGTGAGAGCAATGAAACAATTGAAGAGCTCTCTGGACAAAGTGGATCTGATGAAGCAGAGGAGGCGGTCTCTGAGCTCATGGAGAAGAATCAAATTCTAACCGATCAGATCTCCAACCTGAAAAGAGAGCAAGAAGGCAATGCTTGAAGAATGACGCAAATCATTGCGGAAAAGAGGAAAGCTGAAGACGAAAGGAACAGTGTCGTGAAATCACTGGCAGCCTCAGAAAGAGCAATAAATCTAGCAGAAGACACAGTCAAGGAAAGTGATCTTGTGGTTTTACAACTTCAAGAAGACATGCAGATCATAACACAAGAAAATGCAAACATGCACAAAAATTGGCATGATAAAGATGATGCATGCAAAAGGTTGGCTATTGAATTGTACAACTTAAGGAACAGATGAAAGTTCTCGAAGAAAGAAATGAGACATTAAGAAGATACAATGAATGCTCAGTAAAGCTTGATGAGCAACTAAGGGCTCAAAGAAAGCACAAAGATCCCACAGGACTTGGGTACACCTGTCACAACAGTAATGAAATGGGTGAGTACTCTGGAAACAAGAAAGAGAAGAAGGAAAAGAAGAAACCGGCAAGTGTGCAAAGTAAGAAAACCTTCAAAATCTCTTGCAATCATTGTGGTAAATCGGGGCATAAAACAAACAACTGCAGAAATGCACCGGTAAGTTTTGTTGCTCATAACAGCTACTGCAACAACTGTTGCAAGTATGGCCATAGGACCTTTGAATGTAGGTCGCGTACCAACAGTGTGTCTAGTGGAAGCAGGGGAAGCTTCAAAGGTTACTACTATGCATGCAACAAATTCGAACACAAGGCTGATGAATGCAGATCTAAAACTATGGCATTCAGATCCCCGTCGAGACCTATATTCCCTAAGAGGAATAAGAACCAGAGCACAACAAATTGTGCTAACTGTGGCATTCATAACCACAATGATTCTCGGTGTCATTCACCCAAGAATAGAAGGGTAAATTCATGGAAGGCTACTGGGATAGTCTGTTACACCTGCAACAAAGTTGGACATCTGGCCAAAGATTGTAGGAACCGGCCGGTGAACAAAAGAAGAGGATCGGTCAAACCAGTGAATAAGACCTTGTCTCCCAATCAAAAGGACAACTAGGGAAAAGAGACCAAGAAAGAAGTCAAGAAGATTTGGTAAATAAGGGTTCTTTCATCAAAATTCGATGTAAAGAACACATCTGCAACAGAATTTAGCAGGGAAATGACAAGCCTTGCTCTCATTCTAAGAAAGGCATCTGAAGAAAGAACAAAGAGAATCCAAGATCTCATTGGATTCCAATTATTTCTTGCCCCCACATTTGATCTCATGCAGAAGATTGCAATTGAGGCAGACAACCTGATCAAGGAACCGAACTACAAAACCGTAGAAGACATGGAAAACATAATTGTATCATTGCAAGAAGCATAGAAAAATCTGGAACATGTCACCGGTCAATGGAATCCTTTTCTTCAATCAGCGAAGAAAATTTACAAGGATATCTTCACAAAGTTACAGATATAAACCCTTTGTCCTATGGAGGCAAAAAGGGGAAGAAGATCAGAACTGGATGAAGATCATCAGGACGGTCTGGAAGAAGATCATGAAGGGAAGATCAAAATACAGGATGGAAGGAGATCAAGATACTGGAAAGAAGATACAGAGGAAGAAAAGATCAGATGTAAGACAACAGAAAGCACAGGGGAAGTCTACACGGAAAGGAATGTAAGGTGATGTTTTGCCATCAATGCCAAAGGGGAAGATTGTTGACATATTTAAGTTGTCATGGGTTAAGTTAAAAGCAAACATCAATCCCACTTGAACAGGTAAACTAATTATACTCCTTAGTATGTATCGGTAGACCAAACAGAGTGTTAACAACCGGTCTTATAAGACATACCGAGGATGTATGACCAACTGGGTATAAGTTTGATACCAGTCGACTACATGATACCGGTCGACTGCATGTTAATCCGAACTAGATTATGTAGAGCTGCCCCAGTTAAAACCAGATTATACGAAGCATTCACAGTAGGAACTGGAGTTAGCTTTATTTCTACACAGATGTTTCAAGGTAAACTCAAGATCATTTTGCAAGCTTTTTTGCATGCATGATTTATGGGTGAGTTTACAGCTTGGCGGAACTATTAGAAAGTATTTTAATAAGACTAATTTCTTATAAATACAGGATATAGCATACACAAGATGTTGATTATAGAGAGCGGGAGAGAGATATCTTCTGAGAGAAGCTACGATCACGAGAAGTGAAAGGCAAAAAGGTTCAACAGCCAAGCAAAGTGGAAAGGGTATCAAGTATGATCTAATTAGACAGAAAGTGTCATTACAGATCATTGCTTTTATTGTTAAGCATATTCAAATCCCTCTATTAGGGTGAACCCTAACAAGTTCGTTGTATAAATCCCTTAACTAGGTAACATCTTAATTGGTGTTGAAAGTCCTTTTGCAAGGCAACTCCTAACAGAGTCAAGATCCTAACAGGTCTTCTACCAAATCCCTTTACCGGGTAGCACTCTTACAAGTGGTTTGTAAGCTCTTAACAGGGCACCTTCAATACTGCAGTAGTGAAGTTGTGAGTTCTGTCTCACCGTGGTTTTTTCCTTCTAACCGAGGGTTTCCACGTACATATGTTGTGTTGATCTAAGTATTTCTATTTTTGTTTATGAGTGATAGATTATGTTCTTTTAATTCTATAAGAATATAAATATAAGGCTAAATTGAAGTAGAAATTGTATTTACTGATTCACCCCCCCCTCAGAAACCGGTTAGGACAAACAAAACCCTAGTTAGCTAGAAAATGGGTCTACAAACCAAGAAAGCCCTTTACAGATCTGTGCAGAAAATCACAGTTTGAGCCACAAGTTGTGCATAGGTCACTGGTTGAATAAGCATCTACAATTAAAATGACCAAAAAAATGGTCGTGGAAGCAGAAAAAATGGTTGTATCAAGGCTGAAAAACCCAGGAAATGAGTCGAGCCCACAAACAAATAAAAAAACACGAAATCACGTTTTAATGGAGCACAATTTGCAGAGAAATGGTCGTCGTGTGCGAAAAAGAATGAGCCGCAGGCATTAAAAACCAAAAAAGATCACAAATTGCAAACGAATGACAACCAAACACTGGAAATCGCGACGGCAAAAAACATGAGAACACATCTTCCATTTGCAAAAAATGATCAATATTGCTTTAGAAAAACATGTGAACTAGGCACAAAGATCTTTCAAAAAGTTAAAAACCCTGATTTGCAAATACAAGATCCAACTTGAAACCTAGCACACAATTTTTTAAGAGAGGAAAATCAACCCACCCAGAAAAATAAATTTGTTTTTTCAAAGACAAACAAAAATTTCATTTGAAATTTCTTACAAAAAATAAAGTCGTATTTTAGCTTGATACCATATTACATAAGTAATTGGTAAAATAATGAATAAATTAAATGAATAATCAAACGATCATTTATAGAGATACAAAAGACGATGTTTCTATAAAGAAACAATACTAAAATAGAAAGTATCTAAAATTTACATAAGTTACAATATTGACCATTAAATATGAAAAAATAAAGATATTATTCTAATAGTAACAAGTTAAAAAATGTACTTTATTTCCAAGGAAATTATGGAAATCCTAACTTAGTAAAGTCGTTGCATTTCAAGAAAGCAGTTACAAAAAGTCATTATTTAGGTAGTTACAAAAAGTGATTAATTAGGTAGTTATGCAAAGTGGTTACTTAGGTGGTTACAAAAAGTGGTTGAGTTAGTTATCAAGGTGAGCCTATAAATAAGGCTTTTGCATTGAAAAAGAAACATTCTTACAAAGGGAAAACTCTACAAAAATTTCTAGTTCGATGACTTTTGTGTTCATACTTTGTATAGAAGGGTTCTTGAGATTGTATAATTTCATGGAGATAGTAAAGAATGTGTTTAGCTCATATGTTCTAGATCTACTTTCAAGTTATTGTTGCTAATCCTTCGTATGTTTCTAGTAATATCTTTTGTCTGTATGGAAATCATTAGTCATCTATGAAATGCTTATAATCTATGCAACTAATGCGAAGTTACCGAACTCCTCTAAATGGGCCCGGAATCTTATTTTGGTACTGTTCGTGTTCTGATTCTTCATGGATTCCTGCCTGGATTTTGCCAAGGTCCCTCAAAAGTGGTTGGGTTCCCTATGGGTCTCATAGAGCATGACCCACAGAGAATCCAGCCACCCATGAGGGACCTTGCCGGAATCTAGGCAAAAACCACGAGCACCCAAGGTTGTGGATGCTCAAAAACAGGCCCTATATGCCATTTTTAGTTTTTTTTAAATCTAAAAACCTTCTAAAACCCTAATTTCGACCATAAAAAACTTGTAATTTAAATTTCCATTGTGTAATGACATTTTGAGACTTTTGCCAATTATGAATATGATACATGAGGTATATTATTTATAATTTTATTGGCAATTATGGATTTATGAGTATCACGCTTCTAACTTATTATTATATGTTTGAAGTTTTCAACCAATGATGAATGAACATTGAAATGTTACATGTATGAATCTATGAGATATATATAAATTGATAATCAAAAAGTGGAGAAGCGAAAGCTCTGCAAGTTGGTGCCCGAGTGATCAAACGTCACCCTCGGAGTCCGCACTTGCAACTTGTACCCTGCTTGGACATGTCAATCGTGGTCTTCGTGTTTTGGTTTGCTTGCCTTTGTTTCGTTTGTGTTTTCTTTTGTAGGCTTTTTTTGTGGTTATTGTGTGCTTTTTCCCATTTATTGCCCTAGCATGTCTCTCCTGTACGCTATAATAACCCCAAACGGTCCCTAATTGCTGTAGATGTTTGTCTCAAATTTGTAGTTTGAAGTTTATGATTTTTTTTATTTTCAAGGGTTTTAGAATTAAAAAAACAATTATGCAATAAATCTGAAATGCTGAAACAATTTAATCAACCACTGCAACTTCCATTTATTTTCCAATGAAATACATGTAAGAATCCAAACAATTCTTTATTGGAAAAATGAGCACAAAAAACAACTATGAAATGCATACAAAAAACCTGGAAGAGTACATCAGTTGCTGAAGAAAAATTATTTCTTCCAACTCTATAAGTTCTAATATGATCCAAGCTGCTCCTTCAAGCTCTCTACCAACAAACACACACCATATGTAATTTATTTGATTTTTAAATAAAAATCGCAGGCCTTGGGGATTTGTGTCAATTTGCCTGTAGGCTACAATTTTCTCATTTTTGGGCCACAACTTGAATGATAACTCATTGTAGCTTGTTCCTCCTTATTCTGCAATAATAATACTATCTTCTTCCTTCCCAACTACTGAAACCCAATACTGTTGAAGCACAAACAGAGTCTCTGGATGAAACTCTCTGATATCCCAAATTCACTGGATATTTCACTAGCTCAAATGGAGACACACAGAAGAACTACGTTCTCCAATGGTAAAGTTGTAAACCCTTCTCAGAGCTCAAAACCAACAATGATCAATTTTTGCAAATAACAATGGATGCCTTCCTTCTTCCAAAAAAGCATAAATAAGCTTTCCAACCCTAAATCGTGATTCCTTGGAAGGCTGCGATTTCTTTCTTTAAGGCATTAAAAAATAAAAATCATTAAATAAATTTAATGATTTAGACTTAGGAAAACGTGCTAATAAATTAATACATTAATTTGGCCCCCTTTGTGATACTTAGACCCATCACTTAAGTGATTTAATATAAAGTCAATTTACAACAATATTAAATCCTTTGCCATTTAATTAATATATAACCATTGAAAACTGAATAAATCCTTCAAAATTGTGAATCTAGTTTAACCGTCTAAAACTGGAGTTGGCATAATAAATTCCCATGTGATCAAATCATATTTCTAGAAATAGTCAGAGTCCATCTCTATAACTCAAAAATTGCTAAAATTAGCAAAACTCAAATAACTGAGTTAGAATCATCTCTCCGCACCAAATCGAAGGCACTGAGCTCTGCAAAAGTCGAACCATCAAATAACCATATCTCCCCTATGCACGAATTGACCCTCTATCCGTCTCTACTAGCCTACGAGGGTCCACTAATAGGCTAATAAATAGCTAGAATGATGTCTCTAGCTAGAAGGGGACATCACATATGCTGAAATTCAACTCGGCCAAGGAGCCCCTAGGATGCAATTAATTCAATCGCGCAAAGGTTTATGGATGCAAATATCAACCCATCCAGAGATGGGAAGTCAAATTTGTTGCAAAGTAACTGTGTGGATACCGGGAAGGTGGGTGAGAAAACATTGCAAAAGCCTTCATATAAAGCAGTTCTGTCGGCCGAGGAAGGAAGAACAAAGTGCTCGCTGTCTGCAGTTTTCAATGGGGGAATCTTGGTCGTCGGTGGAGTGGAGTCAGAGACATTTTTGTGGACCCACAAAAATGGATGTGGAGATGGAAGCACCATCAACCTTGGAGACGCCAGAGGGAGAAAGGATGGTAAGCCTTCTTCCTCTGCTGTGAGAAAAATTCTTTCCCTTACCCCTAATGAAGATATGGTGAAAGCTATAAAGCAAGGTTGCACGAGGACGAGGGTACTTGGGTACTTTGGGTACAAGTACGGGTACTGGTATGACTATTTTTCAAAATAGGGGACGGGGGTACATGGGTACATCAATTTTTAAATTTAATATAATTTAATATTTTATAGAAAGTCTGAAAATATGAGTCATGACACTGAGTTTTCAAACCAAGAACAGTGATAAAGTTTGCAGATGTAATGTATTGTTTTCACTTTCAAATTTGCAATATGTTTGTAATAATATATATGTTAAATGTTTAGATGCACACAGAGAAAACAAACTTTAAACATGAACAAGAAGATCATAAATCATATAAAAATAACATATTGCAAATGATAAACTTTTGACTTGAATAGTGATAAAGTTTACTATTAATTAGTATTGCATCAAAGTTTCGAACTGACTACATATTGAATTAAGCTTGATAAACAACAAGCTGATAGGCAAACAAAAAAATTGAAACAAAAATCAGAAATCTTAATCAAGTTTGTTAGCTATGATGCTCTCCACCAAGTACCCACTGAGTACCTAGTACGTGGGTACGTGTACCAGTACCCGATACGTGTCCCAGGGGTGTGGGTACGAGTACCCATGCAACCTAGCTATAAAGAATGAGCAATATAGGCTTAGAAATGTTGCAGTATTTTTGGCTTGCATGGATTCAAGTGTTTTACTTTCAAGGAATTTTTTTGATGAATGGGTTGTGAATGTTTGGGGCAAGAAGCTTGGTAGATATGTTAATTTTTGTAGAATGTTGCACAAAGGTCTTTTTGTTGTGGCTTTTAAAACCCATAGTATGCAGGAGAGAGTGTTAAAGAAGGGGTTCTGGAATATTGGGCAATCTTTGTTTCGGTCTTTCCCATGGTCTCCCAAAGGGGATATGAACCAGATCATTGCCTGTTCAACTCCCAATTGGTTGGAGGTCAAGTGTCTCCCAACAGGGTTCTAGTCCTTCTTACCTCAGTTATTAAAGCCATTGGGCAATGTGTTATGGGCTGAAGAGTCTAGGGTTACTCTTCTGCAGTTGAATGCCGGGTTTTCATAGCCCTAAACCCCAAGATAGACATTCCTGAGAAAATTTCTTTGCAGTTTGATGATGAAACCCTTTGTTGGGATATTGAATTATTGGGAAATCTTAGTGCTTGCTTTCATTGCAAGCGGAATGGCCATAATCGAAGAGACTGCCTTATGCTTAAGAAGTTTAATACTGAGTCTTTTGAGGTAGTTCCTAAAAATGATGCTCAAACCAGTAAACAGTCAAGAAGCACTAATCCTACCCAAGAGTCTAATAGTCACCCCCTTGGTCTTAATAATGACAGCCTTGAAAAACCTTTGAATAATAATGGGGTTGAATGTGAGAAGGTGGATATTCCAGAAAAATTTGTTTCATTAACAAATCCATTGTTTGAGGACAACTTAGAAGTTTTCCCGGTTGATTCCTATAACAAGAACCAGGACCCTCCTGTTATTCAACATGATAACCCCAATGGTGGGAATGGGCCAACAAGACATAATGCCCAACAGCTGCCCTTGGCGATTATTAATGAGAGGGCTGAGACTCTCAAGAAAAATGTGTTATTCCTAACCGATTATTGAGAGGGGGGTGAATCAGTAGTTTCAATTTCTTCTACTTCTTTCTAAACAGATATTCTTACTTATTAAGAAATTAAAGAATATTACAACATTCATAAACAAAAATTGAATACACAGGTCACCACAGCATATGTACGTGGAAACCCTCAGTTAGAAGAAAAAAACCACAGTGGGATAGAACCCACAACTTCACTACTGCAATAATAAAGATGCCCTATTAGAGGCTTACAAAGCACTGGTAAGAGTGCTACCCAGTTAAGGGATTTGATAGAAGACGTGTTAGGATCTTGACCCTGTTAGGAGTCGCCTTGCAAGAGGACTTAGAACACTAATAAAGATGTTACCCGGTAAAGGGATTTATACAAAGAACCTATTAGGGTTCACCCTGATTGAGGGATTTAAATATGCTTCTCAATTTAAAGCAATGATCTTATGATGACACTTTCTGTCGAATTAGATCATATCTGTTACACTTTCCTCTACTTGGCTAATGAACCTTTCTCTGCCTTTCACCTCTCATGACTGTGACTCCTCTCAGAAGATTCAGCTCTGTTGCTCTTCTCCGCTCTATTCTCTTGATTTTCAACAACAAAACTTTTATGTCGCCTGACCTGTATTTATAAGAAGTTAATCTTGTTAAAAATACATCTCATAGCTCCGCCAAGCTATAAACTCTCCCATAAATCATGCATGCAAAAAAAAACGCTTACAAACTGATCCTGAGTTTAGCTTGAAATGTTCGCAAATAAAACAAAGCTAACTTTAGTTCCACTGAAAAAGCTAACTCCAGTTTAACTGAAAAATGCTCCGCATAATCCGGTTCGGATTATCATGCACTTAACTGGTAAAGAGCTTGTATTTGGTTAGTCATTTGTTCCCTGTGTGTATCCCATGACTGGTTGGAAAAACCTAGACCCGTATAAGCATGACTGGTTAAAGTACACTGCTTTCTTGTTTAGTCTACCAGTTCACAATTATGAGTACTGGTGTGATGTACCAGTGTTCTGGTGGGATTGATGTTTGCCTATGACTTTGCCAATGACAACTAAGTTTATGTCAACAAAATGCAACTTGCACTATAGGTGAGAATGAGAATTGTATATTGAATGTTGTTGCGAATGAGGTAGCTATTATTAACTCTGAAATTGAGATGTCTGAGGCTCCTCTTAAAGAGGATTCTCCCCCATTTGTAGAAGACTAGAAGTAACTAAAAAGAAAAAGAGGAAAATCTCTGTCAAACCTTTTATTTCAGGAGGCAAGAACAACTCTAAAAAGGATGGTGACATCCCGGAGTGTTTCAATAGACTTTACAGTAACCAGAAAAAACTCCCACAAAGTGATAAATGAATCTACACCTATCAAATTGGAATGTGAGGGGTCTTGAGATTGAGGACAGAAAACTTGTTGTGAGAGATTGGTGCAATAAACTAAGGAATAAGGATGTTCTATGTCTGCAAGAAGTGAAGGTCACTGGCTATCAAGCCTCCACCACCCTCAACTTCATTTGGTCTCAAGCTAAACCCTATGTCTCCCATCATGAAAGAGGCAAAGGGTGGGTTGCCATCTTGGTTGGACCTTCGTGGGCTGACCTTGTTAGTGCTTCAGATATCTCACCTTGTAATAGAACCTATTGGGTCACTTTACAAATTCAAGGAAGAACTATTGGCATATGCAATATTTATGCACCAAATGATTATAGGGAAAGGGCTATGTTGTGGGGTTGGTTGGTTTCCTCCCTTCCCAAGGCAAATTGGATTCTCACATGAGATTTTAACATGATTGAATACAATGATGATAAAAAGGGTGGCATTAGGCATGAGCGGAAAGGTAATGAACAGTTTTAGTCACCCAAACTGGTTTTATTAAGGGGAGGTATATTCTTGAGAATCTTATCACTAGTTGGGAAGCTATAAGTTGGACTAAGGAAGATGGACAGTCTACTGCTATGATTCTATTGGATTTTGAAAAGGCTTATGACAGAGTGGAGTGACCCTTTGTTATTGGTATGTTACAAGCTTTTGATTTTCCTCCATTCTTCTGCAAATGGGTTGAGATCTTATTTAGGGACTCCTTAACTATTATTGACATTAATGGGAAGTTGTCTGAGCCAATTGTGTTGTAGAGATCAATTAGACAAGGTTGCCCTATTGCTCCATCACTGTTTGTCCTAGTTGTTGATACTTTGTTTTATATTTTGAGATCTCCTGTTATTGGTTCACCTGTTAGAGGCATTATTCTCCCTAATAAGGATGAGCTAATTAATGCTCAATTTGCTGATGACACTGCTTTATTTATTGATCTAGTTGAGGATAATTTTGACCACACTGTTGAGAGGCTTCAGTTTTTCTATAAAGCATCAGGAGTTAAGATTGCTCCTCAAAAATCTAATGTGATTGGGTGGTCTGACTCCCCCCCCCAAGTGGCTAGCTTCTAAGAATTGGGGATGGGCTGGTCCTCATTCCATCAATAGGTACTTAGGGATCCCATTTGCCCTCAGCCCTTCCACTGAGGATATGTGGAACTAGCTATATGCCAAGATAGAAAAGAAACATCAGAAGTGGCAAACGCATTTATTATCCTTGGCTGGGAGGATTCCGGTTGTGAAAAAGGTTCTCTCTTCTCATGCTATCTATTTGACTTCTACATGGCTCTTTTCTGATTATCAAGTTAACAAGTTAGAAAAGATTCTCAGGGATTTCCTTTGGTCTGATGGGCAAGGCAGTAGAAAGAGGCATAATGTCTCATGGGACTGGTGTTGTGTCTCTAAACATATGGGGGTCTCAAATTGAGAGACTTGAAGGCCCATGGGGCTTCTTTGGCTTCTAAATGGATTTTTAAGGCCTTGTCTGGCAACAAGTCGTGGAAGGTATTAGTCAAAAACAATACAATTCTTTCAAGAACTAAGAAAGGTAAATTCAAGAAAGATATTAGCATTTGTGACATGTTGATGGGCAGCTTTGATGTCAAAATCTTTGGTTCTCCTATTTTTGCTTCAATTTGGAAAGCTTGGACAAGGGTAAGGAAGTTATTGATATATAGAGAGGCCATTGGACATCACCCTACCTATTCTGTCTTGGATAGGTCTATCTGGAGGGGGGTGGTACTCAATAACAAGTCATCGGCACTCACATAGTGTTGCTTAGCTAAAGCATGGTTCTCTTGGGCATTGCTAGCATTGGTGATATCATGGTGAATAACCAATTTTGTTCTTGGGAGGAAATGTGCAACAAATATGATATCCCCTATTCTCACAAGAAAACCTATTCTTTGATTTGCAAGGCTGTTGCATCTTTTTTTCTTGGCAAAGTTATGAATACAAATCAGTTTTTGAATCAGTTGAAGTGGTCAGATGGGACTTTGTTGCAGGATGTCAAAGTGAAACAAATCTATCAGATGTTAAGGGATGATTCTCAAATTCTTGATTGGATTAATGCTTCCTAGGGTTGTCTCTGGTCTGAGTCTAGGTGGCAGTTTGTGCTTTCTAGGATGTGGAAAAGTGTCCTTGAACCCAAAAAAAATTTGTCTTCAGTGGCAGGTCTTGCTCAAGAAAATTGTTGTGGGTGATGCTCTGTCTCCTTTAGATCTGGGTCCGGTTTCATACTCTGTTTGTGGTCTCCTTGAGTCTATTAGTCATGTCTTCTTTGAGTGCCCCTTTGCAATTAGAGTTTGGTCCTTGTTTATAGGTCACCTTGTCATTTGGAACTCTTCTCCTGGTCTGTCATGGATAGAAGTGTTGGCTGGTTTTATTGACTGCTTTGATAATAAACTTAATGTGTTTTGGTCGGTCCTTTTTGGTGAAGTCATCTGGTCTTTGTGGTCCAAGCGTAATGAGGATGTTTTTCAAAGCAAAGGAAGGAGGCTTATTGAGTTTAATGATAAACTCACATTCATTTTCATAATGTTTCAGGTGTCTGCTGTTATTGAGATCCCTAAAGATAGATTCATGATTCTAGCGCAGCAAGGTGTCATGCTCCCAAGCTTACTAGTCTTCCCCATCAGGAACTAAAAACTTACTCTATGAATTATACTTGCACAACTATGTTGTTCCTAATGATCACAAGTGGAATCCATTAATGTATATTGGAAATATTCATTTAAAAGCACTAATGTCTTGGATTCAAAATGAAAATAGTTGGGGGAAGCAATTCATAGCACATGGAGACAGGGAGATCCATACCCCTTTACCTTTAAGGGAAAAAATAGGTGACCCTGCAAATATTTTCTATACTTGGCACAGCATTATGTACAAAGCTGAATTCAAACAACAAATCCTAGGTTGGAGAGAAGAAGCCTTTCACGAATTTGAACAGGTGGCTGCAACTATAGGAGGGGCAGCATTGGGATATATGTCAAAAAGATGGAATGGGTTACCTGATGACCTGGAGCAAGCCGAACCCCATTCCTTGCACAATTTTTATACAGCCATTATGAGGAGCATAGTTCAAAAACTCAGACTCACCATGGACTCGGCAAACCAAAAAATTGGACTCGGACTCGAACTCATGAAAGACTCGGTAAAAGGAAAAAACTGTAGTTTTACATAAAAACACAAAGAAATTAATGCATTTAAAGAACATAAGAGCCATAATTGATACATTACACATGTCATATGAATCTCAAACACTCAATAAATGAAATATCATCATAGTTGCAAACTTTAAAATGTATAACAGCAGCATAAGTTTATAAATGTTTACAAAATTAGATATAATGATGTCCAAATGTGAAAAACAGCAAACTAAAGACTGCATCCTCCTCTTTCCTCTCCTAATATAACTCTATTTTTCACGCCTTGAACTAGTAGGCGTTGAGGTATTTAAATGAGGAGTTGATTCTTCTTCTTCAACATAAAAGTTCTCATCTCTGTCATCCTCCATTTCATCGGAGTCACCCTAAAACCTTGTTTTGAGCAAGCACAAAGAACAAATCACTCAAAAAGTGAAAAAAAAGGTCAAATTATAAGTTGTTGGGCATGTCCAGGGAGCAGCAAGAGTCCAACACAAGGACTCGCGAGTCCTGATATTGGACTCGCACGAGTCCTTGTGATGGACTCACCTAGACTCGGCTCGCAAGTCCATGGCAAGTCGACTCGGCTCGCCATTGGACTCGCGAGTCCGTGGTGAGTCCTACGAGTTTTTGAACTATGATGAGGAGGGCACCAAAGTATGTTCAGTTGGGGAGAAGAAAGGAACAATATTGGCTCCCTTTGATGTTTCAACCACCAATTGTTCTATGGTCTATTCCAACCTACAGAGAACATCATTCCTACAATGAACAAGCAGAGAAATCTAGGTGGAAGAGATTGGATAAATAAAATGGATTTTATTGGAAACCAGGAGCGACAAGTGAGGGACAAACAGCATCCAATGATTTCAAGATGCTTGCAAGACAAAGGAATCAGATTCCACCTAGTGGAGGACCACCAATCCATTAGGTTGGGGGGAGTGACGAGCCCAAATAATGGCTCATTTTTTATAGGATCTTTTAAATATATGTTGTCATTATTACTGAGTTTAGCACCTAGTTGCTGATACTTTTCATGGTGCTTTCTTAAACTTATTTAGCTATGGGCATTGTTGTTGCATATAGCATCAATCAGATAAATTCATATATCAGAAATCATATAACATATGCCTTCAATCAAGAGTAAAGATACAAATATATATATATATATATATATATATCAATATATATATATAATGATGATTTATCATCATATATATATATTATATATTGATATATATCAATATATATATGACTTATATCATACACAATATTCTCTGCATGATCGAATTAAAGTTCGACTGCTTAATGAAATAACACTTGATATCATAACAACCGATTACTAATAGATAGTAATCGGTCGATTACTATTATATAGTAATCGACCGATTACTATTTGTTAGTATCAGCATCCATGTTATTATCGGCATGTTGAATCGGCATATTGAATCGGCACATTTGCTTGGAAAACTATCGACTATTAACAAGTCGTTGTGATTAATCATTATCGAGGGTGACTATTGGTCACGCATATCATAGGCGTGACTCCTCAAGGAGTCATGTCTATCATAGACGTGACTATTCATAGGATCACTGTGCATATAAACATGAGCAAGACTATTTATCTCAAGATACCAAAATTGATAAGTGTTGTATACAGTAAACAGAAAACTCAGTATTAATATATATTCCTCCATCAGAAATATTTGAATTACAATGGTACTATATCTGCATACATCCAGATTTCTTCTCCTACAAATAACAGTGATATTATTAGAATAAGAGATTTTCAGTCACACACATATATATATAAGAATAAAACAAATTTGAATAATAAGTTTGTACTAATTTAACATGGTATCAGAGCACTGGTAAAGGAAGATCCTTTAAGCTCTCAAACTTGAGAAATTCAATATCAATTATTAAATTATATATATATATATATATATATCACATTTCTATGGCAAGTGCTATCAGATTCGAGGATCGACTTGAAGGAGGAAACAACTTCTCATCATGGAAATTTCGAATTAGAATGATTCTAAAAGAAAATAAAGTCGAATCTTTCATAAAGGAGGAGAAAGAAGAGCCACAAAATGATCCCGAAAGATCCATCTGGATTGAAGGAAATGAAAAGGCTATGAAGATCATTGTTGATGGTGTTAGAGATCATATAGTGTCAATTCTAATGAAATATGAGACTGCCTATCGCATGCTCAAATCACTCGAAAGCACATATGAAATAAACAATGCTAGTAAGACCCTAGCCCTAAAAAGAGAGATTAATCATATAAGTATGAATAAAGGAGAATCCATCAATGCATACTTTATGAGAATATCTTCTCTAAGGAATGAATTAACAACACTTGGATATGTAATTCAAAGTAAAGAACTAACACTCATTGCACTAGATGGCCTACCAAATACTTCGGAAACATTTGTGCAAGGCATTAGTGCAAGATCTAAATATCCCAACTTCGATCGACTAAGATCTGACTGCCTTCAGGAAGAGTCAAGACAAAACAAGAAAGGGATCAAACAAAAGAACATAAATGAGGATTTACATGTGTTAAACGTTAAATCTCATAAGAAACGAAAGAAGAAACACTTCAAGAAGAGGAAAGACCATCATGACAAAGGTTCATCTAAGAGGGATGTTTCTCATGTTCAATGTTTCAAATGTGATCAATGTGGACATTATGCAGCTAGATGCCCTAATAGAATTAAACAAGCTACATTTGCCAAAGTGAAAAGAAATAAAAGAGAACATGATTCAAAGAAACATGCATTCTACTCTGCCCTCTCTAATCAAGTATCCAACAAATCTAATACCTGGATTATAGACAATGGATCATCAAGACACATCACTGGGTACAAAGAACTATTAGACTCTGTGATAGAAGAAATTGATGAAGAGGTAACCATCAGAGATGACTCAGCACATCCAGTAAAATATGTCGAGAGCTACACCATTAAGTTGAAGTCAGGAATGTCCATCCAACTCACCGGAGTTCTTTTCGTCCCAGGAATCAAAAGAAACCTAGCTTCCATATCTACACTAGAGGATAATGGGTACAAAGTAACCTTCATGGATTGCAAGGTGTTGGCATGGCCAAAGAATTCTTCTATCAAGAAGGTTGTAACCCTAGGGCACAGAAGTGGTTATTTGTATGAGGTATGTACTGAACCGAATCTTGCTCTAATTCATGAAATTTCAGACTCTAATGAGCACTACCGATGATGCGAAGGGACTGGCGCTGGGTCTGATCCAACCTTTGTCAAGGAGTTCCTGAATTGTTTTTTCAATTTCATCTTTTAGCCTCCTAGGGTGGCAGTATGGCACAGTGATTACCAGTTTGGCACCAGCTTCCATCTCAATGGTGTGTTCGAATCCTCAGTGTGGAGGTATACCTGGCGGTATGTCGGCAAAGACTCGGTGGTATCTATCCAAAACCCTTTAAAGTTCTTCCTCCTAGTGGTCCGTTCTTTGTCTCTGTATGGGTTTTGTCGAGGCAAAACAGTGTGCAGCCCAAATCACATTGTCGTGTCTGAGGATAGCTTCCATCCGTTGGGCTGAAATTTCCTTCGGCCCTCCATTCGACGTCCCTCTCAGCACAACCTTTTTGCCGTTTACCTTGAAGGAGAACTCCATTCGCTTGAAACTCTGTGTGTATTCATCCAATGTTTCCATCCACTGAATGCCGAGAATGACTTCCATGTCGTCCAAATCTACCACAAAGAAATCATCCGTCATTGTGTGGTTGCCCATGGTGATGCTCAGTTGTGGAACCAGATGAGTGCATTTTAACAAATTTCCTCCCGCTACTTTGACATCAAATCCCTAGTGTGCCTCTGTACACAGGCTCCGTCGGCTCACGAGTGAGGAGTTAATGAAGTTGAGTGTGGCTCCGCTATCAAGCATGACCACAACCCATTGTCCTTGGAGGGTACCCCGGACCCGGAATATAGTGCATCTCGGAGTTCCCGCAAGAGTAGCAATGGCGCCTCCTTTTTTGAAGAGTGTCGCAAGTCTTTCTACGCAATTGATGTTTTCCTCCCCCGAAATTTGTTGTTCAGCTGCTTCGGCCTCAGGTATTTGTTCTTCCTCTCCGTCAGACGAAACCTCAATGTAATGGATTTTTCCTTTGCCGAGGCATCAATGTCCCAGTACCCATGGCTCCTTACAGTTGAAATAGAGTTTCTTCCTTCTAAGTTCCTACCTAGTCTCCTCATCCAACGGAGGCCTCCTGGGTGGAGGTCTGTTGTCTCTTTCCCGTGGAGCAAGAGGTGGTTTGGACTACGAGTGATGTTTGCTGGATGACAACGAAGATGTCGCCATGTCGCGTGCCTTCTTAATCGCTTCCGTGAGTGTGATGGAGTTGAATCCTTTCACCCACCCTTTCAAGGGTTCCACCAGTCCATCCATGAACAGTACCACCAATCATCTTTCTGAAATATCAGTCACCAAGACAGATAATCTCTGAAATTCTGTTATGTAATCATCGACTATGCCAAATTGTTTTAACTAAGCCAATTCTTTGAAATTCAGTTCTGGATCTTTTCCATCAAAACGGTCTATCAACCTCTCGGTGAATTCAGCGTAGGAATTTATTTGGTTGTGGCCGAGAGTAACCATGCCATGATGCCACCATTCGTGGGCTATTCCTTCGAGATGTCGTGCTGCAAATTTGATGGCCTCATCTTCTGGCATAGGGTTGAGCTGGAAATATGTGTCTGCTTTTTGCACCCATGCTCGAGCTGTGATAGTTCCAGTCCCATCAAAGGAGGATAGATTAACTTTGCCCATCTTCCGTCTTAGATCATCATTATAGTAGCCATGCTTGTTTCCACCAGAGTACCTCATTCTCAGCTCAGCATAATCTTTGTAGGATATATCTCCTTCCATATTTGCGTTCCTCCAATCTTCCCGAAGCTGATCTTGTATTTCCTGGAAGGTTGGTTGCTCTCCTCGCCGTTCTTCCGTCCGTGGAGGGAAAGTTGGCATTGACGGTGTAGAGCGCACGGGTTGGGGATTTGCTCGTCCCGAGACAGAATTGTCGCTTTGTTCCACGGATATCTTGCTTTCGGCCAATTTTTGCAGTCTCTTCCATGAGGCGTTGTGTCATTAATCTGTACCTGGTTCTTAGTGAGTTCTCTCAGAAGAGTCATGACTTCGGTCGTAGGGTCTTGGGAATCGCCCATTCTACCGACTGAGTGAGATCTACTCCTTTTCCTTGAATAAACTCTCATTCAATACCCACAAGCTAGCAGAATCACCAGCTCTGATACCACTGTAATGTACCTGTCCACTAGTTCCGCCTACGCACCCTATAATTTGTTGTACGGAGATCAATTATGCTAGTGTGAGGGACAATTATTCTTACCATAGCTGGAAGTGACCGTACGGTTGCTGGGAAGGACCGTACGGCAACAAGGATTGACTGTACGTGACCTGGGAGTGGCCGTACAGAAGAGTCTATGCCTGTCTGTGGTGTACGGAAGAGCAGGTGAGCCATACGGGGAAAGTGTTGGATCCGTACGGTGCAGCAGGGAGAGTGGCGTACAGTTGGTCGTACGGTGGCAGTGCAGGAGCCGTACGGTGAGGAGATGCCAAGGCCGTACTGTGGAAACTGTAGGGGCGTATGGTGTTGTACAGTGGAGCAAACGGGTCGTGCGGTGGCAGCTATGTGGCCGTACGGTGCTATGGAGTTAACCGTACGGTAGAGAATGTAGGGTCGTATGGTGCCTGGGAGTGTTGTGCGATGGAGTACAGTTGGGAAATGTAGTCGTACGGATGAGAGATGCTCGGCTATGTCCTACAAACGTTAGTTAGAAGTTCACCCTTCCTTCGTAGATGATTAAATTTGTTACTTGCAGACACAGAGCAATATGCCAACCGAAAATATTTGTCAAAGAGATCTTATTGAATTCATTGACGAAGCTTCAGATTTGCCAAATCCGATACAAGCAGAACCAAGCAGAGTAGGGTGAGGGTTGAATCCCACCGAAACTGCAACAAACCAAATAGGGAGGGTCTTCCACCTCCGAAATGGCGAAAAGCAGAATCCCAACAGGAATTCACAAATACAAATCAAATATAAATCTCAACATACTAAATCTATCCTACACGCCGAGCATAAATACCCGTCGGGGAAAACTCCCGAGAGTGCACAAAAGAGCCGACGGCGACAACTAAACTAAGCCAACAATAAGAAAGAATGGGCCCGAGATAAACTAAATCAATCGCAACCCCTAATACAATAGTTTTAATAGTCATTTAATGACGGGGATATTACATTTAGTGCAGTAAATCCAGGTCAAGGAGTTAGATAACAGACAGTTGACTATGACTTCCCTGGTTCATCTTATCATGACGAAGTCTTTGCTCGCTTAAGTTGTGCACAGGTAAGAGCCTTGACATATCACCTTTCCTTCCTCTTTCTATACCGGTTGCATCCTTTCCTCGGTCTATGTTACCGGTTACCAGTTGCTTTTCCCTTGGTGACTGTTGCATCTGATGAACAGAAATAATCTCTTGTTCATTGCACGGTGTCATCGGTTGTCAAACCAGTCTCTCTACACACAGAATGTTGTCAGCTAACTGATAATTGTTTTGATTCACAAATCCAACACTGGTGTCCTTAGATTGAGATGTCAGCACCTCTTTCCTCTTTCCTCTTTTTCCAATCAATGACAATACTTAATTGCCATGTACCGGTAGCAAGCTTACCGGTTACATGCATAAATATATATATATTTTAAAAATTCTATATATATACCGACAATACCAGAACCCGCCCCCAAAAAATTTTGCCGAATCCACAAACCTGAACCTGAACTTGAATCTATATCAAAACTAGGATCGGCAATATTAATGTTTGTAGCTTTAGTCGTATGATCACTTAGAATACATATAATACTTAGATATTGATTAATAATAATATATTTTATTTGTATATATATATACATATGATATATATATGTTATATTATTATTAATATATATTATTCAAATTTATATTATTCTAATATATGATTGTCTAATGAAACATTATAAAATGAATAGACATGTCCCATGAAAGGACATGTCTCTCATAGTCTCATTCCTAATATAAATAAGAGAGATTGTTGCATTTGGAAAAGATATACCAAAAACAATCACGGCAGTGCTATTACATTTGCAGCGATCTGGAAAACTCAACATGGTATCAGAGCCAAATTAGACTGCAAATGGAAAATAGAGAAAATCAAAGACATCTGAAATATCAATTGTGCAAACACATTACAGTGCAAGACTTTCAAATTGGAGATTAATATTTATTTTGTTCCTGGTCAGGGGCTGATAGTCCATTATCAGGATATTGCTGAGTAAACCTAGTTGGGTGAAGTAGGAAAAATTAAATAAAAATATATTGAAGGGATCTTCTAAGATTAGTACGATACTCTCCCACAGCTATGGTAGCAGGCCCTCCTTAATGTCATATGAGCTTGGTGATCCCAATGTTCCACGCAATGTCACTACCAATATCAGATGCGCAATGTATCACTGTGTTATGTATATTGAAATGGATATAATTATTCAGACAATGATATGAATGAAGTGAAGATTGTTTCACATATCGAAGAAATGTCATCACATTATAGTTGGATATTGATCAACGAAGATCTTTTGTACACAACGACCATCATCGCAGGAGACATTATATCGGAGATATTAATACACATGGAAAACAATATAGTTATTGTGACACATTTCGATTGCATAAAACATTATAGTTATCGTGGTTCATATTGCTGCAGAGTGCATACTGAAGATCGCTAGCTAAAGATATATATCACAGAGAATATATAACATAGGATCGCAGAATATATAAGTTTGTAGTATATAAGATCACAACATATATTATCACAAAGATATATTATCTTAGATGTACAGAGGATCGTGGTGTATATATAAGATCACAACACATATAATTGCAGAGGATAACACATACAATAGAAGATGTATATCGTAGAGGGTATTATACATATTGCAAATTCATAACAAAGTATATTGCAGAGAATATACGTATTGGATTACAGACATTTATATATATTGGAGATACGTTTTGCAGATTGGATTACTTCCATTATTAATCTGAACGAAATGCAACATGAAATACCTTCCTACAGTTGAAATAGCTATCAAAGGAACATGACTGATCACTGTTTTCATTGGGAGCGACAAATCTCAGATAGAGAATTCCAAAATTCCTCCTTAATTCATATATCCTACATTGATTCATCAAGTTGGAACAGTAGCTTTCAAGATTCAGGATGTTGCAAATATACACCAATGATCATACCATGAAATGATAATATTTGAGTCTAAACAGAGAAAATGAATGTCTCAAGAATACTAACTGAACCTTCTACGCATTCAAGAATCACTACATCGTAAATATTATAAACATTGATAGACTTTGGCATTCGTATCTGGCCTAAATGAAATCCTTACCAGTGTGAGCCTATAACCTTCAAGATGAAAGTTTCCCTGAACGGTCGGCCTTGAGAGTTGATAAGTTTTAAGCCGTATGTGATATTGCCGAATCGAGGATGACGAGTTCATCATTCACAAACCACCTTATCTGAAGATCAGAAGGAGTATTGACAGTATCTTATTGGACGCAAAAGAAGCGATATATTTTGGAGCATTTATATTCCAACAGATTGTCAGTAGAGTATATATCGCATGTTGACTTCAAATGTGAAGATATCGAACCCATAGAGGTGTGGTGGAAATGTCTTCGTGGGCCAATATGTAGATGTGATGCTGTGAATACTCAATATGTACGAAATATTGTTGTGAATCACTCGGAATACTATGAGCATAAGTGGCGGTCACAGTAATGGATGCAAATCAGTCCAAACATTGTTACCTCATTCCTCTATGTCATGATGATATTGCCTCAGATCAGTTTGCTAGCAATATATCGATTGATGTACACGAAGGAGAGACCTGCGAATGATTTCCCTTATGTGCAAACCTATAAAGTATTTAGTGAGAAATTAACGAGCAAGTTGGACATAGAACAGAGATTATTGTCCTGCCACCTTCTGACAAATTCAAGTGGAAGATTTCACATTATCATCAATCTAGATGAAGGCAGCCACAAAATGTGATGGTCGACTCCCACGCTGACAAGGATGATTATGTGGCAACATTATATTTCAACTAACAAGCCAAGCATGGAGAGTGGGCCTGAATTCAAAGAAAAGTGCTTTCTCTTGCCGAAGAGTTTGTGTTTCTCATGACTCAAGAGTTATAGAACTTATAAGCATACTATATGCTATAATGTTCAAAGTATACGGAAATGAAGGTTATTGTTTGAAGGGTGTGCATCTATGTTAGTAAGAGAAGTTGAAGAATAGTCTTTAACTACATGAGATTAGTATTTTTAGTTCAATTTCTAAGTAAATTGTATTTCTAATCTCTCTTATTCTCTTATTCAATACGTACTATAAGAGTTATTTGCCTTGATATTTCTTTGAGGATGCTCTTGCAGGAAAAGAAGGATTGCTATCAAATTCAGAGGGAGTCTGACACTTTATCTATTAGAAGTCTGATGAACCATCTGAGGAAACCTTGGACGAGAAGGTTAAAAGGTTGATATCACATTCAAAAGAAGTCTGATGAACCATCAGAGGAAACCTTGGACGAGAAGGTCAGAAGGTTGATATCACATTTAGAAGAAGTCTGATGAACCATCAGAGGAAACCTTGAACGAGAAGGTTAAATGTTGATGTTAGTACTCAAAGATTCAGAGGGAGTCAGTACAACATCTAGAGGATATGCCTTATTTGATTTTCAAGGATCTTGGTCATATTGATACAGAGGGAGTAAACAATATCAAGATGGTTTCCCTAGTGACCAAGAAGCTATCAAATGAAAAAGAATTACAATTCAAATGATGAAATTTCATGTATGTGAACTAGAAGGCTTTTATGCAGACATCTAGGTCATAATATTCCTAGATAGATGGTTGGGAATTCAAGAAAAGAGCTTAATACAAACTAAAGAACAAAGACACACCTTGCTCGTAGAAGGTTGATATTAGATTCAGAGGGAGTATAATAGTTCATCTAAAACAACCTTGGACGAGGAGGTGAGGAGGTTGTTACAAGACCTTAAAGGAAGCATCCAGAAGTCTATGATCATCAGAAGTCTATGATTTTATGCTATCTCCTACATAACTTGGGTTTCGCCTAGAGTGATGCAAACTATATAAGAAATATAGTGCATAAGTATGCTATTCAAGGTACATTATCCCTACAGAACATATGGCTGATATTCTCACCAAGTTTCTTGCTAGAGGTAAGGTTGTGTACCTTCGAGATAAACTTGGCATGTCGGAGAATGAAGCTTTAGATGAAAAGGAGTTTCATCTATTATCTTGTATGTTATTGCATTCTTCTCCTTGAGAGAGAAGTCTAAGGTGAAAGCCCTTGTTTCCACCCTTTGGGATGAGCCATGATGGATCCACCCTCTGACATGAGTCAAGGTGGATTTCATGTGTGTGACTCCAGGACTTATGGGCCCTCCTGTGAACATTGGAGAAAGGTGACAACTTTTCAACAATGAACACTTGTATTTGATGATTACAAGGTGACGATCTTGTAATGGAGATTCGTTATGGTAGACATTTATATGTCAGTGCACATACCATAATAGGGTTATATGTAAGGGGAATGTAATGTTCTCAAATTACTATATCCTTGTATCATGATCTGAGGTGATATGAAAATCAGGTATCACGATCAAAAGTGATTCCTCATATCAAGGTGGTATGAAAACTAGGTATCACGATCAAAAGTGATTCCTCATATCAAGGTGGTATGAAAACTAGGTATCATGATCAAAAGTGATTCCTCATATCACATGTTAGGTGATATTGAAAACTGGGTATCACATGTTAGGTGATTCCTCATATCACATGTTAGGTGATATTGAAAACTGGGTATCACATGATGATTCCTCATATCACATGTTAGGTGATATGTAAAACTTGGTGTCACATGTTAGGTGGTACTTCATATCACAAATTATGTAATATATGATTTCTAAGTATCCATATGAATCATATTAGGATCCTTTCTGAACTTAGTATTACATATTGATTGGACCCTATGAAACATATCACATAGTGACGTGTCTCTACGTAAACTTAGTATCCATATGACAGAGAACATGAGACGTATTGTCATTAGACATACCATGGATATTTATGAGCTATGGTGAACATCATGTGACTTGATATTCTTGCATATGCCATATCTCCTAATATCACAGTGAGGTGATATCTCCACTCTTTCAAAATTAATGATTTATTACCTTGATGGATTTTATCTTCTCTAGCTAACAGGGAGTGCTGATGTTTTGTATGGCTATAGTTAGGGTCATATGTGTTGACAAGGGAGACCACAACACATTCTGTTTGATCATCCTCCCTAGCTAAGAGGGAGTATTAATGTTTGTAGCTTCAGTCGTATGATCACTTAGAATACATATAATACTTAGATATTGATTAATAATAATATATTTTATTTGTGTATATATATATGTATGTATATATATATATACATATGATATATATATGTTATATTATTATTAATATATATTATTCAAATTTATATTATTCTAATATATGATTGTATAATGAAACATTATAAAATGAATAGACATGTCCCATGAAAGGACATGTCTCTCATAGTCTCATTCCTAATATAAATAAGAGAGATTGTTGCATTTGGAAAAGATATACCAAAAACAATCACGGCAGTGCTATTACATTTGCAGCGATCTGGAAAACTCAACAGGCAACTTAGTTTGAATGTCTTGGAGTTACCCAACTCTTTGATGTTGAGATCCATTACCATCCTTTCATAATCATTTGCATATCAAAACATAGCTTTTTCATGAAAACTCCTTTGCAATTGATACTAATTGTGAAAATCCTATTTGGTATTCCTAGATTTTCTAGTAGGGTTTCTATTATTTAACTTTCTTTAGTTTTGTTGTTTCTCCTTTATGTAGTTTCAGGTTAAAAAAATACAAAAAATCCTAAATATCCCCATCATACGAGGGAGCTTCCCCTCTCAAGCGCAGAGGAAGATTGCAGTTTCAGCAATCTCTCAAACTGTTGGCACAGTTGCACAGCTCTTCGAGTGAACAGGGTCAGTTTTGAAGATGAATTCAGGATGAAAAATATGTTTACCAACACATCTTACAATAGATGCTGGGAAGGCTATAGAAAGGGGCCATTACAACTTCTTCCCACTCAAATAGCAACTAAGAAACAACAATTACATCACCTTTCAATGGGATTAAGACCCCAACAAGTCATTTCAGAAATTGAGACCAAGGCAACAAAATTTTGTTATATTAGCTATATTACCAGTTCGTCCTTGTTACCTTGCCAATTTCTGATATGTTTTGGGTTACTGGTCTAGTATCGGCGAGGGTGTGGGGAAGGTCTAGGATTTAGCCTATTGATTTGTCCAAGATGAACTAGAGTAAACCCAAAAAGAATTTCAACAACTTTTCATAATCCCTGGGTTCGTTTTGGGTACTATAGATTCAGTGTTCAGGCCATCCCAATTTATCTCAATTTATCTCATTGATTCATCAGTGACAAAAAATGTGCTCCACTCGAAATAATTCATAATGATCGTGATTCATAAATGCCTAGGGTAGCAAGGACCATTATTAATTTTAATATATCAATATAAATAAGTACTGTTGGGGATGTACACTGATACATGCTCATCGACCCTTTTTTGCTCTTCTTAAGTCTATGTTTGCTTAGTGCCTTCTCTCTAATCAGATTGATTGGAAAGCCATCTAGGAAAAGTCATTGGCCTTGTAGGATTGGTGGAATCACTTGATTGTCGTTGCTCAAGCATCCGTATGAGGCAAGACATAATGTGTAGGTAAGTACCAATGTTTTATATGAACTAGACTTGTAGGACAGGCGCCTAAATAGAGTGCTAAAGAAGAGAGTGATGATGATAGAGCAACAATGAGAGAGATTATTATTTATATTAATATACTATATATATTTTATATTAATAGATTTTAATATTTCATATATTATATTTACATGCCAATGATAAAGATTAATAAATTAACTATTGATATTAATTTTATGTAAAATCCCCACTGCTTTTTTGACCAATTTTTTTTCCAACTTGTGGTATTCAGAGGATAGATGTTAGGATTCAATTTCAATATGAATGTTTGATTCAGTTTATGCATTTCTTGATTTTCCTTTGTATTGTATTGCAAGATAAGATGATAATGAGTTAACATATAACTTCTGAACTTGAACAGCAAATCAAAGAGAGACAGCAACAAATAAGCATTTCAATTCGACCTTTATTTGCAGGGTAAAAATTTCTTCAAACTACATGCATAAGCTTGTCTCTAATAAGCTTCAGCTGCTAAAGCTGGATAAAGGAAATACATTGCAGCAACGCTTGAACTACAACAGAGATTTACTTTGAAATTTGAAATCAAGCCCCACAACCCTGCTGATGCAGAGAGATCCTCCAAACGCCTACCTTGCAGATATAAGATTTCTAATATTTACCTTTACAGGCATGCGGCCAGCCTCTCATGCACACAGACAGCAACCAAATCAATTTTTGCATGAAACACCAACCACGAACATTTGATATCTACCACAAACAACAGGTAGGAACTCCCCTGTCTGTGCATAAAGGTTATTGGCGGCTAGCAAAGGGTGTTCCTTTCTAAACTCCCAATCGGTCTCTGTTTTTCCACGTCCAAACTGAAAGATACTAGGTGCTGAGTATAAGCATGAAGCACCCCGTTAATAAGTCTTCATTTGACTCATTAAATCTAAATACAATCAATGGCCTTGACCTGTGTATCTCTCATCATGGCATCCAAACCCCCTTTATTCGAGTGCTGATTATCTTAGTTCAACCAGCTCCCCAATATTCATGCCAAGGATGAGAATAAATCCTCACATCCAACAACTTATTTCACCTAAGTTAGTCACCCAACAAAGAAGGAAGAAATGGTATCTTCAAATTGTCAAAACTTCAAATGCATAGAAAATTGTCTTCAATTGGAGACTTCACAAATTTCTTCAAATTGTTCAATGCAATCGTGAAACCTGTGTGCTCCACAGTTACAGCTAGGGCAGATAATTTCACTACTGAAACTATATGCCCTAAGGGTTTCCATCCTAGGGTTTTAGCTTCAAGGAGATCTCCAAATTTTCAAATAGAAGAATAATCCAGCATATGCAAATGGGGCCTCAAAATGTTTTTTTATAATAACCCCAGTCAACTTTTTGAAAGACTTCTCGAATTCCCACACTTTTTAACATTTCATTAACTTCAAATAATAAAGTGATCTTAATAGTTCCCTTTTAAATTTTACCCTTAAGTCACTTTATAACACTTTATTAAATTAGCATAACCCCATAAATGCATTTTACCAGAAATATTAAATAGTAAAATTATACCCTTAGTCACGACTTTAGCCTACCGGAATAATATAGGTTAAATGGGCTCTCGGGCTACTCCTCAGAAGGGGATATACATTTCATATTTCATATATATATATTTAATTATTTATTAAAGGTCCTGACTCCTTATATATATAGTATTTATATGTTTTTATATGGAAAAACCCAACTTATTCGAAACTGGATTTTAGTGATAACTAAAACATAACTTCATATCAAGATATCCGACACAACTCAGGACATTATTATAATGTACTCATCCTGATAGAAGAGTTATCACAATCCCTGACCAATTCGGAACTAGATTTAGCGATAACAATGAAGATATCCGGCACATTCCGGGACGACAACTTAATGTAGTCTAATGTTGATTCACATGTTGTTATAATCCCCGACCAATTCGGAACTGGATTTAACAACTCCACAAATTCAGTGTCAGGAATAGTGACTACAATACATAGTCATACCTAACACTAGGTTAAGCTATTGTCTAAGTCGTCACCTACCAATAGTAACCCAACACATATGAAAGATCGTCACCTTTCATAATATAACACAAAAATGAATGGGCCCATAAAGTCACACATATGACATCCACCTTGACTCTTCTCAGAGGGTGGATCCACCATGGCTCATCCCAGAGAGTGGAAACCAAGACTTCCACCTTAGACTTGTCTATCAAAGACAATAATCATTTAAGATACAAAATGATGGATCATTGAGGCTGAAACCGTCTTTTCAGCTTAAGGCTTTACTTCTCAACATACCAAGGTTATCTGAAAGTACACAATCTTCTTTCTAGTAAGGGGTTTGGCAAGAATATACACCAACTTGACATGGTACACTCCCTCTGAATTTTTATGACCAAGATCCTAGGGTGCCAACTTAATTTGATCTTCTAGCTTCTCCCTCTGACATATAGCCTTCTCACATGGCAATAATCATAATTCTCTGCTACAATTTCTTGATTACTAGAGAACCAACAAAACATGGTCTACTTCCTCTGAATCAAAATCCTTGAATGTCCACTGATGTAATGACCCTTACTATAAAGGCCACTAAAAACCCTCAAATCTGAACTGAGACAATTCGTCAAACAGTTGGCATGCACTAAAATGTTTTGCTTGCAATGATGTGTTTCAATGTGTTTATTGTTTGGCATCCAATTGTAATTGAGATAATAATACCAATATAGGATTGTAATACAAAATGGACGACAATGAATTTCTAAACATCACCCAATGCTGACATATCATAAACTTCTCCAATTCTGATTGCAATGTTCAGTAGACTAATTACAATATCAATGACAGATTTTATGGACTGTTTTCAACTACTGAACTATGCCATGAAATATTTTAACTATCTCAAAAGATCTTGCAATGCACCTTCTCTACTATATCAATCCAACTACAAAATAGCAAAGTCTGATTACAACGTGCTATTATAACAAGGACTGATTATGACTGAATTATGAGAAAAATGATGGACTGTTACAGCTATTCAGATTTCAATACAAGGATAAAGACAAGACCATCTAAAACTCCTTAACTACTATGACAAATCAATGACAACAGAGACTAATTAATGACTGCTATATCAATGACTGAGAACATGCAACTTTACAGTTTTCCTTGAACTCAAATGCATCCAAACACATGAAATGGAACCTGGAAATTGCTGCCCTTTTGACTGTTGAAAAATGCTGATGAGATGATGACTAATCTATCCCCGAACTGCACCTCTGATCGCTGCTGTACCATGCACTGTACCTGTCCGTACAGTACAGTCTTGTACGGCCCTGATATAAAATAATCTGCAGGGTATTGGGTTTCGAAAATGGTATGATCTGAAACGCCTAGGGTTAGTATATATCCCCTCCAATGCATAAAATTAATCTCCAGCTGGTGTGTGAGATATGAGCAAAAATATGAGTCTCAGACCCTGATATGAACTTCACTGAAAATGCACAAAATGATCTCCAACACTTATCAAACTGATTCACCAATTAAGTGATGAATTCCAAACCCTTATTCAACCAGTTACAAACCTTCGATATCAATTTTTCAGGTCTGCTTTTTCGGACTGCTTTTTCGGGTCTGCTTTTTCGGACTGCTTTTTCGGATTTGCTTTTTCGGACCTGCTTTTTCGGCCGCCTATAATTTCGGCCCTACTAAAAATGCCTCCTGAAATGCTGTTTCAATCAGAAACAAACCCTTACATCAAATTCTCAATGAAGTACCAATGAGATGGTTGAGTACCAACTCCAAACTTGCAACCCTTCAGTAGATATTTCACTACCTCAGTTATGCCAATCTAGGGGAGTGATCGTTCCCAAAGATCGAATAGTATTTGCAGACCACAAGGCTACAAATTGCTTGACAATGAAAAAGTAGAAGAAAATCTAAATCCAAGCATTTCCAAATGAAAGCCCAAACCCTCTATTTATTCTTTTCCTTGAGAAGTTGCTAGAACTTCTAGAAACATCCAATTATAATGTACTTTATAATAAAATAACATTATAATAATAAAGTACATTTCTCAACTCAAAATTATAACAATGTAGGCCCAAATGTCTCATAACTGAATGTAGGCCCAACTAAGACTGAACGTAGGCTCTACTACAACTGGATGTAGGCTCAAACTGGATTTAGGCTCACTCTGGATGTAGGCTCCACTACAACTGCATGTAGGCCCAAACTGGATGTAGGCTCTGTCAGCAATATGCAATCAAATGATCAACATAATGATCACGAGATGACTCTCTCCTCATCGCTATCAGTCTACGAGAGCCCGTGATAGACTGATCCTGCACGCCAAATGATGTCAGCCAAAATGGGGACATGACAACTGATGCAGATCCTTTAGCTTCTCCCTCTGTCACGAAGGCATACCCTGTTTATATACTCAACTCAGTGTCATTGCGGGATGTCACTTCATACCTTCCTTCCTGAGAGAACCAATACAAATAATCTGAATAGTCATAAGGTTACATCGGCTAGCATAAGATGCATTTTGATCTTTTCCAAGGCCACAACATTAACACTCCCTCTTGGACTTGAGGGAAGATAATAAAGACCTCTGGTATGATGTTTATCTCAATGAGTTGTAGTCTCATGATGTAAGGAATGCTTTAATCATGGATTCTATCCATGTGCATCTCATCAGCAATTATATCCATGGGTTCCCACTTCAATAGTGAACTCCCTCTCAATCAATATGATCGAGTTTGTCCAAGTTGACTAAATTTCACCAACTTCTTGACCTTTCTTTTCAAATATTTTCAAGTATTTCCTTTCGTAAGGTGAGACCATTAATACGATACTTGTATCCATCGTCCTTCTTTATAACATATCAGTTTCATTCTAATCCTTAAGATAACAAATGATCAAGTGCTGATAATTCATCAAGACTGTATAATTTCATTACTCATAATAATCACCATCATCGCAAGTAGCATCTTCGTAATACACTTATTAGTTGTTAGGTATGATTTCCAATATTCATCGTCATTGTCTGCCAGTTGTGGTTATTGACTATGGTCTAAGAGTGATAGCTTTTTTTTTCGTCACCTCTCTGCATACAATTGATATGATTGGCATCTCTGATTCAGGGACATAATTCACTGACGTTGTCTCCAGAATTAGATATAAGTCGCTATTAGCAGTGATCGATTTCACCTTCTTTATTCTGCCGTAGTAATATATGGTTTGCAATTGTACGGGAATGCTTGTAAATTTAATCATCATCAACATCAAAATATCATACCACTCCTAACTTGATTTCACCTTGCTGTCTGTAGGAAAAAGGTGACTGTAATCTGCAGAGTAGTGACTGATATAGGGCTATAAAGTTCTGAAAATTGGCTCAAATGATTGTCCTTAAGCTGTATCATCATTGCCTAAGGATGCAAATCGAAGCCTTTCATGGATCTAATTCGATTTCAGGTTTTGAGATTGTTTGAAATGACTGAAATCAGAATGTTAATCGCTGGTGACCACTGTAATCAATCCCCCTTAGCATGAAATTTGTTTGAAATTTGAAGAGGACTGCCCTTTATCAGTTTCTATACTTATCCCTGCAACAAAAATGATAAAAAAAACTCCTAATCTGCTCTTTTGCTGGATTAAAGTGCTCTTGGTATACCTGCAAACAGAGCTTTTGAAGTGATATTTCTTCTTTAAGCATTTGAAATTTCCAAGCTTATATAATTGCCTTCTTGGATCGAATTTTTCCTCAAGGCTACAAAATTGAATTCTCACCAACAAGCATTAATGGCCACATTGATAATGGATTCCTTTTGCATCGAATTTATGGCTTCTTTCATTAAATTTGATCCTCTTGTATTTGAATTCTTGGCTTTCTTATTAAATTTGATGCCCTTATGATTTCAAACTTTCAAAATTAGGCCCTCTCATTGGATCGAACTTAGTCCTTATGCATATGTGAGCTCTTTCTCATTATATTCAAGCCTCCTAGGCTTAAACTCGAGGCTTATTTGATCAGATTTGAGGTTTATTTAAATTTATGAAACCTTGTATTGAGTTTAAACCCACACGTTATAGTTTTGGAGGTCTGATTGGTCGAACTTATACCTAGATTTAGGTCTGATTCATAATACATGGACTCTATGTAGATTATCTTATGCGGAGGTGGCCTTCATTATTATCCCTTCTACATGCTTAATCTTACGCTTGACCAAGTATTGTTTGAACCCTTGCTGAACTTTCCTTTCAGTCACTGGTGTTTAGAATTCTTTTTGTTTCATGAATGGATGTTATAGTCTTATCTCCATATCCAATCTATGTGACGTTACTCCCCTACCCGCTGAATATAGATTGGAGGTGAGAATATCCAGCTTGTCTATAATGGGATATATATCACTGTTTCATCCTTCACTCAATAATCCTAGTCTTCCTATCACTGAAGAATAATATCTCCTTCATTCTCCATTAATAGTATCTATTGTTGATTCTTTATACTATGATTCACCCATCCTTATTGTCACATGGATAATATGTTCTTCAGTCTTGTTCGCTAGTCTCCAGTTGATAAAAGACCGACTAATGTTCTATTTCCTCTTCGTTTGATATTGCTTAGTTGTTGACTAGATGATTTCTATCTTTCGATGCCTTGGGCTATGTCAATTGCATCCTTCAACTTTATAAATAATCGTTGTTAATTATCGGCTCTTTCATTTATGTATCTGTTCGTTCATACTTCTACCGTGTATGGAAAACTCTTTAATTTGATATTGCTTTGGTATTACATGCGATAGTCTCCTTAGCCGCTGAACTTATGACAGAGTATATACGGGATCATTGTATAAGATCAGCTACCATTCTTTTCACTATCTGTTGGTTCCCTTATTCGATAGCAACCTCCTATTATATCCTCCTCTGAATCAGCAAATCTTAATGCATTTCTTATTTCCACCACTCCTTTTTTTTATTCTCTTATAGGTTAGGCTCTGATACCATGTTGTAAAATCAAGATCGTCCTATAGAGATATATATGAGTGCTGTACTGAAATAGATTACCGTTGTGATTGATCTTTTCACCAGCCATCGATATGCATTTATATCCTTTGAATAGTCTTGAAGAGCCATGACCATATGTGGCTTATGCTACGTAGGGTCATGACCCTTCATAACCGATTGTTAATATTAACTACATTACAAATATCAAATGATCTTAATATACATATATACATATATACATATATATATATATATATTACCATATCCGATCGTAGCTATATCTTAACACTATTGATAGCATATGAGTGTTTGTTATCTTTTTTGTTTCTTTTCATGCAATGAGTTATAAATTCTTATAAATAATTGTTTTGGACACTTATTTTATGGATCCAAAAGTAGGTAATCATTCAATAGAATTTTCAATTTAGTATGCCTATTTTTGCTGTTCAAATTGTTGTTTATGTCTTGTGTTACTGTGCTCTCATGAGCTGAATATCATTTGGCATTTACTGAAAACTTTGCACTGTAGTGGACGTTAGGCTGGTCCTTGTAGCTTTGTTTGCAACTATCTATTTAACTTATACCATCTTATCTACTGTGTAGTCAAAGTAAATTTATGATTTTCGGCAGTTAACTGCAGGATCTGTATAGTAGGTCACAGTGAAGCAGATCTTGTAGCTTTGAATACAATTTCCCTCTTTTGATTTATCAAGTCCAACTTATTGTTTAAACCAATCTTATTCTTATTTGTGCTTGCACTACTCGGTCTATACCTTTAGATGAACAACATAAGCATATAGTTATCACAGGGTTTACTTTCATTTGGAAAACACATAAAATTTTTGCCTTGAAGTAAAATGAATGTTAGCATTCCTTTTTAGGTGAATCCAGAAAAGACCCACCTTTAAAATTTGTTTAATACGCCTGAATCAACCAAATAGCACACTGCATAGATTGTAAATAGCATGTATTGTTCGAAACAGGCCAGTTTTGTTTACAATGACCTTCCTCTTCTAATTCAACAAGTAGTTTTATGACATGTGGACCTTTGGATGTGGCATACAAAGATACTGCAGTTCATCTGTTTGTAGAAACGTTGAAAGGTGCCACACCTGATTGGTTTCACCATTTGTTGTCAATTCTATTACTAGTTGGAAGTTCATAAGTGAGGATTTTCTTGAATGTTTCAAGCCAACAAAAGATAGTCATATCTTGTTTGCATCACTCTCAAATGCAAAGAACAATGATAACAGGCCTATGAGAGTGTTTGTTGTGATATTCAATCATCTCAATTACCAGCATTTTTGATACGCTAAATATTTATTCTAAGCTCTCCTTAGTTCATTAATGTCTTATCTACAGATATTGATTTTTTTATTTTTTTGAAAATAGGTCATGGTACTGAATTGAAGGATGCTGAGAAGTATGCAATCGTGTTGGAGTTTAGAGTTTAAGCATCACTCCACAATAAGATGCTTTTAAATGCAATACAAAAATATTTAATGCATTACAACATTCTCATTATAATTTATGATTCTTTTGTGAACAGTTTGAAACCAGATAATTACAAACCTGCAAGCTCTACTTATGGGAGTGTCCTCTAAATTGAATTCTGCAACAATACCTCCCCCTCCTTGCACAATAGGTGCAAAACCTGCTGCAGGCTACATTCACAAGAACAGTACAAACAATAAATGCAATCAGCCATTGAGGAGAATGGGATGGTTAAGAATTACTGGATAATCACAAAAGATTGTTGCAGCAATCAAGCATTGCTACTATAATATGAATGGCATACAATAACATAAGAAATATACATACAGTTATTCTCCTATACCTGTACAACTGCAGATGTGCCCACCACAAGAAAAAGATCACAATTAATTAATGCATTTTCTGCTTTATCTAGAACAGCATGATCCAAGCATTCACCAAACCAAACTACATGTGGTCTCAACAGTGCATTACACTTCTTGCAGTGTGGAAGCTCTGATACAGGAATTCGAGCATCCCTTGCATCTGAATTTGGAGCACCCTACAAAAAAATAAAACATTACAGCCTGTGTTTAATATTGTAACTGTTCCTATGTCTAGTAGAAACGATTCCTTAAACAATCTTGTATTTAAAATTATTAAATTATTTGTGTGCACAATTGACCAAAACATATCTCCTCGTTGATCAAAAGTTAAAACAATAAAAAATCTAATAGGCTATTTCCAACAATTATTTGTGAAAATACATAGTAAGAAACAAAAAAAATGTGTTGACTATTATGTAGACTCCAATCTCTCTGACCATGAAATTAGTTTTAAAAGATGAAATGTGAATTTACACCTACATTTTGTACCCAGTGAAAATTACAATGTTTGTATCTACCATATTAATTTACAAAACAGCAGATCAACAGTTATAGTTAATAAATCAGCCTACTAGCCCTCCTCCAATTACAGTTGGGTAGATTTTTTCATCCCAGAATTATTGCTATCCCACCCTCCCCATAGTTGGGGGGTTATGTCCAGAGGATGATCTATGCATTTCATGCTAAGACATCTAAGAAAGTCAAGCCTACCACCTTAGAATGATAATAATGGGGCTGGTCAACCATTGGTAAGGCAGCCAGTGAATTCCTAATTCCATGTTTGTATATTTGTTAATGTTCACATAGTTTGTTATAGGTTTCTGGACTATTATAATATACAAGTTGTACGTTTCTTGAGTTGTTAAAAAAAACTTTTATATTTGGAGGATTTGTTTCCTCCAGGATTTGTGAATCCTATAAATATGTAAGTCATTTGATTGAATAATAACACATTTTTTTGTGCGCTTTCAAACTTAAAATGGTATTAGAGCTTTCAGAATATGCTTGTGTCTGTGTTTTATTTTTTTTATATTTGCATGAGAAATGGGTGACATTCTTTTTCACTATGCAATGGGAGTCATTGTTCATGCCACATAATGTGGTATAATTAATTGGTGGACTGGAGATTGTTATGAGGGAGTTCTATTTGGGACTTTCATGTGTGTGTTGTATGAGATTTAGCCATGTTCAAAGGCTATGTAAGCGCATGAGGATCTGGACGGTTATTGTATTTGCAATAATATTTTCTCATCACAGCAAGCTAAGCCTTATTTTTAGCGAGAGGATATTCTTTCTACACGTTGCTCCTTTGATCAATCAAGAATCCCACCTTTGTTATCCATCCTTGAGTGACTTTTGCTAGTAAGAACATAGAGGCCACATAGCTCAAATCGTATAGTGGCTAAGTCTAACCAAACTATGAACAATTGCACCCTACTCTTCCAAAGTTGGCAGACCAGAAGACTTGCATCCAGGCTGTCAAATTTCAAGAGTCATGGGGTATCGGCCTGTACATCAATTTATTGAAAATAGTCCTGGACCACATCAACTCTTCCTGTGTGATCCTGGGACTGAATCAAGTACAGTGAAAGAGAGTATTTATGTACATGCATGCATCAGTTTGTAAAGGGGAGTAGTATGAAAAATAATATGGTTAAAAAAGCTTCAGATATAATTGAAATAAATTTTTGAAATATGATATGCATGCAGCTTGCCTCAGTAGAATCTGAATACCTAATTGAGACCTGATTTAAGAAATTTCCAAATCTCGATACTTATTTCAAAAAAAGATCAGCAAACAGCACAGGTTTTACAACTAGAAACTTATAGTTTGAAGGCCAAGATTTACAATCTTGAAGAGTAATTTAAAAACAATCATCTGCCATTCTAAAATAAACCTCAAACAAATCAGTTCTAAAGCTTTTCACCACCAAAATGTCATGTCTCTCATACCTCTATAACTCAAGCATCATAATAATAATTTACAGTTAGTTCATGCTAACACATACATATAAGAAAACAAGGATTCCCATAGAGAGCAGGATTGTAACAATTAAAAAACAACTATAATTAGATAATGAGCACATTAGGAACACAGAAATATATGTGGTGCTCTAAGATAAATAGACAGTTGATAGATGGGACATCAGAAATATAGAACTAAATGTGATACAGTAAGACAACACACTTTTATGACCTAAATTTCTTGCAAAGCATTTGAGGAAAGCATATTCAACAAATAATAAATTCGAACATTAATGTGAAAAACTGACAGCTCACTATGATGAATTAAGTCATTGACTATAAAAGGCATAAAAAAATATTGAGATCTTGAAAATATATAGTATGCCTTGTTAGCATTTTGATTACCACCTTTTTGTGTGAAACAAATAAAAATAATGCACAGTAGAGCTGCCCATCATATTAGAAGGGGAAACCCCTTTAAATAAAAATTAACCAAATCTAAACTGAACTATATTGTCCAAATTTTATATACCAAAATATTGCAATTTTTACAAGTTTCAATGGATTAGCATTTCAACGAACAGTTTGCAATAGGTTCGTCTGATTTTGTTTTCAACATGTTTTGAAGTGATATTATAAATTAACATCTTAAATTTCACTTTCCCATGCTCATAATAGAAATAACTTCATTCATACAAAAAATCATTGCATAATATGATCACACAGAAATTTTATTTATAAGCACCTTTTCCTTTCATTTTGTGGAGAAATATGCTAAATGAGCCAAAACTAGGTGTTTAATGGCTCTTATTTCATCATCTAAATTTCCTTTTATAATTTAGGATTTGTCTAGTTATGCATTCAGATGTTGAAGTGGAAGTCCAAACTTGGCATTCTTCCTAACCATTCTCTTCCTCCCCTTTTGCATCTTATTATAACTCCTAATAAGTTTGAGACCAGCATCACCAGTATTGCATATCTGATGAACAAGCATTGTTTCCAATAACGCATTCTCAAATTTTAAGGTCAAGTAGCATTTTTTTGGTTAAGAATGGTGTAAACTTCTATGTCTTTTGGATCTCACTCATATTTCAGGATTCCAGCAACAATTTGTAAGTCCTTTTGTCTGTTACCAGCAAAATGCAATGAACAACTAATCCATCTTGCAGCTAAGACCTAGCCATAAGGAACCTTGGGGTCATTAATTTCCATCTTGGAATTTGATTTCCTTTCATGAAAGGCAAGATGCTCCAATATTTCATCTAAGTTGGTGAACGTGTCAAAATACCCATCAACAATGTTTGTTGTGAATTTTGTAACCAATCCCATCAACACTTCCTAGTCATAAATTTTTAAGCATTCCATGACTAAACTTTCTTAGCATTCTTGCAGCAGTGACAAGAATTGAATTCACAATAAATTAATAAATAAATGCATAGTGGAAATAAATATGAAAGATGGCACCTGCAAACTGATTGTAAAGACAAGATTACTCACATAATGGAAACTCTCTAAATTGCAACAAAATAAAATTAAAGGAGATACATATTTTAGGGTTTTCCCTCACTACATACTCAATGAAAAGGAACCATACTTAACACTTCATTAATCCTAGGCATATGAAACATGACTTATTAATAACACTGGAGATAAGGACTTGAAACAGAAATCTAACAAGATGTGCTTAGGTACAAAATATTGCAGTGTGATGATCTGAACTTGGGTCATTCTTTTTACTAATTTAGCTTTTCAACCATAACACCATAACCTTTAGGATGAAAAATGCTAGTAAATTAGTGAAAAAGCATTTTCCAGGTATTTTAGCAGAAAAAAAGTGGCAATTCTCAGAATGCAAATATTTAGCAGTAAAATAGCAAACATTATGGAGAGAAATAAAAGTTGACAAAATAAAAAGAATAGTTAACTATTGCATAATACAGTTTTAATCATCCACATTCTAAGCAATAATATAGACTTCCTGAAATCCCCATAAGAGACCGTAATCTTCAGAGCCTGAAAATTCAATAATCACTTAGTACCTTGCCATCAAGGGCTGTACATATGGGGTTCTCATAGTTCTCTTCCACATCATTGCATCTACAACATCGTGTCTTCCAAAGGGATCCATGAAGTTCTACAATATCCTTACTTCCGGCTTTCCAATGCAGCCCATCAATATTCTGTTGCCAAACATTAGCATTTAAATTAAAATTAGGACTTGTGTTTAACAAGAGAGAACTTAGAGACACCTTTCCTGATTTCCATTTTGCTTAATAGTTACAATTTTTAAGTAAGGTAATATTCAATGAAGCATATAAAATTTATATCAGACCAATATGGTATCTGCTTCTGCAGAATGACTTGTATCATTTTTTAATTTTTTCCATAGTATAAATGCAATAAAATGAAATAAACAAAAGATAAAAATGATAATAGCTGGGATGCATTACTCATATCATGAAACTTATTTTCTTGCTTGTGCCATAATCCACATCTCTAAAAATGGTTTTAAACTTATTCCATCCAGATAAATGTACTGTCTCATAGACTGCAAAAGCCTCAAATAAAAAAGCAATTATACTATGCTGGTATTCTAATCTGATAAAGTGTTTTTCATGTCTGAGTTTGTAGTATAGACCAGCAGAAAATGAAGCATTCTATCTTCTTCAGACTACTGACTTGATGAATTTCTTCTAACATCACACAATCTAAACTAAAGTTGATGAACCTCATTCTAATATTGTTCCCCATGATGGGTTATCCCAAATCTGTGCTTTCTTTCATTTATTGCAATTAGCAACTCCCTCAACTCTTTGTTGAATATGTTGTCATTGATGTCAAACGTTGATGATCAAGGTCATATAAATTTCAGAGGATTACTCTAAATAATAGAGAATTGGATTGAGCTGCCTATTTGTCTGCTTGAGCTACTTGGTTGCTTGGTTGAGCTACTTGGTTTCCTGGTTGAGCTACCTGGCTGCTTGCTTGAGCTGCTTGCTTATCTTCTTCAGCTGCTTAGTCAGGTCATATGACATGTCAGCATTTAAATATTATAAGGATCAATTTCTTTAATTCTAATTATGTGGCTAAGTCAAATATGCTCGCATAAATTAATGCTTGTTTTTGTAAGAGTCCTTGTGCGATTTACTTCATTCCTTGTAACATTTATTTTTGAGTGATAGCAGCTCCTTTATTTTCTAAAAGCTGATGGAATATTCTATTCTTGGCTGGGCGTTATGCATTTGACTCTGTGAGCTGCGTTGATTATTAACCAAGGACTGGGCAGTTGTATTTAAAACGATTTTTTATTTCCTATATAATGTATTTTGTGCATTGCTGAAGAAGCTGAGCATGTGAAAAAGGCCACGCATGTTGAAGACTTAAATACAGTGTTGAAGACTTTTCTGGGCAGTGCTGTGAGATTCCTTTTCAGCTAAGCCTTTAGTGATGGAGCCGTTTTCAAAAAAGCATGGGACAATAATTGTTATTTTAATCATCGGGCAGAATCTTCACTACTGGAAAATGTTTTTATTTTTTACGCTAAGGGATGAAGGCGTTAAAGAAAAAGGTCAACTCTTTCCTAGTGGTTCGATAGTCTTCATTCATCTCAGGGTGGCATCATTGGAGATATTGTTAGTCTTGCTAAAGAATTTATTATTGCAGAAAAACTGAGGTTCCAGCTCTTAATTCGCTGAGCTGCAGATTTAAAAGGAATTTTTAAATGCTAAGAAAAGGACTCTGGATTTAATGCATAGAGTTGTTTTGTTTGACAGAATCATGCAATGACTATTATTAATGACTGGGCTGAGGAACATTGAAAATGAAAAAGGTTTGATGCATATGAAGGGAGCTGTGTAATAACTTTTTGACTGATGTACATTAATATTTATTTGATTGGCTGGGTGGTTGGTGGGCTAGCATATTATTTGGGTATGGAATGTTATTGAGATGGTGTGATACAGAGTGTATGGTGAAAGGATTTGTTTTAGATTAAGTGATTTTGGGTCGGTGCTCATATGAGGTCGGTACCTCAACCGATTGGAGTTGGTTCTTCAACTATTTGCAGTTGGTGCTTCAAGGAGAGTTGGTGCTCACTTATGTAATCCAGGTTGGTTCCCATTTTTGTTAATGAAAGTTACTGCATTTTGTGGTTTTTTACCCGTAAGGGTTTTCCACGAGAAATTTGGTGTTTGCATCTTGACAGTTCCTCTTTTTATGTTTTATGTGGTTTCATGTATTTAAAAGTTTAAAACTCTGAAATATCGATTCACTCCCCCCCCTCCTAGTATTCATTGTGCACTCTTCAATTGGTATCAGAGTAGAATTCCTTCAGAAATAGAGCTTAAACACTTGGAGGTTGATCTTAATTGCACACAAGGGTTTACATAAAGGTCTTGCTACGAATAGATCACCCTTATTTGATGCCTCCAACTATGCATTCTGGAGAATTCGAATGCGTCCTTATATAATGTCTCTTGGTTTTGATGTTTGGAGAAGTGTGGAGACAGATTACACTTCCAACAACTCCTCCAACAAATGTTGTTGGGAAGAAGGCTTTTGAAAGTAATGTGAAAGCTATGAACAGTTATCATGGACAGAATTTGTCAAAGTTATGCATAGTGATCCAACTCATGAGATTTGGGAGAAACTTCAGAAACCATATGAAGGAGATGACAAGGTTAAAAAGGCACAATTTCAAACTCACAGAAGACATTTTGAAAGTCTTAGGATGCAGGAAGAGGAAAATGTTGCTGCTAATTTTCTACAAGTAGATGAAGTTGTTAACACTATTAAGGGTTTAGGAGAAAAGATTGAGTACTCCACTATAGCTCAGGAAATTTTAAGGTATATTCCTTGTTATTATAAATCGATATATACAATAGAGTCGAAAGGCTCTATTTATAAGAGATCACAAGATGATGTTTCTAAATAAAACAATTACGAACTGAAGCCAGAAGTGGAGACTAACTAAACTAAGATGACCATTATAGAAACATTACAATATTATTTTAATAACCTCCCTTAATGGTCATCATTCTAACTACCCTACAAAATACATTCTACAAGTCTTTGGTCACGAACATATAGAAGGTTACCCCCTTCGCCTTAGAACACTTTGCGACACAAGCTTGTTGCTAAGACCCTCCCTGATTCTGCAGAACTTCTGGATATGACCAAGATAACCACAATCCTTCCAACCTGATGTTGGATAATAAAGCTTTCCTCCCTATAGGAAAAGACACCGAGCTCATCTTGTCAAACAAAAAGCACAATTTTGAGAAGAAAATTTTCAAATCCAAATTGCTTCGGAAAAACAGCCGTGATTTTGTTGAAAAAATTGGCAAAAACTTTTGCAGATGAGCACTATCACCCAAAAACTAACTGCAAGAAACAACGATTTTTGTGGAAAAAAATTGTCAAACCCTCCAATGATTTTTTCAAAAAAAATCAAAAAATCCTAAGACTAGCAACACCAGGCATGATTTTTTTCAAAAAAAATCAGAAAACACAAAAACGGTTTTTGAGGAGAATATTGAAAAAACCCAACAATAAATTTTTTGGAAAAAAATTATAAAACCAAACAATAATTTTTTTAGGAAAAAAAAATCTTAAAACCAAATAGTAAATTTTTAGGAAAAATTTATAAAACCCAAACACGATATAAATCCTTCTTGCAAAAAGAATAGCGTTGTTTGCAAATGAAAATGAAACCCTAGGCCAGAGTGTAAGAGGCCACATTTTTGGAAAAAACAGCAAAAAACTTGGGATTTTCGAAAGAACACCAGGTTATGCAGACTAGTGAAGGCTCTCTATTGCCTCAAGTGGGCTCCTCAGGCATGGTACATCAGAATTGACAAGTACTTGGTTCAATAAGGCTTTCAGAGGAGTCCTTTGGATCCATCTTGTATGTCAAGAATGTTGGTAGTGACATCCTTCTGCTTATCATCTATGTTGATGACCTCATCGTTATTGGTAGTGTGGCACATTTGATTGAACAGATCAAACAAAATTTGTGTTTGTCATTTGATATGACAGATTTGTGACATCTGCATTATTGTCTCAATGTAGAGGTTTGTAGTATAGGTCGCAATATTTTTATCTCTTAGTTGAAGTATGCCAAGAGTTTACTAGATAAGTTCAGGATGGTTGATTGCAAGCCTTCATCTACACCTATGGAGAAAGGGCTGAAATTATCAACAAAATTAGATTCACTTGTGGAAAATGAATCCGCATTCAAGAAACTAGTTGGCAGTCTTATCTATCTTACAAACTACTAGACTTGATCTTAGTTATGTTGTGAGCTACATATCTTGTTTCATGACAACCCCTAAAGCAAAACATTGGGTTGCAGCGAAGCATATACTGAGATATGTGAAAGGGACATCTGCTTTGACATTCTATACAAAAAAAGAAAAGATCCTCAACTGATTAGTTTTACAAACTCAAATTGGGCAAGTTCAATTGATGATAGGAAGACTACTTTTGGGTATGTCTTTAGTCTCGGCACGGGTGCTACCACAAACTAGTAAGAAGCAGCAAGTGATAGCTCTTTCCTCAACAGAAGCAGAATATCGAGAAACTATAAAAGCAGCATGTGAGGCAGTTTGGCTTCAAAGGATGCATTCTGACATGCAAATGTCTTAAGCAGGTCCTTCACCCTTGTACTGTGACAATCAATGGGTGTTGAAACTTGTCAAGAATCCAGTTTTCCACAACTGCACCAAACATGTTGAGCTTCATTGTCATTTCACCCGCAAGCTTGTAGAAGATGGATCAATACAGTTGCAGTATATTCCAATTGAGGATCAAACTACACACATCCTCACCAAGTCTCTGAGCCCAAACAAGTTTGTAAAATTTAGGGGGCAACTTGGTGTAGTTGATAGGATGACCATTAAGGGAGGGTATTAGAGTATTTAATTATTATTTAATTGTCATTTAGTTGTATTGAGTAACTGAGACAGGGGTGAATCAACATAAACCAAAATCTCACTTGAGTAAACAACTAACTTCAATATTCACCACATAAAACATTAAGCAAATAATGAACTTAAACAACAACACATCAACACCAAGATTTTTAAACATGGAAAACCCAAACTAGGAAAAATCACGATAAGCACTTGCCCACAAAGATAATTCACTAATGTATATAGTCTAATTACAAAGATGGTAGGAGCTCACTGCTCTGGACTTGCAACCAGGGACTCACTGCCAATACAACACTGAACACAAATAGGAGCTCACTGCTTCGGACATGCAAACATAGGCTCATTGTCAAAGTAGAAAGATACCAAAAGGAACTTGTGCACCCAAAACTCACTGTCCTAGGAACAAGGTACATACAACTTCACAATAAATAAAGAGTAATTCTCCAGATAATGCAACTGATTTGTACAACACTATCAACCTCTACAACACACTGTTACTGCCTTTTCTTCTCTACCACTATCACAAGGTAGCAACCTCATAAACTTAACTCTACTCTTTTGAAACTCTGCATATAGATCTTCGTTGGTTCGCCCACAGCACACTCTCTTACATTTTGTCAAAGCCCACACTATACTTATATACACGATAGATGATTGGAATTTACAACAAGGTTGGCAATACCAAAACCATATTACAATTAAGTTACAAATCGACCATGCCAAAAGCATATTACAATTAAGTTACAATTCAGCCATGGCAACAACAAATTACAATAAGGTCCCATGCCAGAAGCATCCAAACCAAAACATAGATTATACCTAACATGGACCCAACCAAATAAGAGATAAATATTAAATACATAGGTCACACATAACATGAACCCATTTAGATAAGAGATAGACATTAAATGCAATACCGGGACCAAAAATATGAAGCATGATCCACTCTAGAAAAGAGAGGGACCATAAACACACTACATTTAGCAAAATGTCAGATCTACAATTACTGGTACAACTTCCTAGCCATCTCAAACATGTAGTAACACACTGACCAAAGAACCACCTAACTTGCCAACCATATCCGGAACTCCACACACCGTGGTGAGATCCACATGCCACATCGGAAACAACATCACTTGCCAACAGTCCATGTCAGAAGCCATCACAACACATTTCCGAACTAGAACAACAACTGATCAACTGATCATAGCTACATCACTTGGCAACACTATTTCTGAATCACTAGGAATAGTTTCTGGATCACTAGGAAACACCACAACCAAGACCAAAACCTAAATAGAATTCAAATCACATCTACATATCTTCAACCTTTATTTTCAGAATAGACTTACGGAAAACACGACTGAATAACTATCATCTTCAACTGCATAACTCTGTTACTGAACCACTGCATAACTCTATATCTCCTTCCTCCCCGGAGGCCTATTACATGTTAAGCACAACGGTGATAAGTATTGTCTTCATTGGAATTAAACTCGATGTAGACATGTCTAATTCAGTTTGAAGGGAAATCTATTTGAATTCAATGCCGATGTAATTGCTATGGTTACTTATCGCTGGACAGAATGATGTTTGTTTTGATTTCTGATTGTATTAGATAAAACGTTAACTGTATTTTGCTGGCTGGGTGATTGACTGCGCTGACTGTAAATTCTCCTACTTTTTATTTACCGTTCCAAGCCTATTTTTATTCCATCACAACAGCTAAAAGGAAATTAAGTTGTATGATGTTTCCCATAGACAGTTGAATCTATTAGGATAATATCTTCCAAGATAGAATGTTTTTCTTTAATGGTCATCTAGTTGTCTTTAGTCTGTATAGGAAAGTTTCTTATTTTGTCTTCTATTTGACAATCCCAACCAGTGCTGAGAGGGGAGGGGTGAATCAGCACCTATAAAACTTTAAAACAAATCTGATGTAGTATACTACAACTGTAAGCAAAACAGATTCTAGTATGAAAATAGCATCAACCAATCAACCAATAAGCAACACCAGATTTATCATGTGGAAACCCAAATCAGGTGAAAAACACGATGTGAGGAAACCTCACAAATTTTGCACTCTTCTGAAGTGCACCCTGTTAGGAGCCTTCCCTGTTAAAGGATTACAAATGCACTGTTAGATGCGACCCGGTTAAGGGATTTGATATAATAAGGCATGTTAGAGCCTGCCTGGTTAGAGGACTTAGAACACCTTAATAGATGTCACCCGATTAAGGGATTTAGTACAAGAGACCCGTTAATGTCCACTCAAAATACTGAGATTTAGCTATTGTAATTGTTAGAGAACAGTAGAGGGTTTGACCCTTTAGAAATAGCTTTGCATAGCCTGATAAGATCTCTGTTATACTCAACTAAGAAACATCACCAGTTGCTGCAGGTATGTTCTCCTTTCCTATTGTGCTTTTCTGCACAATCTTCTCTTTTCTCCTTTCTCTTCACCTTAGCTTCTTCAGCGTACAGGTTCACTCTTTACTTTGGCAAAATGAGGGCAAACTATATTCTTGGCAGGCAAAGGAATATATAGACTTCTTGCCCTATATGCTTTTTACAAGCACGATCTGTTTAAAGATCACCTTCGGATCCATCACCCAGTGGAGTATTAGTTCACTGAGGAAACATCCGATGCATGCTCTGCTTTATCTTCTTTATGAAAGAAAACGACGGATGCATGTCAAAAGCTTTCCATCACAAGAGATATCTCCATGGTTTAATGCAACAAACTTCGGCATTAAAACCTTCAATCGCGCCTCGTACTGATCGTCTTGACAACTCAAAGACTACCGGATTTAGTGCAGTAACTCCTGGTCAAAGAGTTAGATAACTGATTGTAGACTATGACTTCCCCGGTTCATCTTATCATGACGAAGTCTTCACTTGATCGGTAAGATCTTGAAATTGTGCACAAGTAAGAACCTTGACCTGTCACCTTTCCTTCCTCTGTCTACACCGGTTGCATCCTTTCCCCGGTCTCTGTTACCAGTTACCGATTGCTTCTCTTTTGGTGACCGATTACATTTGATGATCAGATATAGTCTCTTCTTTTTTTGCACAATGTCACCGGTTGCCAAACCAAGCCAAACCAGTCTCTCCACTTGTTGTCAGTTGTATCTGTATCTGTCTTGCTTCACAGATCCAACACTGGCGTCCTTAGTCACAAATGTCAACACCTCTTTTGCCAATCAATGACAATACCTCTATTGTCATGTACCAGTTGCAATCTTACCGGTTACCATCCCTTAATGCCAACAATCTCCCCCTTTGGCATTGATGGCAAAAACCATAACAACTAATGACACTGCCGGATCCACACACACTAGTGTCCGGTCATAATCTCCCCCTTTGACAACAATGTCAAAGGCTAGTCAAAAAGACTACCTTAAAGAAATTTGCTCCCCCTTCGAGCAGTAGTCCTATTCATCAATCCTGGTAAGATGAGGTGAATTCCTCTGTTGAAGCATAATGAATTGATGAACACCTTTGCAAGTTTACTGATGATTAGGAAGGGGTCTTTGTGGTGTTTCCTTCTGCTCTTCCACCATTTCGACCTCTTTCAAGGTTATTTCTGAGAAAAATGACAACCATTTTCACCTACAACTTTGTTTTTAAAGCTTGTCTACAATTTTTTTGAGGTTTTTCCAACTGGCTAGGGTTTCCTTCGAAACTCCATGTTCTCTTGGCGGTTCAAAAATCTACTTGCAAATTCTTGATAGGTTTTTCGAAACCTCAACTGGGTCGTCGTCATAATTTTGTAGGTGTCTCAGTTTTCGTGCCTCGGGTTACGTACCCGTTGAAATTTTATTCTAATTTCAGATTCCTTCTAGATTTTTTGAGATCTCTTTTGGGTCTTCGTCATATTTTTCTGGGTCTTCTGACAATTTTGTCTCAAAATTCATGCTTGTTCGGTTTTGATCGATTTTTTCCTCAAAAATCGTATCCAGTCATCTGTAATCCGCGATGTTCGCATGAGATTTTGTTTTCTGGGTTTGTCGATTTTTTCCTCAAAAATCGTTCTTTGGGTTCTGTAATATGCAAAGTTGCGTGGGATTCAGGGTTTTTACCTTTTTTCCGAAAAAAATGATGCTTTATAAAACTTCAATTTCTAGGTTTTTTCGGTGTTTACCACAAAAACCGTGGCTTCATGCAATCTGTTTAGTGTGGTAGTACTCTTCTACAAAAGTTCTTGGTCTCTAACATTTTGTAGATCCAAGGATGGTCTCAGCCACCGCAGAATGTTCCAACATCCGTACAATGACCATTAAGGGAGGGTATTAGGATAACATCTTCCAAGATAGAATGTTTCTTTAATGGTCATCTAGTCGTCTTTAGTCTGTATAGGAAAGTTTCCTATTCTATCTTCTGTCAACATTTGTTTCTTTTAGAAACGCCTTTGTAAATCTATATAAGGAACGTTCGTTCCTCTGTTTAATATAACAAGATCATCCCATTATTCTATCATCTAGCCTGTGTAACAGTTTCCAGCTCCCATTAATACCCTTTGATCGATGAATTGTTGCGACTTCCAATTTAAAAGACAGTTCATTCTTTTACAAATGGTTGTAGCATATCTGTAATATGACCATTCTCGATCAGCAATCACTACCTTAATATATAATCTATCTATTTGTTAGTCACCAATGTGCATTCGTATGATTGTTATATACGTCTCTAATCTTTATCGATGATATATCTAGCTCCATGTTATTCGAAAGTAAGAGAAAATAAAAATTTAAAATATTATTTTGAATGAAGATATTTATAGAAATATATATATTACATTTTATATTTTAGCAATTTATTATTATATTTTAATATTATTATTTATTTATATTAATTATATTGCAGTGTAACATGGGGACTCCTCCCCCCCTCAAAACCCCCACACACCCGGTTGGGGACGTCCCCACGTCCAACACCAAGTCCCCCCACCACCGCCTTCCTATTGGCTCTCCTACTTTTGAATTTGTAAATGTGAATTAAGTTTCTAATCAGACTGCTAGAAATATAGAAAATATCAGATTTGAATGCCTAATTTCTTCCTTTATTGCAGGCTATTATCGGGCTATAATCTTTAAGGATTTTGTATTCAGAAATGTATGAAATACAAATACGAATTTGTGAATTTATTTTGTCTTCAAATCTGCAAGTGTCGAACTTCCAAGGAGAGAATATTTATTGATTTTGATATCTCTCTTGGCTTTGAGAAATTGGTATAAGTATTACATCAAAGGGACATGCCATGAAAGGACATGTCTCCACGATGTGGAGCTATGTCCGCTCGTGGAGACATGTCCGTTCATGGCATGGCTCATTATTAACTAATCAAAACATAACTATAACCCAGATCGGGTTAGTTAACTTTAACCAATATTATTATATGCTCAAATCGCCGATCTGCAAAGAGGAAGAATGGATAATATGCTCGATCCAATTCATGTATCAACATTATTATATTTGATCCTCACTTGATCGATTCTATGCATGAATATCAGATCATTACTTGATCTGTTACCAAGAGAAAATGAATCTGCACATTCAGATTTCAGTATAAGTTTCGATTAAATGCAAGGATGATTGCTTTGTTTTCAACAAATGGTTCTTATTGATCTCACAAACTGTGTGTGTGTGCATGTATGTCAGTTCATATAATGAACTGACATACATGCACACATGCACATACACAATCAATACAAGTAATCATCCTTGTATCTTACCGAAGCTACTATGTATCAACAGAATTTTGAAATTTTCTCATTGGCCCACAAGGTGGTGTCTCGTTATCCTTGGATAAGCATTTAATGTTTGTAGCAACCCTGATTAGGGTTTTCTATGAGAATCTGGGCCATTGATTTTGACTAAGACTCTAATTAACACTCCTGATAAACAAGAAGAGATGGCTGCAATATATAATAAACATTAACAAACAGAAAGTTTTATAGAAAAAGATAAACAAAAAAATAAAGAACTACGAAATTTTGTCGTAAAATGAGATGCTAATGTGAGACTCATTTCCCTCAGAGAGAGAGTTACGAATCACTATTGATGGTGTGCCCAAAGGCCCACGTCTACTCTCTACACCATCAGTCTCCACCCTTACTGTACGATGTAAAGATGTGTCCAAATGAATGATTATGGATGTGGGGATACCAGTCCTGTGAGGAGAGAAGAATGAAAGTAATTGTTCAAGCAGCAGCATCCTCATCTTCTCACACCACTGGCAAGTGCATGCCAGTGCTCACTAGGACCATACCCAGACGCAGAACTGATCTCATGGATCCTACCATTCATCTGTCCTGCACATAGGATGTCGTATTTCCAAATTTTGCAGAACGAGCAACGATATAACTACTAAATTTTTATTTTTATTTTTATGAAATGTAGAACTACTAAATTCAATGCCCATTTTCCACCATTAATATTCCCTACATCATCAAGCTAATATGATTCCAACCCATCACCCATATTCATTTTAATCATCTACTTGACGGCATTTCTACAAAGGTTACAATCAAATCTTTCAGATATGGATACTATTTCGAATCCAATCAAAACAAAGAGTCCTTTTTAATGCAATTTTTTCAGCTGTTGTAGACACCATTCCTCAACACACATGCACATCTGCATTTTGCAACACATGGTCATTGCAAGTGTGTAGGCTTGGTTGGTGAAAATTGTAAATCACCAGTTAATGTTGCCTGAATCAGAATTCTGGAGGTTTTTCAATGCTATTATTCCAATTTGGCTATTATTCCAATTCCAGTTTTTGGATACATTGGGGTTCTCCATTCTTCCATCTGTGGAAACCGTCATTGTAAAAAGGGTGCAGGATATGATAGCGCATATATCCAGTATTTATAAGAGATTTGAGATCTCCTAATTGAATATGCTTGCTACTCTTGTGGGCTTTAAAAGACTTGGTCTTGTTGCACAGAAACCTGTTTCTGATCCTACAATTGTTGATATGCATCCTACCAAGAGGTGTGGTCCCCCTGTTTGAATTTATTGTGGATATTAGGACTCTGTTATTGCTTGTAAACTTCTATACCCGTACTCTGCTAGTTTGACACTTTGGCTAAGTTGGTGCTCCTTCCCTAGGAAGCTATTTTGATTGCTTCTTTTGGTTTCCAGCTTAGTAGGAACTGATTTAGTATATTAGGGTTCTGCTCCTTGGTTGTAGATGATTGAGACAATGGTTGCAATTCTGCTCCCTATGTTGCTCCATATTTGTACTGCTTCTACTCCAATTGAAAAGAAATAGTAAATCACTGCACAATATCTTTGCCTTTTTCATTTGGTAACACCTATGAATCAAAAAAGGTGCCAGAAGCTCTATGTAATGTATTGTCCCAAAAAATTACCCAAAATATTGCAGTTTTCACAATGTTAATTGCACAGGCATTTAGTAAAGCAATTGCATTCCAGCTGTATTAGGTTTGTTTTCAACTTGATTTGAAGAGATTATAAATAATCATCATTACAAACTTTCCAAACTTCACAATAATAACAACTCCATTTATACAAAAATCATCAGAGAATATAATCAACGGAGAATTTTTTATAATTCCTTGGATTGTTGTTACAGAATAATATATTCATAAATTACTTACAGCAACATTGACATTGATTAAATCTCAATATTCATGCACCAAATTGCTGATCTGTACTGATGGATTGTCAACACTCCGATCAGAAACTTTCCTAGCTCTTTTTCATGCCTGTATGGCCTCCCCAAAGTGCTACGGCTCCTTCCCAAGATGGTATGGCAGGTACTAAATGCATAAATAACCACCTTTGATAACTGTGGCTCCTTTTTACATGGCTGCAGCAGGTTTGATTAGATCTTTTGTCTCCCAAACGTATCATGCCCTCCTTATCAAGCCCAATAAATAGAAAACCACCCCTTAGAATTGCAGCGGCTACTATAGAAATAGCTTAGGAAGGCTACACAAGGCCTTTGAGCCTCCGCCAATATGTTGCGGCTCTCCTCTGACTGTTTATGAATTGTACGGCTTCCTTAGGGAGCTGGAAATGATACAACTGGGGTAAAATCCAACTGGTATATATATATATATATATATTGTAATGTCCCCAATTTTTAAGGTGACAATTAATTAAATTGAATTTTATTAAATTGTCAAAAAATAAATAAATATTTAAATGATGGCTTAATATTAATTAATTTAATTAAATAATAAAATATTACGAAATATCACTTTATTAAATAAAGTTCTCCAAATAAGATTAAATAGTAGTCAGCTAAGTCAGCCCAATATTCTAGATGCTTTTTGGAGTTCTTTACAAGTAGGTTGGATAGAGGAAGCAAGACATGCTTTTTCTGGATTTAATAATTTGTGTGAAGCTTTGCATCAAGCAAATTTCTGTGGACGGAAACCTTCAAAAAATCAACAGGGGAGTTGGACGGAAACTTTGCTCTTCCTAAGGGTGGATTCCTGATGAGAATTCACAGCTGGACAAATCTGAGAAGTCTCCATTGGAGACAAATTTGTAAGGGTTATTTCAGAAATAAATATTTGTTTTTATTTCGTATTTGAGAAAAGAGAGATTATAGTCTAAATATTTTATATATTTCTGGGTATCTCACAATTAAAAGTTTATATGGCCTAAGTTGGTTTCATATGCTATATATTATTTGCATTGTTACCCAAAGACCCATCTCCCACCCCTGGAGACGTGTCTCTGATATTGGAGATGCATCTCCGGTACCGGAGATGCATCTCCAATATCAGAGACGTCCAAGGAAATTTCTCAATGCACAAGGTTCTTTTGGCTATCGTCTACCATCAACTCCAAAGTCTCCCGACCAGAAATCAATGTCTCCCACAAGAAAACTTAGGGCAAGATGCGCTAAAAGGCAAAACAATAAAATAAGCCTACATAAAGTTTCATGCTGCTATTTTGGATGTTAGAAAAATCCAAGCAAAGTTATAGTGATCAGATCTACTAATAGTGTAACTGTAGACTTTTTGAGAGAGACATAAATAGTCGTGTGAGTTATTTCTGTCATTGTAATGGTCTAAAGAGAAATTGCCCTTTACTATTTACTTCTCTTGTATGAATGATTTACTATTCTTGTTTTCAAAGTTCTCTATTATGATATTTTCTAGAAATTATCAAATTATATTAAAAAAATGGCATCTCCTAGTACCCATGTCTCCTATTTTTGAAAATTAGTTGTACCAGTACCAGTCTCCGACGTCTCCAAGTACCCCCATCTCCTGGTAACCATGATCATTTGTGATTGATAAACTTCATTTTTGTTGATTATAATAAAAGATATTCCAGAACTGAGGTTGGCATATAAGTCAGTATGGATCCAATCCATAATTGAGTGACCTGAGTAAGGTTGGTGCCTCTCAAATATTATCCGCTGCTTCTGAAGATTTTTATGTATTGGGTTGGCACTTTAAGAGTGGAAATTAATATTCCAATGTTATAAGTTTCCACCAGGCCTTTAATATATTCAATGCCAAAGGCCAAGGTTTAAATATTATCACAGGACATTACCGGGAATGAAGTCTCAGGTGAATTAAGGCAGGCACAATTAATGTATAGCTGATATATTTAGCGCTAGTAATAAGGACTTCATTGCAGAGAGTATTTTAACAAAGCCACGAAATTTCTTGTTTCTAACATTGCCGTGGGGAATAATTTGAAGTTGGAGGCATCTGTTTAGGGTGCAGAGGGTAATACATATATCATCTGGTGGCAGAGTATGGACTTGTTGAAGCGGCTTGCAGTTGGACAGTAAAGGGAGACAGAGGTGATTTCTGTTGCCTTTAGGAATTATTCAGGTCACATTAATAAGTTACAACTATTTTATCAGAGGACCAGTCTGCACACAACCTTCTGAGCAGCAGCAATTAGAGACTGGGCAGTGATTGGCTACTGATATAGGGAATCCTGAATAGAGTATTCGGATTGCCTGGAGAAGCACCTATATTCCTAAACCAGACTACTTCAATTCCTGCATTGGTTTCTCTTCAATTCGACAGTAGAAAGGTTAGTTATGAAGTTTGAATCTGAATTGTAAGCTTTCCTTTTGTTGATTAAAAAGAATCATAAATAATATTAGCAACTATCAACACTAAGTATTATTGTTCCCTGAGCAATCTTGACAATATTGTGTGTATCATTGCGGTGGTTGTAAGAAGTCAAATCTCATGTCCAATGTAACAGATGGGTTCTATCTCTGCATTCTTCATTTCTGTTGTGTTATCAAGTCAAATTTGTTATTACTTCTGCTCTAAAACCATATATTCAAGCAAAATGCTGACAAAATTCTTAGAAAGATAAGAGGGAAGTTTGGGCAATGTTCCATTATATATATATACATCAAGAATTGTCATATTTATTCTACATGGTCTAATTTCTGGCCCTAAACCTGCTTAATTAATTCAATGCAACACATATTTGATTGGATCAAAAATTTAAAAACCCATTGGAAAGAAACCTAGGGCAGCACATCAATAGAAAAATGATCCATAGAAAAAATCTTTCACTTGTCATTACCTTGAATATTCAATTAAGAAAGAAGACATAATGAAAATTATGATAAATGCTCAAGATGGGTATTGTTATGCCCTGCATTTTTCTAGTCAAAATAGGGTCCCCCTATTTTCTTTCTTGTCCATTGCTTTCTGTTTTTTCCCTTTTTCCCTTTTCTTCCTTCCTTTTTCTTTGTTTGTCCCTTTTGTTTATGTCCCTTCGGGGCTTTGGGCCCTGAAGGAACCTTGAGGTTTTGTCCTAAATTCCTTTTAGGTCCAACTTTCCCGGTTTCCTTTTCTTTTTTGCCCTCTTTCCGGGTTTTGTTGTGTTTTCAGGACGTTGGGTCCCAAAGGAACCTCCTGTAGTCAGCTGTCTACTGTTATGTTTCATAATATTGGTTAATTATGGTTTTTATACCAATGTCATAACATTAGCTTGTTACAATATTTGACTAATTTTTAACACAACTGATCTGCCAAGTTATTTGGTAAGCATTTCATATTGTTTATAAATCTATGATTTTTAGTTTTCCGCTAGAGATAAAAGTGCAGTTTGTAACTAGTCTCAGACAGTGCAGAACTGTGCAAGAATGACTGGTAGAAAATGGATCTACCTGGGTTATGAGAGAGAAATTCTTGCCTTCATTTTCACATTTCTTTTGCAATATAGATAGAGCATAATGACCCCTATTTGGTGCAGCATTGGCAACAACACACCTGTAGCATGAAAACGCCATAACAGAAGCTCCATTAAAAGGTAGATAAAATGGTTGTTAAAATAATAAAGGAAAAAATATTTTCAAACCAGAATAAGAACTTTGTGAATTCAAAGCTTAAAACTCTGTAGACGGCACTTGAGCTTATTATATTCATGCAGCATAACTGTTTAAGTTTATCATGAAACATTGGTTGTTATATGAAGATATTATATTTATTTGATCAATTGAAACCAACATGGTTTATAAAAGCTTCATTGTATAAATACATAATTGTATTGTGGTTGTAAGCAGTGTGGGAAATTTATCTAGATTAAAGAACCTTGTTGCTTCTTTTAGTGCTTTCCTGCTACATATTTACTATTGTGGTAAAATAATGAATATATTATTAAACAATGATCATGAATGATCTATATATACAAGATACAAGAGAATGTTTCTATAACGAACAAGAGAGAGGAAATAGAAACATTCTTGTAGAGTGAAAGAAAAAGTTTCCATAACGAACAGAAGGAGTTTATGGAAACATTACAAAAAGACTGACCATTAGAAATAGACAAAAGAGAGATAAAATTAGAAACTATGTATTATCATAATACCCTCCCTTAATGGTCAATCTATCTTCAAAAAAACAGAAATTTGCATGTCCTCAAAAGGCATAAAAGGCAGCCTCGGGTTGATGCATCGGTTGTGGTAGGACGAGCCTCAGTACCCTGAACAAGCGCCTCAAGGCAACAATACTCGAAAATTGTCAACATGTGTTGCTTCCAAGTGTTGTAGTTCTTTCCGTTGAAATGCTGACTGCCTTCCAACATAAGACTGGTGAGAGATGCCATAGCACATTTTTCAAAGAAAAAATGTGAAAAATCAGAAAAGGGCACGAAATTCAAGGCAGATTAACGGAAGACCTAGAAAATTTGAAGAGACACCCAGTGAAGAACTCAAAAAACCCAGATAGAATATGTTGTCAGATTCTGAATCTATTGGCTCAAAAATTGAGGCACAGAAAACGATGCACCCAGAAAAAAGCAAGACTGGCCCAATTGAGATTTGCAAAAACCCACCAGGAATATGCTGGCAGATTTTGAATCCGCTGGCTCAAAAATTGAGGAACAAAAATCGAGGCACCCAAAAAAAATGAACCACAACCCAGTTGAGCTCTCGAAAAACCCACAAGGAATCTGCAATCAAAAAACATTTCCGAGTTGAACTGAAGGGTCAAAATCCTAGTCGAAAATGCAGAAACCATAGACAGGTCGGTGAGGGAAAAAAATGCACATTTTGAACACACTTGAGGCAAAAAAGCTTCGAAAATCTTGAACTAATAATTTCAAAAAAGAAATTAAAATTTTTTTAAGAGGCCAGGAATTTGCTTTGATACCATATTGTGGTAAAATAATGAATGTGTTATTAAACAATGATCATGAATGATCTATAATATATATATATACAAGATACAAGAGAATTTTTCTATAACGAACAAAAGAGAGGAAATAGAAACATTCTTGTAGAGTGAGAGTTTCCATAACAAACAGAAGGAGTTTATGGAAACATTACAAAACGAGTGACCATTAGAAATAGACGGAAGAGAGATAAAATTAGAAACTATGTATTATCATAATACCCTCCCTTAATGGTCAATCTATCTTCAAAAAAACAAAAATTTGCATGTCCTCAGAAAGTGTAAAAGGCAGCCTCGGGTTGATGCATCAGTTGTGGTAGGACGACCCTCGATACCATGAACAAGCGCCTCAAGGCGACGGTACTCGAAAATTGTCAACATGTGTTGCTTCCAAGCGTTGTAGTTCTTTCCATTGAAACGTTGACTGCCTTCCAACATAAGACTTGTGAGAGATGCCATAGCACGTTTTTCAAAGAAAAATGTGAAAAATCAAAAAAGGGCACGACCTTCAAGGTAGATTAACGGAAGATCTAAAAAATTTGAAGAGACACCTAGTGAAGAACTCAAAAAACCCAGATACAATCTATTGTCAGATTCTGAATCTGTTGGCTCAAAAATTGAGGCACAGAAAACGATGCAAAAGCAAGACTGACCCAATTGAGATCTGCAAAAACCCACCAAGAACATGCTGACAGATTTCGGATCCGCTGGCTCAAAAATCGAGGCACCCAAAAAAATGGACCACAACCCAATTGTGCTCTCGAAAAACCCACAAGGAATCTACAATCAGAAAAAATGCTAAGTTGAACTGAAGGGTCAAAATCCTAGTCAAAAATCCAGAAACCCTAGATAGGTAGGTGAGAAAAAAAAAATGCAAATTTTGAACACACTCGAGGCAAAAAAGCTTCGAAAATCTTGAACTAATAATTTCAAAAAAAAGATCAAAAATTTTCGAAGAGGCCAGGAATTTGCTCTAATACCATATTGTAGTAAAATAATGAATGTGTTATTAAACAATGATCATAAATGATCTATATATACAAGATACAAGAGAATGTTTCTATAACGAACAAGAGAGAGGAAATAGAAACATTCTTGTAGAGTGAAAGAGAAAGTTTCCATAACGAACAGAAGGAGTTTATGGAAACATTACAAAAAGAGTGACCATTAGAAATAGACGAAAGAGAGATAAAATTAGAAACTATATATTATCATAATATTTACTTCTTTTCAACTGATAGAATTAGATAATTCTTGAGTCAAACCTTCAAGTACAATTGATGCTCAAGACAAAATCAAGCCATAAAAAAAAAATTCAAACAACAAAATTGAACTAATTTCAGTCATCAATAACAAAAAGCAAATGAATGGTCAAACATTTCCTAAACAAGATTGTAGCTTAAAAGCCTTAGCACCTATATTATTTTAAACAGGGTAAAATATTATAAAACAATAACGATAGGGTTATGAAAATGTGATGTCCCCGTTTGAAATAGGATTTAATAAAAAATAGTAATTAAATAATAATAGTTCAATAAATAAATAAGAATATTAAAAATATAATATAATCATAATATAAATAAATAGATAATTAAAAAAAACTAAATATGAAAATAAATGAATAAATAATAATTAAATATAATACTAATCAAATTAATAAAATATAAAAATTGAAGGGTGGACTGCTTGTGAAAATGCAAAAAATTAGACTTCAAAGGAAAATAACTTTGCAGAATCATCAGGTCAAGCTAGGACTTATTCATCATGACCTGGCGAAAGCCAAAAATCTGGATTCTGCCTCGGCGAAATTGTCCTCCAAGCCTGCTCAATATTCGGATACCAGATATTCTAGCCCGGAAAAGGAATTCACCAATTATTGTTTTAATTGTTGGCAATATGGGCACAAACATACAGACTGCAAACTCAGGGATGTCCGTCATCTCCATCCCAATTACGATCACCTCAATGAGTTGATTGCGAAGCAGAAGGCAAAAAGTTTGCAGGATGCTCAGCAAAATGAGCAATCTAAGGGCAAGATCATCGCTTCACATGTTAATTCAGTTAATCCCCCGAACAATGGTTACAAAGAGCATATCGCTAAGAAATTTGATAAGTGTTTAGCAATTAAAACTAGGGTTTTGGAACCCGGTTCTGAAAACCATACTTCCAATGGCTATTGGTTCCAAAACAAGATTATGGAGCTAAAGGTTTTCTCTGTCAAATCACTGGACGCACAAATGAATTTTTTTGCTAAAACCAAGTATGCGAATTTGAAGAAAAATAATTCAGAGATGGTAAGGGCAAAGTTTATTGAGCAGGTCTCACTTCAAGCTAACTCCAAAGTGGGGAAAGATGGAGTGGCACCTTCTCAGAACCTTACCACTCGCAGTTTGTACAAACCCTATCCACGGCTATCAGAAAGTAAGCAGTATGATCACACCGGGACCGCAAAGGCTCTGTCATCCAGGACATCTCCGGCCAAATGCCCCTATGAACCTCTATCTGTTGCGAGGGGAGGAGGATTGACAGAGACTAAGGCGTCTTCCGGTGGTGGCAGATTAAGAAAAGAGGAATGGCACATGGTCAAAGGCAGGAAAATGGTAAAATCTTCTCCTATAAATCACAATAGCAGTAATATTGTTCTTAAAAATTCTTTTGAAATACTAAGCAGGGATATTAACCCTAGTAACAAACTTTCGCACTTAGTAAATCATCAGAGTAGTAGGGTTTTGGGAGGGGGAGTAGCTTCCTGGGGGAAATCACATCTGGAAGGTGAACCTGCACAACCCGATATGAGAAATTCCCCCCTCCCCCTGTCCAAAACTCTAGGCATGGCACATAGAACTTCTAAGGATATTAAAGATCTAGCTTTTATTCATAGATCCCCAAATGCTTACAGCCCTCCTCATCGAAGGAAGGAAAATATGGGTTCTATGAACAGGAAGTCATATAATATGGTTAAACCCTATAATGAGGGTAATCCGTCTCATGATAAGTGTAATGATAGCATTTACACCCCACCACATAGGCGTGCAGCTAACCATAGTCATTCAACACTTTCAAAATATGGTAATCATGGTCCTAATCATCTTAGGATAACATTGGATGAAAAATACATTGTGCAAAATCAGCATGTTTATGTAGAAATAGGTGTCATATGCAAATGGATGGGTACAGGTGCCCTTTTAGAGGATACAATCAAAGGTTTGGCATCGCTTCTTCCCCCGGAGGTAAGTACTACTATCATGACAGATAACTTTATTTTTGTAGATTGCAAGAGTAGTAAGCTCAAAAATGATATTTTAGAGAAAGGTTATCTAAAATTCAGAGATATTTCCTTTTTTGTATGCTCGTGGTTTTCCTTTTTTAATCCAATAAAAGTAGCGGATTTCCAAGTAGAAAAAGCTATTTTATTAAGAAATCTGCCATTAGAATTTAATCATCTAGAAATCATTAAAAATATAGGCAATAGAATCGGAATTTTTAGAAGGATAGTTAAAACTAAACAAAACAGATGTGATTATCATAATTAATTTAAATTATCATGATAATTACATTCCTCCCCTTCAGCTGTGTTTTAACTCTAATTCCATAATTATAAATCCCCAGATCTTAGATAACTACATAGAAGATTCTGAGAAAGGAGGAAATCCTTTCTCACTTACTCTTAGAGATTGCTCAGATTTTCACCATGGCACAGATAATAGAATAAAAGTAAACTTCTTAAACAACAAAAGGGGTTTTGAAATCCTGAATAACGAAGAGTATTCTAAGATTCCTCCTCCCAATTTGTATAAAATCAACACTCTGGTTATAAATGACACTCCTCAGGACTCATCCAACGCTCATACTTCTTTAAGGAGGATAGAAACCACGAAAATATTGAGCCTGAACATGGAAAATATAACTGAGAACGATAAACAAAAAAGTTTGGACTATGGCTGTAAAATTAATAATACAGACAAATCAATACCCGATCAACACCCAATTAATTTACCTATGGTTAATCTAACAAACCCCCAAATATCTGAAGCAATGCTTCCAATAAATAATAACCCAGTTAACATTATAAGGCAAGAACAATATGAAAAATTCAATAGGGAGAGTAAATCAGAACAAATAGAACTTGGAACAAATAATAATAAAATTTGTTTTCAAGATGAAGGTAATAGGACTGAACTACCAACTAATTTGATTTTGAAGCCGGAATGTGCTAATGCAGTAGAATTAGTTGAGCAGGTAAACAGAACAGAAGAGGAGGTGAATCAAATTATTAATTACTTAGGAAAATCACTAACGGACGAACTTATGGACATGTTTCTTGACGAAACTTGTGACTTCGATGAACTAAAACTCCAAAAGGAAATACTAATTAAACAAATTCAGAAATGCATCCTAGAAGAAAATAAGGAACAGAATAATAGTCCGAATCAGCATCTCCTTCCCTCTTTCCCGGAAAAGGAAGCTTCAGAAATTGCACTTTTGGATAACCCTGACAAAAATTCAGACCAATGAGATAAAAAAATCAATCAAGAAGCTATAGACAGGCATAACGCAAAAGAGAAAAATATAAATGATAAGGAAAACTTAAATGTGCCTACCTGTGTTAATGGGAAGGAACTAGCTGTTTATATTCCTCTAGAGCTAGAAGCATTAAATTTGGATTTGGCAAGAAATGATGTAGATATAGTGGAAATTTATGGCAAGGAGATCATAGATAGAGATGAACCCCTAGATTGTTCCTTAAATGAGCAAAAAAACTCAAACAACCAGGTTAATTCTATAATAAGGTTTGATGGAGAAACAACTTTGGTTAAAGAAGCAATAGAAGGCCTTTTCGAGATCACTAATGAAAACAGAGAATTAGGCATAGCCATAAACAGAGGTAGTTTAAGTACACCCAATATTAATAAACTCAAAAAGAAAAGAGGTAGGAAGTCAGCTGTTGAGTTGAGAACGTTGGATGGTAATGCAGGTAACCAAAAAAAGATAGCGGATATTCTGAACACAGGGAAGGGGAAGTTCCTTCCCAAAGAACAATGAAAGTCACTACTTGGAATGTTAGGGGTCTAAATGCCCCTAACAAACAGCGATTAATCAAAAGATACTTAAGAAACTTTGACTCCGAAATCATTATGTTACAAGAAACTAAGCTTAATAAAGATGAAATTAACAAGTTTAGTAAAAGACTAGGTAAATGGAAGTCAGAATATGTCCCATCAGTAGGCCTCTCTAGTGGTTTGGCAGTTCTATGGGATCCCCGTAAAGTAATGGCCCAACTCGCACCCATTAACGATAGATGGATGACATTAACAAGTAATAGCCTAAAATCCGATTTAAAATTTTACCTGATCAACATATATGGGCCAATCCCTAATGAGGAAAAAAGAAAAGTTTGGATGGAAATACAAAATCTTCTAACTGAAAAACGAGAACATCCCTTCATCATCGGAGGAGATTTCAATGCTATCTTAAATCTAGAAGAAAAATTTGGAGGCTCTCAATATATTTCGCAATCTCATAAAGACTTTGGCAAATGGGCTGAGGTTAATCATCTAATAAGCATAAATACTATTAATGGAATCTATACTTGGAATAATAGAAGATCGGGCTTCAGCTACATAGCTGAAAAATTAGATAGATTCTTTACTAGAACTAATTCCAAAAACTTTAATCAAATAGTCAGTGCGGAGATACTTCCTGAAGCAGAATCGGATCACTTCCCTGTCAGGCTTACCATAATAGAAAATTCTAAACCGTCGAGGAATCCGTTTAAATTTGAATTTATGTGGTTCCAAAATCCGGAATTCATAATCCTTCTTGAGGATTGGTGGAAACAAACCTCGGTCAAAGGATCGAAAATGTTCTGCTTAACAGCTAAATTAAAAATTATTAAAAACAAAGCGTTAGAATGGAATAAGAATCACTTCAATGACATATTCGAAGAGAAAACCAAGGTAGAACAAGAAATCTCTGACCTTAACAACATAGTAATAGAACAAGGTATGAACGATCTTAGTTTCCATAAGGAAAAAGAGTTGATGGCTAAATACAATGATATCCTTCTCAAAGAAGAAATCTTCTAGAAGCAAAAATCCAGGGAATCTTGGCTTAAGGAGGGCGATAGTAACACTAAATTCTTTCATAATACAACTAATTTTAAAAGGAGCATCAATAGAATAACCAAAATTAAGTCAGCTGAGGGACTTATTATTGAGGATCCTATACAAATCTCAAATGTACTAACGAATTTTTACAACTCCCTACTCAACACTACAGAAGCTTCTGACCTTCATGCCCAAAATGAAATGCTTAAAGCTATTCCTAAGCTGATTACGGATTCTGACAACAAAATGATGAATAATAAGCTCTCAATAGAAGAGGTCAAAGCAGCAGTGTTTCAACTACATCCGGATAAAGCACCAGGCCCAGATGGTTTCCAAGCCGACTTCTTCCAAAAATGTTGGCATTTCGTTGGAGAAGAAGTATGGCAAGCTGTGGAAGCTACTAGAAATTCAGGATCTTTATTAAGTGAAATTAATAATACCTTCTTTACTCTTATTCCGAAGAAAGACGAGTGTTCGGAACTAGGGGATTTCAGACCTATCTCCCTTTGTAATACCATATACAAGATCCTATCAAAATGCTTAGCTAATAGAATCAAATCCATCCTTCCAATGATTATCTCGGAAGAGCAGACGGGCTTTGTAGCAAATAGATCGATTCTGGATGGTATTATTATAGCGCAAGAAATAGTCCATACCGCTCAGATAACAAAGGAACCTAGTATGTTAATGAAAATTGACATTCAAAAAGCATACGATAAAGTAGATTGGAGATTCCTGTGCAAATGTATGGAAGCGTTTGGTTTTTCTAAACAATGGATTAATCTTATCTTTAACTGCATCTCAACTCCCAGGATTTCTATTCTTGTCAATGGTACCCCGGAAGGCTTTTTCAGTATATCCAGGGGCATTCGGCAAGGAGATCCATTATCCCCCTTTCTATATGTCATTATGGCAGAAGCGTTGGGGAGATCAATTACTAAGCTTCATTTAGAAGGGAAAATCCTGGGATTGAAAGCCTCGAAAAACGTGCCGAATATAACTCACCAACAGTTTGCGGATGATACGATTTTACCTGGATTAGCTAGTAGATAGGAAGCGAGTGCCTTCAAAAGCATTCTAAGTCTTTATGCGAAAGCCTCAGGTCAACATGTCAACCCTTCTAAGTCAAAAATTTACTTTATTAACACTAGCTCAAAAATTGAAAAAGAAATTTGTGGTATGATGAGATATAAAATTGGCAAATTTTCGTGTAAATACTTAGGTATTGATCTGGATACAGGTCTCTTATCCTCCAAATTATGGCAAGAAGTCATATCCAAAGTTCAAAACAAGAAAAGTTCATGGAAAGGAAAGTGGTTAACTAAAGCAGGTAGAACAACTATGATTAAATCTGTCCTTTCAGCCATTCCCACGTATCATTTATCGGTCCTACCCCTCCCAATTTGGGTTAAAAAGGAATTAGACAAAATTCTTCGAGAATTCTATTGGGAAGGTCCTTCCGAGGAAAAAAAAATTGCCCTTATCAAATGGGATACTCTATGTAAACCGATTTCTAAAGGGGACCTAGGCATTAAAAATCTATTATGGCAAAACCAAGCCCTCGGGGCTAAACTTATATGGAGAATGTTCAAAGAATCAAGCAGTAAGTGGGCATCAATTTTATTACATAAGTACATCCTTGATGCGGATCCCATCAACATTTTCAGGTCTCAATCACATGTTAAAGGGCTCATGGATATGGAATTTTATAAAGGACTGCAGAGGGATTATCAGCAAATTCCTTTCTTGGGATGTAGGAGCAGGAGATCAAGCTTTATTTTGGGAGGATTCGTGGGCAAGCCTTCCCTCCCTTAACAAACTAGGTTTCTCCAAGGAGTTTATGGAAGAATGCAAAAGAGTCATTGGCCCTTACCTTAAGGACTACCTAGGCAAGATGGAAGACAATAAATGGAATGTTACAAATATAATTGAGGATGTTTGGCCAGAGAAGAACAACCTCCTAACAATCTTAAACGATAGAGAAGTAATTCTTAAAGATAGACCGGATACTTTAATATGGACAGGATCTAACAACGGAAAATACTCTGTTAAGGAGGGTTACAATACAATTATTAAGAACCAAAATATGGATAACATCGATATACCTTTGAACCTTTGCTGGAACAAATCCTGCCTCCCTAAAGCTGGATTGTTCTTATGGGCGGCATTACAAAATAGAATTCTTACTGCAAACAGGCTTAATAAATTAGGATTCGAAGGACCATCTAGATACCCGCTATGCGAAAACCATTCTGAGGATGCCAATCACATTCTCCTTAATTGTCCTTTTTCTCAAAATTGTTGGAATTGGCTTCATCAAAGTTTAGGATGGAAATCTGCTTCTCATTGTGATTTAATCAGCAACCTTAAAGCGTGGCCGTCTCTGTATAAAGACAATCTCTTCAAGGACATATGGACAATAGCACCTTCTATATTAGTATGGGAATTATGGAAAGAAAGAAACAGAACGATTTTTATGGACCAAAAATTAACTTGGAACTCAATAGCTAACAAGATAGAAGCATCCATCGTAGAAATTATTAACAATAAACTCAGGGACAAACAGAGCTATGAAGATTCCTTTAAGAGTTGGGATAACAGAATCAAGTGCAAATGGCCAAAACTAGCTATCCCTCCCCTCTATGGTAAAGGGGGATCCAAAACTAAAACGGACAGAGCATCCTGTAAATGGATACCACCAAAAGCTGGTTGGTATAAACTCAACTTTGACGGAGCATCCCGAGGCAATCCTGGGGTAGCAGGTATAGGAGGGATCATCCGCAATTGGAAATCAAAAGTGGTAGCAAAATTCTCAAGACCCATTAGCCCTACAACCAACAATATGGCCGAATGTGTAGCGGCATTAGAAGGGCTTAAATTATGCAAAAATCTTAACATTTCAAAAGTAATTGTTGAAGGAGATCAACGCCATCCACACTAAAAAAAACTCCTAATTGGGTTTTAAATTCAAATATAGAAGAGATTAATTTATTAATGGATAATATTCCCAATTATGAAATCAGAAATACTTTCAGAGAAGGAAACACAGAGGCTGATAAGTTAGCGAATCTAGGTGCCAATGGAGTAGTAACATTGGAACAGCATATATAATAGTTTAAGAGGTATTTTAATGATAAGGTTAAGGTAGAGACCTTACCCTGTGTTAACCTCAGTAGGAAGATTGGGAAACTGACTCTCCTATGAGGATACAGGATCCTCATATAGAGACATTCTAACCATAGGAACCCTTCTTACTTATAAGAATATAGGAGCTCTTTGGGGAAGATAGCTTACTAAAGAATCATATGGGACCCTTAACTAATAATAAATTAGATTAATCAGAGATTATGAGTAGGTTCGCAAACTTAGCCTTTTCCTTTTAGACATTGTAGCTCCACATTCCTTTAATCTCTTGTCCTTTTAAAATGCAATATTGAGTCTCTTGGCTAGTTCTAGCAAGAGAATGGAGCAAATTTTTAGCTCTGACCTTTGCAGCGATACAATCAAAAGATCTAGCACAGCAGAGGTTTAATAACTATCATAGGTGAACATCAAACCCAGTATACTCTTAGCTAATATACCTTCTTGCTGCTGGATTATAAAAAAAGAATCTAACTCGTTAATTACTTCCGTCCCAGTAATCAAAACATAAAATCAGCTATTCTAATTCTTGTTCCCTCCTACCCCGCCAAGTATGTATATTATAATAACCAGAACCATGGTATATTGCCTATTTATTTAACGAAGATACTCACGCCCACCTTTCTCCTCCCCGAGTTGAACAATACTCCCCTGTTAGAGTAATACTCAAGCTATGGGCTCATTTACATAATAAAGCAAGGTGTCCCTTGATATCGATTCAGAGATTATATCATTAACTATAACATATGTATCTCAGGATTTCAATTACAACTCTAGCATATTCACCTAAGGATTGTATCCTTTCCTTCATCTCTACCCATAGTAGATGGGTCAGATATATTTTGATGAACTATCCCTTCTTTTTATTGAGTTTTTATATTTCCTCCACTTAGCACCTTTCGATATCATGATTGCTACAGATTTCCCTCCTGGAAGCGGACTGAGGGATAGCTATCATTATCTAAGTTGGGATGAAGGTGTCTCTGCTGGGAATGATAACTTGGTCGTCTCAATACAGCCAATCAAGCATTTATGTTATTACAGCCATTATAACTTATATATCTCGATTCCTTCTTGTCGTCATGATAATAGAGTTCAGAAGATCCACGGCTTTAGCAAGGCTTCCTCCATTAAAGCTGAATTTTATCCCCTCATCGTTTTTACCTGCCAAGGATTAATATACATCCAGGTTTGCATAATGCACTTTATCAGTCTATCCTTGGAGATATCTAGATCCCTGTAATATCTAGACATAATTACAAGTCCCCCTTTTTAGAACACAGATATCATCTTTCTCGAAGGTGCTTATCTCTACTCATTATCATCATGACCTGCATCGATTACCATCGATATCTCTCTAGATTAGTTGTGTTCTGGTTCTATCTTTTTATCCCTTTCTTCTTTCGATTTGTAGTGGGTCTAGGGTTAGACTGCTTTCTCTTTAGCATTACATAGTAAGAACTCCAGCTCTGGTTTGTCTGGCAAGCCTACTAAACCACTTACTGGTCCAAATATGGATACTAAACTACTTACTTTCTGTACTAAAGCGGACAGAGCCATGGCCTTTAGAGGCCCGATTTTCCCTGAGAGATGGAATCAGATGCTGACTCCACTCCCAAATTCAACCAGAAGGGAGCTGGTGAAGGCTATAGGGGATCAACACTTTGACAACTCCCTTACCTACAGAACAAATGGAGGGGTCATTGGCCAGTTTATAGCCCTTTCTTCCTTTGCAGGCAAGAAGGAAGAGGACATAATATCAGTAGCTAGGGAAGTGTTCTTAGCAGAACATCTGGGTGGTTTGGAGAAGATGGTCCATTGTATTGACCAAAACCTCACAATCCCTTACCCGGATCGAACTATGCGAACCTGCATTGAGGAATTGGATACTATCCCTCAGTCCGACAGGATGGCTCTCATGACTTTTAAGGACGAAGACAGTTTTGATGAACACTAGCCGGAGATGGAGAGAAATATTGACTACCTCTACAAAGAAGTACTGGAGGAAAGTATGGATACGAAGTGGAGGTTGAACTATTGGAGGAACGAAGGTTTCGATCTTCCGACTCTCCTAGACGATAAGCTTCCTGAGCATATCCATATCATAGCCCCAGTAATGCCCAAAAGTACCAAGAAAGTGAACAAAGGTAAGGATGAGGAGGAAAACATTATAGTTATGATTAAAGACAACAATGTCTGGAAAGGTACTGCCGTTCAGAAGGCCCGCTTGGAGTAAGTCACTTTGTTCATAGTATATACATAGCATGTACGTAGTAGCTTGGAAAGATGAACACTATGTACATAGTATGTGCAAATTCTGTAAAGATCTGGAATATTTTAAAGGGTTATTAGCAACAAAGGCAAGTTGGGATGTATTTCAGTATAATTCGCTGTAACGACCGAAGATAGACTGTAACTAACAATTTTGGTGTCTTTAGTTACTTTAAAGAATAGCATTACGTTAAGGAACAGTATATGCAAATTTGATGTATATACAATATCTACCTACAATTTTGATGTAAATACTATTTTCATAGTTATGAGTACAATATTTTCATTTGTAAACAGCATATGCACTCTGTATTTAGTCTTAAGGTTAATATTGTTAGGATGCCTGCTCTATTTTTTCTTTTTGGATTAGGCCTCTTAGTTTCTATGGCTTATCAGAGTATTTAAAGAAATCTCATTTATTAATCCACAAACAGAGCATAGAAACTAAAGTGGCTCCACTCTACTAGAGTTAATCTCCACATTCAGAATTAGGGTGGGTTTCTTTCATACAATAGACAAATAGCAGAGCGCATTAATAAGCCTAATCGATTTATAGAAATTCCCTGCGGAGATAGCCAGTTCTTTTAGCAGTAGATTCCTTTCATGCCTGGTAAGTCTATAAAGCAGATACTGGACAGCTGTATGCCTTAGAATAGTAATTTAATGTAATTAGTTCAAGAATATATTCCTCAGTCGGTTCTGGAAGCATATGTGTCAAGCAATAAAAGGAATCTTTAATGCAGAATTTATTCATGAAGCCCAATACAGTCTTAGAATACTATAAAATCGAGTCTTATATAAAGGAGCTCATGGTTACTAACGGCATTAAAATTCAGAAAAGTTTTTTGATCAAGTTGATCTGTTAGTCACCAATCTTGAAATCAACATAAATAATATTAACTTCAGACTAGTGATTAACAGGAGAACTCTTGGATCAAGCTAGAAATTGAAAAGAGTATAGAGTATGTATATTATTTCATCTGAGTAGTGCAAAGCATTGCATACACTGTGTGGATTTTGGCATCTTATCTTATTCCGCACTATACATAGTAAATGTATATAGCATAGGCACTATGTTTTGATGTATAGATCAGCTTTTGTCATCAGATTTAGATGTAGCATAGGATTTGTATGGAACCTATAGCAAGAAATGTACAAATAAGAGTAATTAAATCATATTTTAAGGTAAATCTTCTTCCTTTCTGTCTCTCCCTAACATCTCCTTACTCAATGGTCGCATGATCACATGCGGTTAGAAAGCCGCATGCGATCATGCGACAAGCTTTTACTATCTGTCTTCTTGCCATGCAAGACACCTCGGGCTAACCAAAAATTCAAACTACTGGCTAAAAACCCGCTCTCGAGATCCGACTACAATTTTAACCCCAGCTTCACCCTGGGTTTATTTTCCCTCTTAGTCGCCAAGTCGCTTAACTTTTTCTTAACCTCGATTACATCCAGAGACCATGCAAAATCTCTTAACCGCGCAACCGCGAATCCGCTTTACCATCCCCGGGCCCACCAACTGAGATTCTAATCTAACGGCATGCGCGTGATCTCATGGGGTCAGAAGATCCCATGAGATCATACGACTGCCGTTGATCCTCACCGCACGGTCATCGCAAACTGAGACTCCATTAGACCCACGAGCCATTGAGATCCTCATCGGACGGTTGTCGCATGATCTCATGGGCTCGGAAGATCCCATGAGAACATGCGACAACCGTCGAATATTCACTGCACTGGCACTTCACTTAAATAATCCAGACCCACCTGCAAATGTTTGTCACCACTAGTCGATGAATGAGAAACTAACACATCTCCCTAACCTGGCACTTCGGACCCAACTGCTTGTCGCATGATCGCATGCGTTTAGAAAGTCACATGCGATCATGCAACCAACCGCATGATGTCACCCTACTGGTCCGCAAACCGCCTGTCGGCTTGTCACATGGTCGCATGCGGTCTTGAGACCGCATGCGATCATGTGACCAACATAAAAATAGCTTTTCTTGACTACTGATCGGGCCCACCTGGTCGGAGTTGCGCACATAAAAAGAATGTTGTCGTTAGGAAGAACTGGTGCGAAGATGTGAAGAGGTCGAAAACACAGAGGATTTTCGGGCCGAAAGTCAAAATCATCCTGAGCTTTTAGGGCGAAGGTCGAAAACATCTTGAGCTTTCGGACCAAAAGGAAGAAAACACAGAGGGTTTTCGACACTGAACCTTTGTTTGAAACCCTGCAACAGTTTTTCCTGCAACCATTCAAACTTGAATATCTCTGAGGGTTTTGCGAATTAGGTCATGCGATCTAAACTGGGGCTTGACAACATATTGAAGAACATGGGGCTTAGATCGCAAGCCATGAAACTTTGAGGATCTACTTCGCAAAAATGAAAACAAGTTACAGCAGGGTGGGATAAAAATAGAGACCTGGAAACTTGGCCAAATTTGCAGAATAGGAAATTTTGGGCAACAATACTATCCTAAGTCCTTCTGTATCCTAAAGGCCTAAGCAGCCAATCCTCAGAACACGCAAATATAAACATATTTTACAAGGATTTCATTAGGTATAATATGTATACATCTGCAGTCCTCTGCACATATACATATATGCTCAAATATGTGTGAATACACTCTTATATTTCGAAGCACCTTATGAACGCATCAACAGATGCCTCTTATCTGTCTCACCCTCTCCCTATGTGGTTTAAACAAACATTAACAACCTAATAAGGAAATTAGAATATTAGTGCAGTATGGCAATATTGGCTCTACAGAGAGGAAAATATATATTGATGTAAGGTACATATAAGCCTTTGTATATTATGTTTAATGATATACAGAGCAACTATTCAAACAAGGATAAGATGTAACAGTGAATAGGTATGAAGAACTACAGCAAGATATGTACAAAGCATTACATAGAGGAATATAAATCATACAGTATGTTATATCACCTCTTTTAGCATGTTGGATCGATCTCCGCACAGGTAAGGTAAGATAAGACTGAAAGTTATACACAAGTAATGCTTTCGACATAAAAAATCACTATGCATAGTATCGGGAATTTTCTCCTTTGTGCAGATAAACTTTAACAGACAAGCATGAATTGACATTCTTTAAGCGTTGTTATCATATCTTGCAATGGTTCCTTTATCTTTTTTTACATTTCTCTGAAATAGTAAACATGGAAATTAATTATACATCATGTATACAAACATATATATATATATATATATATATATATATATATAAATGTATATGTTTTGATCACTGCATATGCATATATACATATAAAGGTATATGTTTGATCAAGATATATGCATATATGTATATTCATATATATGTATATGCTTTTATATATATGTATATATGTTTTGATCACTGCATATGCATATATAAACATGTATATATATATATAAATATGTATATACATATTTATATATAATCATTTATATACACATAAGTAAATATAGATAATCACTGTATTTACATATATGTATATAAAGAAGATCAAGGTATATACATATATGTAGATAAGCATGTATTTATCTCTTTAGATAAGCTTGTATATATCCTTTTAGCATAAGTCAATTATTACAATGTTGAATGATAGATGATCTCTTTAGTATTCGACAAGTTGTAACTCTTCTGTAAGATCTCCTTGCTGAGATAGATGGCTGCCTCTCTCAACAAGTAAGAGAAGCTTGGTTGACTTAGAAAATTTCTATCCAGGATTTTAACCAGTTTGGCTATCAGAATTAGTAGAAGCACCTTAAATGAGCACAGATAAGGGCATATCCTCATAATAGCAGCAACACTTCTATATGCAGATAATAATAAAGAAATAAAAATGGATATGATGATACTTATGTTCGCTTTAGATAGCATCATTATCTAAACTTTTGCCCATGTCAGCATCATATATATATATATATAGAGAGAGAATGCGTAAAAGATATGCTCAAATAGTATACAGCACAGGCCTTACTTGAATTGCTGAATAACATTTGAACATATATCCTGAGATGGGAGAATCAAATTATATTAGTTCAAGAAGCTGATGTTAATCCAACTAAAAGTAGATTCATAATCTTTAAATACTAAGTGAACTTCATAGGATATGTTAAATATAATTGGAGGTTCTCCTTTTTACTTATATGATACATTGGAATGTCAGGTTTAAGTTATGAAAAGTCTAGCTTATTTATGCATTAATTCTTACAGTACAGCAGATATCTCAAAGACAAAATAAAAGAAGGTTATAGTATTTTTGTTGTCTTTACATAATCGCTTTTTTAATATTAACCCTTGATTAGTTGGAGTGGTAGAGTTTTGCTGTGCTTTTCAGGAGGACACATTCAAGAAGCTACCTTTAGCACCAGATCATATATCTCCAGCATGGATGTATACAAATTCACATACTTAATGATGTAACGATAAAATGTATCATTTAAAAGCAGCAATGGAAGAGTTGTATTTGTATTTACTCGATATTATCGAGCAGTGGGTATGCCCACTGAAAGGAGGTAATTTGAACAGATATAAGACTCATCTTATATAAAAAGTGGGGATGCCTACGAGGAATATGTAATAATAAAATCTTGACTATGGTTGAGTCGTGGGTATGCCCACGTAAAACTGTATAAGTACAGGACCTCGAGTCCCGGGCTAGGCTAGAGGTTTTCTCCACCCCACTCTTTCCTACCAGCACCCGCAGCGAGCAGGGTCACATGTATTAAAAATTTTAACATAATAATAAAATTTTACAGGGCTTCGGCCTTTTACCGATCAAAAAAAAATTTAAAAAAAATTAATAAAATATAATTAAAATATTAGATAAGTATTAATGAACTACAACTGATTTAAAACCCAAATGAAGAATCTGTAATTTAAGATTACTGAGGAGTTGATGATTAGATATGCAAGATGATTAAATCAATATTATGTTGTCACTGATGTCAACTAGCTTGACAATACTTATCTTGTAAAGTTACTATACCGACACATCTGAAGAAAGGTGAAAGAGATGAAGAACAGAAATATCTACATGAGGAAGATGTATATGTCAGATGAGGATAAGGAATACACTGAGTAACTTGTTGATGAGTCTATGACTTGATGAAATTGACTTTATTATGTTGCATTCATCTATGATAAAGAATAGAGCTGAAAGACACAACGCAGTGTTGTTGGTAAATAAAGCATTCTAGTATATACCGACAAAATGTAGTATATACCGAGCATAGTGTTAACTGAGCTTCTGTTCACCGACGCATTTCTTTGTTAACCGAGCAAAACAAAAAGGAATTAAATGATCAGTTTAGTCGATAAAGTGGTGCTGTAAAGTGTATGAAATCGAGGTAACAGATAAGGTTTGTTATGGAGATCGACGACTAACATAAATCAAAAGGGATCTAATGGAGCAGATTGAAACGTGTTACTAACACATCAGCCGAAGAAGCTTAAAGCGGCAAAATCTATGAATATGATTAAGCGGCAAAATCTGATGGAGGAAAAGAAAACAATTTACTCGTCTATATAAGAGACATTGGTTTCATTATTAAAAACAGTCGGAAGAAGAAGATACTGCAGAATTATCGTGTGAAAGAGTTTTCATGCATTCTGATCATACTGGTTAATAAGAACCAAGTTGCAGAACAATTACCGAGCTACAGAGAGTAATTACTGATGGACAGTAAGTTGATATAGTATTGAATCTTAAGTGTTTATATTGATCAGAAATATTTGAATGAGCAGAATATTGATCTGTAAACTACAAATTGAAGTTGTTTTAAGGCAAATCATCTACTGTTACATATTTAACCATTGTACACAGTCAAATCTCTTAAACAAGTGGACTATGAAAGTCTTTTGATGTTTCATTCATAGAGTGAACATTGTTATCCTGTCAACCCCAGAGTGACTGCTGGTTGGACAATAACTTCTGATCTAAAATCCTCTAATAAGGTCACACCTAACAGTGTGTTTGTAACCTTTAACAAGGTTGGGTCTTCACCGACCTCACTTCAGAAGAGTGAACAATTTTGAGTTGCCAGTCCCAAGTGGTTTTTCCCTTCACAAGGTTTCCACGTTAAATCTCTTGTGTTATGTGTTGATTGTGATATTTGTTTGTTATCATACTTTGCATATTACATGTTAGATTTAATCGGTAATTATTATAAAGTTTAAGACTGACAATTGGTAATAACACAAACAGTAAAAATATTTTATGTTTACCGAGTAGCAGAAGTAGTAGAATTGTTTTGGATTATACATTTTGAAAACTGTGGGACACTGGATAACTGATTCACCCCCCTCTCAGTTATTCTAACAATTGGTATCAGAGCTGTGGTTGCTTAGAACAGAGTTTTAAGGACTCCAGCAAAAAAGTCTCAAGATGTATAAGAGGGAAGTGCCAAAGCTGAACAAAGATAACTTCATAGTATGGCAAAGCCGGATGAAGTTGCACATATCTGGAATTGGGAATTCTGCACTAGAACTGATGAAGAATGGCTACATTGAACCGCCCACTGGTCCCTTAACTCTTGATCAACTGAAGGATAGGCATGAACACAATATTACTATGATGCAACTAGCTGCTGCCTGTACTGATGCCGAATTTGAAGACATCAAGGATTTTGATACAGCTAAGAAGATGTGGGACAAGCTGACTCTAATATACAGTGGAGATGCGAATGTTAAGAGAGCCAGAGCAGAAAGCCTAAGAGGTCGATTTGATGATATGAAGATGAAAGAAGGTGAGAACATTGTGCAATATACAAACAGACTAAAAGAGGTAGTACATGCTATTAGAGCATCCAGTGGAGTTATTAACGATGAAACAGTAATAAGCAAGATTCTCAGAACTTTGCTGCCAGTTTATGCGATTAGGATCTCTGCAATTCATGAAACAAGGGCTACATCCAACCTCACTCTTGACACTCCAATCGGTAAGCTTACAACCTTTGAATTGAATAACTTTGACAACAGTGTTGTACCTTCTGTTGAATCCGCTTTCATGTCTTCTTTGAAGTTTGGTAAGTCTAGTAGCAGGAATGATAAGAATAATGATAGTGATAGTAATACCAATGATGAACTTGATGAGCTTGAAGCTCTTATGGCCAGAAGATTACCCAAAAGTGAGGGAAGGTATAGAGGCAAGTTACCTCTAGCATGTTTTAATTGTAAAGAAGTTGGCCACATCGCTGCTAGATGTCCAAATAAGAAAGATGATGATAGATCCAAAGACCGATCTGAAGGAAGCTATGGGAGAAGAGTCAATAGAGGCTACCGACACAACAACAGAGACAACCGAGATAGCTATGACAAAGGGAAAAAGGTATGTTACATAGCCGAAGAATTTGAATCTGAATCTGACACTGATGATGATGTAGTAGTATTTGTTGCTATGAAAGATGATTCAGCGAAAGAAGAGAAACATGAAGAAACAGCACTGATCTCTAAAGTAAGCAGAAATGATACATGGATCATAGACAGTGGCTGTACACATCATATGACTAGTGATATAGAGAAATTTGATCTACTTGATGAATATAATGGTGGATTTGTTAGAATGGGAAATGATGCACCTTGCATGGTGAGAGATAAAGGTTCACTGATGATTAATGATAGAATAAAATGTGAGAATGCATACTGGGTAGATGGACTGAACTACAATTTGTTAAGTGTGGCACAGCTGAATAACTCAGGCCACCGACTTGCTTTTGAGAGCAGAAAGGTAAGAATCTATGATGGAGGAAGACTTGTCGGAACCGGTACACAATCCAAAGGTAATCTATTTTATCTTGATATTGATCAGTCTTCTTGTTTATTAATGAAAGATGAAGATGCATGGTTGTGGCATAAGAGGTTATGTCATGTGAATTTTGATAATATGATCAAGATTAGTAAAAAGAAAAGAGTTAGAGGGTTGCCTAACTTGTCAAAACCAGATCATGCTATGTGTCATGAATGTCAGAAAGGTAAGATGACTAAGTCTAGTTTTAAGAGCAAAGACTACTCAACAAAGAAGATACTTGAATTGGTTCATACCGACCTATGTGGTCCTATGAGAACTCAGAGCTATTACGGTGATAGATACTTTATTCTTTTTGTTGATGACTATACTAGACTAATGACTGTTATGTTCCTGAAAGAGAAATCTGAAGCTTTTAAGATGTTTAAATGGTATAAGGCAAAGGTAGAAAAAGAGACTGGAAAAGAAATTAAATGCTTAAGATCTGATAGAGGAGGTGAATTTATCTCTGATGAATTTACTAATTTCTGTAATGAGAATGGTATTAAGAGACAGGTCTCTGCACCGAGAACACCTCAGCAGAATGGGATTGCTGAAAGAAGAAACGGGTCAATCATTGACTATGCTAGAACACTAATCCTGCAAAAGAATATTTCTCAGACATATTGGAGGGAAGTTGTCAGCACAGCTATATATGTGCTTAACCGAGTACAACTGAAGAACACCAATCGGACACCTTATGAGCTATGGTTTGGACACAAACCTACTGTAAGTTATTTCAGGATTTTTGAAAGCAAATGTTTTATTCTGAAAGATGAGAGAAATGGGAAATTTGATTCTAAAGGTGATGAAGGAATATTCTTAGGATATTCTACTAAGAGTAAAGCATACAAATGTCTGAATAAGGTTACAAATAAAATGATTGAAAGTACTAATGTCCGTGTTGATGAGTTTGATGACAAAAAACACACAAGAAAGAAAGGAACCGGAAGACTATGGTAGATTCACTTACATTGAACTTCCTGACTATCTACCGAAGTCGCAACCTGTGATAACCGGTCAGCAAGAAAATAACCCCGAGGAATAGGAAAGGGAAACCAACGAACAAGATGGTGCTACCGAGCAAGCACATGAACCTGAATAGGATGAACAAGAAAGAAGAAACCGAGTACTGGCTAGTTTTGTCAGAAGACATAATCCTGAGACACAAATTATTGGAAACAGACAAGCTGGAATGCAGACAAGAAGCAAAACAAGACAAGGTACATGTCTAGTCTGTGAATTTGAACCAAAGAATGTGAAAGTTGCATTAGAAAATGAAGAATGGGTTAATGCAATGAAGGAGGAAATAGAACAAATAGAGAAAAACAAAACTTGGTCCTTAGTACCCCGACCTAAAGATAAGAATGTTATCGGTACTAAATGGATGTTCAGAAACAAACTGAATGAAAATGGTGAAGTGACAAGAAATAAAGCGAAATTGGTATGCAAGGGATATGCACAGGAAGAAGGCATTGACTATGGTGAGACATTTGCACTTGTTGCTAGATTGGAAGGAGTTAGAATGCTACTTGCATATGTTGCACACAAGAAATTTAAGGTTTATCAAATGGATGTGAAGTCAGCATTTTTGAATGGTATACTTGAAGAAGAGGTCTACATAGAACAACCTGAAAGATTCGTTGATCCAAACAACAGAAACATGGTATGTAGATTACACAAAGCTTTATATGGTTTGAAGCAAGCACCGAGACCATGGTATGAAAGACTACATACTTACTTGTTAAGTATTGGATTTGTAAGAACTAGTGAGAACAACAATTTTTACATGAAAGGTGATACTGATGACACTATTATTATTGCTGAAATTTTTGTTGATGATATTATTTTTGTAGGTCAAGATCATGTATGTAAATCTTTTGCTGATGACATGAGGAATGAGTTTGAAATGTCTATGTTCGGAGAGATCAAATTCTTTCTCGGATTACAAGTGATTCAGCAGAGTGATGGGATATTCATCACATAGTCCAAGTACATAAAGGAAGTCTTGAAGACATTTGGCATGGAAGATGCTAAACCTGTGGGAATACCGATGGCTACTGGAAGTAAATTGACAAAGGAAGATGAAACTACAGAGGTAAACCAGACACTTTACCTATCCATGATTGGTAAGCTCGTGTATGTAGTTCACAGTAGACCAGATATAGCACATGCTATGGAAATTGTTGCTAGATATTCTGCTAATCCTAGAGAATCACACATGATTGCTACTAAAAGGATCTTAAGATATCTGAAAAAGACAGAGGATTATGGATTATGGTATCCTAAGGAACGTAAGTTTGAGTTGAAGGTTTATACCGATGCTGATTGGGCTAGAAATGTGGATGACAGAAAAAGTACCACCGGAGGAGCATTTTTCTTTGGTGAAAGACTTGTAACCTAGACAAGTAAAAAGCAGGCTAGTATTTCTCAGTCTACAACTGAAGCAGAGTATGTTGTTGCTGCTACTAATTGCTCAAACATTGCATATATCAAGCAAGTGTTGGAAAGAATGAATGAGGTAATCACTGACCCAGTGATCATATATTGTGACAACACAAGTGCTATTAATATTTCAAAGAATCCAGTGATGCACTCTAAGACAAAGCATATATCAATTAAGTATCACTACTTAAGAGAACAAGTGCAAAAGAAGCAAGTGAAGTTAGAATTTGTTACATCTAAAAAACAACTTGCAGACATTTTTACAAAGCCTCTACCGAAGGACACATTTGAATATTTGAGGACTAGACTTGGGGTCCGTCCCCTGTCTGTCGGTTATTAATGTGATCTGGATGTTGCATCAGCCTAATCTTATCAGAAGATCATTCATGTTGATGCAGCATAGTTCACACTTTGGATATTGTTCAAGGTTGTGATTAAGTTTGAAGAACTGAAACAGATTGGGATATCAGTATACTACGATACAGAGAATGTAATGGACAACAGAGAGTTACTTAGCTACTACAGAGCTTATTGTTTATTTGTTTCTTTGGCATTGTTGTCAAAGGGAGAGATAAATAATATGAAAAGAAAAGGAGAGATATGCACCGATGAGAACTATCTAGGGGAGAGATAATCTGAAAGGAACCTGAGAACTGAAAAGGTTATATCTACAGAATGACAAAGCTGTATTTTATAATGTTGTTGAGTAACGTAGTGATTAAACATATTAAGCTAGGGAGAGCTTGTATAGCATTTGATCACAAAGTTGTACAATACATGTTTGGTATGTGTATGGTACATTTTATATTACTTGAGTTGTCATCAATGCCATAGGGAGAGATTGATGAACTACAACTGATTTAGAACCTGAATGAAGAATCTGTAATTTAAGATTACTGAGGAGTTGATGATTAGATATGCAAGATGATTAAATCAGTATTATGTTGTCATTGATGTCAACCAGTTTGACAATACTTATCTTGTAAAGTTAATATACCGACACATCTGAAAAAAGGTGAAAGAGATGAAGAACAGAAATATCTACATGAGGAAGATGTATATGTCAGATGAGGATAAGGAATACACTGAGTAACTTGTTGATGAGTCTATGACTTGATGAAATTGACTTTATTATGTTGCATTCATCTATGATAAAGAATAGAGCTGAAAGACACAAAGAAGTGTTGTCGATAAATAAAGCATTCTAGTATATACCGACAAAATGTAGTGTATACCGAGCGCAGTGTTAACCGAGCTTCTGTTCACTGATGCATTTCTTTGTTAACCGAGCAAAACAGAAAGGAATTAAATGATCAGTTTAGTTGATAAAGTGATGAGCTGTAAAGTGTATGATATTGAGGTAACAGATAAGGTTTGTTATGGAGATCGACGACTAACATAAATCAAAAGGGATCTAATGGAGCAGATTGAAATGTGTTACTAACACATCAGCCGAGGAAGCTTAAAGCGGCAAAATCTATGAATATGATTAAGCGGCAAAATCTGATGGAGGAAAAGAAAATGTTTTACTCGTCTATATAAGAGACATTGGTTTCATTATTGAAAAACAGCCGGAAGAAGATACTACAGAATTATCGCGTGAAGGAGTTTTCATGCATTCTGATCATACTGGTTAATAAGAACCGAGTTGCAGAACAAAACCCAAGCTACAGAGAGTAATTACCATCGGACAATAAGTTGATATAGTATTGAATCTGAAGTGTTATATTGATCAGAAATATTTGAATGAGTAGAATATTGATCTGTAAACTGCAAATTGAAGTTGTTTTAAGGCAGATCATCTACTGTTACATATTTAACCATTGTACACAGTCAAATCTCTTAACCGAGCGGACTATGAAAGTCTTTTGATGTTTCATTCATAAAGTGAACATTGTTATCCTGTCAACCCCAGAGTGATTGCTGGTTGGACGATAACTTCTAGTCTAAAATCCTCTAACGAGGTCACACCTAACAGTGTGTTTGTAACCTTTAACAGGGTTGGATCTTCACCGACCTCACTTCAGAAGAGTGAACAATTTTGGGTTGCCGGTCCCAGGTGGTTTTTCCCTTCACAGGGTTTCCACGTTAAATCTCTTGTGTTATTTGTTGATTGTGATATTTGTTTGTTATCATACTTTGCATATTACATGTTAGATTTAATCGGTAACTATTATAAAGTTTAGACTGACAATCAGTAATAACACAAACAGTGAAAGTATTTTATGTTTACCGAGTAGCAGAAGTAGTAGAATTGTTTTGGATTATACATTTTGAAAACTGTGGGACACTGGATAACTGATTCACCCCCCTCTCAGTTATTCTAACAAGTATTAAATAAACAAATAAATAATAAAAAAGATACCATAATATAATAATTGTATTGAATTAATATATTATAATAATTGTATCATATGCCATCAACACCTTAAAAACAATACAGCAACCTTCAATTAGAATTGATTATTAGCGGCAATAATATTAGCTTCATGGTTGAAATCCCTTTCGTGACCATCTAATAAGAGACCTTAGGGAACGACTAAGGGCAAAGGAGATAGCCGTTTACTACGCATGGGGGTTTGTATCAATAGGAAGCCGTATTTGACAGGAAATGATAAGGACAGCCTTCAATTGTAATTGGGGGCTCCCTTCTCATGCAGCCCTATGCGTATGGTGTTATTAATGCAAAGTATGGAATCATATTGCTGAACGCTAGTAAATTTGGATAGCTGCGTTGGAATACCAGGTTTTCTATTATATGTTAAATGGTTTTTTTAGAGTAGATATTTGCAAATGCATTTCATTGTAAATAGCTTTGTATGGAATAAGGAAATGTGGACGTTTGGTTTGCCAAAGCGTTTAGTTCTGAGAAGAAGTCTGCCAACAGTTTGACAAAACTACCTAGTAAATGGTTGGATTATCTAATTGTTGCTATAAATGTTATTTCGTGCTAACTGTTTGTCTTAATGTCTCTATGAAGTCTGATGTATTTCTAGAATGCTATGACCGCCAAGTGTTTGACGGAATTACTTTACTAAGTGTTTATGTTTTATAACAAGATTTGGCACAAGAAAGATAAGAAAAGTCAGTTTAGACTTTGCACACCAACTGTTTGACGAAATGCATTTGATACAAAACTGAAAATATAAGTAGAAACGCAAGGGATATTACAGAGGTGAAGTTAGAACCTGTCGAGGTTCTTACACTCTGCCTAAGACACACAAGCGGGACATGGACCATAGTGCAGCGCACAAACATCTCATACGGATAGCGTATGGAAATCCGTACTAGAAAGGTGTCAAATAATAGGGAGTCATTCCGTTTCCCAGATACATTTTATCAAGAATGAATGCAAAAACATAAAGCAACAAAGAAACAATTTATAATGTAAATCAAAATAAAGAAACCAAAACATAGGCTGGTTCATCAAACTTTGCCAAGGCACGTCTATTATCATGTTCTCAAATATTACTAATTTCTACACCTATGTTGCTTCTAAAAACTGCAACCAAGCACTGCGTGAAAGGATAAAACATTTTACATGATTCAACGTGTGCACAAAAATTGAAGATTATATATAACTTCTCATTAGATTCATTCTATACTTGGGTGTATCCACATTTATATAGAAGAAAAGAAAAGACTATTGGCCAATCATAATATTTATCTGCAATTACCAGAGTTAATTAAGTTTGACCAACAAAATTACTCAGAAAATCAGGAAAAAAGAAGAAATTAGGTCATATTTCACCTTCTATAATGATAAAACTCCCAAACAAGTGAAGGATCAGCGGTAAATGCCTCAGGTGTGGCCAATTCCTTCATGAAAATAGAAGACAAAGATCAGCCCACAAATATTTGGCACACCAATTCAATGGAGAAAATTGAAGGCTAAAAAGATACCATTGCACTCCATGTTCTCCATAGTCCACCTGCTCCTCGAAAAGTAGGAATACCAGATTCTGCCGATATGCCTGCTCCTGTTAGAACTGTAATTTTCTGCAACAGAAATGCCATGGAAGTTCTCATTTGATGCAGCGACAGAGAAAATAGTTTCATACATCTAAATCTTTAGGCCACATTTCAATCGCATATTGAGAAATCAAATTACACAAGGTTAATATGTAACTCGTTCATTTCATTTCAATAGTTAACTGAAAACCTTGTCCATAAGATATGGTGTCAAAAATAATAGCCCTAAATATTTTAAGAAAACAAACACACCGAGGGTCACAATGGATCCATGGAGTAAACTACAAATGCTCTATCATATGATTATAGATTATTTCATTCAAAGAAATATACAAACCACCAAAATAAAAATATCGATAACTTACTTTAGATAGTTGTAAGTGCTTCATGATTGTTTTCAGAACAAAACTAAAGTGGATACATGTCAATGTAAAAAACATAATGTCTACAAATCAATCCCATATGTTTAAGATCTATACATGCATCCTCAGTTGATTTTTGTGGTATACTGGACCTCCAGACGTTTTGCTCAGTCTGTATGGGAAACAATCTCTTTGATCAGTTGGTCAACCACATTATTTTTAGTATATGATATGGATTTAAATAAAAATTGTAAATGAGGTCAATGCCTCAGGAAAGGGATAAAGCTAAACTTGCTTATTAGCTATGCAAATAATTCTCAGGTAATGGTGGATAAGAAGTTTTTGAGACACAATTAAACATGGCCTGGCCAGGAAAATCTCATATATATAATAGCACTAAGTATTATAAGAAAACACACACACCAAAGGTCACAATACATCCATGGAGTAAACTATAAATGTACTATTATATGATTATACATTTATTTCATTCAAACAAATATACAAACCACCAAATAAAATATTGATAACTTAGGTTAGATAGTCATATATACTTTCTGATTGTTTTTAGAACAAAATTAATATGGATACATATTAAAAAAAAAATGTCTTGGATTTTGTGGCATACTGGACCTGCAGGTTTTTTGGTCTGTCTTTATGGTAAACAATCTCTTTGATCGGTAAGTCAGCCACAGTAATTTAAATGTATGATATGGAATAAAAAAACATACATGTGGCCAAAGCCTCAGCAAAAGGATAAAACTAAAATTGCTTATCAGTTATGCAAATAATTTTCAGGTAATGGTGGCCAGAAGATGATGCTGAGACAACTGAAAATGCCTCGGCCAGGAGTCTCATACAATAATATGAGAATTGAAGATGAAACTATTGGAGCACAGTATCTCTTTTTTGAATTAATTACAGACTACCAAAAAAGGAGTACTATCCACACTCATGCTGAGCAACGAGACTTGTGGAGATAGCCATCCAAACAACAAGGAATATTAAATTAGATTGTCATCTTAGTACAAAAATCAAAATATTATCAAAGATTACGTGTTCCAGCTTTCACTGTATCTGTCCATGTCATAGATTCCAATTGGACGGGTGATCCCTGAGATGTTGTCAATTGATCTCAGCACCTCCAATTCACCATCTTTTTTCCAGTTTGAAACTCTCTTCTTTTAAGCACATATCCTCCAGAAGTTTATCATAGGCAAAGTTCTTATTGTAGTTTTTTTTAAATTCTACATAATTTTTAACAAATTTATCATCTTCTTTTGCATATGGTCAGTACTTTGCTGTTTTAATTTTCGTGGGATACGAGGGATTTTCATGGGATGCTAGGGTGTCACATGGACATCTACACATTGTGCATTCGTCAAGGAAAATCAGACTAAGGTATTAGGGAATCAGACATGTTGATGCAGGAGCATCCTTGGGTCGTTGGCAAACTTGCATCACCCAAAAAGATTTCCTTTCAGTTTGTTTGTTTACTATTCCAGTTGGGCAGTTTCTATTGTTTCTAGGTGCGGTCAATCCAGTTGACACATCATCTTATGCGGTTTCTATGATGTGTTCTTGACATCATGAAGATCTTATGTCTATGACCGCGTCTCGATCTGATGTTTCCAGATAAAGTTATCTTATATTTGGTCCGGTCCTATATTGGTTTCCTATTCTTACAGCCAAGGTGGTGAGATCCAGCTTGTGAAAATTCACGATTTGCAGTTGCTTGTGGTACATTGTTCGATGTTCTTATGTTCATGGCCAACCTCCTTGTACAATTGCACGTCATGATATACTTATTTGTGGATGTTCTTATGGATTTAGGTCTTGACCTATATATTTGTAAACCGTTTCTTTATCTTGGAGATTGTTATCGGATAAGCCGACTTGTGGTAGGCGATCTTGTATATAAGCTAGGTAGTAGTTCTTGTTTTAGGGGTGCTAGGGACAAGGCATAAAGAAGATCTGTGAAGGATCGAAGGGTTAATTTAGTCATATTGTAAGGTTGCAACCAGGTAGAACTTATAGCCCAGCATGTATGTAGATTGTTGGTAGCTTCTTGCAAGCTTATGATATGAAGTTTGATTCCCTATAATTTGCTTGTGTTATTGTTGTCTTGTCTTGTCATTTCCGTTGAGTAATCTCTAGCTGCAGGATTGGACATCTCCTTTGGGGATTTCTCCTCCCTTGACTGTATCAAGTGGTATTAGAGCACAGTTGCGATTCTTGGTTTGCAAATCCGGATTCCTGAGCTTGCGAAGTTGTTTACTTCTTGTTTGTAGGGTGGCAAAATTAAGGATCTGACCTACATCAACCGGTGGCTTGTGCAAGGTGGTTAGGGATAGGTTTTGTTGCTAACTGACATAGCAGAGGATAATAGCAACTAAGGGATTGGTTACATCGAGTTTCAGTAGTTGCGGATCTTGAAATTTCTAGTTGTGGGGTGGTAGTAGCGAGATCTAACCTGCAATTGCAGAACGACCTATTGCAAGGGTTGGTGAGTAATTAGAAAGTGAGAGTTCATAGATTTTGGGTTACCGGTTGACATAGTTGCTTGAGGCAGATTGTTAGTGTTGGTAGATTGCTGGATCATATTAGGGCAATCAACATTGGTATTCAGATCGCCGAACCCGGAGGAGATTGAAGGTTGACATCCTTGTAAACATGTCGCCTAGAAAAATGAACCCTAGAAGGCTAGAGCAAATGATGGAGGAATTCAGAAATGAAATAAGGACAAAAATATGAAATGCTTTGGCTGGCATTAGCAAGAATCCTGAGACTGAAGATGAATATGAGGTTGTTGAAGATCTTGAGACTACCAAAGTTGAGATCCCTCCAGAGGAAGAAAGATTGTTGAGCTATGGCACAAATGGGTAAGAGTCATAGAATAGATGTTTCTTGTTTTGTCGGTTCATTGCATCCAAAGGAATTGATAGATTGGATTAATGAACTAGAAGACTACTTTGAACTTGAAAATATTGAGGATCCACAAAGAGTTAGGTTAGCACAGACTAAGTTGAAGGGTCATGCTGCCATATGGTGGAAGGAATTGCAAAAAGATAGAGAGGATAATGGTGAAACTAAGATCACTAGATGGAGAGTTATGGTTTCTAGACTTAAGGCTAAGTTCATACCGAAAGATTATGGACTAGAATTGTTCAAGTAGTTGCAGAATCTGAAGTAGAAAGACTTGACTGTGAAGGAGTATACTGAGGAGTTCTACAAGATGACAATCAAATCTAGGCACAAAGAGTCATCCAAGGAAAAGGTGGCCAGGGATGTAAATGGCTTGAGGCTTAATTTTCAGGATGAGTTAAGTATGCTGAGAATTAGTACAATTGAAGATGCTTATTAGTATGCACTAAAGGCAGAAGATAAGTTAACAAGAAGACAAGTTACCCCTAGGGTTAGGGATAAACCGGTGAATGATAAGGACAAGGATAAATTAATAATTGAAGAAGCACCTGATCAGAAGATTCATGTCAAGAGTAGGCAACAAGGATTTCAAAGGCACTTGTTTCAAATGTGGGAATATTGGACATAGAGCTTTCCAATGTCCGGATAGCTCTAGCAAGGACAAACAAAACTTAGTGGCACGTGAGGAACAGGTAGAAGGAGAACTTGTTGAGAAGGAAGCTGCACCTGAGATGGGAGAATCTTTGATGTTCAGGAGAGTCTTGTTGAGCACCAAAGAACCGGAGCCTGAGCAGAGAAGGCAATTGTTTAAGACAATATGCAAGTCAGGAGGTAAATGTTGCAAACTGATTATGGACAGTAGTAGTATAGAAAACCTTGTATCAAAGGAGATGGTATAGAAGTTGGGTTTGAGGAGACTTAAACACCCTTGTCCCTATGGGATAAGTTGGTTTCAAGATGACCACATGGTTGAGGTGAAAGAGCAATGTTGGGTTAAGTTCAACATTGGTCCATACTATGATGAGGTGTTGTGTGATGTGGTGGATATAAGTGCTTGCCATGTCTTGTTAGGCAGACCTTGGCAGTTTGATGTTGGAGCTATTCATGATTGCCGAAGGAATGTGGTGTCTATCATGAAGGAGGGCAAAAGGTTTACTTTAATTTTTTTGGAGGAAGGAAGAAAAGTTAAGAACCTGAGTGTGATGAGGACTTACACCTTAAGAGATTAGACTAATATGCATCAGAAAGTGTTGGATTTGTAGCAGGTAGCTAAGAAGGTTTCTGAGATGTTACAGTTGGTGATGAGTTTAATGAATAGACTTGAACCAGTAGAATTGAAAGCTGGTGACAACCGGATGATGTTACACAGAGAACCGGAAGAGTGGTATCAGATGGGCAACATAATCTTGTGATTAGATCAATGACAAAGACTGAGAAGTTGTTGCGGGATGACAGTCGGAGTAGTCATGAGCAGAGTCGGAGAAGTCATTTTCCTTCTGATGAAGAGGATATGTGTGTTAAGAATGAGAATGGGATTTATGTCCTGAATCCCTCAAGATGTTCATAATTCCTTTATGGAACATCTTTTATTCACCAAGGGTGTCTGATGTAGGAGCATCCTTGGGTCACTGGCAATCTTGCATCACCCAAAAAGATTTACTTTCAGTTTGTTTGTTTATTGTTCTAGTTGGGCAAATTTTTGTTGTTTCCAGTTGGCACATCATCTTATGCAGTTTCTATGATGTGTTCTTGACATCACAAAGATCTTATGTCTATGACCGTGTCTCGATCTGAGATCTTCTAGCAATGAGTGATTCGAACTCATCTTGCTCCATCTCCTCTGAGAGTAGATTCTCAACAAGGTTGCCAGTCTTTCCGATAGAGCAATTACCAGTTTCTCTTCCCTTTTTGGTGGAAGAGATGTTGACAGAAGAATTGAACATTGCTTCTTGAATAGATAAGCTATTATAAAAATTACTTGATTTGAAGGCAGCCAGCTTCCCGATTAAGGAGTCAAGGGTGCCTTGATCTTTGGTCACCGATCTGAGCTCTTGAATGGCAGAGATCTTAATGGCATACTGAGGTCTGAGAGTTCTCAGTATTTTACTAACCACCTCCTCTTCACTGAGCTTTCCTCTAGCACATCTGATGGAGTTGATCACCTCTTTGATCCGGTTGCTATATTGCTCAATGTCTTATCCTTCGTTCATCCTCATGTCGTCGTACTTTCCTCTGAGGCTTTCGACCTTGGCTCTTTCAACATTAGGATCTCCTCCATAAACCGTTTGCAACTTGCCCCACATCTTGTAGGCAAAGTCAAGATGCTCTATCTCAGCATAAACATGATCAAGTAGCGTGCTAACTATCATGTCCATGGCAGCTGTGTGATCGGTCTTGATCTTTAGCTGATCAAGTGTCAGAGTGCCAACAGGCTCACTGTAATCAACGGTAACATGATTCCAGTACTGATCACCGGTGGTCTTCATATACAACTTCATTCTGCTACACCACAAAGTGAAGTTTTCCTTAGAAAACTTTGGTCCTTCCTTTCTCATCATCTTGATTTTTTCTTTGTGCAGTTAAGCTACGAAGAAAACAAGACGAGGCTCTAATACCAATTGACAGTCCCAACCGGTGCTGAGAGGGGAGGGGTAAATCAGCACCTCTAAAACTTTACTCCTACAAATCTGATGAAGTTAACTTACAGCTGAAAGGAAAACAGATTCATGCATATAATAACAATAAGCAACCAATCACACACTGACACCAGATTTATCACATGGAAACCCGATTTGGGTGAAAACCACGGTGTGAGGACCTCACAAAATTTGTACTCTTCTAAAGTACGCCCTGTTAGGAGCCTTCCCGGTTAGAGGATAATAACACATTTGCTAGATGCGACCCGGTTAAGGGATTTGTTACAATAAAGCCTGTTAGGACCTGCCTGGTTAGAGGAATTTGAACACCTTGAAGGATGTCACCCGATTAAGGAATTTGATACAAGGGACCTGTTAGAGTCCACCCAAATTCTGGGATTTAACTATTGTAGTTTGTTAGAAAACAATAGAGTGAATGACCTTTTACAGTTGACTACACACAATCTGATAAGATCTCTATTCGTGCTCAACTGAGAAGTAACATCGGTCAGTGCAGGTGTCTTCTCCTCTACTTCTATGCTTCTCAGCACAGTTCTTCTTTTTCACTTCTTTCTATTTCACCCTAGCTTCAGCAGCTTACAGGTTCACTCTTTTTCTCGACAGAATGAAGGCAACTTTTATTTGCCTCAGGCAGGAGAATATATAGGGTCCAAACCCTAATTGTGCTCATCATACATGACCTAATTTCAGTTCCTTATCGGATTCATCATGTAGTGAAGTGTCAATTATCTAAGGAAAACATTTGATGCATGCCCTTGCTTTATCTGCCTAATGAAGAAAATAGTGGTTGCGTGTCAGGCAACTTTCCTTCACAAGAGATAACACTTTGATTTAAAGCCACTGATGCCGGTTATAAATCCTTCAACCGCACCTCAAAAGCCATTGATTCCAGCTTTAAATCCTTCAACTGTGCCTCAAACCGATCACCAAGATAACTCAAAGTCACCCAGATTTACTACAATAAATCATAGTCAAAAAGAGTTGGCTGGAACAGTCAGTTGACTATGACTTCCTCGGTTCATACCGAAGTCTTATAATATATCGGTTGAGTTCTTTGTGTTATAAACAGGTAAGAGTCTTTGACCTGTTGCGGCTTACCAGTTTCAACAGTCCTCGGTTTGCTATCCTTTGCTCGGCTTATCAATTTCTCCGTCCTAGGTTGGTTACTGATTGCAGCACGATCCTTCAGCTGATGCTGGAATCCTCTTTTCCTCTATTGTGTACATAGCCTGGTGGCTAAAGAGCTGTATAGTGACCGGTGGTATAAGCATGTAGTCACAATGTTCTTGTATATTGACATCATCGGCCAAACCATCCTTCTTTCACATAGATCTGTTTGATTCTGTGGACTTTATAGAGATGACAAGTCTCTATGCTCTTTTTGCCAATCAATGACAACACCAGTACCGGTGACAGGCTTACCGGTTATCATTACTTAATGCCAACATAACATAACTTATCTATATAGATCTTCTATCTGATTTCACTGTTATTCATATATATATATATATATATATAGTAGTAATAGTATATATAAACATAATAAATATTAGCCCATATATACTTCTGACCTTACTATTATTAATATATATAGAGACCATATATAATGGTCCGTTATTACTAATAGTATTCTGACATAGCAATCTGTAGATCAGTATTGATCTGCAAGTACTTATTTACTCTCGATTACTCCTATAGTATTAATGCCATACACTTACTATAATTTCCTATTCCCCCATCCACATGTCTTATACTATTACTTAAATATATATGAAGTATTATTACTTCATATATAATTCTGATGTTATTATTATAAACTGATTCTAACTAGTATAAATATGTGGTACCATATATTGTCCTGTGCCTCTTGACAGCTTTCACACATAACATTTCTGCAAACAGTATTGAATCATAGATACATTACAGCATACTCTTACTGTTGCACGATGCTTGTCAGTAAACGGCCCAGGCCTCTTCCCAATCGATTTGATTCCACCTAAATACCTTAAAAGTATGAAGGGATATTTTGAATGCCCAAGAGACGTGTCTTATAAGCAGACTGTGTCTCCTTATTGTGCTAACAATAATCCTCTTAATTGCTGCTAATTATTATGGTTCTTAATTGCTGTTTTTTTTATATTTAGTAATCACTGTTTTCAACCACCGTTTGTAATGACAGGTTAGTATATTATGGATATTTTTATATCTTGAGACTGTTATTTATTCCCTCACCTCTAAAGTCTAATCAGGATTGAATAATTATCCTCTCTGTCAGTTCTATTAATCTTTTGATGCCATAAGATATTAATCACTATATCTTAATTAGTGTTTCCTCATAGTTATAATTGCTGACATCTAAACAATAATTAGATAACATAGTTAAGGATGCGTATGCTTATAAAATTGTTGTCTAACGTACCTCCTCAGAATACAATGGAAATGAATTGTATTTGTCGGTCCTACCAAGCCACTGTTTTAATATTAATCTTATTTGTCAATTATAGTTGATGCTCCCTGTTGAATCGCTGGCTTCCAGGTTAGCAAGTATCTCGATGAAATATTTATGTCCATGTTTATAAACGATTATTTTTCTTCATACTATGATATGATTATTGTTCCCGCATGTTGATGATAATAGCTATAACATACATTAAGAATTAATCTTAATATTAATAATTTAATATTAATATAATAATAAGAATTGATATTAAGAATCAACATTATTATTGACTATTATTCCATGTAGTTAATGATACCGACTTGAACTACTATATTATTTCTTTAATGATATATATTATATTATTATATAAATAATATATTTATAATAGATTGTAATATATATTAGTTATTTATTTATGTATAAAAATATTATTTATATAACGAAAAACTCGTTATTTGAAGATTATTTATTATTAAATTCTATATCAGAATGGGGATATCACAGTCCTACCCTTCCCAAAATTGCTTGTCCTTGAGCAATTACATATTTCTCATTATTTGATAGTGACATTTGTTAACTTAAGACAAGGTTTTTTTTTCTCATTTTCTAGAGGGATGATCTTAGACCATATTATAAAGGTGCCAATCCAATTTGGCCAAAATCTTATTTGTATGATAGTATGTCTCAGATTCATCATTCTCTAGTTATTCTATTAAAATAGAGTATACACTTGATAACATATGCATGAATATGTGAAGACACGAAGTATACACAACATACACATTGATGCATGAAAACACAAAGCATACACGAAGTATACACATGGATGCATGAAAGCACAAAGTATACACATTGATGCAAGAAGACACGAAGCATACACGTGTTTCATATTATGTAATTTAATTTCATGTGCTATCTATATGTCCTGTTGCTAAGCTTGATCCAATATCACTTTGTTCTAGGAGAGAGGAGATCTGAGTACAATCCAAAGCGCTAAGAGACCACTTGATAGATTCCCTCAAAATTTACAGATCCAAGCCCTCTCTTGGGACTTTTGCCCTCAAGGATTAGAGGGTCATTGATCTCCACCCTATCTTCGGAACTATCCTTTTGGGATTTAGACCGCCATTCCTTGAATTTCTTTAGCCTTTTTCTTAATTACTAAGAGAATATGAGGATCTTAGCCATACTTCTAGAATATTTACATATATATTTGAATATATATTCATCACGTATTTATGTTTTCAGGTTTCAACATTTCCTGATATAGTAAGATCTGTACATTACAGTTTGATACCTTTGATCGACAAGGAAATGATTCATTAATTTGTATTTACCCTGCAGGATGGCAGGATCATAGCTTTGATACCATTTGTAATGTCCCCTGCTAATTTAACAATAACATTCGTAATAAAAATAAGGAATAAGTAATGAACTAAGAAATTGACTGTTTCCAATCCATATTATAGAACAAATCTTATTATTGCTTCAATTATAAGATGGGTGAAGACATTGGAGACAATCACCAAAGCACTTGGAGACCATTGATAGGCTCCCTCAAAGTTTACAGATCCGGCCTTTAACCTGTCTCGGGCTCAAGCCCTCAAGGATAAAGAGAACGATGGTCCCCACCCAATCTTGGGAGCTATCCTATTGGATTTAGACTGCCCCTCTTTGGCTGCCTCAGCCCTTCCCTTCTTATAAATTAACAACAATAAGATTTGAGTCTACAATATGTTAGAATCTCATTAATATAATTCAGATTTTGTTCTTCTTAATATATGCTCACATGTATCTATATATATCAATATATATAATTCTGATTATTAGTAATATTAACATACTTATATCTAATCACCATCTCTTATATATACTGTATATATAACATAACTTATCTATATAGATCTTCTATCTGATTTCACTTTTATTCATATATATATATATATATATATATATATATATATATATATATATATATAGTACTAATAGTATATATAAACATAATAAATATTAGCCCATATATACTTCTGACCTTACTATTATTAATATATATAGAGACCATATATAATGGTCCCTTATTGTTAGTATTTTCAGATTCTCACAAGGAATATTCAATCTATAGATATCTAACAAAGCTAAGCACAGGATAAGAAATAAAGTAAACAAGAAAGGATAGAAGATACCCGGAAATCAACCAAGTATACTCCAGTCAATGTGTCTTCTCTCAAATTAGTCCTCTTCAGCCCATAAGATATGCCTCCAAACTATACTAACAATGGTGCTCAGAAGAACTCCCGATTTGTACTTTCAATGTTAGCACATCCGTATTTATGATGAAACATCCAGCCCTAACAGAGGCTTCCAGCCCTAACAAAATCGATGTCTATATTAACATTACCAATACAATTGAGCATGGTTCACACTCCTATCGCTGCTTGTCTAGATCAGATTATCGCACCATAATCTAATCTTAATTCACACTCAAACCTGCTCTCATCCACTAGTCGAAATTGCTTATATTTCGCACCTCAAATTCACCAATACATGTTTGCTGATCTGTGGTTGCAATTTGCACCAATTAGAATGCACTAATAGCAAATATAACAATCGCTGAGTATTTCGCTCCTTCAATGCTCTTGGTGAAGGTAGAGCACCACGTTATGTTTTTGGTGTGTTCTCACTTTCACCAAGTCGCTCTTATATATGAGTTTATTAAGATAAACTCCTGGCCTCTCAAGTTGGCCGACTTGGGCCCATAAATCGATTTACTTAAATAAACAATAAATATTAAATATTCCCAATATTTAATATTATTATTTATTCCTATCGTAAATCCCAAGTCACTGGATATTTGCCGTAAAAGCCAAAATATCAACACTCCCACTTGGACTTGAGGCAAAGATCCACTCATGGATTTTTCACCACAAAACATAACCAAAATGGATTTCATAGATCTCTCATCTATGAAGGTAGATCTCCATTCTACCAATTTTGATAAGAACACACATGTTCATTATCATTTCCAACCATAGATTTCATATCCATATGAAAATCATGGTAACATCAAATCACAAGATGTTTACCAACCGGATGTGGATTTCCTAAATCCACGAGTCTCCGAGACTCAAAGTATAAAACATAACAAAAATGGATTCCTTATCCAATGATGCCATAGATCTCTCATCTATGATAGTAGATCTCTATCTACAAGATATAATGAGAACACAACTGTTCTTCATTATTTCTCAACCATACATCTCGTATTCATATGAGAAACATCATATCATATGATGCTTTCCATCCAAATGTGGATCTCCTAGATCCGCTAGTCTCCACGACCCAAGAATATCAAGTCCATGATATTCATGATAACATCAAGTCCATGATGCTTATCAACAAATTTCCAATCAATTTGTGAATTTCCTAAATCCACTAGTCACCTTGACTCTTTTGAATATCAAGTCCATGATATTCAAGGTAGTATCTGTTGATGTTTATAGCTTCGATCAGATAAAATGATCATAATATTATATGCAATATATTAATATATAATGATGGATATTATTATTATATTAATATACATATTTAAAATATTGAATTAAACATCATTGAATTAATATTATTGTTATGCAGATAAAACAAATGAAATAATATTAATTTACATGCATATTGATATATATAATAATAATGATCTTATTATATATATCAATACAATATAAATGTATATTATCAAAATATATTCTAGTATGAATATTACCATTGATAAATATTCATACCTTACCCCGATTAATATTGAGTGAGCATTCCATATTATATCAGGTATCGTGGCGAACATTATCGTCAATTAATATACGATGCATTGTGACCGTTATGTATTAACAGTCACGATACTATCGTGACTATTAATACATAACAGTCACAATAGTGACTATACATTAAAACCTATATACGATATGCAGATCAGTACAAAGCAACCTATGATTATCGTTCCATGAAAGGAATGGGCTCATCCAATGGTTAGTCATTAATACTATATAGATACCAACGCATACAAATAATTACTAAGGGATATGGTTAATAATACAAAGTCCAATTAATGACTAAAATGATAATGAAGGGAACGACTGATAATTGTTATGAACCGTCACGTCACTTCATTAATGTGAACAGTCATGTCATTTCTTATTTGCTAGTTCAATATATATAGATATTCAAATATGTAGATTCAATCAATCACCAAGGCAATTGCAATCTACTACATATATTCAATTTATATCTTATCTTCTGATCTCATATTATTTAACAGTATCAAGTCCATGATACTTACTGAACACAAGTTATCATCAAATTCATGATATTTTCTATCCAATTTGTGGATAACTAAGTCCACGAGTCCTCTTGACTCAGCCAATAGAATATAAAGTCCATGATATTCATGGTATCATCAAATCCATGATGTATACCAACCAATCTGTGGATAACTGAATCCATGAGTTACCAAGACTCGAAATGTCAAGTCCGTGACATTAAACCAACATCAAGTCCATGATGTATAGAGCATTGGTCTAACGAATATCAAATCCATGATATTCACCAAGTGCTCGGAGTAATGGCCTATCGACATCAAGTCCATGATGTCCACCAATTACTCAGATGTGGATCCTTGATCCATGATATCCTCGAGCATTGGTCTAACGAAGATCAAGTCCATGATATTCACCAAGTGCTCAGACCAATGGCCTCCAGACATCAAGTCCATGATGTCCACCATATGCTTAAATGTGGATCCTTGATCCAACAGATATCTAATCCATGATATCCTCGAGCATTGGCTTAACGAATATCAAGTCCATGATATTCACCAAATGCTCAAATGTGGATCCCTGATCCACAAGATATCAAATCCATGATATCCTCGAGCATTGGTCTAACAAATGTCAAGTCCATAATATTCACCAAATGCTCGGAGTAATGGTCTCCCGACATCAAGTCCATGATGTCACCATGTGATCAACAATGGATCCCTGATCCATGAGAAGAATATCAAGTCCATGATATTCTCTAAGTATCCAATTCATAAGAAACAACTTAGCCATATGCATAGATGTAATCAAATGAATCAGACACAACCAAATGTATCTCATAATCAAAATCTCATCTCATGAATCCACATAAGTATAAGAGTAACCAATATGATCATAAGATTCAAGTTCAATGTAAAGAAAATGTGTTCACACATAGAACCACATGTAATATAGACTCGGCTATAAAAGAAAGTATGATCCACACATACACAATAAGTAGCCAAATCAAATGCAGTTCTCTCATAGAACAAGCATAATCCATAGACAATTCTTAGTCATAAGCATAATCACATAAGTCTCATCACAGAAGGGTAACCAAAATTTGTCCAACATATAACCGGATGTAATGCAATATAGATCCTTCTATAAGAGATGTATCCACCCATATATATGATTAAAAGCATATATAAAGGATAACATATACCCATATAAAGTATGCTCCTAAGCATACAACAACATTATCTCTAAGCATCATAATGTATGACCCCAAAAATGCCAATTGTAAAATGCAACATACACAACATGTGCCAATGTAAGTATCGTCCAACATTCATTTACCAATAATGTATGCACCCATGCATCAATAAAGAGAACAGTTAATCAGTTATACTAACAATCAGCTATGTATTTTCCCATAATAGCGTAAGGTATAACATGTGTCATAACAGAAATATGTTCTCAAATAACCATGAATACGAGCCAAAGAAGGTATATATGCTAAGGCCAATAAAGTATGCTGCAGTTCTCTCAAGCATAACTCACACAACAGCTAGTATAATGTATACCAAATAGATAGATAGCTATGTAAGTTGCCACAGCTGCATATAGAAAAACTCCCTCTCAATATGCAATAGATACATACCAAATTAAATCAAAAAGTCCAATGCTGATGTAAAGGCCAACACAACCGAAGTACTTCCTTCACATAAACAGTCAATGATAGTTAATTGGTTATGTATGTCTCCATAATGTAAAATATGTTAAGGCAACATAAAGTGTGCTCTCACACATAAATGTGATACATGAAACAATTATCAAGCAATATGTCTCAACTATATGTCATATATAGACTCAGCCATAACAGTGAAGAAGGGTATGCTAACATAAGCCAAGTGTTATGCAAAGGAGATGTGACCACACATAGAAGTAAAAGCCAAGTAGTTTCCTACGTGGAAACATATGCCAATACTTATGAACCAGCCAATGAGCAAGTACTAATACCAATGAACCGGCCAAGTGCATGAACCAAATCATGAGCCAATCAAGTGCATGAATCAAATCATGAGCCAGTCAATTAAATCAATGTAAATATTAATGACCCAGCTGATAATAATATGCCAATGTAGCCTATGTTAATGAATCAGTCAATCATTGTAACATATGCTAATGAGTCAATAAACCAGCCAATGATCCAATCAACAATATGCCATATGCTATTAAGCTAAGCCAATCCAATAGGGAATGATCCACACATGTAGGAAGGAGAGGTAAGTGAGCCCATGAATAAACTCCCTCTTAAGCTTACACTCTCTCTTAGAGTAATTTTGAACTAACCAAGGTAATTTGCATAATCAACCTTAATGCAAAATTTAGCCCTACTTTATGCTCTTCATATAAAACCAAAATTATGTTTAGGCCAAACCCCTGGTTACCATTTTTCCTTAGTTTTGAAAGAGTTAGACTGAATTCCTAAATCTGAAATGGATCTTTTACTCAACCAACGCTCTGATACCATGTTAGTATTTTCAGATTCTCACAAGGAATATTCAATCTATAGAGATCTAACAAAGCTAAGCACAGGATAAGAAATAAAGTAAACAAGAAAGGATAGAAGATACCCGGAAATCAACTAAGTATACTCCAGTCAATGTGTCTTCTTTAATTGTCAAACTAGCACTCAAATACTCAGATTGACTTTGATCTGTACGTCATCCAATTAGTCCTCTCTTCAGCCCATAAGATATGCCTCCAAACTATACTAACAATGGTGCTGAGAAGAACTCCCGATTTGTACTTTCAATGTTAGCACATTCGTATTTATGATGAAGCGTCCAGCCCTAACAGAGGCTTCCAGCCCTAACAAAATCGATGTCTATATTAACATTGCCAATACAATTGAGCATGGTTCACATTCCTATCGCTGCTTGTCTAGATCAGATTATCGCACCATAATCTGATCTTAATTCACACTCAGACCTGCTCTCATCCACTAGTCGAAATTGCTTATATTTCACACCTCAAATTCACCAATACATGTTTGCTGATCTGTGGTTGCAATTGCACCAGTTAGAATGCCCTAATAGCAAATATAACAATCGCTGAGTATTTCGCTCCTTCAATGCTCTTGGTGAAGGCAGAACACCACGTTATGTTTTTGGTGTGTTCTCACTTTCACCAAGTCGCTTTTATATATGAGTTTATTAAGATAAACTCCTGGCCTCTCAAGTTGGCCGACTTGGGCCCATAAATCGATTTACTTAAATAAACAATAAATATTAGTATTCTCAATATTTAATATTATTATTTATTCCTATCGTAAATCCCAAGTCACTGGATATTTGCCGTGAAGGCCAAAATATCAACACTTATTACTAATAGTATTCTGACATAGCAATCTGTAGATCAGTATTGATCTGCAGGTACTTATTTACTCTCGATTACTCCTATAGTACTAATGCCATACACTTATTATAATTTCCTATTCCCCATCCACATGTGTTATACTATACTTAAATATATATGAAGTATAATATAATATATATATATATATATATATATTTCTGATGTTATTATTATAAACTGATTCTAACTAGTATAAATATGTGGTACCATATATTGTCCTGTGGCTCTTGACAGCTGTCACACATAACATTTCTGCAAACAGTATTGAATCATAGATACATTACAGCATACTCTTACTGTTGCACGATTCTTGTCAGTAAATGGCCCAGGCCTCTTCCCAATCGATTTGATTCCACCTAAATACCTTAAAAGTATGAAGGGATATTTTGAATGCCCAAGAGACGTGTCTTATAAGCAGACTGTGTCTCCTTATTGTGCTAACGATAATCCTCTTAATTGCTGTTTTTTTTATATTTAGTAATCACTGTTTTCAACCACCGTTTGTGATGACAGGTTAGTGTATTATGTATATTTTTATATCTTGAGACTATTATTTAGTCCCCCACCTCTAAAGTCTAATCTGGATTGAATAATTATCCTCTCTGTCAGTTCTATTAATCTCTTGATGCCATAAGATATTAATCACTATTTCTTAATTAGTGTTTCATCATAGTTATAATTGCTGACATCTAAACAATAATTAGATAACATAATTTAGGATGCGTATGCTTATAAAATTGTTGTCTAACGTACCTCTTCAGAAAACAATGGATATGGATTGTATTTGTCATCCTACCAAGCCACTGTTCTAATATTAATCTTATTTGTCAATTATAGTTGATGCTCCCTGTTGAATCGCTGGCTTCCAGGATAGCAAGTATCTCAATGAATATTTATGTCCATGTTTATAAACGATTATTTTTCTTCATACTATGATATGATTATTGTTCCTGTGTGTTGATGATAATAGCTATAACATATATTAAGAATTAATCTTAATATTAAGAATTTAATATTAATATAATAATAAGAATTGATATTAAGAATCGACATTATTATTGACTATTATTCCATATAGTTAATGATACCGACTTGAACTACTATATTATTTCTTTAATGATATCTATTATATTATAATATAAATAATATATTTATAATACATTGTAATATTTATTATTTATTTATTTATCTATAAAAATATTATTTATATAACAAAAATCTCATTATTTGAAGATTATTTATTATTAAATTCTATATCAGAATTGGTATATCACAACATCAACAATTTGGATCACAATCTATGATCCATCATCTGGATAATGAGATCAAGATGATGAATCATGAAAGAATCACAAGACAGATCAATATAAACACCAATAAGTACAAATAATCATTAATGAACCAAGATACTCACACGTTTTTTCAAGGAAGAAAAAATTGGGAATCACACTGATCAAAGCAAGTAATCATAATAAAATTTTCATAACTGGAAAACTTCAGGAAAAAAAGAAAATATGACTGGAAGTTGGGAGCGGGAGAGTGGCAGCAAAACTCCTCTTCTCTCAAATTGCTACTCTATTTTCTGACTTCATTTAATGTATCTGACTCCCAAAAAAATTGCCCTTTTTCAGACTATCAAGTGCTTGGTTGTCATGGTTTCCTATTGCAGCTCATAGCATAGAGTTGGATGATTCTTAATGGGTTCCTTTTTTTTCGTTTTTATTTTGTGCTCAAAATCCTCGATAGCTCAATTCTCTTCAATATTGATCTCACTGTGTTCTTAGGTTTTCTAAAACATTGCAGTGACTTTGAGTGGCACCAATAGTTCCTTCTCAATGCTACTAATGATGCCAATGTTTCTTTTAAACAAAACCCTTATGCAATATGCAGTTCCTGTGAACAGAGGCATGACCAAGAGCACCTGCAGAGCCAAACTGCAGCTGAGAAACTTCACAGTCCCCATGGCAATAGTTTTTGTTACTTTTAACTTTGTCTGTTAATGTTTGTAGCTTCAGTCGTATGATCATTTAGAATACATATAATACTTAGATATTGATTACTAATAATATATATATATATATATATATATATATATATATTATTATTATTAATATATATTATGCAAACTTATATTATTCTAATATATGATTGATTAATTATAAAATTATAATGAATAACATGTCCCATGAAGGGATATGTCTCTCCTAGCATCTTTCTCAATATAAATGAAAGGGAGATTGTTGCATTTGAAAAGTACATACCATATACAACATAGGCAGTGCTATTACATTTGCAGCGATTCTAAAATCTAAACATGGTATCAAAGCCAGACTGCAAATGTGAAAGAATAAAAAGAATATAGAGGAAAATTCATACAAAGGAGGAAAATAAATTGGACATTCATTAAATTTTGTTTTATGTTGATGACAATCATCCAAATTGAGCATGAACATCATTTTGTTTTCAATCAGCGTCAAAATTAAGGAGGAAGGAGCCAGTTGCCGTAATAAAAAAAATTTACACACCCCCAAAGTGTTTATCTGCACTTGTTTTGTGCCATGATGTCTCAATGTTCAGAAAGCCGCTATTTCCACTTTGTGTTCGATTGCTGGGTGGAAATACTGAGGAGGAAGAAATATGTTCCTTTCATCGACAAGCAGAAGAAAGTACCTCCAGGAAAGGAAAGGGATAAGTAATTATTGCAGAAAGAATTAGAATACCAGACTCTTGGCGGCAACATCTATCCTATGACGACTCTGTGAGTAGGCTCATGTACATACAAAGTGCATTGAAGGGATCAGACAATACATATTTAACCATTTCTTTTTATCGCTGATAGCACTGCAGTCTGCGATAGAAATAATAAATGGTGACTAGCCAGTGGATACAATATATCAAAATACTACCTTGGAGTGGTACACGGAGAATGGAAGTTGAGAACTTGAGAATACGAAGCTCACCATCAAGCGCACATAGTGGCATATCTTGTGAGGCACATCTAGCCCGATGATCTTCTTTATAAGGAAAATCAATAAGAATTTGACTTACATCCAGCGAGAATAAATGATCAGTTTGTCTGCCATATTCTTTTTGTGCCACCATAGATTCAAGAATCATGGATATTCCTCACGCCCCTCCTTGTTTTCTCGGAATGAACTGAAACTAATGCATCGGTACCAAAATATGTAGAATGCGGAACCACGTGATGATCATGGTTACTGTTGTTACTCATACTCGGATGCGATAATTACCAGTGGGAACAAAATGAGCATCAATGTGTACAGAAGCTTTGTTTTAAAACTTGAGAAATGGACAAATGACATTTTCTATAGAGATATCGATGGCCATGTATCATCAAGTGATGCAATTAATGGGGTGATATCTTATGCGGTCACATTGGTGACTTATACGACCTTTTGGTGGCAAGAGTTCTAGCACATGCCCCGTGCTCTCTCATGATCCGCAATCCTCTAATTCTTTCATAGGTCGATGCTAATGGTTTATGTAGAGAGTGAGAATGGTCGACCAAGCCAAAAACCTACTCAAGTGAATGAATAAATAAAACCAAATAGGATTTTATTCCCCTTTGTTGATCAAAATCATGGTTGAATCCTTTTATTTTTGATATGGTTGATGGAGCCTTGAGCTATGGATTTACTGTCGGGTGTATAATACTTAGGCAGGATGGATAACACTTGATAATTAATTGGATAGTGTGACTCAGTTCTAAATAGGATGCATAAAAACAAAGAGTTGATTGGAAGGATGTTGAATCCATCACAAAGAAGAGCTACGAAGCCATGCGCTTGCTCGAGATGATTGCAAAATGGGGCTATTGTTGTACTATATATTTTTGAAAAGGTCAATATTTCAAGCTGTTGCCAAATTGCACTAACAGGTCATTGAAGGAGATAGCATTTATCGAGTATGAAATAATACTTATTGAGGACCTCAATGAAGCTTGTCATCAACTGAGCCTTCTATTGGTATGAGATTTTCTTTGTTCAGTGTCAATCCTGATCTTTGTTATCTAAGGTAGACATTTCTACTTTCCCCAATATCCCAACTTTGAGTAATCGACTCGACAATATCTAGTTGATATATGGATATAATACTAGATGTATTTATATTTTTAACTACATTAAGATCATTACCTCACAAGATAAGGTAAGGCCTGCAATGGGATGGACTGTTAAAAGGTGTTCATCATGCAGCAATGCTTGAAATTATTAATGATGAGTTTTGTGATTCCAAAGTATACGGAGATGAAGGTTATTGTTCGAAGGGTGTGCATCTATGTTAGTGGGAGCAGTTGAGGAACATTCTTTGACTACAAGAGTTTCAGGATGAATCAGGAGGCATATGTGATTGCATTCAAGAGAGAAAGAGCTTTATGCTTGTAGTCATGAGATTGACTTGATGGCTGAAACATTTCTTCAAAGAAAGAAAATATCATTTAGAGGGACAAAACTACAGAAGAAACCTTGGACAAGAAGGTTAGAAGGTTGATATCACATTCAGAAGAAGTCTGACAAACCATTAGAGGAAATCTTGAATGAGAAGGTTAAATGTTGATGTTAGTACTCAAAGCTTCAGAGGGATTCAATACAACATCTAGAGGATCTGCCTTATTTGATTTCCAAGGATCTTGGTCATATTGATTCAGAGGGAGTAACCATATCAAGATGGTTTCCCTAGTGACTAGGAAACTATAAAATGAAAAAGAATTGTGATTCAAATGATGTAGTTCCTTGTATGTGAGCTAGAAGGCTTTTATGAAGATATCTAGGTCATGATATTCCTAGATAGATAGTTGAGCATTCAAGAAAAGAGTTTAATACAGACTAAAGAACAAAGACATGACTTTCTCGTAGAAGGTTGATATTAGATTCAGAGGGAGTATGATAGTTCATCTAAAAACAACCTTGGACGAGGAGGTGAGGAGGTTGTTACAAGACCTTAAAGGGATCATCCAGAGGACTATGATCATGAGATTGAGTCTCGTGTGTGCTGGCCAAAATGTCTTTATGCTAACTCCTACATAACTTGGGGTTCACCTAGAATGATGCAAACTATATAAGAGATATAGTGCATAAGTATGTTATTCAAGGTACATTATCACTACAAAACATATGGTTGATATTCTCACCAAGTTTCTTGCTAGACGGAAGGTTGTGTACCTTCGAGATAAACTTGGTCTATTGGAGAATGAAGCCTTATATGAAAATAAGTTTCAACATATGTGATCTATTACTTTATGTTATTGTATTCTTCTCTTTGAGAGAAAAGTCTAAGGTGAAAGCCCTTGTTTGCACCCTCTGAGATGAGTCAAGGTGGATGTCATGTGTGTGACTCCATGACTTATGGGCTCTCCTATGAACATTGGAGAAAGGTGACGACTTTTCGACAATGAACACTTGTATTTGGTATTACAAGGTGACGATCTTGTAATAGAGATTCGTTATGGTAGACTTTTGTCTGTGCACATACCATAATAGGGTTATATGTAAATGGAATGTAATGTTCTTATTTACTATATCCTTGTATCACGCTGAGGTGATATGAAAATTAGGTATCACGATCTAAGGTGATTCCTCATATCAAGGTGATATGAAAATTGGGTATCACATGTCAAGTGATTCCTCATATCAAGGTGGTATGAAAATTAGGTATCACGATCTAAGGTGATTCCTCATATCAAGGTGGTATGAAAATTGGGTATCACATGTCAGGTGATTCCTCATATCCCATGTTAGGCTAAGATACCGATGCGCATCAGTATCTATCGGATGCGGAGGCGGGTGCATTCAGATGCGGATGCGGATCCGAATGCCCTGCGGATGCCATCCGAATGCGCATCCTGGGCGCCTAGATGCGTTGGGATGCGCTCACAGTGCGCGCATCCCAACACATCCGAGCGCCCAGGATGCGCATCCGGATGGCATCCGCAGGGCATCCGGGCACATCTGGGTTACAGTTATCTGACCTTACACTAAACAAATGTTACAATTTTCCATAACAGCAGCAGGAAGGCTAACTGATGCATCCAGCAATGATGTTTATTCTCCAAACTATGATTCACTGTTATTTGCCTCCCAATTCGAACAGATACACTGACTTTGAATGCCACAAATCTGAGTCTAATTCCCCTTAAATAATATTGGAAACATTCACCAGAAGATAGAATGATTTCATTACAGGTAACTGAAAAATAATGCCAGTAAAGAGCGATTTCCCATGGCTGTGAGTTGCAAAAACTTCAGATCTTCATGGTTATCAACTGGAAGAGAAATAGGCTAATAGCTGCTCAGAAACTCTTATTACTATTGAATATGAAATATCTTGAATCTTGTCACTTGATGTCTTGATCAATGGTAAAGTATCATTATTCTGATAATCTGATTCATACTATGATCTATCAAATGATTTATATAATATTTTTGTATATTTCAGATTTCTTGCACTTCATATATATATATATATATATATATATACACATCCAAACGCATCCGCATCCAAAAAAAATAAAAATTCACGCATCCGCATCCCGCATCCGCACCCGAATCGGCAACTTAGATGTTAGGTGATATTGAAAACCGGGTATCACATGTTAGGTGATTCCTCATATCACATGTTAGGTGATATTGAAAACTGGGTATCACATGTTAGGTGATTCCTCATATCACATGTTAAGTGATATGTAAAACTTGGTATCACATGTTAGGCGATACATCATATCACGAATTATGTGATATATGATACTCTGTATCACAAGTTAGGTGATACTTCATATCACAATTTATGTGATATGTAATTACTTAATATCCATATGACAGACAACATGAGACGTAGTGTCATTAGACACACCATGTATATTTATGAGCTATGGTGAACATCATGTGACTTGATATTCTTGCATATACTATATCTCCTGATATCACAGTGGGGTGATATCTTCTCTCTTTCAAAATTAATGATTTATTACCTTGATGGATTTTATCTTCTCTAACTAAGAGGGAGTGTTGATGTTTTGTGTAGCCATAGTGAGGGTCATAAGTGTTGACAAGGGAGACCACTACACATCTGTTTGATCATCCTCCCTAACTAAGAGGGAGTGTTAATGTTTGTAGCTTCAGTCGTATGATCATTTAGAATACATATAATACTTAGATATTGATTACTAATAATATATATATTATATATATTATTATTAATATATATTATGCAAACTTATATTATTCTAATATATGATTGATTAATTATAAAATTATAATGAATAGACATGTCCCATGAAGGGATATGTCTCTCCTAGCATCTTTCTCAATATAAATGAAAGGGAGATTGTTGCATTTGAAAAGTACATACCATATACAACATAGGCAGTGCTATTACATTTGCAGCGATTCTAAAATCTAAACATTGTCTCTATCAGATTTCTGTTGGTAATATTTTTGTACCACAGAGCCCATTTGAATGGAAAACTGGCTTTCTAGGATTGTCTACAAATATTTTACTCAGAATAATGGGCAGGCTTCAAATGGCATATCCAATTGCCAATTTAATGTCTGAAATTCTTTGGAGTTTGAACCTCCTCCCTATGCATCCTTTATTTTTTCTGTCATAGAGAATATTACTCATGAATTCTTTGGTATTTGACAGGAACAAAATCCTTTGCTGGTCCCTTTTTTACTCTGGGCCTAATTTTTAATAAATCCATCAAGGGAAAAATAAAATAACAAATTTTATAAGCTACAACTTCTTGTTTAAAATATTTGAGGTTTTGTACAGATAAAAGCATGGCAGGTTGCCATGAATGCAAAATTAAGACATAGATAAGGTTCGTTCATTAGGGTTGAATTTTTATGATCTCTCAAAGACCTAGTCCCTCCCTCCCTATGAAGAAATTGGCTGTTCCTTGAAATTTTGAAGTTGTGTAATAAAAGACTAGCATAGGAGCCAATTATAAATAGGCCAACTCATCAAATCCTTCACACAGATAAAAAGGGCAGTGACAAATTTGACAAAAACATCCCATTATCAAAAAATCTTGCAGTTGCAATTTAGTCGATATGATCATTTATTGATTTTTGGCATTTACGAGTATTATCCCTATGTTAGTCACTGTGGGAGTTTAGGGCAGAAAATTGGGAAAGACATACTTCTTAATAGTCAGAATGGCAAAAGTACAGGCCTTCTGCATAAATTGCGAGCATAATGATAAAAATGTTGATTTCCCATGAAATCATCACTTCTCACTTATCTTGCTTGACACGATAAATGACCGATGCTATATCAAACAAATGCAGAATCAAAAGGAAAACTAACCTCTGCTTACTTATTGCCTTCTCTACTTATTTTCATTTAGAAATTAAGTATCTGAGTTCCCCCAACCCTAGCATCATACAGATCATCTCAATCTTCCATTGATGGAAGCAAAGGGAGGAAAGATCGATTTGTCATTTATCATGTTTGTGTGATTGTTGGTATTTACTTATTGCTCCACTGCCCAGACTCTAGAAAGAAAGAGTGAGCACAAGGGACTTGCTGGAAACAAGGAATGAAAGATTGATTTGTAATATACCATGTCTGTGCGATTGTTGGAATTTACTCATTGCTCCACCGCCCAGACCCTAGAAAGAATGAAAAAACTGCAAGGGACCAATGTAGGTCAATGGAACTGAAAAGTGCAAGTAGTTATCAAAGCTAATCAGTAGTGCTTGAAAAGACTTCAACAATCAAAAATTGGTATTCACAACTAAATCTAAAGCTATGAAGCAATAGAACAAACCTTGGCTTCTCTATGATGAAATTCACAAGTTGTCTAATATAACTTATGTGTAGAGTAGTATGTAAATTATCCAAGAATTTCAGATATTATTATGAGGAAAATACATGATCCTTGACAAGCCACTTCACATGAGCTCATGGAAAGCGGGTGCTTGCTACTAGATGGCCTTTGAACTCCTCACTTAAGCCACCAGCATCATGAAATCAGCATGATCTATTTAGAAGCTAAACCTAAGAGGTTTTATGTACCAAAACATGAGGTTATACATACCAAAACCATCCAGTGTATGCACATGCCAGAAGCATAAGCTATGTTTTCCTTGCTCCCCTGCTGGATTCAAGGCATGGGACCCCATTGCCAGGTTGAGGACCGGTACCCTGGCCAAATTTTTTGAGGACTATGCAATCATGATTTCAGCTCTGCCACCAAAGTCCAAAGTTGTGCCAACTTTTCAGTTACTGCTCAGAAACGGACCACTTCATCTTGCCTGGAATCTTTTCATTAATTCTACACTTCGTACAATGTAAACTAATATGTATTGTCCTTCCCTCCCCCAGGAAGAGATAGGAGTATGCATTTTACAACCACTCTCAGAAATTTGTTGTGTACAACATTCATGGATCAATGTAATTTGTATTAATTTTTTATTGGTCTCAAACACATTTTACATTTTTGCTGCACCTTAAACCTTGTTTAGAAATTATGTTCTCCACAGTACATCATAGAATGCAATTTTTGGGTCCTGTCCCAACAAATTGCTCTTGGGAAGCCCTTGTCATTTGGAAATTAACGAGGCAAAATTGGGGGCTCAATATTAAAGGTTATTCACTCACATGCACTACAAAAGCTTGTCCAGGCCCAGTTTTGTGGCATTAAGAGCAATTAAGAGTGCAAAAGCCCTTACTAATATAAGCCATGCCGTTTCCAGTAGCGCAGACCATAATTCTGAACAAAGACTACAAAACGTATGCATGCAAAGCAGTGTAATTCTCAAAACAAAGAAAACAATCACTAGATAATCTTCACATGAGCATTACTCTTTAACAAATGAAGGGACAGCTTACCGATGCCTTCAAAAGAACTTTGGAAAACTCTGTCAGATCCATCCCAGAGGAAGATGACGCCATTCTGTAAACCAATTGTAATAGCAAAAGATGTGGTGACTAACAATTGCTAGTAAGCTATTTCTTTCAACCTTTCTTTGTCATAAAACTGATAATCATAAAACTTAAGAAAAACATGAAATAAAAGGCTTGAAATTGTCAACAAATCAAGAGACCAATAATTGTTCCAAACTTAAGTAATGTTCAAGATTTTCCTAATTTCAGTCCTAGCAGCAGATAAGACTAGGTTTTTATATTAAGCAAGAATAAACTAAAGGAAAAATCTTATTGGAGCAACAAGCAAAGTGGCCTTGCATGTGAGAAAAAATTGATGGTTATGTCTTAGCTAGAGCACTACTAGGGTGGTTGATCTCCCACTAAGTTCTTGTTACCAGGTGCAAGTCTCAGCAGTAACTGTTGCTTTAATGCAGTGGTTCAATCCACTCATATCAACCATACAACTTCACCCCCTGAGCATTCCCTGGTGCAGTGACTTCTAAGGAGAACATTTAACCCTAAACCATCAAGAGGACAAATAGGTCAATAGTAGAGCACTCCAGCAGCAAAGACGCTGTCTTAGGTTTGAGTCATCCATGGTCCATGGATTATAACAAGAAATAATGACTACTTTTCTGTAAAGAAGACCAGTGCGACCCAAGAAATATGGGCGCTTGAATAAATAACTCCTCACAAAAGGTCATTCAAGGAAATGCCTGGAGAACTAATGTGCCAAGTGGAGCATCCAAAGTCAAGAAATAGTCATTAAAGAAATAACTACTGCTGAGAAATGGATAATTCAAATGATGACTGGAATATTAAATACCCTAAAAAATAATTTGGAATTATATAACTGTCATTTGACTGTGGCAAACCACGCATTGAAAATAATATTCAATAATGTTCAATTATTTTTCCCCGAGTATAGATTGAAAACAGAATTTAACATTTTCAATTTTTATATAACACATCATGTCTCTAATAAAAAATCGTCTAACTTCGTGGTCTGTATAGCGCTGTGTTTGGGTTGATAAGGGGCAGATTTTACAGTGCAATTTAGCAACCTGGGTTTTGTAATGCAATTCGCGGGCGTCATATATAGTGTCAGGCATAAACAAGGTTGACTTGCATATATCAAACATTATACAAAAGGAAACAATACAAATAATAATTCTAGGCAAGATTCAGCTGTACAATTATAGTTTACCTGGTATTGCTGTAATTAAGTGGGTAGGCTAGAGATCTGTTGGTGCAGCCAGCCTTGATTGTCGAAAGAATCGATGCTCCTCCAGAGAATAGTCTCTGCACCATATTTCATATATCCAACGGCTTGTTTAATTAAACGCAGTTTGGGAAATATTTTTTTTCAAAAATGCATGCGATGACTTTTCTCAATTAAAAAGTTTGTCATATAGAAGTTTTAGAGTGCAATCTGGATTAAATAACATTGGTCGAAAAGGGCTTACTATATTTAAGAGTTCAACTCATCTTAGGAGAATGGTGAGAAAGCGTATTTAGGGGCTGTTATTAAAGGGAAAGCAAGGTTGTTAGTGGCACAATTGAGGACAGGATCAAAGTAGATGGAAGAGGTCAAAGAGGCTCGGGAGGAGGAGGGGAGAATTTGCATTTCCTGTAGGATGGGCGCAATTGAAACTCAATGGCACTTTCTCACAGAATGTGCGGTTTATGACAATATTCAGGCTCAATATGAAATCATCTTCAAGGCTAATAACATGCACAATTTATTTGAAGAGGATAAGATCAACCAAACTTCTGGTTTTTTGGTTAAGATTCATAACAGAAGATCAGACATGGAAAGGAATATGGAAATAATTTAAGGTTGTGAGCTTTTTTGGTCCCTTAGATTGCTCAGTCTCGTGGACATCATCAAAATCATTCATTCATTTAGTTTTGGGTTTTCCTGCAATGTCTTGCTACAAGCACATGTTGATAAATCTAGTTGTGTAAAATATTTATCTCAATGATCTTATGTTCATCAACACATACTATTTTTATGTTCATGTGTTTCTTTAGATTCAATATATCTATTCAAATTACTCTGTAGGGTTTCCAATTGTCACGGTCCATTCTATATATTTAATCAAAAAAGTCTATTTTTACAAGACCATTCTCTTGAGTACAAATTTGACTCTTGTAAATTTAAATTTGTCCAATTAACTCCTTTTGTCTTTTCTACATAGACCTTATTTGCATGTTTACTAATATCTTGTGTTTGTATAAAAATATATTCATTTGCATTCATTTTGGACATCTTTCATACACTCAATGATCTCTCATTCGAGGATCATTTAATGAATGAATGAAATATTTTAATAATGTTGAGGAAACCAAAATAACTTGTGGGATCTAGAGCCATGGATAGTAACACGTTTGAATTTGGTTCTTAAAAACAAAGTAATTATTGTGCCTCATAACTCATGTCTCACTTGCCCACTTGGACAAGTGGGGACCCCCTCTTTCCTTTTTCTTTGTCGCCAGGTGTTTCCTTGCATTGGTGGGTTTTAGAAGGTTTCATCATCTAAGCCTTGGCGAAGTCAAATTGTGAAGAAGTTCTCAATACCTCATAGCTCAAATGATGAAATCTACTTTCCCTCCATTTTGCTTTTTGCCTTTTGTTTTCTTTGTTTCTTTTTCTCTTTTCCTTCTTTGGTGTTTTGTTTTGAGCTTTCATAGTTATGAGGGTTTGACGATGGCAATGGCCTTCAAGGTGTACGATCCTTGAAACCCTGATTTTCCCTTAAGAATTTTGAAGAAATAGGTGAAAGTCAATTTTGGACTTTCAAGGGTCCCAAGACCTCTGACCCTTGAAATAAGCATGGGACCTTAACACCCCCAACCTTCGAAACTTTAAAACTTTTCAGGGATCATCTTTGAAAAGTTTCATTTTCGAGAATTATCTTCAAAAAGTTCCATTTATAGGGATCATCTTCGAAAAGTTTCATTTTTGGGGATTGTATTCAAAAAGTTTTAGTTTCAGGGATCATCTTTGAAAAGTTTCATTTTTAGGATCATCTTCATTTTTGGGGATCATCTTCAAAAAGTTTCATTTTCGAGGATCATCTTTGAAAAGTTTCAGGGATGACATTTAAAATTTTTTGGTGTGTTGTCATCCTTGAACCCCAAAATAAATGATTGATCACAAAAGAGGATTAAAACTTGACGATTGCTATACTCAGTTGGATCTAAGGGAGATAAACTATGATCTCTTATTTGGAATGTAATGGTGATGGTGCATTTAGGTAGTTTTCTTTTTGTTTCCAATTAGTTCGTTTCCTGCTCTTAGTTAGTTAGTTCACTAAAACTCTTGAATGCTTTACTAACTCATATCTATTGTACAAACCCTAGACATCAACAAAATCAATGAGGCTATGAACACCTTCAGAACTAGCTACCTAGAGCTTGTGGCACATCTATGAATCTACGGAGATAAATTTTGGGATCATTTTTATGGTTTTGTATTTGTTGGCAAGTGAGAAACACAAGAGTAAAGAGAAGCCACATTTTCACTATTTTTGACAATTTTCAGATGGGGAATCTTCTTCGAAATATTGGCTTTCTTGTCTTCATTCATCTCCATAGTTGTGCAAATGGTAAAGCTCAATTTTGTTGCAGTTAGAACTCAAAGAAAATGCACAAAAGGTGGATCTAGGTGAGTTCAGTTCCAACCACCCAAACTGGAGATTCATTATGTGATTTTAGGGCATATATCTGCATGAACGAAGGCCATTTTGAATTGTAAACTCAATAAAATCATTGTCAATCCATTATGTAATAGTTTAGGAGTAGTTTTATGGAGTTAGACTATTGTTTTATTTTTATTTCATCCAAAAATAAAGTTCAAAAACCATAGTATGGGTTTGGCAAATTGAGAATGTAACATCTATATTTAAACCCAAACCTTAGATGTAATAAAGAGGGGGATTTTTTTATTTGAACTTAATAGGCATATGGTGTTGCATTCTTAGTGTGCATTCCTACTGACTTTGTGAATTTGAATGAAATTTCAGATTCAAGAGCCATGTGTATGTTCATAGCATTTACTCAGCAATTCATTTAATTGATATTAGCTATTAAATACTTTCTTGTTGTGGTAGATAATTTAATATAATCACTTATATGGGTGCCTTGGAAGATAATTTTGTCTTGCATATGCACGTGGATGGTGTGGCTTTGTAATTTGATGAAATTTGGGAAATCTTTTGTTCTTGTTTCCTTTGAAGATTGTCATGCCCCGCAAGGGAACCGGGGAAGAGAACAAAGATTCTCTTTGTAAAAGAAAGCCTAAGTAAAGTTTTATGAAAAATTTTGAATTTTTTTAAAAGAATTAAATAAACAAAACATAGATTAACTTAGATTCCTCCAAGGTTCCCTTTTCATTTAATGTACAAATCATTAAGTCCATATAGTGTACTAACAACTTAATTTATTTCTTAAGAAAACTACATCCCAACATTTGTAGATTCTTTATAAAGAAATATAAAGTACTTTCAATTCAAATTGCCTTTTAAATCCATCTATATTCCTAAGTGTCCTTTATGAATGATATAACATTTAAAACATTAATATCATATAATAGAGTCATCTAAACACTTGATACATTGCAAATATTACATTTTTTTTTCAATAGATTTTCACTTAATCAATAATGAGAACATACTACTTTACTTGAAATGTTACAAAATCCTTTTCTTTTCCAACATACATCTTATACATAAAGTTCATGCTTTCCCTTTTTCCTTTTTCCTAAGCCTACCCATTCCAAATACAACATTTTGAAATACATTAATGATTACATTACATTCATCTCTTCTTGGGAGGTAACAATAATTTTACATCATGGAAGATAAATACAAGTCTTCATTCTTCAAAACTGCAACAATATGCAAGCATGAATCCTTAAGCACTGCATCCACAAAAAGTACCTCGATAAAAAGATTTACCACCCAACCACGTGGATACCAAAAGGCCCACTCCCTCGTGATAGGAGATAAACACCAAGCTCCACAAAGAAGGGATAGCTAGGCCATACCTAGGGTTGGGTAACCTTTCCCAAATAGAAAATGAAAAGAAGATCAAAGTATAAATATTTTCCCAAAGGTTCTAAGGCTTGGTAGAAACTCTAAGCAACAACCTAAGTGTCATCGCATAGCCCTCACCCCTTGGGTTGTCCTGGTACTAGCCACTCCGGGCCCTGGCCCCCAAGTAGGCACATGCGGAACCAAATGCCTTTCGTACAGACAAGCGCCATTTGATTGTACCTACACATAGGTACCTTCTCCCACTCCCATCCATAGCCTTTACTAGCACTAATGGCATGGGCGAGGCATACATTAATCTTTTTAGTGTTTGAACCCATTCCCATAAGTGTTAATTAAATTATCACTTGTTAAAATAATTCTTCAGTCAGTTATCCTGGTACTAGCCACTTAGGGCCCCGACCCCGCACTGAGAGCCACTCACTTAGTGTTCTTAGGTTTTCTACCCTTAACCCAAACATCACATACACATCATACATGGAGTAAAACACATTGTAAACACATTTGAGAACTTTCATCAAAGAATAGAAAAGAATAGGAGAGTTTAGGGAGGGACGTTTAAGAAAATTAGGAGCATTGGGGAGACCTAGAATAGTCCTGATCCTCAAAACAATCCTAAACCCTAATCCTTCTTCCTAAACACATCCTAAACCTTATTAAAGCATCAAAATGCACCATATAACCTCCACCAAACAATAAATGAACATATATAGTTTATACAAAATTCCATATGCAAAACACAATGCTCCATCTACGGAAACCTCATGTGCCTAAAATTTGGCTAAGTCTGAATTTTTTAGCAATTTCCAAAATCTAGAATCTGCATCTTAACTCCTATGAAGCTGAAACCTATCTCAAACATCCTGAAATATATATGTTTTATAATTTATACAAATATAACTTAAAGTATAAGAAATTAAATAAATCAAACTTATACTTAAATGTTATATTTGTATAAATCCTGTCTAAACCCTAACCCAGGATCAAACTGCGCATTTGTTTAAGCTAACTGCGCATTTGTGTAAGCTGACTGCGCATTTGTGCAAGGTAACTGCGCATTGATGTAAGGTAACTGCGCATTGATTTTAAGGTAACTGTGTAATTGATTTAGGTTACTACGCAATTATTTTACAAAGTTGTGCATATGCTTAAGGTGACTGTGCATTTGACTTAGGTAACTGCGCATTTGTACAGAATGCCAGAAATTTTTTTAAAAATGACTGACAATCTGACTTGCGGGTAAAACTAGGCATTATAGGGACTGCATATGCCAAATCTGGGAAAGACCCATTTGAGATCTCCCAGTTTCCATATAAGAATGACCCTCCAACAAGGATTACCAGCCATCTAAACCTACTCTAGGATTGGAGAAAGAAACTAGGTTCCTATGATAGACATAAAACTATGAGGGTCACTTGAACAATCTCAAGGTCTGGTAGTTCCTAGAGACCCCTGAGACATATCTGAGAATCTCACAAGGATCTTAGGAAGTTCTCAAACTTCATCCAATTCCAAAATGAAAACCAACAGACTCCTAATTGATTATATATTCCTTTGATCACAATAATGCATCTATAAATATTCAAATCCCAACTATTCCATTACACAAACAATAATAGCATGATCCAAATCTAATTTGTTGTTCTACCTTCATCCAACAAGCAAATAACAAAGTAAAATCAACACACACAGGGAATATACACTTATTTATGCAACACTATATCAATATTATCCTCTCTCCTAATGTTATTTCGCAATGATGCAAACATAGTACAATAACATAACCATTCACTAACTTGTAGATTCACATAAGAAAACAAGTAGATAAACATAATAGCACTCAAACAAGGCAACACTCAAATGGAGGATCATCTCCCAGGATAGATCCTACCTGATGTCCTGCGGAGATATCGTTGATGAAGGTGGATCTAACTGTCTCAACCTTCCTCACGCACTTCTCCAGACTCCTTTCAAATGAAAATACAAGCTTCCTCTATAATACTATAGATTCCCTAAAATGCAATATCCTATCACCAAGACAATTATGAAGCCTCCTCAGAGATCTATTTTCTTCCAACTCCAAACACTCCTCCAAATTCCTTCTAGATGTAGACTCAAGTCTCCCCTAGCAATACTATGATTTTCAATGATGATATCCTTCCTAAAACTATGATAAAATTCTCTGAGAAAAATCTCCAGCCACCTAAAATCTCAATATGATATCCTAAAACTATAATAAAGCTTCCTGAGAAATCATTCCAGCCAACTCCCAACTCCCTTTCTCACAGGGATTATTCCTGTTAATAAAATAAGGAAGTGGTTGCACGGGAAAAATCCAACTGATGTAACCATTCAAAACTAATGGTTGGTTAATAGTTTAGGATTAATTTATCCAATAACAATAACCATTCCCAGAAAGAGATATTTATAATAATATTAAAAATTTCCTCTCATATATCCTTTATTTAAGGAAAACCAATAGTAATTTCTATTTTTAAACATAATTACTATTTATTTAAGTTCTATTCCATATAGATAATATTACTTATTATCTTTTAATGCAATAATTTATTATCCACAAACAAATATATATATATAAATATAATTTAATACAATAATTCATATTTCACAAATAATTATAAATATATGTATCTATATGCATACGTGTGCACCCATATGCCTATGTGTACATATACCATCACATGTGTTATACAACAAGCATATTATTATTATTAATATCACCATCACATTATTATCAATATTATAGAACATATGACTACTATTGACATATAAATACATTTATTTAATCATGCACTAGATCATACTTCATACAAGATACGATAATCCATATAAGGTAACTTCTAACAAACGATAGAATATTCTATACAAAGGAACTAGAGTTACCATTCACAACATCACCTAATCAATAAATGCATGAAGCAAGCAACAAGCTGACACAATAGTATATCATCAACACAAGGACTGACTCAGGAACTCCCCATCCTAAGGAATAGAAAAGGTCAGGGATAGGATTCCTTCTTACATAACCTGGTGATATCTCTGTAACAACAACAATGATCGAGCATTTTGAGGGATCGCTCAGACCTGTGAGGCCAGGTGGAGATGATACCCGGTACCTGCAATCTTGCATCACCGAGAAGAGATACATGTGCACATATAGATATACATACTAATCAGACATATGCAAACAGATGACCAGGATCAATACATCGTGTGGACCTCAACTGAGTGAGTAACTATGACTTCATCCTGAGTCATGAAAACACATCAGCCACATATATACATGAAATATAAAACATCATAGCTAATAGTGGTTAGATTCAAATCCTTGGGTTAGCTCCATAAAACATATAAAGATAGATGGTTTTCTCATTTCATAAACATATAAATGATAACCATAAATGAGTATATCAATCATCTGCTAAACATATCATCATCTACAAAACATAAATGTAAATGTATAGCTCTAACCATCATAATAGAATGTCCAAATAAGAAAGTCCAAGTATCACCATAGGAGAGGGTATTACAAAGATTGCAATGTGGATTTTATAAGTTGTGGATGTCTAGCTTATAATTTCATGGTTATGTGATTGAATCTAACCTTCTTTATGCAAGACAAGTATTTAAATAGTTGATGTCCTTATGTTTTTTTGTGTTTTTTTATTTCTTTGGAATCTCTTGTAACCACCTTCATCCTTTTTTTCTTCTTTTTTTAGATGTGATTAGTTTAGGAGTGTATTTTCAACAACTTCTTGTTATAAATAAAGGTTTTTATGTTTTCAAGTTGTCGTATTGTTGATATAGTGCTAAAAGTGTCCAATCTTGTGCAATAGGTGGTTTGAGCAACCTTCTCATACACTGTTATCTTATTTTTTGATCTCCTTATACATTTAACTTTTTGTTTACTTGATTACTAGTAGCCCCTTGTACATGTATAGCTACATATGCTACTAAGTTATCTAGTGCAGTCACAGATGGAGGGACCTCAAAGAGATTAGTATAAACCATGTATCCCGAGTCACACAACAAAACAACCAACAAGAATATCAACAGAAAACAAGTGAAATCTTTGTATTAACACAAATTCATAAATTTGCATACAACTGGCCAATAACATTTAGGCTTACGTTCTAGGCTTACACACCCAATTACAAATAAAAATCCAAACTTCCAAGTCCTTCGAACCTTTAAGTGTTATCTACCCAAAACCTGCCTCCTTCAAACAATGACCAAATGCCTCAGTATATAGAGCCTTCACAAGAAACATGTTGGACAAGGAAGATCACATTTTCCAAGATAAGGAAAACATAATACCAAAATCTAGGTCAAGACCTAAATCTTGAAGAACTTAACCAATACGATCTAAAATCTAATGCACACCCATAGGTAGATCGACCATAAGCATAGGAACATCGAATGATGCACCACGAAGCTTCACAAATCATGAAATTTCTTTGAATGATCAAAAACCTCCAACTTAGTCGTTAAACTTGAAGAACACACAGGTTCAAGCAAAAATCCAAGTATCTTCACTGTGAAGAATCAGATCAAGGTGTGAACCTAGATAAAGATGAAACACAATACCCATAACATGTCCTAAGGTTTGCAGCATCATTAGAGCCAACTAGAAAGAATGCCACAGAAAGCACAAAAGCTAACAAATAGGGACAAACTAAAAAATGAAATATTTTTGGGTGATGCAAGATTTCCATGAATCCAAGGATGCTCCTACATCAAACACCCTTGGTAATAAAATATGTTCCATGAGAGGAACTCATGAACATCTAACAGGATTCGAGATGTAAATCCCATGCTCATTCTTGATCCAAATATCTTCCTCATCTGTATCTTCCTTCCTTCTTATCTCTTTTCATTCTGTTACCAAATCCTTCAACTTCTTCTTCCCTTCACCTTATTTTCCTTGCCACACATCTATGTATGGTAGTAAGGGATGTTTACTACCACCTTCTTTCTTCTGCATATCTAAATTACCTTTACAACAAGATCTCATTGTATCTACAACTAAAGTCTTTTGTTGCATAGCTTTACCTTTGTTACCATCTGGTACCATCTTGTTCTCATATCTTCCTACAAGATCCTTCTTCAAATCTATTTAATTTTCTAGTTTAACCTTTGTCTTCTCATTACAACAGTTCTTTACAAGACTCAAGTTCCTCACTCCCTTCTCTTTCTCCTTTAATGAATCCAAAGTAAACATATGCCCATCCTTCTCTATAGTAACCAAGTTCCTTCTACAATCATACATAGCTCCTCTATCAAATTTCCAAGTTCTACCCAATGGAAGATGACAACTACTCATAGACAAGACATCACACAAAACTTCATCTCTAAAAGGGCCAATATTAAAGTTCACAAAGCACTGCTCTTTCACCTCTACTCCATGATCATCTTGCAACTAACTTATCTTGTAAGAACAAAGATGCCTAAGCCTCTTAAAACCAAGTTTCTCTACCATTTCCTTAGATGTCAAGTTATCATTACTTCCACTAAATACAATAACCTTACAACACTTTCCACCTGATTTTCATATAGTCCAGAAAAGATTCCTCCTATGATTAGGTTTGGTCTCATCTCTGCTCTGCTCCATAAAAACTCTCATAAGCATAATGGATTCTCCCTATCTCTAGTTCCACCATACTCTCATCTAGTACTCTAGTTACCTACTCCTCATGTGCCATACAATTCATTTTACTAGTTCCTTTACTAGATCTCTTAGGATGCTCATAAGATCTATGTCCAGCTTCTCCACACTTGAAACATTTACCCAAGAATTCCATGTTGCCACTTCCTCTTCTTTATGTCCTCTAATATGGTTCTTTATTCCACTTAGATCTTGATTCTTCTTCATTGGTTTTCTTCTCCTTATTTTCTTTTCTTTTCCCCTAAGATTATTCTATTGTCTCCTCTTTACCTTATCTTCTTCCTTAAGAGCATATTGGTAAGCATTCTCTATTGTGGAAATCCTCAAGATACTCATCTCATCTTGTATGTTAAATCTAAGGCCATTTATATATCTATCCACCTTCTCCCTAGTGATCTCTTGGTGTCCTGATCTAATTTTCATCTTGTAAAATTCATTAGTGTATTCCTTCACACTCATGTCCTTCTGCTTCAAGTTTTGCAGCTTCTTGAAAAATTCTAACTCATAATCTTTAGGGATGAATCTAGCCTTCAATCTTACAACCATCTACTTCCACTGGGTGATTTTAATTTCACCATTTTCCTCTTTGTCCTTCTGCAAAACTTTCCACCATTAAGAAACATTTCATTTCAACTTAGTTTGTGCTAACCAAACCCTCTGTGGATCTTTGATATCTTTAAGCTCAAAGTAGTCTTCCAAATCTCCTATCTAGTTTATCAAATCCTCGGGGTGCAATGAGCTAGAAAAATTAGAAACCTCCATTCTACAACTTTTACTCACTTGTGTCACTACTCTCAAAAATCTCTCTTCCTTCTCATATGTTGGTCATTCAACCTCTGTAGTCTCCAATTCTTTTGTAGCCTCTTCATATTCATCCTATGTTTCTGGATTCCTCTACAAACCAACAAATGTATTTTCAATCTCATTTCTTATCTCATTTATGAAGTCTTAGAATTATTTTCTCTACCCTCCTAGGGTTCATCCTTCTTGACGACATCTCTCCCTTCCTCTAGTGCAACTTCCTTGGCTCGATGATCTGACTACAAGGTTTCAATTGCATCTCACTTGGTGATCTATTGAACACACTTACAACCTACATCAACTCGGTGATCTATTCACATATAGGATGCCTCAATTACTCATTCAAGGTTCACAACTAGCATCAATTTATCCCTAATCCATCTTGCACAAGCTCTCTATAATTGTGGGCTAGATCCACACTCTTCCACCCCACAACAAACACTCTAGGGTTTTGCAAGCTCAATAATAAGGATCTGAAAACATGAGAATGAAAACTCACTTTCATACCATCTGATGTAGTCATAGATGGAGGGACCTCATAGATATTAGCTTGAACCGTACTTCCCAAGTCACACAACAAAATAACCAACAAGAATATTAATAGAAAACAAGCCAGATCTTTGCATTAAAATAGATTCATGAATTTACATATAATTGGCTAGAAACATGCAGGCTTATATTATAGGCTTACATGCCCAATTATAAATAGAAATCCAAACTTCTAAGTCCTTCAAACCTTCAAGAGTTATCTACCTAAAAACTGCCTCCTTCAAACAACAATCAAATGCCTCAATATATAGAGCCTTCAAAAGAAACATGTTGGCCAAGGAAGATCACATTTTTCAAGGTAAGAAAAATGCAATACCAAAATATAGGCCAAGACCTAAATCTTGAAGAACTTAACCAACATGATATGAAATCCATTGCGCACCTATAGGTAGATCGAGCATATGCTTAGGATAGAAGTTACAATATGATATAAATCAAGGTGTGAATTGAGACAAAGGTGAAATATAATGTCCAGAACATGCCCTAATATTCACAGCATCATCAAATCCAACTAGAAGGAATGCCACAGAAAACACATAAACTAACAAACTTGAACAAATTGAAAAGAAAATATTTTTGGGTGATGCAAGATTTCCATGAACCCAAAGATGGTCTTGCATCATTATCCATCATCATTATGAATTGAAACAAAGGGACCTTGGGGTTATCAATCTCTTGAGGTTGGTTTCCTTTCAAGAGAGGTGGCATATTTGGTGTTCTACTTGCATGTTGAAGAGTGTGTTAAAACAACCCTTAATATAATTGGTCCTAGAAGGGGGTTGAACCAAAAGTTTTCATAGTTACATGGATACTTGAATGAGTTAGATCTTGGGGATATCTAGCTTTAATGGGTAGTCCTTTGTGTATACTATGACGTCTCCATGAGATTCCTCTATGTGCACACAATAGGCTTCCTTTATTCTTCCCCAAAAGTGGACAAAATATTATAGATTGTGTAAGGATTTGCAAGGATCTAATATTTTTTCTTAGAATTGAACATTGAGATGTTGTTTTTAATTTATTTATCAAGATATTTCAAGGTGTAGAACTTCAATGCAATGTGAGTCTTTCGTCCAATTATATTTTCTCATGGGTTGAATTAGAAAATTTATTTTTATTCAATTTTATCTCAATGTGGGTGCACAAAATTTATTATTTTATTTTGCTACTATGACAAGGAAACCTCAAGTGTCTATTTTCCAATTTAATAATCAGTTTTTTTCTCATGTATCAAAGGGTTCAAGATTCAAAGAGGATGGTGCATGATTCAATGTTAAAAGAACATTATTTATGGTGTTTGGATGTCTCATTTGTAGTCTTAATTGGATCTTTTGGTGAGATTTCTACTTTGTATGATACATTTAGCAAGGCTCCTTTCTTGGAACAATGTGGATGTCACATTACAAATGGTACAAATAATTTAAATGAAAGTTTTAATATGCAATTGGTCGAATGTTGTCAATCATTACAACCCTATGTCAATCTAGTCAATTCATCAAATCTATTTCAATCATCTCATTTAGTCAATTACAACATGCCTCATCTTCAAATTATGCAATCAACTAATAGAAAGAACCATATCAATCACTTTCAATATCGGAGTTGGAGTCAAAATGCCCATGCTATAGCCAAGAAAGCAAGTATTTCATCTTTTAATGTTGTTCCTTTGGTTGTATTATCATTTTCTAGTTATACTTCAACACTTTATATGTCAAATTATGATGATATTTCAAGTCAAATGATTGATGGTCAGCCATATGAGCATGATAAATTATGCAAAAATGAAGATAAAATGGGTCTATAAGATGATTTCAATAAAAACATCAAGTTACCAAATGTTTTTTTCCCAAAAATCAGTCATGAAGTATAAAGAAATGATGGCCAAATCAAAGATAATGAGACATATGCAACATTGTCCCAAAACTATTGTCACTATGGATGAACAACCAAGGAATGTTTCATTTCCACAAGGTAATTTTAATGACTCTTTTAAGACTAAGCAAGGTTCACATTGTTGATATTATGGCCTTTATGGAAAATATCTTATGCCTTGGATAATAATAAAAAATATATATAATATATATTTATTATTATTCAATATATATAAATAATAATATTAAATATAAGGGAATATTTAATATTTATTGTTTATCAATAAAATCAATTTTATATGCTTGATGGTTTAATTTACATAATAATTAGAAAGGGCCCAAGTCAGCCTCTTGGGCAATTATATTTATTATTTAAATTATCCAAGTTGGCCTCTTAAGGAGGCACTCTATTTGCATATATAAGTAGATCGATTCTTGAAGAAGATATATCAAAAACATAACTTATTATCTTCTCTCCAAGATTCGATTCCTACACGTTGATCGAATTTATCCAACTACCGGATAATTACAGTGATTGTCCTCTTCTCCAAATATGATTATCAAGGGTGGCGATCTTGTTTGTAGCAGTCAAACTAGTGCAATAATAACCCCTGTGAATTTGTGTGAAGAAGGCTTACAAAGTCACAAGGTGCTAAAGCAAAATGATGTCTAGGTGCTTGTGTAATTGTCAACCTATCAAGCTACACTCATAAGGTAGATAGAAGCATAAAGGGAGAGCAGATCAACATCATAAAAGGTTTGTTTCTACAACAGACTGGAAAGTATTAATAGATAACGACTTTTGGTCTCATTGGTTGCTCCAAATACAAGTACTTGTGAAGGCAAACTTGAAGATAACTAGTTGCAGATCTGAGTTTACATCTTCAATTTATGGGTACTATCTTATTCACTCTTGTGCCTATGTTATTTCCTATGCTTAGTCTAAATTGAAAGATCTCTATAGTTTGTACATTCCTAGCATAAATATGGAAAATACTAACATGGTATCAGAGCCTAGGTAGAGCAAAGATTCATTTCAGATTTAGGAATTCAAACTAACTCTTTCAACTAAGTTGGTTATCATGTCAACCAGGATTAGACCCGAAGATAGGCTTGAGGGAGATATTAATTTTAATCTTGGAAGATGAGGTTACTAATCATTTTAAGGGAATTGGAAATTAATTCAATCATTGAAGATCCTCCTAAAGATAATATGAATGCAGATGAAAAGAAGTAATGGAACAAAAATAAAAATAAAGCAATGAGAATAATTGTTGATAGTGTTAAAGATCACATTGTGCCAACAATTTCAAATCTATAGAATGCATATGAGATGTTCACTTCATTAACTAACATGTTTCAAATCAAAAACACAAATAGGGTCCTAGCTCTCAAAAATAATCTCTCATGGGTCAAGATGAATCAAGGGAATTCAATCACATCCTACTTCATGAGGATCAATGAGATAAGGAATCAACTATCATCAATTGGGTTTAATTATGATAATAAAGAGCTAGCTGTGACAGCTCTTAATGGACTTCCTCTTACTTGGGATGCATTCATTCAAGGGATTAGTGCACATTCCAAATTACCTACTCTTGATAGACTAAAGACTGATTGTCTTCAAGAAGAAGCAAGATTAATATCAAGAGGCTCAATCTTCAAGGAATATATACAAGTTCTTTACTCTCAAAACTTCAAAAGGGGGATAGGGAAATTCAAGAAGAGAGAATTCCAAAAGGATAAGAGGAATGAAAATGAAGGAAGTTCAAAGGACAAAGAGGGAAGAGGGAAGAACTTTAAGAAGAAGAAACCTTTCAAGAGGGACTTCTCTAAAACTCAATGCTATAAATGTGAGAAGTTTGGTCATATAGCTATAAATTGTCCTAAGAGAAACAACCTTCAAGCATCCTTTGTGGAGATAAAAGAACCCGAATATGAGCACTTTGCACTTTGAGAGGGAGTTGCAATTCGAAGAGGGAGTTTTATATATGGGCTCACTTGTGAAATTGTCTAAGTTATAAACTCTTTCTGCTGGTTACATACATCTACATTTTTGTATCTAATTTTTGTATGAGTGTGGCACCATACACAACTATTTAATTCTAACTATCTTGTGTTTTTCTATGGAAGCATGTTTCTATTTTGTATGCATCCAAATGCGTACTTTACCTTAGCATATGTCTTACTTATGTATGGGATCATACACAACTGATTAGCAGCATATTTTATGTTATGCATGAGGAGCATACATTACATTATGAACAATTACATTGACATATTTTTGTTATGGCATATGTTATACCTTACACTGTTATGGGAACTCACATAGTTGATTGTTAGTATAACTAATTAACTATTTTCTTTATTGATGCATGGGTGCATACATTATTGATTAATGAATGTAGGAACATACTTACATTGGCATATGTTGTGTATGTTACATTTTACAATTGGTATTTATTTATTTTATTTTTTTGGGGGGGGGAACATACATTATGATACTTAGAGATAACGTTGGTGTATGCATGGGAGCATACTTTATATGGATATATGATATCCTTTATATGTGTGAATACATTTCTTTATAGAGGGAACTATATTGCATCTTGTTGTGATCACATTGCACCTAGTTATATGTTGGACAAATTTGGTTACTCTTATGTGGTGAGACTTATTTGATTACTCTTATGCTTATGACTAAGACTTGTTTATGGCTACTGGATGAATTATGCTTGTTTTATATTGAGAGAACTACATTTGGATATTGGTTATTACATTTGGATACTTAATATGATTGTATGGACATACATCATTTGTATAATTTAGCATGTATGTATGAAGCATACTTTAGTGGCTTATTGTGTATGTAAGGATCATAATTTCTTTTATAGATGAGTCTATATTTATAGCTGAGACTATATTACATGTGGTTCTATGTGTGAACACATTTATTTTACATTGAACTTGATTCTTATGATTATAAGATCATATTGGTTACTCTTATGCTTATATGGATTCATGAGATAAGATTTTGATTATGAGATACATTTGGTTATGATTGTTCATTTGGTTACACTTATGCATATGGCTAAGTTGTTTCTTATGAACTGGATACTTGGAGAATATCATGGATCAGGGATCTATTGTTGAGCATTTGGAGGACATCATGGACTTGACGTTTGGAGACCATTGCTCTGAGCATTTGGTGAATATCATGGACTTGATATTCGTTAGACCAATGCTCATGATATCATGGACTTAATATCTCATGGATCAGGGATCCACATCTGAGTAATTGGTGGACATCATGGACTTGATGTCGATAGGCCATTACTCCAAGCACTTAGTGAATATCATGGACTTGATATTCATTAAACCAATGCTCTTAACATCATGGACTTGATGTTGTTTTGATGTCATGGACTTGACATTTCTTGAGTCTTGGTGACTCGTGGATTCAGTTATCCACAAATTGGTTGGTATACATCATGGACTTGATATTCTATTGGCTAATTCAAGAGGACTCATGGATCTAAGTTATCCAAAAATTGGATAGAAAACATCATGGATTTGATGATTGACTCAAGATGACTTGTGTTTGGAAAGTATCATTAACTTAATACTACCTTGAATATCATGGACTTGATATTCAAAAGAGTCAAGGTGACTCGTGGATCTAGGAAATCCACAAATTAATTGAAAATATCATGAATTTGATATCATGGACTTGATATCACTTATGGCTGGTAAACATCATGGAATTGATGTTATCATGAATATCATGGACTTGATATTCTTGGGTCATGGAGACTAGTGTATCTAGGAAATCCACATTTGGATGGTAAGCATCATATGATATGATGTTTCTCATATGAATATGAGATGTATGGTTGAGGAATAATGAAGAACATTTGTGTTCTCATTATATCTTGTAGATAGATATCTACTATCATAGATGAGATATCTATGGCATCATTGGATAAGGAATCCATTTTGGTTATGTTTTTGTGCTTTGAGTCGCAGAGACTCGTGGATCTAGGAAATCCACATCCAGTTGGTAAGCATCTTGTGATTTGATGTTACCATGGAAAGATGATTTTTATATGGATATGAAATATATGGTTGGGAATGATAATGAACATATGTGTTCTTATCAAAATTGGTAGAATGGAGATCTACCTTCATAGATGCGAGATCTATGAAATCCATTTTGGTTATGTTTTGTGATGAAGAATCCATGAGTGGATATTTGCCTCAAGTCCAACAGGGAGTATTGATATTATGGCCTTTATGACAAATATCTTATGCCTTGGATAATAATAATAAATATATAGAATATATATTTATTATTATTCGATATATATAAATAATAATATTAAATATAAGGGAATATTTAATATTTATTGTTTATGAATAAAATTGATTTTATATGCTTAATGATTTAATTTAAATAATAATTAGAAAGGGCCCAAGTCGGCCTCTTGGGCAAGTATATTTATTATTTAAATTATCCAAGTCAGCCTCTTAAGGAGGCACTCCATTTGCATATATAAGTAGATCAATTCTTGAAGAAGATATATAAAAAACATAACATATTATCTTCTCTCCAAGATTTGGTTCCTGCATGTTGGTCAAATTTATCCAACTACTGGATAATTACAACGATTGTCCTCTTCTCCAAATCTGATTATCAAGGGTGGTGATCTTGTTTGTAGCAGTCAAACTAGTGCAATCATAACCTCTACGAATTTGTGTGAAGAAGGCTTGCAAAGTCACAAGGTGCTGAAGCGAAATGATGTCTAGGTGCTTGTGTAATTGTCATCCTATTGAGCTACACTCATAAGGTAGATCAAAGCATAAAGGGAGAGAATATCAACATCATAAAAGGTTTGTTTCTACAACAGACTGGAAAGTCTTAATAGGTAACAAATTTTGGTCTCACTAGCTGCTCCAAATACAAGTACTTGTGAAGGCAAACTTGAAGATAACTATTTGCAGATCTGAGTTTACATCTTCAAATTTCTAGGTACTATCTTATTCACTCTTGTGACTATGTTAGGGTAAAAGTACAAAACTCAATCACACTAGAGGACAAACTTAGGGGGTCCGACCGGACCTATGTGGCACCCACTAGGCACCAAATGGTATCTATGTGGCACGAGGTGTTCGGCCGGAACCTGTTCGACTGAGCAGTTTTTGATTGGAAGGGGTCTGGTCGAACCCCCAAAATTCTATATAAACAAAAAAAGCGCGATGCGTGGCTCATTTGGTTTGAGCGGGTTTCAAATTTTTCGGAGAGCTCTGCAGGTATTTCAGCCAAAAGAGGTAGGTCATTTTTTAGTTTTTTTTAGTTTTTTTTTATTTTAATGTTTTTTTAAAGTTTCCTTTTTTTTATTTAATATGAAATAATTGTAATTTAAATAAAAACGTTATTTAAATTGTAGAAATTAATGTTTATTAATGTCTATGTAGTTTTATTATTTTTAATTGTAGAAATTAAATAATATGATTTTATGTAGATTTAGTTATTTAATTAATATAAATTTTTTTTAGTTAATAAAATATGTTAGTTATTTAATTAATTTATTTTTATTAGATATGTTTTAAAATATTAGAAAAATGGTACAAAACATTATGAAAACGTATATAAATTATTAGAAACATGATATTAAAACATTCAAACCAACATAAACCTTAAGATTAAATAAACATAAACACTAACCAGAAACCTAATTTTAAAAAAAAGATCCCTTAACATAATTAAAAAATAAACCTTAATATGAAATGTACATGAACCTTAACATTAAACCAACATGAAACTAGAAAATGAAGCGACATAAACTCTAACAGTAGAAACTAACATAAACTTTCTCTCTCTGGCCAAGTAAGACCTAACATGAAATTAAAAAGACGTAATAAGACCTTTTAAGATCTAATAAAATCTAATAAGACCCTTAACATCTAATAGGACTCTTAACATGATTAATATTTCCTCTTAAACTCTAACACTAGAAACTAACATAAACACAAATTCTAGAAACCAATTAAGACCTAATACCTAACCAATTAAGACCTAACAAATGACTAATATTTGACCAATTAGGACCCATTAATTGAGCAATTAAAACTTTTAACATGTGACTAATATGACTAATAACACCTAAATTGATTAATATTACCTAATAGGACCTATACTTGACCGATTAGGTCCAATATGACCTATTAAAACTTAATAGTCCTACCAATTAAGACCTAACATGTAACTAATAGTTGACCAATTAGGACCTATTAATTGATCAATTAAGACTAATTAAGACTTTACATGTGACTAATATGACCAATTAAGATAGGTAACATGATTAATACGACCCCTTAAGACTTAATAGGATTAATACGACATAAATAACATAAACAAAAATTCTAGAAACCAATTAAGACCTAATACCTAACTAATTAAGACCTAACAAGTGACTAATATTTGACCAATTAGGACCTATTAATTGAGCAATTCAGACTTTTAACATGTGACTAATATGACTAATAACACCTAATTAACATGTGAATAATATGACATAACACCTAAATTGATTAATATTACCTAATAAGACATAATACCTACTAATAAGACCTAATAGTCCACCCTTAAGAACTAATAGGACCTATACTTGACCAATCAGGTCCAATATGACCTATTAAGACCTAATAGTCCTACCAATTAAGACCTAACATGTGACTAATAGTTGACCAATTAAGACAAGTAACATGATTAATACGACCCCTTAAGACTTAATAGGATTAATATGACATAAACAACATAAACAAAAATTCTAGAAACCAATTAAGACCTATTAAACTCTAACACTAGAAACTAACATAAACAAAAATTATATCTAAACCAATTAAGACCTAATACCTAACCAATTAAGACCTAACAAGTGACTAATATTTGACCAATTAGGACCTATTAATTGAGCAATTAAGACTTTTAACATGTGACTAATATGACTAATAACACCTAATTAACATGTGACTAATATGACATAACACCTAAATTGATTAATATTACCTAATAAGACCTAATACCTATTAATAAGACCTAATAGTCCTACCAATTAAGACCTAACATGTGACTAATAGTTGACCAATTAGGACCTATTAATTGAAAAAATTAAGACTTAACATGTGACTAATATGACCAATTAAGACAGGTAACATGATTAATACGACCCCTTAAGACTTAATAGGATTAATACGACATAAACAACATAAACAAAAATTCTAGAAACTAATTAAGACCTATTAAACTCTAACACTAGAAACTAACATAAACAAAAATTATATCTAAACCAATTAAGACCTAATACCTAACTAATTAAGACCTAACAAGTGACTAATATTTAACCAATTAAGACCTATTAATTGACCAATTAAGACTTAACATGTGACTAATATGACTAATAACACCTAAATTGATTAATACGACCTAATACCTACTTTAATAAGACCTAATAGTCCACCCTTAAGAACTAATATGACCTATACTTGACCAATTATGTTCAATATGACCTACTAAGACCTAATAGTCCTACCAATTAAGACCTAACATGTGACTAATACTTGACCAATTAGGACCTATTAATTGACCAATTAAGACTAATTAATACTTAACATGTGACTAATATGACCAATTAGTATAGGTAACATGATTAATACAACCCCTTAGGACTTAATAGGATTAATATGTTTATTAAATTTGTATGTACATGTATATATAGATTTCATTTTTAAACTAGATGATCTTGAATTTGTAACATGTATGTTTAAATTTGTAATACATGTATGTTTCTTAAATTTATACATACATACATACATGCATGCATGCATACATACATACATACATACATACATACATACATACATACATATATATATATATATATATATATATATATATATATATATATATATATATATATATATATATATATATCAATTTTAAACTAGATGATTAAATTTGTAACATGTATGTTTCTTAAATTTGTATGTACATGTATATATATATTTCATTTTCAAACTAGATGATCTTAAATTTGTAACATGTATGTTTATTAAATTTGTATGTACATGTGTAGAGATCTATATACATTCTTGTTTATCTATTACATGGCATCAAGTAGAGGGTCAGCAGATTCAGGAGAGCCTAGTGTTCATGGGGGGGTGGTAGTGGTAGTGGTCGAGGTAGTGGTTGCTCCTCTCATAGATCAGCTGATATAGCAGAGGCTAGAGAGAAGCTATTTGCGGATACTATTGATAGATTGAGATGAGCATTACATGTTTTGGATCAGACTTTAGCTTCATCCACCACCATTCCCAATAGGGATAGGGTGGACATTATTAGAGATGATTTGTTACATATGATTGGCACATTTCAATCATACAACCCGTATGATACTATCATCATCGATATTTTCTATACTTCTTTGTCTCGCAGTGTTACTGGCACTGTGAAGTACAGTGAGATTGATATAGCTGTGTCCACCCCTACGATGAAGGGCATGTTTCCTCATTATCGAGACATGAAGGTGAGAGGGTACATGGTCACAAGATGTGAGGATGACCTGGTGGGACCATTTATATATCCTTGATGGTTGGCTGCTCAACACAGGTGGCCCTAGAAGGATGAGCTGCCACTATATTTCTGCAAATAATTGTTTGCAAAATTTCATTTGCACCTTGATGTTGATTATATAGATTTTCCTGATTATGTTGGTCAGGGGAGAGGGAGATTATCTGACAGGTTCAGAGTGCTTGATGCCCCTATGCCCGCTAATAAGTGGGCAAGGGTGGGTCCAAACCTTTTGGTTGTACCAAAAGGTTTGGAAATACCAGGAGTGAGTGTGCCAGATGACAGGACGAGGAGGGACGTTTATTCTAGTATAGCAAGTATCGCCACATAGGTTCAGGAGATGGCATCTGATTGTGTGGGGAGATACATGTTATGTTCTCATTCTAACATTCCTCCACCTACATAGGATGCATCCTCTAGTGGTGATCTATATGATATAGTCGGCATACCATCTCCCTTGGAGGTTACAACTATATCAGATATGGACCATTTGCAATGTACGAGGGCATTATTATCTAGTGATCTACTATGTGCATATCAGACCATACAGATGCTCGATGGGATTTCACTCAGGGAGGTTCCATCATTTGTCAAGACCTATATTAGTACTGTATCAGGTTCTCAGCAGACTGCACCACTGACAGGTCTGCAGCAGACTGCACCACTGGTAGGTCTACAACAGACTGCACCACCAGCAGGTCCTTAGATGACTACACCACCACCGACAGCTCCTTCGCAAACTGCACCACCTACAACTCATCATCAGACCACACATGCCACTTCATCACGTCTAGGTCATCAACTTTTTAGTACATTGCTTACAGATGACCAGATTGATCCTGCAGCTATATCATTAAACTCGTCAGATTTGAGCACTTTCAGAGAGCATTAGAGGCTGCTATGGTATATATAATTAAATTAAATTTTTATTTATTTAAAAAACTTACACATATATTTGAAATTTGATTAATATATGTTATATGTATGTGTACTCCAGGAGGTTATCAATGAGGATGCTGCACCATATGGAGATTTAGAGACTGCACGCGATCCTATCCATCATGATACATAGGTACATTGAGATGTTTGTTCAAAAAATTAATTTTTCTATGATCATAAGTATTTAAAATTTATTATACATGTATGTATGTGTGACATATTTTGTTTATTATACACAGACGTCAGGAGGAGGTGCACCAACATCAAGTCACGGATCAGGACATGACCCTAGTTGACATTTCATATATACATGCTATAACATTTCATAGATATTTCATTTTAGACATTTCATAGATATTTCATTTTCTAGACATTTCATATATACATGTACATATTTTAGTCATTTCATGTGACATTTCATATATATATGCTATAACATTTTATACATGTTACATGTTATATGTTCATGTGTTATTTCATCTTTTAGACTTATTTTTATACATGTTATGTATACATTATGTTATGCCATGTTCTAATGTTATTTTAAATATTACTATAGAGTTCATTTTCTAGACGTTTCATATATACATGTACATATTTTAGTCATTTCATATATGTACATGGTATATGGTTGTGTGTTATTTCATATTTTATACATGTTACATTACATATTTCAAACATTACATGTTACATATTTTATACATGTTATATGTTATATGTTCGTGTGTTATTTCATCTTTTAGACTTATTTTTATAGATGTTATGTATACATTATGTTATGCCATGTACTAATGTTATTTTAAATATTTCTAACAATTAAGTAATCTAACTAATGTCATGTAAGTAAAAAATAATTAAATAAGTAACTAACTAATGTCTTAAGGTGAGGTAATTAATGAAAGCATACATTAATTAAGTAAGTAACTACTTAACTAATAATTACCAATTAATTAACACAATTAACTAACATAATTAGGTAATCTAACTAACATAATTAGGTAACTAATATAATTAACGGACTAACAATTAGGACAATTAATTAAGTAGGTAACTAACATAATTAAGTAATCTAACTAACATAATTAGGTAATCTAACTAATTAACATAATTAGGTAACTAACACAATTAACTAACATAATTAAGTAATCTAATTAACTAACATAATTAGGTAATCTAACTAACTAACATAATTAGGTAACTATCATAATTAACTAACATAATTAACTAACTAATTAATCAAAACATACAATTAATTAACTAACATACATGTAAGTAAAAAATAATTAAATAAGTAACTAACTAATGTCTTAAGGGGAGGTCTTAAGTAACTATCATAATTAACTAAAGCATAATTACCAAAAGCATTAATCAAATCATACATTTAATTAACTAACTAATTAATCAAAGCATACAATTAATTAACTAACATACATACATAAAAACATACAATATATATGAGTTCAAACATGAAACTTCAAACTATAGAGTTCAAATATGAAAGTACAAGAGCTACAAAAGGAAGTTTATTCTGAAGCTTATAGAGTTCTAAAGCTCCTGATACATATAGTCTGGATCCTCTCTATCTTTTATTATCTCCAAAAGTTTTTCATGTTCTTCAATAGACAATCTCCACTTCGGATTGCCACGTCCTCTTTTTTGCAATGCCTCGAATTGCAACTTTGTTGCTATAACCAAGTGACTGTAATGTAGAATTTTTTTGTCAAACATGTATTCAATAAATTGAACACCATTTCTGTCAACCTTCATTTGCTGATAATAGGTTCCTTCAATAACAACTGAACCAGTTGGATATGTCTGTTCATCATCATCTACAGTTTGTTCTCTCAACTTGTATTTTGCTTTCGTGCATCTTAGTAGATAATAATCTACACTTTTTGCATTGTCAAGATCCACAACTACAACAAAAATATCACCTATACAAATGGATTCTATTAAAATTAAACATCACTTATACGATAAATTAAAATTAAATAAAAGAACATGTATGTGCACACACCTATAACAATTAAATCAGAAACACGCTCATAATCAACTGAATATATAGAATCATGAATGTTTATGTCAATGTCATCATCTTCATAAGGAGGCATTCTGATTAACTCTTTCATATCCCATTGTGAAACATATCCATTTGCAATATTCTCACATTGACTCAATGGATTGTCCTCAATGCAGTGAGCACAAAAACATGATTTTTCTCTTACTTGAATCAAAAGAGGCTTGTGTTGTCCTGTAGTGATCAATTGATGTAAACTTCTAATACCAACTATTCTTTGACAATTGTAAGGATTAGATTGGTCTATATCTGTTACAAATATGAAATGAAAGTTGCACATTTTTAGATCAACAATTATGAAAAGATAGATATGAACACAAAATCAAAATTTAAAATTTAAAATTTTACAACAAAATATAAATTACCTTTCACTTCCCAAAAATAACGTTTGTTGTATTTGGTGTCCCAAGGAGCAAAATGACTTTGACACCATTCAACAATTTTCTTTGAATTCTCTATCATGTTACCTGTACATTCCTGAATTATCAGTTTAAAGAAAATGGATCTAAGCAAAAATTATATTATTTGAAATATATACATACATACATACATACATACATACATACATATTGAACACCATTTGTACCTGCAAGTTCATGTTGGCAAAGTGCACGCTTCACACATGCTCCTACTCCATCGTGCTCTCCTTTTCCATGTCCACTTTCAAAGAAGTTCCACAAAAACTTAACATTGCGTCTAGCATGTTGCATGGCTAGCCAATTAAAGGCTTCTGTAGATTTAAATTGTCCTACAAAATTAAGTTGTACATGTGCATACATACATGTCATCCTTTAATAATTTAACAAATAATTAAATGACAATGAAAATAAATTGAAGTATCTATACACACACCTGCACAACGATCAGACCAAATCTAGTGTTGTGAAGCCTTTATCCCGCCATTCGCAATATCTTCAAAAAACATTGCAAAACAATGAGCCACATAGCTCCTATCATGAACCTTATCATCACTGATATAGAAATGAACCTCATTGATGATAATGCGTTCATTTGGATCAGGACTTTCTACCTCATCCAAATCATATTGTGCATGTCTATAGGTCACTTGCACAAATATTGCAACCTGATCAGAATGATAATATTGAGCTTGAAGCTCTTTTTGAGGGGAAAATGTATAGTTCTCAAAGAAATCTACAATTGAAAGAATACAACCAAGTGGAAAATAATCTTTGGAATCATGAAACTATTTAGCTTGCCATCGTGCACCATGACAATGTTGGATATGTGGATAAATTAGAGTATGCAATCTGGTCATAAACTCAAGGTAGGGCAATTCACTCTCCTTCAATACAATGTTTTTGGATTCATCTTTGCTCTTTGTTCGATATGTCTCATATTCAAATCTTTTCCACAAAACTGATGTTGAAACATTAATATTCTCAATTTGCAATGGAAATTTATGCAAATCTCCACAATCACTACATGAATTCTTTATACACTGTACTTTGAACTCATCTGAATCTTCTAATTTATCACATAAAACAAACTTCACAAATTGTGTCGTACTTCCAGGGATGACCATATTTGAATCAAGAACTGCCATAAATTTTTTATATGATTGCAAATATAGATGAAACTCAACATGATTTCGACAACAACAAGTTTCACGAACCTTATTTATGCGTACAAAGCAAGGGTGAAACCTCTAAAACATTCTTTGACATATTTTCACATCTGAAAATTCTTTCTTGAATGGTTCAAATAATGCACTTTGTGTTGTATCTATAAATTTTTTTGGATGTGTAGTTTTCATACCAGTCTCTTCATCTTTCATTTGTATTGTATCCCTTCTATTAGAAGAAACACGAGAGTGAGTGGTCCAATATTCAATGACCAATTTTTTTGCATCTTCAAAAATTCTATCTTTTCGAGGAAGCCTACAAATATTTACCCAATGTTTTTCAATGTTTTCATCTAACATATTTCTCTTCCTGATATATCTTTGACTAGTTCTTCTAGATACATTTAGTAAATTAGAAATTGCATGCACTTGTTTTCTCTGTGTCAACCTCCTACTAGATAAAGTAGTCATAATTGCTCTACGTGTAGCACTTAAATCAGCTTCTCGACTTGAGTTATTAATGTTGTTCAATGCATCTTGCAAATTTTGAACTATTGTTTGATTTACATTGTCTCCTAAGTTTTTCTTGTTGTCAACACCCAACAACTCCAAAACAAGAGTCATTTCTTTTTTCCTGAATAACCTAACAAATAATTGAGCTCTTGCAACCATACTTTTATTTTCAAAATATTCATCCCAAAGTTTTTTGCAATGATTTTTAATTGTACTTTTAGATAACATTTCATTAGATGAAATTTGACTGAAAAGTGAATCCCCATTCATCTCCATCAAATTGCTTATGCCAAAAGATATATTTCCACCTGCAGAACTACCAATTTGTTCCCCTGCTTGAATTGCATCTTCTTGAATATCAATAGGTTCTTCCTGAACTTCAACAAGTAGATCTTGATTATGTTTTGTATGATATTTTTTGTCATCCTTTTTTCGATCATATTTTCTTAATCTATTCCTTTTATTCCCCATTGCAAAAACTATTCAGATTGATATAAAAGAATCACTTAATTGGAAAAACTCACACATTTCTATAAAAGCTTATGCTCATAAGCAACCAAAATATATACATATTTATCATTCACAAAATTACAATAATCTAATCTAATTTAGCGGTCAGACTATCAAGAATTCAATGCGCCCCCTTTATTTTGGCCTCTATTCGTGCATATGGAAAACCACTCCCCTGGCCCTAAGTCAGTTCTGCATTACAAGTCTTTCAAGCAAGTGCTCGAAGAAGAAGCGGTTATTCTAGTAGACGCCAAATTTGAGATTGATGGAGACTAGCCAGCGAGAGGAGGAGATGGAGCCGAATCTAGAGGTGAGGGTTCTAAGCCGCCTAATGTTTGTATTATCAAACCCAATTTGTAGATGTCCTTAGCTATTGAAAAGGAAAAGATCTCTCTTAGAAACTCTGTTGTCTTTCTTGCTGCTCAAGATTTAAATAAACTTCCATCTAGGTCTTTTCTTAATCAATGGTTGCATAGCGTTTGGGGGAAAAAATACGATTACCATTTTTCCTTTTTGCGTATGATCCAGAGGGGGCTTTTCCTCATTTTTCTCAAGAACCCTAATTCCCAAAAGGATATAATTGATAGACAAATTTGGAAAATTGGTAATGCCAACTTTAGGGCCCTCCCCTAGTTGCCTGACGCAGTGTATGACGAAGTCTTGGCTCTCTCGAGCCTGAGATGGATAACCCTAGGTAGCGTCCCACCTTTCCTTTGGAACCTGATTCCTCAAGCCTTGGAACCATTCGACTCGGTGCTCTTGGTTGATAAAAATTTTGTTATGCTTCCACACACTGATGCTAGAATCCTTATTAATATCAAACCGGGAATCAATCTCCCCGGGGGAATTTGATTTGAACTTTGCAACCATACCCATTTTTGCCCTATCTTCTTCTTAGGAGGGCTTAACTCATGCTTCTTCTGCAGAAGGGAAGGCCACCAAAGAAATGATTGTCCCCTATTGCTCAAGAAGAATCCTAAACCAAAACCCAAAGGAGGTAATAAGCAGGACGCGAAGAACAATAAAGGAAGACATAAGTAGTTGACTGTTAAAACCAACACCGATAAGAACCTTGTCTTTGACATTCCTAAGACTTCTGAAACCTTGGCAAAGTCGCTAGATGCTCTTAAAATGGCCTTCAATTCTGACCCGGGCCATAGAACCCCACCTATTGTGCGGATCGAGGATGTGATATTACCACCTGATGTAGAGCTACTAGACTTTGGTTTGAAACCAAAAGATTCAGGCTTGATTGGCCACAAGCTGAATGCCCAACAGATTGTTCTCAATAAAATTAAGAGGATAGCAACCCTAAGGAGGAAGAATGCCAATCTTGCAGATAACTATGTCGGTGAGCTTTCCCCCAGGCAGACAACTGATAGACCCAGAGAGATTAGCCCTTCTGGTGCCCTGGAGGTCATTAGAGAGGCTTATGACAAGGAAGCAAGACTTAATAATTTCTCCCTCATTGTGATTCATGCTCCCCCGGACTTGCAACCTCGGAATTCTCCCCGCTCGATTGAGGATGATAAGCCCAGTGTCAAACCTTGCCCTGCACCCATCCCCTGTGTCTCACCGGAAGACTTGGAAGAAGGTGAGGTGGTAGGATTGGAGCTAGCTATTTTGCAGTCAGAGCAAGAGGAGCCCCAGGATTTTTCTTTCAAGGCCAAGAAGAAAACTAGGAAACCCCTCTCCAAGGAGGCAGTTCCAGAAGTCAAGGCTGATATGGGCTCTACCAAAGAGGATGGTGTGTCCCCCCTGGTAAAGAAGAAGAGAGGTAGACCTCCCAACCATGCCTCCAGTATTAAACCTTCAAAAATCTAGAAGAGGACCCTCCCTAATTGCTTTAAGAGCTTTCATGCTCCTATGGAACAAGACTCCTAAATTGATCATGGAGTTTAAGATTGCTACTTGGAATGTGAGGGGCCTTGAGTCCCCTGACAGGAAGTATGTGGTCAAAAGATTCATCAGGATGCATAAAGGATTTGACTTCCTATTGCTACAGGAGATTAAAGCAGTGGGATTCTCCCTTGAGATTGCTTTAAGATGCATTTGGCCTGATGCTAGGAGTGTATTCACCAGCCACCCTAGAGGTAAAGGAGGGATTGCCATCCTCATCCACCCCAGATGGGAAAACAAAGTGTCTGATTGGGGATGCTCCCCATGCAATAGAGTATCTTGGGTGACTTGTAAGGATGGTAATTCTAAGTTTGGGATTTGTTTAGTTTATGCACCAAACAACCACAATGATAGGATCTAACTGTGGGATTGGATGTGTCAGTTGAAAGAGATTCTGTGGGTTGTTGTTGGGGACTTCAACATGGTTGAACCCCCTTAGGATAAGGGAGGAGGCTCTAAGATGGATTGGAAGGGCAATGAGAAATTCTTCTGGTCCAAGATGATGAGTAAACTTAGACTTTTTGACCCATTAGCAGGGCAAAAGAGAGAACATAAGAGTATCTAGCACACCTGGTCCAACTACCAGAAAGGTAGTAAGAGGATCTACTATAGGCTGGATAGGATATATGCTAATAAGGACTTTTTTAGCTTCAAAAAGGAGGTAGGGGGGGGGGACTGCATTAAAGTTATACCATACTCCCTCTCGGATCACCACCCTGTAGTATCTTCAATTTTCCAGATGGGGTGTTGCACTTCCTCTAGGAAGAGTAATCAATCCTTTGCCCTTAACACCTCCTTGTTGAATAATGTTGGCATTAAAGAGGCCATCCTCCTAATCAGATGGTTCAACATTGGTGTGGCCAAGAAATAGAGCACCATTGACTATTGGAACCAATGCACCAGTAGCTGGAAGACATTGTTTCAAGTAGTCAGGAGGAAATGGGCTAAAGATTCTAGAAGGGCTGAAACATAATTACAAAGGAAGCTATTCCAAGTAGAATTGAGGAGTCAGGAAAACCCTGCTGATGAGGAGGTAACCAGTTGCCTAGCCTGGACTAGGGACTCACTCAGGAAGCTGTAGCAGATTAAAATCAATGGTGCTAAGGTTAGATCCAGAGCCAACTGGATCAAGGAAGGGGAAAAAGGTTCCAAGTTTTTCTTCCATCTACTTAAAGCTAAGGAGGCCAAGGTCAACATTAGCTGCATTTGTCAAGAAGGGGCAGAACTCTCTTCTCAAAAAGACATCCTCCAGGCCTTTGTTGGATATTATTCCAAACTCTTCACTTCAGAAGACTCAGGAATAGAGAAGAAGGATATGAGGAATAAAATCAAGAGCATTATCCCTCACACTCTCAAGTCAGATGATGCTCTTTTCCTTAGCAAACCCCTATCTATTGAGGAGATAGTCGAGGCCATTGGGCATATGAGCAATGACAAAGCTCCTGGTCCTGACGGGCTGCCTATTGAGTTCTACACGCATAACATAGAATGGGTGGCCCAAGACCTACTAATGATTTTTAATGAGGCCATTCTGAATGGATCCCTGGGAACATAAATTAATACTGGTTGCATCAAGCCAATCCCGAAGGAAGGAGACAAAACCCTGATTAAGAATTGGAGACCCATAACCCTTTTGAATGTATCTTACAAGATCTTGGCCAAAGTCCTAGCTAGAAGACTGATAGACATCCTTCCCAAGATTATCAACCCCACCCAGATTGGTTTTGTTAAAGGTAAGTACATTTTGGAAAACCTTATCACTTGCTGGGAGACTATGGAATGGGCGAAGTGTTCTGGGCAACAAGTTAGCATGCTACTAATTGACTATGAGAAGGCATACGACAGGATAGAATGGCAATTTATTGCTACTATGTTGGAAGCTTTGGGATTCCTTGAAGAGTTTATCAGAATGGTCTGGACACTACTAATTGGGGCTACGACAGTTGTTGAAGTGAATGGCGAGAAATCAAAGCCCTTCCTACTAACTAGATCCATAAGACAAGGATGCCCTCTGGCGCCAACTCTATTTGTTATAGTAGCAGACTCCCTGTTCCATATTCTTAGGGATGACTCAATTTCTCCAAAAGTTAGGGGAGTCATTCTTCCTAATGATGAGGAACTCATCAACATTCAGTTTGCTGATGACACCTCCCTCATGGTGGAAATGTGTGAAGATAACTTCAAGTGCCTCATGGGAAAATTAGATACCTTCTATCTAGCCTCAAGCAACAAAGTGTCCATTGCTAAATCAACCCTTCTGGGTTGGGATGAAGATCCTTTGGGGTGGTGCAATCAATTTGGCTTTGCCTGGGGAGGCCCTCTCCACTAGATTAGATGTCTATGAATACCATTCTCTATTAAGCTGAGTTTGAAGAACATGTGGGAATGGGTTGAGAGTAAGATTGAAGTGAAGCTGAAGAAGTGGAACAACGGGTATCTCTCATTGGCAGGAAGAGTTCAAGTGTGCCAAAAGATTCTGGTAGCTTACCCCATTTACTATTCCTTAGCCTAGTTATTCAATCATGGGCAATTAGACTATATCCATAAAGCTATCCGAAGGTATCTTTGGTAAGATGGTAAAGGGAACAAGAAGGATCATGTTGTGAGGTGGGATTGGTGCACTAGAGCCATAGAGAAAGGAGGCCTCGAGCTTAAAGATCTTAGGTGGCAAGGTAATGCTCTTGCGGTGAAGTGGGTAGCCAAGGCAGTTCAAGATAGTGAGCCCTAGAAGATTCTGGTGTGACATAACATCAACAGAGGTTATCCATCCTGGGCTAGACAATGGAAGGATCTCCCATTGGTTGATCTCATGGTAGGGAAATTCAGAGTCATAGTAGCAGGTTCTGAGGTATTCTAATCTATCTGGAAAGGATGGGAAGAGACTAAACCCTTCTTGGCAGACACTAATTTATTGGATCAATCTCTAAATATATGTGGGGAAAGATGCATTTGGTGGAATCTATTCAAGGGAGATAAGCCTCTGGCCCAACTTCAGGGATGCTTGGCCAAGAAGTGGAATGCCCTGGGAATTAGTTATTTCTCAGACATCATAGAGAATGATACCCTGATCCCATGGGATACCTTGACCTCTAGATATGACTTGCCCACATCCCAATGGAGAACCTACACCACTATCAGGGATGCCTACCTAAGGGACATGTCAGTGGATTCAGATAGAATGGAGTTAGTGAAGTGGAAAGATGGCACACCATTGATCTTTACCAAAGTTAAACCTGTCTATCAACTGCTAGCTTATACTGAAAACATCTTTGACCACCTTAATAACAAATGGAAATTGAATTTGGATTCCAACTCTTGGAGTAGAATTATGGCCAAGCTTTGGTGCACCCCTACTGAACCTAAAATCCTTTGCTTTGTGTGGCATTTCCTTCTGCATAGGCTGCCCATTAAGTCTCCTTCTGGTTCACCTCTCCCCTACTCCTTTTGTGATGCTCCTGGGTCCATCTCTCACATTTTCTTTGACTACCGCTTTGCTTTGGACTGCTGGAGCCTCTTTGGCCTGAGACTCAACCACAATTTTGTGCCCTTCAATGTTATTTTTGGGTCCTTTTTGGGTCTTAGCAATGCTCTCAATTATTTCTGGGCATCTTTTTCTTTTCATTTGCTTTGGAATATCTGGAAACTAAGGAATGATAGTATATTCAATGGTAGGTTTAGTTCTCTCACTGAGTCTCTACGAAGACTCATCACCCTTAATGTTTCTTCGTAGGTCACATTGGTCTTGTAGGTTAAAGAACATAAAGCTCTAAGGGTGGTGAGAGGCATCAGAGAGGTTTTAGAAAAGGACCAGGTGCCTTACAACATGTCCATAAAATCAGACACTGAATTCAACTTTGACATCACCATCGGTCAGATGCTTCAACAGATTCAGAGTTAGAGGAAGTCAGTAGGCTCACAGGTTGCTACAGGTGTTATAGTTGAGACTTCAGCTCAGTGCCAGAGTGTAGGGAGAAATAGTTACTAGGTTGTTGCTCCAGTAGTGGCTCATGATGACATTCCATCAAATCAGGAGATGGTCGTTGAACCTGAATAGGGAAGGTCCAGCAGTGGCTCAGCAAGGTCCTTTCTAGATCTTCATCCTACAGTCAACCACCCTTCCATAGCTGACTCCATATATGTTCCTCCTATTGCTGTGCTTCCTCCACTTCCATGGGAGGCATACTTCTCCAATCCTCACACTCTCATCTTTCACAAAGACCTCTGCCTTAAGTGGGCTGATCACCAGAGGCCATGGATGACCTAGTTCCCAAGATAGATTTCCGCACTATTAATAGCTCTACTGATACTCTAATGGATCCTTTTTATAGGAGTGATGCTTAAGTTTTTTTGGATTTTATCCCCAACGTATAATTGGGACTGTGTATTTTTGTAAAGTATTGATGTTGTAAGCCTCGAACAAGATGTACTGATTCTCTTAAGTTAATATAAATTATGGTTAATAGAAAAAAATAATCTAATCTTGCAAAATTTCTCAAGGACAATGAAAAAAAATACAATCACTCCAAAATCATCAACCTATCTTGGAAACACAATGAAGATAATATTTTCCAAAGAATAATTGCAAAAAAGGTTTTCAAACCTTACCTTAAACCACCACTCCATAGAAACTGTGCAAAGAACAATCCAACAACCCTGAAATTTCTTGAAGCTTTCAGAATCCTCCAATTCAATCTCAGAGCCAAAACCTATAAACCTGTATATCGAATACTAGCCAAAATCCTCTTAATAAACAAAACCGAATAAAGGGTTTCAATGCATGCAACACCATAAACAGGAAAATTGCCATGTGAAAAATAGAAAAGAATCACTTAACTTGAAAACACTAAATCAAAACTTGACATGCAATACCCAAATATAAAATAAAAATCATTAATAAATTTCAAAAAACTATTAAAAATCACTTAATTCAAGATAAAAACCACTTAACTCTTACAAATAAAATTAAAATAATTTATAAATTTCAAAAAACTATTAAAAATCTATAAAAAAACCAATTTTATTTAAAAAACCGGCCCTATTGTTAAAATTCAGATTTTAGGGGCTTGGTCACCTAATAGGTCCGGCTGAACCGGGTTCGGTCGGACCCTGTTCGGTCGGACCTATGTGGAATCCTATTTGGCAGCCAAGTAAGCAAAAAAGGATGGCTCTCAGAAGTTCTCACTTCTAGACCTGAATTCTTTGTCAAAATTTACTTTTCTGTAAAATTTAAAAATATCATTTTGTAGAGCTCAGAGTTAAGATTATGGTCATGTAATTTTTATCATGTTTTGATTTCATATAATATATTATAAGTTGAAAATACTTCAAGTAGGTATTTTAACATTTAAGAACATGCTCGTTCGAAAAATATTAAAAATAGCAAATCATGTCAGAAAAATTAAAACTTTATATTTAACTTTAGAGGAGAGAGTCCTCTTCAAGAATATATAATTTTTTTTTTAATGGTGTAGATTTGATAGGGAAAATTTGACGCAAACAAAAAACTGTTGATTTCGGGTAACACCGACTTTGGATAGTTATAATAGACAAAATATATACCTAAATCCAATCTTTCTTTTTTTATGCACTAGCTATACATGTCATCTAAAACATATTATGGAATCAGAGGAAAAAATATTATTTGCATATATTTTGTTAACGTGAACTAGACCCTATATTTTTAGCATATTTCAGCAATAAAAAAATGGACTTCAAAAATTAAAAAAACTATGTCAATTTTTATTCAAATTTATTTTTAAAAATTATAAGCATAAACTTCATCAAATTTTACACATTTCATTAGTTTACATCATCTTCAAATTCTAAACACAAATGCCACTTTTATGTCGTTAAAGTTAAAAAATTTGAATGTTGTCATCCTTTTCCTTTATAAAAGTGTGACACAAGTTTGTACTTTTACTCGTTATTTCTTGTGCTTATTCTAAATTTAAAGATCTCTATAGTTTGTACATTCCTAGCATAAATCTAGAAAATACTAACACACATGATGAAGATGTAGATATTCATAATCTATGTTGGGTATATATTCCACTTGAACAAAGTAGATTGAAGAAGAGGTTGCAAGAATTGGGTATTCCTATGTTAGTCTTAGATTTTGCATGGCTTGACAGATGTAGGATACACCTCACAAATCAATATTGTGAGATAGATTGTCATGTTTTTCTTAGAAAGATGGACTTATATTTGAAAGGAAAGATGACTATTGAAGAGGTATTAATTCCTGTAGAGGATCATTGGGATGGTCAATCAAGCAAGGGAGAAGATGAACATGGTCAAATCTATGAGACTTTGAGAGATATGTGTTTTCCTAATGAGGAAGATAAAGTAATCAACATACAAGAGAATGATGGTGAGACAATTCAAAATGATGAAGAGAGTGAAATTATAGATGCATTCATAAATATTTTTATGATAAGTGAAAATGATGTTCAAGTCTCTTCTAGTAAAATGATGAGTGATGATGCCCTTTCTTTTTTGAATGTTAATCAGGATGAAACTCAAATGAGAGAGATAAAAGAGGTTCCAGAGGAGGATAAAAAGGTTGTCTTAGAGTCTGCACCACTTACACAACTAACACTATGGAACAAGGGAGTATTTTCATGATTCTATTGTTGTTGATCTATACATTCAAATATACTATCTAGGGCAAATCTTTGTTTATCATGTTTTAATGGTACCAAACTTATTGATGGAAATGTTCCCTTTTAATCTCATAAAATTAATGATGATTTTCAAGAATGTGATGAAGACAACAAATTATGTCATGAGGAAGAGGATTCTTAGGCCTTGTTAATCGACATACAAGATGACTTCCCATCTTTGTCATCAAATGAGGTAGACAAAGTACTTTATTTGGTGTCTTGTTTAAGTAAAGAAATGGTAAATTCATGGGTATTACATGCACATATCAGACCTTGTAGTAGCCAATTCATGTAGAGTTCATCCATTTTATTTGCACTTAGAAGTAATTTGTCCTGACTCCATGCTAGCTTGGGAGATTGCCTTAGAAGGTAAGGTCAATTTAAAGTATGTTTATTTGACTTTTGAGGAAGGTAATGATTTTATTGATGATTTTAATAATTCATACAATTCAAAGACATGTTTATGAGTGAAAGTTATAGTCCTAATGAGGTTAAATGTGATGATTTATTATTTAGGACAAATGATGATAATAACATGGATCAAAGTCTTGATGCTTTACCTTTTCAACCTTTTTGTAATGATGGATATAGTACATCATTCATGAGTATGTTTTCTCATTGTATGCATGTACTTGAGAAGGATGGAGTGGTGTACCATAAGTTAAGACCTCCAAAAGAAGAAATCATGTTGTATGAATGTGCACTCATAGGTTGGGAACTCATTAAATTGGGTTGTATCTTCCCATTATCGTGATGATTTTCAGATTGAATATGATGCTAAGGGTAATAAAATGTATTTGTAGATTAATAATGATCATGGATAGTTTCCACAACTTTTAATTTTGTATAATTTGTACCCATAATTTGAACAAAACTTGCCTACATTTTATTTTTCAAGTACAAAGATGAGTTTTCATTCCTTAGAACTATGTGAAGTGGGTTATTGCTATTTTATGTGATGAGGAATTAATTAATCAACAACTCATATTCTTGGTGTTCTAAATTTTTTTTTGTGCATAATTTGACTTTAGTTTTAATTAGGTAGGTTTTAGTTAGTTTCACTTTATGTTTTAGTGGTTAGTTTTGTTTCTTGTTTAGTCGGTGTGTTTTCATTTGTTCCTTATTGCTTGAGTGTTTTCTTCTCTTGTTTGTCATTATTTGGGTAAGTGAGTTTTGTTCCAGGGTTGTCTCCCCATCTAGTGAAGCCTCCACCTAGGTTTGGTAAGAGGTAAGAGTATTTATTTGTTAGAATATGGCCAGGGTTGTTTTCTTAGTTTGAGTCCTTATCATTGACATTTTTTTGGCCAAAGTTCTTTCTATAATGTTATAAGATTGTTTTCCACTAGTGATTCACAATTTACAATTAACACACTCAAATCATCAATGCTTGAGTAAGAAATACTTGTGATTAGTCTTAGGATAGAGAATTCATTAAGATGATCTTTGAGGAATTTATTTGTGATTTTCAACCCCTCTAAGGAGTGTCAAAACTCCCTAATTTTGAAATAAAGCTACAAAAATTGGTAAATGCTCAATGAAAGCTAATATTATCCAAAAATAATTATGGGAACCAAAAAGGGGGTCATTATAGTAACCTCCATTGGGGCTATAGATGCCCGACTAGTAGTGGAGAAAGGCTAAGAGAAAATCAAAGGTAACTCTATTGGGGATATGGATGTCTGACTGACAATAGATCCATGCCTAGAAGATCTTCAAAGACTTTTACTAAAATAGATTGTTATGACCCTAGTCCTCTCATGAGATCATTAATCTCATGCTCAAGGAATAAATCACATTGCACACACATTGGGAGATCATGAACATGAAGAATCACATGAATATTGCATATAGAACTGTTAACCTCAGGTGTTGATGATTTGTATTCCAATCTTGAATATAGTTTCAACGATGTTTGTAGATGAATAAATGTCTCGGTCCTTTCTCCTTTTGTCAAGGCTATTTGTTGTTCCTCACAACTCATGCCCCACTTTCCCACTTAGACAAGTGGGGACCCCCTATTTCTTTTTTCTTTTTCACCTGGTGTTTCTTTAAATTGGTGGGTTTTAGAATGTTTCATCATCTAAGCCTTGAGGAAGTTAGATTGTGAATAAATTCCTAGTACCTTAGAGCTCAAATGATGAAGTATCCTTGCCATCCCTTTTATTTTTTTCTATTTTTTTCATTGTTCCTTTATTTATTTTTCCCTTTTTGTCTTTTTTTAGCTTTCATAGATTTGAGGGTTCATGAATGGCAATGGCCTTCAAGGTGTACGATCTTCGAAACCCTGATTTTCCTTTAAGAATTTTGAAGGAATAGCAGAAAGTCAACTTTGGGATTTCAGGGGTCCCAAGACCTCTGACCCTCAAAATGGGCTTGGGACCTCGATACCCCCAACCTTCAAAACTTCAAAAAATTTCAAGGATCATTTCAAAAAATTTCATTTTCAGAGATCATCTTGAAAAAGTTTTATTTTAGGGATCATCTTCAAAAAGTTTCATTTTCAGGGACCATCTTCAAAAAGATTCAGTTTCAGGGATTATCTTCAAAAAAATTTGGGGATCACATTTCAGGAATCATCTTTGAAAAGTTTCATTTTTGGAGATCATCTTTACAAAATTTCATGTTTTGAGATCATCTTCAAAAAGTTTCAATTTCAGGGATCATCTTTGAAAAGTTTTATTTTTGGGGATAATCTTCAAAAAATTCTATTTTCAGGGATCATCTTCAAATTGTTTCTTTTTCTGTGATCATCCTTGAAATTTTTTGGGGATTACCTTTTAGGAGCCATTTTGAAAAGTTTCGGCAATCATCTTTGAAAAGTTTTGGGGATGACCTTTAAAAAATTTTGGGGTGTTGTCATCCTTGAACCCCAAAATAAATTATTGATCAAAAAAGGGGATTTAAACTTGATGGTTTCTATAGTTAGTTGGATCTAAGGGAGATAAACTATGATCTCTTGTTTGGAATGTAATGGTGATGGTGCATTTGGGTAGTTTTATTTTTGTTCTTAGTTAGTTTTCTTCCCGCTCTTACTTAATTAGTTCACTAAAACTCTTGAATAATTTACTCACTCATGTCCATTATGTAGACCCTAGACATCAACAAAATTGATGTGGCTATGAACACCTTTAGAACAAGCCACCCATATCTTATTACACATGTCTGATTTTGTGGAGATAAATTTTGGGATCATTTTTATGGTCTTGCATTTGTTGGCAAGTAAGAAATACATGAGTAAAGAGCAACCACATTTTCACTGTTGTGGCAATTTTTTGAACATGAAATATTCTTCTAGATGTTGGTTATCTTGTCTTGATTCATCTCCATGGTCGTGCAAATGATAAAGCTCAATTTTATTGCAATCAGAACTCATAGAAAATGCACAAAAGGTGGATCTAGGTGAGTTTAATTCTAACATCCCAAACTAGAGTTGCATCCCATGATTTTAGGGTACACATGTGCATGAACGAAAGAAATTTTGAGTTGTAAACTCAATAACTCACAGTAAATCTATTATGAAATAGTTTAGGAGTAATTTTATAGAGTTAAACTATTGTTTTATTTTTATTTCACCCAAAAATAACACCTAGTAATCCTAGTTATGGGTTTGGCAAATTGAAAATGTAAAATCTATTTAAACCCAAATTTTAGATGTAATAAAGAGGGGGATTTATTTATTTGAACTTAATAGGCATATGGTGTTGCATTCTTAGTGTGCACTCCTTGTGACTTTGTGATTTGAATAAATTTTTAGATTCAAGAGCCATGTGTATGTTCATGACATTTACCTAACAATTCATTTAATTGGTATTACCTAGTAAATAATTGCTTGTTGTGGTAGATAATTTGATTTAATCACTCTTATTGGTTCCTTGGAGGATAATTTTGTCTTGCATATATGCATGTATGGTATGGGTTTGCAATTTGATGAAATTTGGGAAATCTTTTGTTCTTGCTTCCTTTGAAGAGTGCACTATTGATTTTATAAGTTGTGGATGTCTAGCTTATAATTTCTTAGTTATGTGATTAAATATAATGTTCTTTATGCAAGCTAAGTATTTGAATAGTTGATTTAATTAGGTGCTATTTTTTTATTTCATTTGTTTGTAATCTCTTGTAACAACCTTCATTTTTTCTTTCTTTCTTTTTAGATCTGATTGGTTTGAGAGTGTATTTTCAACAACTTGCTATTATGAATTAGGTTTTTCATATTTTCAAGTTGTCTTATTGCTAATATATTGCTAAAAGTGTCCAATCTTGTACTATAGGTGATTGGAGCATCTTGGTCATACATTGTTATCTTGTTTGTTGATCTCCTTGTGCATTTAACTATTTGTTTACTTGATTACTGGCAACCCATGTACACGTATAGCTACATATGCCATATTGAGTTATCGATCATCATCATGACCTGACACAAAGAAACCTTGGGGTTATCAATCTCTTGAGGTTGATTTCCTTTCAGGAGAGGTGGTGCATTTGGTGTTCTAACTACATGTTGAAGGATGTGTCAAAACACACCTCAACAATATCAAACTTTATTTGCAACAATATTGTCTAATATGGTGAACTACTAATATTTTATTAATATATTAACTGGTTTAGAGGCTCAATAGGGAAAGAACTAGGAAGAAAAACCTACATCATTGCCCGCGTACAAAATAAAAAGAGTAAGGAAACCTCCTGTCTGAGCTTGGAACCTAAAAAGAAACCCATGTAGATGTCCATATGACATGATTAATAATATTGCATACATAATACATCAAAATAAATTCCCATACAATATGGTTAAACTCTTACTATGTGTAATGGGAAAAGCACTAAATTTGAGCATGTTCCATGAGGCCCCGTTTGTTTGCTGGAATTCGGGTGGAATTGGCGGAGGGACTTCAAGTTTTCGAACAAATCCGTTGTTTGGTTCCTCAATTTGCAATTCAGGTTATGTCACACAAAACCTAGTTTAGGCCTTAAAACGGGCGGCACTATCTTCCCAGTCAGGAGGAGGAATTTGTTTTCATCTTCTGGTTTTGGTAAATTGTGAATCGAATTTAATAATGTCGTCGGGTCTGTCATCTTCCCACTTTGATTTTGGGGTTTTGTTTCACCGTCGGGTTTTCGAAAGGTTTGTTTTTTATGTTTCCTGCTCTCTTTGCCATTGCTCTCTCTGCGGATGTGTCTGACTCCATTGAAGGGTTTCATCAAAAGTCTCTGCTCTCTTTGCCATTGAAGAATTTCCTATGAGAAATCTCGAAGTGATCCATGGCTGATGAATATGCATCTTGGTGGGATGTGTCTGACTCCCATGCAAGATAAGCCAAGGGTATTATAGCTGAATGCCCACATGAACATCTACCCATTTTCACAGAGAGGGTATGCAAGAAAGTACGTGCTAGTTCATCTCTACTTTTGCGACAAACTCTTACCAAGCATTAAAACCCTGGTCCAATTCTTGGCAGCTGCCCAACACATTGTTCGACCAAACAGTGAAATGCTCTTCTCGATACGCTTTTGTTTTCCTTCGAACCGAAACGCTCTTCTCGGTATGCTTTTTCTCGACTTTCATCCTAGTATATCTCATATTTTCATTCTGGTTTGTCACATTTTCAAATGATTTGTTTAAAACTTTGTTAAGATCCTTTGTCCTGGAAGTAAGGCTTCAAATGACATTATACTGAAATTTTTACAGCTTTGTGTGATAAGGGAAATTTCTATTTGGTTTATGGTAATAAAAAACTTAAATCATTTGTAATTCTAATATACCCACATATGCCAAGAAGGTTCATCAAAGTTTCAATAGAGGCCATTTTATCTGCACCGACCTCGTATGACCTTATTGCAAAATTCTGCCTAACCACGAAACTATCTTCCACAAACCTCCCCAGCCTAAAAACATCATTGAACATTTCTGGCTTCCTCAGCTTCCAATCAAAATCTATCCACTATTTTTCAGCTGCCAAGATAATAGTAGTAATAGCTGCAAAGAGGACACTCCAATCTGGGAGCATATTGATCCTGCTTTTAGCAGGGCTTTCTTCTTCTACAAAATCCTTCAACTCGACATTATTCTTCATGTTTAAGCTATCTAGAGTAGTGCCATTGACCTTGGTGCCATTGATCTTCACACCTGAATGAGCGTTTCCATTAACTTGAACTCCCTTGTAGGCGGATGATGATTTCTTCGATTTGACATCAACACTATCCGGAGCACCCACCTTCACTGTTGCATTCCCTACAAAAGATGAAGAGATCTTGTTCTGTGTGGCACAATGAGGATTTTCTGAAGACATCATCATTGCTACTATAGCAACAACCATTTTGGTTCCTTCACAGATCACTACATGAACCCCAAAACAAAACAATTAGGGCATTTTTCTTAATCGAAAACATTTTTGACATATCTACACCCAACGGATCAGGGTAGAAGATGACTGATTTGGCAAGTGGGTGATTTATGATATGTAAACAAACATCATGGGGTATGACCCCATCAACAAATATTGCACAGATAGAAGGCATGGGTACGATGGCCTTCACAAGAAAATCCATGAAAGAAAGGAAAATAAAATGGAAAAAAGCATAAAAACGGTGATAAAAACCACATACAGATTATAGGTGTCTGAGAATTCACAAGAAAGCATTGTCTATAGCATTACCCATACCATACAACATGGATAAAAAGCCCTACCTTAGAAGACAATCTAGATCCGTTGTGAGCATGCAGTTTTAAACCCTCAAATCAAACTTTGATGGAGCCCATTGTTCCCTGCCGACAGTAAATTCAAAAACTAAATCAGAGCCTCCAAACAGTACGTGGAGGAACACCTACTTTGAAAAAAAATACCAAATCAAGCTACACCCATATGGAAGGCTATTGACCTACAGGCCTAACCCAAAACTCAACCGTAGTGACATTGTGTGTAAATCTCACACACCGTGAAAAAAAATAAATACAAGAAACAACACTGGCTTGACAGAGAATGAAAAAGTTTACCTTGATTAGGTTGACAAACTTCGAATAGACCAAGAAAGAGCCTGACGCAACAGAGTAGAATATACTAGACAAACCTTCCCAGCTTAGACCGATCTGGCATACCACATTCTATTGGAATAATATAATTATGGAAAGAAAGTAGATTTTCTGAAACCCTTTTGAAGTTGCTAGCATCATAGCATTCTCATTACAACACACAATCCAACTCCACATGCCATTTCTAATCCAAGTAGAAGAAAGTGCACAAAACTTATCATGTACAATACACGATCATCCTCTGTAGCAGTCATTATAGCAAGAACATCCTCTGTTGCAAAAGCAGAGTGGAGAAATGGAAAAGGAAAATGTTAATGAAGGGAATTTTGAACTAAGATGAATTCTAAAGATTTTGTCTAAACTAGTTCATTTCAAAATATCATAGAAACTACCTCAAAGAAAAGAAAGGAACCTAATATTGAGCAAATGAATGCTGAATCATATCTTAAAAGCATCCAATGCTTTGATTTTGATTTGTGGTAATATAAGCCACAATACTTCGAAAAACATTCTGAGTTCCTTTGAATCTTTACATGTCCCCAATATAGATCTATGGTTAGAAACCATTTGATTGTCATCTATTGTTCTGTATTAAGCATCTCTGTATGTATATTACTAGTATCAAACCTGTTTGTATGCATAGCCATAGAATATGGGTAGACCCATTGTGTTTACATTTGGATTCATAAAAGTGAGCACATACATGCATAGGAAATATAGGCACGAGGACATATATATATAAACACTAACACTGTATATATACAGACACAATTGGTACACGTACAAGCTAGACTTCTTTGTGTCATATATATGTTTTTTTTGTCTGCAAAAGAATAGAATGTAATATACAATTGGCTATATAATATAAATAAGAATAGGATTTTTAGTGTAAAAAGATATACATATAGAAAGAAATAAAGAGGTTTGGTTTTGTGCTTCATGGCCATGACCTCTACTTGACTTAGAGTAGCAAAGACAATCACATGGAGAGTGGCAGAATCCCCTGACCATGAGTTTTCCTTTTTCTATTTGTGAATGGATTCTGAAGTGTAAAATAAAGGTTTATGATTAAGTGCATAATCCCTAATGCTTTGCAAAGTCATGGTTATAAGCAACCTGGATAGAGAGGAGTTGATAATAGAGATACCCCTCCATAGACTTTTATTGAAAGGGGGCCATGTCTTTACGACTAAATGTCATGTCTATGTTGTCTTCCAAAGAGAAATTGATTGCAAGGAGTATTGAAACTAGTACCGAGCAAGATGCCAGACTTTGTCTAACTAAACAAATAGGAACAAAACCCAAGACCAAAAATGTAGCATTCATAACCAGACAAGAAGACTGAACTACAAACAGGAAACAAATTTAAACCAATAATACAAACATGGCTCTTCTTGTTCCTCCAACCCATACTTGTTCAGATTTGAGGATACAAAATTGGAAAAGCCACAATATTTGTAAACAAATTAAGGAAAGTAAACATTTTTGTGCTTTATGTGATGGATGAATGCATATCTTTGTGATTATGTCCACATTTCCTTGCTCAAATCATTTTGTTTGTCCACATTTCAGGCCATTGATGGATCCTATTAAGAATATTGATGTTCTAGGATGGGTAGTTGTGGAGACCACATATTCTCATCTTCTCACAGCTCTTATTGCTTGTGTTGCCGTAGCCACAGTAGTGGTGGCCCGAGAAGGCAGTGCACAAATGGGTAAACAAAAAAGAAAAGGAAATTATTTTTATAGAATGGTTATTCATTCCAACGATGTGGCTTGTCATGATCAGATTCACATGAGTAGGGGAGCCTTCTTTCATCTAGCTACTATCCTAAGGCTGAAAGAAACCTTGACAGATATGATACACTTGACATTAGAACAACTTGTGATGTTCCTCCACACCATTGGCCACAATCTAAGGAACCGCAAGATTGCTCACAACTTTGGGCACTCAGGAGAGACAATCAGCCGATACTTCAACAAGGTGTTGAGGGCTATCTTAGGACTCCACAAGGATTGCTTTCTACCACCTAGTCCAAACACTCCTCCTGAAATTAGTGGGAACGAATATTTTGATGCATTCTTCAAGGTAATTGTTGTGTTGTTACAAATTTCTTGTATGGATTTTTATCCTTATCATATTATTGGTTGACCGTAGAATTGATGATTGTATCATATCATATAGGATTATGTTGGAGCTATCGATGGAACCCATATACCAGTCACCGTCGATCTCGACATGTAGGGTAAATATTGTGATAGAAAAGGCAACCTGTCACAAAATGTTATGGGTGTGTGTTCCTTCGATCATAAGTTTCAGTACTGCCTTGCTGGTTGGGAAGGGTCTATTGCAGATAGTCATGTTCTAGCTTCAGCTCTGTCAAGAGCAGATCCTCTTGTTGTTCCCCCTGGTAAGCCAAATCATAGTTTAACATACTCAAGGGTACAATCAATGTTTCACGTTTTAATAATATACTTTAGTTATGTAGGAAAATATTTTCTAGTGGATGTTGGATATCACAATGCACCTAGATTTCTTGCTCCTTATCGGTGTACACGCTACCACCTGAAGGAGTTTTCAAGAGAGAATCCAATAAACTCTCAAGAAGAGTTGTTCAACCATCGACACTCCTCTCTTAGAAACTTAGTATAGCGTACATTTGGTATTCTCAAGCAGCGTTTTCCAATTCTGAGGCATGCCATGTCTTATCCTATCATGACACAAGCCCATATTGTATTAGCATGTTGCATACTACACAACTACATTACATTAGAGGATGACAATCCATCAGAAATTGTCATCGAAGAGGAAGATGATCGTGATGGGATAGATGTACCAATGCTAGAGACATATGGGTTGTCTCAACGTGATAGAGACCAGTGGGCACAATTCTGAGATGATATAGCAAGTAGAATGTGGGAAGAGTACAGATCCCAATAATAGTTGTTCTTTTATGAGTCAAGAGTACATGATGGTTTCCTTTTTCTTATGTTTTTCTCTGCAAGTATTGGACTTGTATGGGTCAATGTGTTTTATTTGAGTAAACTGATGTATGAAGATACATTGATATATATGATGGTTTCCTTTTTCTTCTGTTTCTATCTGCAAGTATTGGACTTGTATGGGTCAATGTTTTTTATTTGAATAAACTGATGTATGAAGAGACTTTGATATACATGATGGTTTCCTTTTTCTTCTGTTTCTATCTGCAAGTATTGGACTTTTATGGGTCAATGTGTTTTATTTGAGTAAATTGATGTATGAAGATACTTTGATAAACATGATGGTTTCCTTTTTCTTCTGTTTCTATTTGTAAGTATTGGTCTTTTATGGGTCAATGTTTATACCATTAACAACAATTTGTATACACAAAATGTCATACATAGAATTAATGATGAGCATGGATGAAATTGGTAACATGAGCCAGATATCTACTTCCTCAAAAAAGATAATGTGGACAAAGGAAATGGAATGCAAGTTTCTAGACTTGCTCCTCGAGCAAGTACGACTAGGCAAAAAATGTGATGGAGGCTTCAAAAAAGAAGCGTGGTCCATAATTGAGAGGTGGTTCAATGCTGATATGAACCTCAATCTACCAAAGGACAACTTCAAAAATAAGTTGAAAACCTAGAAGCTTGCCTATAGAGTGATGAAAGAGCTAAGGAATACAAGTGGTTTCGCTTGGAATGAGGCAACTCAGTGCATGGATGTTGAGGATAGCATGTGGGAAGAGCTTCTGAAGGTAGGGTGATCTCTCTACTATTTTGATGGAAATAATATTGCCTTCTTTTAAAGTTAATAATGAAAGACAAAGAACCTAATCCATTTATTTATGCCAACATGTAGAGAAGAGAGTTCAAAAATGCCAAAGTGTATAAGAGGCATCCCTTCCAGTACTTTAATGAATTGGGTGCAATTGTGGGTAATGACATTGTTGAAGGTAATGCAGCTACCACAACCCTTGAGACTAAAGAAGGGAACCCTATGGAAGAGCCATTCAATGTGCATGATGAAGAGGACCTTGGTTTCAATATACATCTTGATAGTGCTGTTGATTTGGATGAAGACCCTTATAATTCCAATCAGTCCACTACAACAACAAGTACTAGAGGGACTCCTACATCATCAGTTAGAAAGGTGGGAAAGAGGAGGAAGGAAAGTATGGTCACTTCCTTGGATTCCATGTGTGAAACAATGAAGAAAATAAAAGAGGGCATGTGCAATGTTCACCTTGTCAAAATTGATGAATCTGCTCATGACAATGCTTTGATGGATGCATATAACGCTCTCAAATCCATCCCCGGATTGAGTCGAGGTGTATTCCTGAGGGTATATGAAACCTTCGCAGGTGAACGTGAAAGAGCCAAATGGTTCTTATTGATGACTAATGATGAGAGAGTGGACTGGATTATAGCCACATATGGTGATTTATAGTTATTTTCTACATACTTTATCAAATTTTATCATACTTGTTCACATACATTGATAAAATTGTGTTTTCATTGATGATTGTTTATGATTGTTTATGGTTGATGATTGTTTATCAAACATATTTTTTGATTATCAAATATATTCTGAGATAATGAAATGTAAATTAGTTTATCCATTGATTGGATTGTATGCCAGTGGCTATGAACAACAATCACAAAGTATCATTTCTTTTCCAGCTTGCCATTGTTTTCTTAGAAAACAATGGCAAGCTGAAAAAGAAAGTATTCTGAATTTGGGGATATGACATTCTTGTATATTGTTTACAAAGATTGATAACATGAACATGGCAAAGATTCATAGTCCATGAATGAATGACCTGATTAGAAGCACAGCTGAACCAGGCATCATAAACATATCCACCATGCCAGAACATTCTCTTAAAAACACCACCTTTGAAAGAATTAGAAGCATCATTTTCATTCTCCATTCCATCTATAATTTCTATTCTATTCAAATCTTTAATTTATCATTGCTATTTGATCCAAATTTGACCAGATAGAGATCTAATAATATAGCCTTTTGAATCTGCTGGAAGATTTTAAGATCACAACCATGACCATTGTGTTCCAATCATCTATGTTTGTGGTAATTGCAATTTCAATTCTCCTAGTGATTGGTATACCTGTCACACTTGGCTCTCTTAATGGTTGGTCAATTAGCAAAATTGTGCAATTTTTTGGACATATCATTATGGATTTGATCAATCTTTTTAGTATCATCTTCGGTGCTGTAGAGATAATTTGAGAGGTTTTTCAGAAATAAACAAATCACTTTCTAGTGTGAAGACAACATTTTTCATTATTTTTACAGATATGTAGCTGCATGGGCTACTCAATGCATAATAATTGCATTAGTAAGTACCCCCTCTATGGGATTCTTGCCTTTCATCCTTATATTTCATAATTCTTCCTTTAGAAAGGGGGAGCAGGTGATCCAAGTGGCACTTCAACACAGGAGCCTTTTCTACTCATGTAGTCCTCAATTAACATCCCTTCTATGTTGTACTACTCTGGCAGGCTTGAGTTGCAGTGGCCCCTACAGTGGTGGGCAAGTAACCCACTGATGGCATAGCCAACCATACACTAGGAATGTGCAGTCAAGAGTTTCATCAGCTAGCACACTATGACTTTTACTTGCCACCTTAAAATGACACACTTATTTGATGGCTTTTTAGTCTCTTGTGAGTCAGTCGTCCTTTTCTTATGGACGGGTCCTCCACTTACAAAAATTATGTCACTCAGCCCTGACTAAACACATTTTTTCTTTTCACTAATGTGCTCATAGCCGTACCATATACCTATCTATTACAAGCATTACTGTACACTAACCTATCCATGTCCATCTATGCCTTTATCACAACATTCTGGGATTCACCTGTGACTAACTCATTGATGGAATTATAGCTACTGGTGGCTGGCCTTGGAAAAACCACCTTGGCCTAGATATATAATAAGTTTCTAAATAATGGCAAGTTCCAATCTGTCTCAAAGCTTAGTAAAACCAAACTCTACTATTACTATGGCATTGACTCTCTTAAGGTAAGTGATCTAATCTTTGCAGAGAAAGTTTCCTTAAAATTGTAAGTTGGAATTAAAGATTTAATAATCACAATAATAGAGTTCATCTCCCTTGTATACACTCTTTCCTGGCATCTGCCTCCTTTCTACTCCTTTACGTGATTTTCTATTGTTCACTACGCATGAAATGCTTCTTGAGATCTTCCTTCTCTTCTCTTGTTCAATTTGGGTTAGCATGTTATCAATTTGGGTCACCATGTTAATTAAAATTTCTTAGAAAACAATGGCAAGCTAGAAAACAATGACACTTATGATTGAGCACTTAGAAAAGCATGAAAATAATGTGAAGTTTATCCACTGATTGGACGGTATGCCAGTGGCTGTGAACATCAATCACAAAGTATCATTTCTTTTCCAGCTTGTCTATATTTTTATGATGTTGATTCATCTGTTAAGAAATGATACTTTGTGATTGATGTTCATAGCCACTAGCATACAGTCCAATCAGTGGATAAACTTAACAACATCTTGAACATGCAATGCATCTTTAGAACATCAATCACAAAGTATCGTTTCTTACAGATGAATCAACATCATAAAAATATAGACAAGCTGGAAAATAAATGATACTTTGTGATTGATGTTCACAACCACTGGCATACGATACTTTGTGATTGATGTTCTAAAGATGCATTGCATGTTCAAGATGTTGTTAAGTTTATCCACTGATTGGATTGTATGCCAGTGGCTGTATAACAGTATACACTAGTTATAGTATACACTAGTATATCTCCATTACAAAATATAGTTTGTCAGCACTCTTATGAGAAATGGAATTCAAAGATATTTATGTTGGAACACAATTTGAACCCATCTTTCCTCTTACCATACATTTTTTTTGTGATTCATGAAGTAAAATTTACATAAAAAATGTATAATCAATTGTAAAAACTTGCTCTCTCAATGGCCACGCAAAGATGTTTCAGAACTTCTCTTGGGATCATGTGTCAACCCAATCAAGTTATTTCTTTCATTTTTCCCTCTTTGTTTTGGTATACACTGGTATACAGTACCCACTGGTATACTTATTGTGTTAATTCGTTGGATCCATGCCAAGATTATTTTGTGTTGCTAGTGATTATGTTGGCTTTCACAGAGTGTGCTTGTCTTCCTCTCCATTTTGGTTTTTCTCTCCACTTCAAGGTAGGAAACCTTGTTTCTCTCTTGTCCTTTGAATTTTGAGTGCTTTCAGAGGTCCATCAATGGCATATTGGTGCATATTGGTTTAATGTTTTGGTATTGCAAGATCTTGTTGAATTAATGGACAAACAAGCATGCCCTCCCTTGACCATTGTTTTCATTAATGTGCTTTTATAGACATATTAGCTTGCATTTGTTAGTGTTGTTGCTTTTAACATATTTAAGTGGAATACATGAATGAGTACCACATGATGAATGCTTCATTTAATGCACTGTTAAGGTGTAGTCTCATAACTATCCATTTCTAGTTCTTCAGACATGATTTTATAAATGTGTTTTGATAGACAACTGTATTGTATATACCCTAACCATCTTGTTATTATTGTTGCATTATGAAATTAAGTTAATAATTCTACTTTGTTCAATGCTCTATTTCATCTTCAATTTCTTTTCATTTTTCATTCATTTTTAAAAACCACGTGATAGGTACAGAAATAGAAATGGATAGTTTTGAGACTACACATATGATGATAAAGTGAGACTACACATATACTGACATTAAATATGTTTGAAATAGCTTTTGGATTCAATTTTGTAGATATTTTTGGCATCAATGTTTACGATCACACTCTGTGATCCTTCATCAGGATGGAAGAGAGAAAAATGATTGAAAGAAAAGTCCATCATTTTGGTCTGTTGCAATCATTTTGGTCTCTTTCATCCTAATGATGGATCACAGAGTGTGATCCATAACTATCTACACAATCGAATCCATAAGCTATTTGAAACATTGATGCCAAAAATATTCACATATGATGATAAAAAATGAGCTATCTGATGATTGTTTATTGTTCATGTTTGTAAATGGTCAATATTTCTGATGGTACTCCTTGGTGTATTCCATTTAAAAATAAACAAGTTTTAGTTTTTCTATCATGTTTACTTTGTAGATGCAGGATTGACCATCTAACTATATGGAAAGTAATGGGAAGAATGAGTGGGATATGAGATGGTTGCTCATCAAATGTGGGGCATAAGGGCGTAGAGCGTGGATTTCCTTGCATTTTCTTATTTAACGGTGTGTTTTCACACCACCATTCAGTTCATGGATATTGTTCTTCCCCAAAAATTCTATCTGATGCTATAGTTGTGTCATTATATTTTTTCTATAAATTTGTAATATCAACATAAATGAAACTTTTTCAATTTGTACTCATAGAATATAGTCATGTTGTTATATATGAATGAACAAAAATAGTATGAATGAATAAAAATTTGCTTGATACAGTGCCGATGGCTATGATAAATGTCCCTATGTGTGAGTGTGGTGATGGATTGCACTGTGTGTTGAAGACATCACACACGCGGGATAATCCGGATCGTAAATTTTGGAGTTGCAAAAATATGAAAAAGGTTGTTAATTGCACAATATTTAAATGTTTACAAAGAATAACTATTGGTCATTATAGTGAGACTAACTTAGATTTGTATTGTAGGATGGCGGTGGATGTCAGTACTTTTAGTGGGCCAATGACACCCCGTCGCTGTCTACATCATCTGCACGTTCTCCACATATACCTATTGTGGATGATGAGTGCAAGTCTTGCAAAGCGCTCGAGAAAGCTATTGCAAAAGCGGAGGCTACGTATAAAGCTGATGTCACATTTTTACGATGTTTACTTTGTGCAACAATCGTACTATTTAGTTCGATCATTTGTTGGGTCATTTATTGGGTCATTATGCAGAAATAGATATATATGTGGACTAGATGACTTATTTATATTTTGATGTGATATCGAGCAATGCTATAATTACTTTCTTGTTATAATATTGTTTATGATAATGTATAAAATTATTAAAAAAAGTTAAGTTTACTGTTCACAATATTGAAAAAAATATATTAAATTTTGTTTATGATTTTCTAGATAAAAATATAAATTAATAAAAAAAACTATAAATAAAAAATGGACAACAAAAATAAAATATTAAATTAAAACATTATATAATAATTATAAAAACTTAAATTTTATTGTCAAATTCTAATTCCAATTGAAAATGTAGAACCAAACACAAAAAATGGATAATGTAATTCCAATTCCAATTTGAAATTGCAAACCAAACACATAAATAGGAATTTCTCACTTCTAATTCCAATTTCAAAAATGGCAACCAAACGCAAAATATGGATTGTCTCAGCCATCTTCCGGGTGAACCAAACGGTCCAAACTATCTTCTGAATACACAAAACTAGAATTTCAAAACCTGATTTTGAGATAATCAGGTTTTGTCTCAAATTCTAATTCTCGCAAACAAATGGGGCTTGAAGGTGTGACATCATCTTTATCCATCGACATATACCCAAGTAAACAAACAAAACTGTTGTAGACACCTAAAAATCCTTTAGAAAATAAAGTATTTTTATTTTCTGAAAAACCCTTGATGACATCATCATTTGTTAATTAATTAATTATTTAATTAATTAATTTATTTTTATGTCATTAAATCCCTTTGTCTTAATTAAAAATATTTAATTAAGAAATCCCTTCCAGAAATGTTTAAATCTCATTTAAACACCATTTCCCTATTTATTAATTATTTAATTAATAAATTGACCAAAAAATCCAAAAAATAAATAATTAATTTATTTTTTCTCAAAACCTTAGAAATATCCTAAAAACCACTAACCTCCTCTAGAATCTTCTAATCCCTCTTTAATTACGATTAAAGGCTAATCCCATCATTTCCTAACCCTAATCCCAACTCAAAATATTTAATTAATATTAAATATCTAATCCTCCTTTTTATTAAATTTATTTTAATAAAATATCCTCAAACCTAACCCTTGGAAATAAATAAATCTTTATCTATTTCTTAAAATCCATATTTATCCCTAGAAAGTCCTAGACCCTTCTAGAAAGTCTTCATCCTTATCCCCTTGACTCAAACCCTAACCTTACCCCAAACCCTAACCTATCCTCCTAACCCAACCCCTTCCAAAAGCCTATAAATACTCCTCATTTCTAAGAGCAATTTACCCATTCACCTTTTATTTCAAGCATTGTTATCATGCTAATTTAGCTCTAGATTTAGCATAATCATTCTAACTTAGCTTATTTTCAAGCATTTTTAGCTCATCTTAGTATAGAACTAATGGATTAACTTAGTTTCATTCCTATTTATGCATCATATCACATCTATTTTGGGCTTAAAAATCCACTTAATCATATTAGTTGCATAATCTTGAGTTCTTGAAGCCTTAGGGGCAATTTTGGGTGTTCTACCCAATATTGTGCCACTTATGGGGTTTTCATGAAACTCAATCTTCCAAATCTGCATTAGGAACATGCTCTAGGTGCTTTGAGAGCATACCCACATTCCCTTATATGAGAAAATCAAACAGTGCATGGGCGCACCTATTTTAGCTCAATCTGAATGACTTTGTGGATAACTGTTTGCTTTTGTTAGGTATATACTGTTTAGGCTAATGTTTGACATGTCTGCACCTTTCAAAATAGATTAGGTTCGCATCAATCACATTTTGGCACGCCCGGTGGGACTCACTTCGCAAGTCTTTCAATTTTTGGAGTTTTTGGCAAAGTTTGAAGTTTGAAGATGGAGGAGGCAGTTTGATCATCTTTCTTGTCTAAAAGCCCATTATTCCTCTATTCTATCTATTCATTCTTCTTCCCCTTGCAAAATCTTGGCCTATTTCTTCCAAAAAATCCCTAAGAAAATCTCATTTTGACAAAAAAATGTGTATTTTCTGTGTAAAAATTCTATTTAAAGTATTTAAAATTGTCATAGGATCGCATCTGGTAAATCCAAGATAGTATCCAAGATTCCTGGATCACATCTAGGGATTACACCATTATTGGATTGCATTTGGTAAATCCAGGATTCCTGGATCGCATCTGGGGACTACACCATTACTAAATCGCATCTGGTAAAATTCAGGGTAGCATCCAGGATTCCTGGATCGCATCTGGGGACTGCACCATTCCTGGATCGCATATGGTGAATTCAGGATAGCATCTGGTAAATTCAAGGTAGCATCTGGTAAACAGGATAGCATCTGGTAATACTTCAATTTGGGGTAAAAATGAACAAAATAAAGGCATAAACATCTTATTTTAGTGCTTATAATGAATCCCCAAATCACTCTTGAATGCATGAAAGACTAAAACTTGCAAAATCTAACAAACAAACAAAACCAATCCAATCATTTGCATCCTTGCAACATCAAGGTTTTAGATGCATTCATGCAAAGTTAGGAACACTTCATTTTTAGAAACTTAAAAAGAACTTCAAGTTTCCATTTCAAAAGGTTCAAAATCAACACTAAGTGCACACAAAATTCTAAGTCAAACTCAAAGCATCAATCAGGGATAAAATGAACTTCATTTGCAAATATTTTAAAGTTCTTTTAAAATCTCATGCAAACTAAGAGTCCTAAATGGTTGCCAAAACTATCCTAAAAGCTTTGTTATTTGTTCCAAACAAATGTCTTGTTGCAAAATCTTGAATGTTTCCTAGGTTTTTCATGCATCAAAACAATCTAGGAATATCATTTTTGGGCTTAAAACATGCAAACTAGAACACAAAATCTTGAATGAAAAAATAAAGTCCAAAAAGTGTCATTTTTATTTTGAGTCCAACACAATCTTGAATGATTTAAAAGGAAAAGAAAAACATCTCTATTCCCTCCTTTTCAATTTAAGCAAGGTGCAAACTCAATCTTGAATGATTTAAGGTCAAAACAAAGTACATCTTCAAAGTTCTAAATCAACACGATAATTCAATCTTGAATGCCCAAGTCAAAGCAACAGCAAATGCTCGAAAGTCTTTTGGAGAAAGAACAACTCAAAATCTAAAACACTTGTGTCTTCAGAATTTTTTCAAATCAAAACACACTTAATTCAATTTGGAAAAGAACTCTTCATGGTGTGCATCTAGGAGCTTTCATTTTCTGTAAATCCTTGTTAAAGTAAGCAATGTAAAACACTTGGACTCAGACAAGTTCACTTGTTTTACTTTTAACGAGGCCTGTCAGGGAGAAAAGTGCTTCCTCTCTAGAGAATGACTTCAAACCAGTATCCCCCTCGGCCGGTATATAAATAAAGTGAAGGAAAAAAGCACTCACTTATATCTCCTAATCCATGGGCGTTCGTGCCAAATATAGTGACTGGGGATGGTAAATATTCCTCCCCCAACGTTGTTGGCTAGGCTCTTAAGTGAGTCACGTGCGGTCAGCATAACCGGGTATGGAGACTCCACGGAACCATTACAAAACCTGATAAAATAGAGGCTACCCTATCCACATATGAAGGTATCAAAATCCTTGTGCAAGGACCGATCCAAGGGGTTTACCGGATCACCTCAAGATTACTCACCATTTGTATCCCCTTTTAGGGGGCACCAAGCTATGGGCAAGTGATTTTGATACTCACCTTCCTTAGGTAGACCTGCTTGAAGTGCTTGATAGTCAAAAAACTATGTGAAAACATTGTTGGAACATACACTCTTCAGAGCTTTTTTAGATTAAAGGTCAGTTATCCTGCTTGTATCTCACAAGGTTGCTTTGTCCCTTGTGGAGATTGCTTTTTCCAAAAATCTTTTTGAAATCTACCCTTTGCCATTGGAGAACATTAAACCAATCTACAAACTTGATACTCAGAAAGTCTTGCAGAAATCAGATATCCAAAAGCCTTTTGTCTCAAACCAACTATCAGGAATTTCCCCAAAGATATGCCCAATTTGATTAAACATCTAAAAGCAAAGTTACCCAAATCCCAAGCCTATCAAGAGAAGAAATTTGTAGAAGAAAATCTTAAAAGCCATCGATCCTTTATCAAAGCAACCCAAGCAGAAGAAAAATATCAAGAAAAGCTTGATAATATTGGCTATAATGCAAGAGTCAAACAATTTGCCTACCAATTTTGAGTAAACCATCGCTACATCAATCTTGAAAGAGAAGATTAGCTGGATCCATCACATGTCCCATTCTACCTTCAGATCTCAAAACCTATCTCAATAGTCCTTCATCCTAGTTTCATCCTAGTTTCATCCTTGCATCATCACCAAACCTTAGTTGCATTCTAGAGTCTTTCTTAGTAGCATTCATCATCATCTTCCTAGCAGCATCATAGATCATCCATCCCAGTTGCATCTGCATCACCCTTTTTAGAAATAGCATCGGTCCATCATCCTTCACCAATCCACAAGTCAGAATCCCAAATCCTTGATCCAAATCTAGCATCCATTATCCAAATCAAAACCCACCATCCTTTTGCACCGAATCCAAAGACCCAAATCCAAAAGCACTTAGTGTTCAAAACCGTTGAGTTGTTTCCATCCCCTATCCTAAATTAGAAATCATCCCCTTTTTGACAGAGCATTGTCTAAAGGAAATCCAACTTGTCCTTGCATAGCCTCATCATCTTGAGCAAGAGATTGGCTTGCATTGATAAGAATCCAGTTAACCGAAGATCATTAGTCTATCCTAGGTTGGCCAAATCCTATCATTGATCCTCCATCGGGAAAAACCAAACAACTCATTGTTGACACTAAGTAACCTTCCACCAGCATCCCACCAATCCTCCACCCAATCTTGACCCAAAATAGAGAATCCCACCAAGCCTCCATCATCACCAAGCATTTCACCAATCTGTCACCATCTTCCGCCATCCTTGACCCAAATCCAAGCATCTCACCAATCCTTGCATTGCATTTTAGAAATTCATCATCCTTAGAAAGTTCCTTAAGCTTGCATCCATCATTATTTAGAGTCTTTAGGCAACATCTTGCATCCATCTAGCATCTGCATCTGCATCTCCATGCCTGTCGAGACAAGATCTGGATCTAGAAAATGAAGGAACATGAATCCTTATCCAATCACCAGCTTGTCTGATCCCAACATTTTTACCAGTGCGATGGTAGCCTATGATCCCCAAATACAAACTGGCAATGCATGGGAAGATCCCAATATCCCCTCAACTCCTCTGGCAATAGAAACATTTGTGAGTCATCCAGAGAATCCATCAGTAGCCAATACACTCATGTCCCAAAACCAGCAGAGCATTTTCACTAACTTTTCACAAAGGCATACTCCCATTCCACCATATCTCCATCCTCGTATTCCCATAAGCACTATCCAAATCCCAGCACAAGCATATTGTCCGTTCATCCAACCATTCCCTGATCCAACCTTGCAAACATCTCAAGAAACCTCCACCATTCCCCTTCTTTTACAAGGAAGCTTTGCAAGTCCCGTATCACAAGCTATAGCACCATCTACTCCATTCCCTATCATAGGTACATCATCATCCGCCATGGCCGCCCAAGCTCTTGCTCAAATCCAATGCTTGTCACAAAATCAACTCCCACCTCTTACACAAGTTACCTCACAAGCAATTCTGCCACCTTCCATAGGCCAATCAACACCATTCTTTTCAGGAGGGATGCAATCATCCTTCCCCTTCGTTTCACAATTTTCCATGCCCACACCTTTTATGACAGGAGGGACACAATCATCTTTTCCTTTTACTCCACAAGCTTCAACATCCATACCATCATTTCCAGGGTCAACGCAATCATTTCCCTCTTTTTCCCAACAAGCCTCTACATCATCTATTCCAGAGTTAGCACAATCATTCCCCCTTCATACTTAGCAAAATTCCACATCAACATCACCCTTTTCATGGGGAGCGCAAATGTTCCCTTCCTTTCCCGCCCAACAAGCATCTACTCAGGCACAAGCCCATCAAAATTTCTTCACCACGGGAATGCCTTCCATGGGTTCTTCGAATCCACCATTCATGTCCCAAACTCCTATCACATCTGCCTTCCTGGCATCCACTACAACACAATTCACACCACACACTGGTTCTCATTGGGGCCTCACTCAAGAAGACATGAAGGCCTTTGGAATACCAACTCACTCTCCTACATCCATATTTGCAAACCAACAAGCCACCTTCTCACAAGCAGCACCACAACAACCATCACAACCTCCGCCAACTTCATCCTTTGCAAGCCATCCATTCACAACACCTAGTGCTTTTCAGCAAGTTCCTCCACCTCAGTAGAAAAGCTCATCCCATTTCGAAAGTTATCTTACCCAGCCACCCTTTGCTTCAAGCTTCCCTACATCAGTTCCACCCTTAAGAAATGCGGGAATGCATCCAACCTATATCAGTAAACCACAAGGCCAAGTTCAGCAAGGGCCATCCTACCAGCAAGCTGCATCATTCCACCAGCCTCCCCCACAACAATCATACTTCTAGTCACTGCAGCAAGTCCTAGTCATCCCACAACAACAGCAAGCAATCTCATATCCACCACCGCAATATCCACCTATGCCGCATCAATAGTATCCTCCCCAGCAAACATCACTCCAAAATCCACTCCAATCCGCCTATCCCGTTGGGCAATCTCCATATCCCACTTCACAATACCTACCTTAAATGGAAGCACCCACTCCAAAACTGATCGATGCCAAGTGGGAAGCCATGAAGAATGCTCTTAAAGAGCTTCAAACTGGTACCAAGAACAAAACCTTCAAGTTTGAAGAGATGTGTCCTTACTTGTTCGACCGATCAATTGCCACTATTCCTTTCCCTAAGAACTTTGAGACACCTAAATTTGATAAATATCAAGGGAAAGGAGACCCAGTGAATCATGTTAAAGAATTCTATATGGCATGCCAAGAAGTGGCTTACAATGATAATTATCTTTTATGCCTATTCCCCAAAAGCTTGGGAGGAACTGTTGTTGAGTGGTTCTACAAAATACCATGTGGGACCATCACAACTTTTGCTGAACTCTCTGAGAAGTTCATTGCCCACTATGCCCACAATGTTGAGAATGAGTTGACCCTACTAGACCTCTGCAACTCAAAATAGAAAGAAGGAGAAAGCCTAGTAGAATACCTGCAATGATGGTAGAACCTTATCACCAGGTTATCATACCAACCACCTGAGAAGCATTTGACCAAAATCTTTATTGATAATCTACATCCTAAACTATCCCACTTCATGAGGATGAACTATCTCCAAACATATCAAGATATCAAGAACAAGGGGATAGGTATTGAAAAGGCCCTCCTAGATGAAGGCACAATCCAACATTTTAAAAATGATTCCCAAAATAAACCTAGCAATGATAAATCCCGTTATTGGAATCGTAACAAAAATGTTGTTACTGATGGAGCCACTAATACCAAACATGTCCAATTTTTTGTAGCTAGTCCTACACCAACTCCTACATGCCAACAACAACAAGCACCTGTCTATCAGCAATCTCCTTAGGTCCATCAACAACCCACGCAACAATATCATTCTCAGAATAATCAGTAGAATTATCAGCAGCAAGCTCATCAAGCTTATCAAGGCAATCCAAACAATCAGGTCAATGCTATCAATACTACACCCAATCAGAACAAGCCCAAAGCTCAGAACTATCCAAAGAAGACCTTCACACCACTGGGTGAACCTTTGGATGTTATCTTTCACCGAATGGCCAAGGCATATTTGATTACATACCCACCAATCCAGCAGGTTGATCATAACACTCCTAAACCCGATTGGTACAAAGATCATGAGTATTGTGATTATCATTGTGTCAAAGGACACACTACCCTGAAGTGTATGAGACTCAAAAACTACATCCAAGATCTCATTGACGAAAAGGAGATCCAAGTAGATACACCTACTCAAGCATCACCAAATGCCAATTTAAAAATCTATCAGAATGTGTTCCCACAACACAATGCTGGGAAGAACCAAGCTAATACCAATCATCCCCAGAATCATGGTAAAGGCAAACAAGAAGATCACACTACTACCTATATCAATTATGATAAATTTGTTGGATGTATAACCCAAGTTGAGCCCGCAGTCAATACTATCCATGTCAAAGGAGTAGATAGTCAATGTGTTGTTACCACCCGCAGAGGCCGGATAACTGTCGTTGGTGCCCATCTAAGGCTAGCACACAATGCACACAATGCATAGTACAACCTCATAGAACATCTTGGGAACACACCAGCCCAAATCTCCATCTTGGACCTTCTCCTCACTTCACCCCTCCATCAGGAGATCCTTGACCAAGCTCTCAAAGAAGGACATGTCCCCATAGACATTAACACCACCCAATTCGAGACCCTTGTGGGACATCTATCTGCATCTTATGCTTTATCCTTCAAACCATCTGACATACCAAATGTTGTACCTGACCACACTTTCCCTCTCTGCATTGCCATTATGGTCAGGGACTTTGCCATCAGACGGGTCTTAATAGATAATGGCTCAGCCCTAAACCTGTGTACTCTCAAATTCATTCAGCAAATTGGGTTCACTAAGGCTGATATATCACATGAAGTAATCACTATCAAAGCCTATGAAAACTTGGAGTGTACCTCTGAAGGTACTATTACTTTGCCTATTCAGCTGGGCCTAGCAACGCAAGATACCATTTGCCATGTTGTTGATCTTGACCTACCATTCAACATCCTCCTAGGCTGACCATGGATTCATTCCGTCAAGGCTGTACCATCTACTTACCATTAGTGCATCAAATTTATGCATCAAGGTGCTAAGGTTACCATCCATGCTGACCCCCAACCCTTTGTATACTATCGTGCGATGGAAGCATCATTCCTGCATTCCACTCACTGTCCTGGAACTGACATTGGCACTTTTGTTTCCAGCTCGTCCCAATCCCACTACAATCCAGAGACTATCCTTGCCTCCACCCTATCTTCTGTCAAGATCAATAACCAGGGATGTGGTGAATACAACCTACATGATGCATTTTCTGTAGGGGCCCTCCCACATGATCCACATACCCAAGGGTGCCCGAGTCATCAAAGCAAGCTTGTTGAAGCAATTCATGAAATCAAGAGAATGGGACCTATGGATTTTGAATCCCATGGGAACATAAATAGTCAAGAGATGGATCTTGACATCAATAGGTGGTTGTACAAAGACCCCCCACCACCTGACACTCAACTTCTTGACTATTTCAAAGACAAATATCTGCAATCACACAAGTATGCCACTGAGCAATGGAACTATCAAGGCGGTGGTCTAGGACCATAGGAAGGCGGAAGCAAAGACCCGATCACAACATCAAAGAATCCTCAACATCAGGGCCTTGGATTTAATACCCCTCGCCTACATATACAAGAGCCCACTACCGCAACTGGGGGCAACAACATGACTAGCGTTCCCCTCTTGAATAGCCAGGATGACCTTGTAGAGATTGAAGACATCCCTGAAGAGAAAGAAATTAGATCCTATGATGATATCTTTGATGATGACACCCTCATGGGGACTTTTGTCCTCCAAAAACTCACCATCAATCTCATAGAACTTCCCCTCACCCACCCTGAACTCATAAACTGGGACCAACCAAGCATCACACACATCGATGAGTTCCAAAGCACGGAAGCACTCCTAGAATTCATGGGGGCATTAGGCCAGGTAGTAGATCAGGATTCAGAGTCAACTCATATCTATAGGCTTGACCCCAAAGGATATTTTGGGGAGGAGGCAAGCTTTAGCTACAAAAGAGGAATAGAAAGAGTAAAACATGAATCTTTATGTGAAAACCCTTCTGGGCACATTCTGATTCCAAAATAGTAAAAATAAAGAGCGTATCTTCTAGTGAAAACTTGGCAATTCAAGCGCTAGAAGATGAAGACTTGCCTCTTCCTCCTATTCAGGATTACAGACCCAAGCAATTGCCAATCATCATAGAAGAAACAAAGCCAGTCAACTTGGGTACAAAAGAATATCCAAGAATCACCTACATTGCGGCCAATCTAACAAAGGGTGAAGAAATGGCTTTCATTGCGCTCCTTAGAGAATCAACTATAAACTTTGCGTGGTCATATGCACACATGCCTGGGCTTGATCCTAATCTTGTCATCCATCATCTAGTAGTGGACCCTAATGTCATCCAAGCATCACACACATCGATGAGTTCCAAAGCACGGAAGCACTCCTAGAATTCATGGGGGCATCAGGCCAGGCAGTAGATCAGGATTCAGAGTCAACTCATATCTATAGGCTTGACCCCAAAGGATATTTTGGGGAGGAGGCAAGCTTTAGCTACAAAAGAGGAATAGAAAGAGTAAAACATGAATCTTTATGTGAAAACCCTTCTGGGTACATTCTGATTCCAAAATAGTAAAAATAAAGAGCGTATCTTCTAGTGAAAACTTGGCAATTCAAGCGCTAGAAGATGAAGACTTGCCTCTTCCTCCTATTCAGGATTACAAACCCAAGCAATTGCCAATCATCATAGAAGAAACAAAGCCAGTCAACTTGGGTACAAAAGAATATCCAAGAATCACCTACATTGCGGCCAATCTAACAGAGGGTGAAGAAATGGCTTTCATTGCGCTCCTTAGAGAATCAACTATAAACTTTGCGTGGTCATATGCACACATGCCTGGGCTTGATCCTAATCTTGTCATCCATCATCTAGTAGTGGACCCTAATGTCAAACTAGTAAAGCAGAAGCTGAGAAAAATGCATCCAAAAGTTGCCTTATTAGTCAAAGTAGAGCTTGAAAAACTCCTCCAAGCCAAGATTATCAGAGCAATAGATTACTCAGATTGGATCTCCAATATGGTACCAGTTGTGAATCCTTTAGGTGACATCAAAATTTGTACAAATTTCAAAGACCTCAACAAGGCATGTCTTAAGGATGATTTCCCACTACCCAACATCGACATGATTGTAGATCTCACAGCGGGCCATGAAATGTTGTCGCTCATGGATGGATTTTCAGGCTACAATCAGATTCATATAGCAGAAGAAAATCAACATAAGATAGCATTCACAACTCCATGGGGTACCTTCTGCTATAACATGATGCCATTTGGGCTAAAGAATGCAGGAGCCACATATCAGAGAGTGATGACAGTGATCTTCCATGACATGATCGATAAGATCCTAGAGGACTATGTGGATGATATTCTTGCAAAATCAAAGACACGCCATGAACACCTTGATATTCTTGAGAGTTTGTTCGATCACCTGCATCATTATGGGTTAAAACTCAATCCAAAGAAATGTGTCTTTGGTGTTACATCTAGAAAGCTTCTAGGCTTTATAGTATCATGACGAGGCATAGAGATTGACCCCAAGAAGGTCAAAGCAATAACATAAATGCCTCCACCAAGAACACTCTGACAGCTCAGAAGTCTACAAGGAAAGCTTCAATCAGTGTGTCGATTCATTTCTCAGCTGGCAGACAAGTGCCAACCTTTCACACATCTCTTATGCAAAGACACAAGCTTCAAATGGGATCCCGTATGTCAGAAAATCTTTGACAAGCTCAAAGAGTATCTAGCCAACTCTCCAATCCTAGTACCACTAGTTCTAGAACACCCTCTCATACTCTATATCTCAGAAACTACTACAACACTGGGGGCACTCTTAGCTCAGCATGATGATGAAAACAAAGAGAGAGCCATCTACTATATTAGTCAAACTCTTGTCAGCTACGAGCTTAATTATTCACTCATGGAAAAAGCATGCCTTGCAGTAGTCTTTGCTACTCAAAAGCTTAGACATTATATGCTCAGTCACACAATCAGGCTCATTTCAAAAGTAGACCCCCTCAAATATCTACTATCAAGGACAACTCTCACAGGCCGTATGGGAAAATGGGTCATGTTACTCAGCGAGTTTGACATCCAGTACATAGATCAGAAAGCAATCAAAGGGCAAGTCATTGCCGATCAACTAGCAGAGGCACCACTGGTGGATGCTTATCCACTAATTATGGAATTTCCTGATGAACACTTATGTATGATCGAAGAACAACCCATGTGGAAGATATACTTTGATGGCTCCTACACATTACATGGATCAGGAGTAGGAATCCTATTTGTCACACCTCAAGGTGACTACATCCCAAAATCATTCAAGTTAGGATTCCCATGTACTAACAACATCGCAGAATATGAGGTACTCATCTCAGGTCTCAAAACAACCATTCAATGGAATATTACATAACTGCAAGTGTTTGGAGATTCACAGCTGATTATCAAGCAAGTCCTAGATGAATATCAGACGAAGGATGACAAGCTACTACCCTACAAAGAACTAGTGGACAGACTAAAAGAGCATTTCCTAAATCTACAATTCACACAGATACCAAGACTTCAGAACAAAGTGGCCGATGCAATGGAAACTATTGGATCCTTGTTAGAAATCCCACGTGACACATCACAGTATGAATTCCTAGTTGAGTAGCTACACATGCCAGCTTATGAGAATGCCGATCCTCAATCCCCGTGGTACCACAACATCCATGCATATCTAAAAAATGGTATCATATCTCCCCATCTCACCAACAACCAATGCCAAAACCTTATTCGTAGAGCTTCCCGCTACACTCTTGTAGCCAACACCCTTTATCGTCAAGGGTATCACAATATCCTCTCTAGGTATTTAGATTCAAACGAGGCTGTCCTGGGTTTACAAGAGGTCCACGCTGGAATTTGCGGTGCCCACATGAATGGCATGGTTCTAGCAAAGTAGTTGCTTCAAGTTGGGTTTTATTGGCCAACCATGGAACATGATGCTTGTGAGTTCGTCAGAAAATGTTTACCATGTCAGCAACATGCAGATCTAATTCATGCACTAGCACAAGACTTGTAAGCCATTGTGCCACCTTGGCCATTTTCATGTTGGGGCTTTGACCTTGTTAGCTTAATCACTCCCCTTTCCTCAGATGGACACAAGTACATAATAACTACCACAGAGTACTTCACCAAATGGGTTGAAGTGATTTCACTCACCTTAACTACTGGCATCCAAATATCCAAGTTCATCCTTTACCACATCATCTATCGCTTTGGCATACCATCTACCATCTTCACAGACCATGGCACACCTTTTGAAAACTAACATGTGGATGATCTATGTGCCAGACTCCACATCCATCACCATTTCTCTAGTCCATATTTCCCTCAAGGAAATGGCCAAGCTGAGGCAACTAACAAAACTATCTTGAAAATCCTCAAGAAGGTTGTCAATGATTCTAGTCATGACTGGCATCTCCAAATCAATCCCGCCCTTTGGGCCTACCGCACTTCTTATCGCACTCCCACAAGCACCACCCCATATTCCCTTGTATATGGTGCCAAAGCCATTCTGTTGATCGAGGTTGAGCTCCCATCATTGCGAGTCTCCATGAAGAACTACACCACTGATGAAGACTATCGTGTGGCCCGTCTCACACAGCTAGACCCGTTAGATGAAAAGAGACAACAAGCATATGATCACCTGGTTGCATACCAGAATTGACTCAAAAGGAGTTATAATAAGAAGGTCCATCCTAGACAGTTCTAGGTCGGTGACATGGTCCTCAAAGAAAATCATAAGGTCCAAGCAAATCAAGAAAAGAAAGGCAAGTTTGAGCCTACTTGGCTGGGCCCCTATGTTGTCACAACATGCTTCGGCTCCGGAGCTTATCAGTTATCTACACCAGAAGGTGAACCTTTGAATGATCCAATCAACATCATACATTTGAAGAGCTTCTATGCCTAAACTAGATCCTACATATTCAGAAAATCCATTAAAATTGGAAAAAGAAGAAAAATACAAAAAAATAAAAAAAAGCAAAAAAAGAAAAGAAAATAATCGTCCAATGGTGAAAACTTGGCAATTCAAGCGCCTTGGACAAGTATGTTGGTGAAAACCTGGCAAACAAGCACCATACATAGTGGACCGAGTCATTATCTATCAAACTCCCATCCCCCCATCCCACCATCTCAGTCCTTTTTCTACCATCCCCATCCCCATCCCCATCCACCATCCCCCAACATTCCTCTTTTTATAATCCTCAAGCAAATCCGCAATCCCACCTACACATATCTTGTACCATATCTTGTATCATATCCTGTATATCCTGTATAGCACCATCCTTCCTGTACCAAATCCTATATAGCGAGATCTTCCTATCCCAAATCCTGAGCTTTTGTACATATCAGTTGTATATCTTTTCCCGTCCATTGTACATATCGTCCCTTTTTGTTGTACATATCCTTGTCAATCCTACAACAACATTTGATCAGAATTCTTGTCCTACCCAGCCTTGTACTTCAACAACCTTAATTGTTGACTATTCTTGATCACAGTGATTATTCTTGAACTTCATCATTTTCCAGCAAACAACAACACTCATTCTCTCATCAATCAGTAGGTCCTTGAGGATGTATCTTTCCTCCTGTCAGATCTAATCTTCCACCAATCACACCAGGTCCGTGTCGATGTATCCTTCCACACGGTCAGACCCATCTTCCCACCATCACTCCATCAGTCAAATCAAATCTCTCTCCTTGGCAAAGGATGTCTTTTTGGAGTTGTCATTTTGGTCTTGGATTTTGTCCTTTGGATCTTGTTAATCTTTTATAGCTTCTCATTGTTTCTCTACTCAAAGTCGCCATGATCCTTTATATCATGGTGTGCTGCGAATGTGAACAATCTAAGGCAAGGTCTTTTGATCTTTTTGATTCTGCCTGTGAGTCAGTTGGATGTGACCCTTGCACGTTTCACATGTGATCTTCTGGGTTCCATGGTGCACTTGGGAAATGTCATTTGCTTGTGGTTTCTCCTGCATTGTTTCCACCATGATTCCTCTTGGGTTCATGCGTGCTACTAGGGCAACCCTATGTGTCTTTTTAGCATCAGTCCTATGCAACGCTGGTGACAAGGCCTCGTGATCCCCATATCCTTGTCAGGTCTCTAGCATTGCTATATCAAACTAGGTTGTGCTCTCCACATTTGCACTTGGAGCTTCCCCAAATCCCCTGCATCCTGCATCATATAGATTAATCTTGCATCTTGCATCCTCATATTGCTGCATCCTGCATTTTGCATTCCATCTCATCTTTCATTCACCCATCTTTGCTCTTGGACGCTTGGTTATTTATCCTCCCTTCTTCCTTTATTCTTTCTCTTTGTTTCCTTTCGAGAAAATTCCCCAACGTTTACTCCTTGCGTTATTTTCTTGAGGGGGCACAACCCCTTATTCCTCTAAATTCTAGCTTGGGCATCTTATTTTCTTGTCTTTGACGCGATGCCACTTGCGGCATCGCATCAAAGAGGGGCAAAATGTAGACACCTAAAAATCCTTTAGAAAATAAAGTATTTTTATTTTCTGAAAAACCCCTGATGACATCATCATTTGTTAATTAATTAATTATTTAATTAATTAATTTATTTTTATGTCATTAAATCCCTTTGTCTTAATTAAAAATATTTAATTAAGAAATCCCTTCCAGAAATGTTTAAATCTCATTTAAACACCATTTCTCTATTTATTAATTATTTAATTAATAAATTGACCAAAAAATCCAAAAAATAAATAATTAATTTATTTTTTCTCAAAACCTTAGAAATATCCTAAAAACCACTAACCTCCTCTAGAATCTTCTAATCCCTCTTTAATTACGATTAAAGGCTAATCCCATCATTTCCTAACCCTAATCCCAACTCAAAATATTTAATTAATATTAAATATCTAATCCTCCTTTTTATTAAATTTATTTTAATAAAATATCCTCAAACCTAACCCTTGGAAATAAATAAATCTTTATCTATTTCCTAAAATCCATATTTATCCCTAGAAAGTCCTAGACCCTTCTAGAAAGTCTTCATCCTTATCCCCTTGACTCAAACCCTAACCTTGCCCCAAACCCTAACCTATCCTCCTAACCCAACCCCTTCCAAAAGCCTATAAATACTCCTCATTTCTAAGAGCAATTTACCCATTCACCTTTTATTTCAAGCATTGTTATCATGCTAATTTAGCTCTAGATTTAGCATAATCATTCTAACTTAGCTTATTTTCAAGCATTTTCAGCTCATCTTAGTATAGAACTAATGGATTAACTTAGTTTCATTCCTGTTTATGCATCATATCACATCTATTTTGGGCTTAAAAATCCACTTAATCATATTAGTTGCATAATCTTGAGTTCTTGAAGCCTTAGGGGCAACTTTGGGTGTTCTACCTGATATTGTGCCACTTATGGGGTTTTCATGAAACTGAATCTTCCAAATCTACATTAGGAACATGCTCCAGGTGCTTTGAGAGCATACCCACATTCCCTTATATGAGAAAATCAAACAGTGCATGGGCGCACCTATTTTAGCTCAATCTGAATGACTTTGTGGATAACTGTTTGCTTTTGTTAGGTATATACTGTTTAGGCTAATGTTTGACATGTCTACGCCTTTCAAAATAGATTAGGTTCGCATCGATCACAACTGCATCTGCAAATAAATGTTTTCAACACAATCTATATACTCATCCAACATGTTATGCCAAGAGGCCCCTGTAAGATCTAGCATGAGTAATGGCCTGTACAAAATTTCTTCATTCCGCTCAAAACACAAAACCATGAACACAAACTTTAACCAAATTCCTTTCGAACAATAGGCCAAAAAATTTAGCCCACAACCCTTCATCACTCCTCCATGGTCATTGGATTGTTTACATCCTCCCCAGCCTACTCTAGATAGTTTACTAAATGGTTATTACATTGAAAAGAACCCTCAAGAGTGCCCTCTAAGCTATGATCCGTCGACGGTTGCATGATCTGCGATCCAAAAGTTCCTTCAACATTCCTCACAGGTGTATTTTGTAATTCAAGTATGTCGAGAAGTGCATAAATTTTATGCTAGATTTTGTAAACTAAGTCATGCCCTAACACTCTACCAAAATTATGTAATGCAATTCACATGTGCCTGAAGTTATGCTTCTCCAGTGTTCGCTTGATACTATCATAAACAAGCATATGTTCATGGCTGCTAAGGAGAAGATGATGAGGAAACAAAGCATCAATGAAAGCTACCCCTTCCCATAGGTCATATTTTTGAATGGAAAATTTTAAGTTGTTCCCTTGAAAAAAATCCTCTTAAAAATTTTTACAAGCAACAATTTCCAATAGTGATACTGATTGTAACAAGTCCATAGCATTCGACAGAAAAACTGACAGTAACTAGGAAGGAAATATAAATCTTTTAGCATGGGGAAATAAGATTTCTTCACCAATTACCTTCCTGATTTCTTGATAGATTTTAACTAAGTGACATTTGAACACTTGGGAAAGAGCATCATCATCAATATGAGTCGGCATTACATTTTCCCAATCCTCTGATGGAATGCATATCCTAAAATTTCTTGGAAAATAATCTCTATGATAATCCATGCAAGTAGGACATGGTGGGCATTCCATATCGTGATCCTCCATAGAAAATTTATTTATACAAGCTAGTAGATGATATGATGCTTGGAGGCATGTAAAATACCTATCAATACGTATGAAATGGACACTTACTATTACACCTGTATTTTGCAATAATGACTATGGTACATTGAAATGAAATAGTAATTCCTTTTAGATCATATATTATCTTTGCATAATATGTAATCTACATAGAATCTTAAGTAATGAAAACATGTACCGATCTATAATTATATGTTAATAGTCTAGTGGGAATGTACATGTAAGATGTATGCCCGTGTGTATTAGCTGGCAAGACCTATGGGAATGCTTGCATAAGATGTCTGATTTTAAATAACATATTGAATTCTATTATTTGAAACACCAAATGACATTTCTAACTCAACTAATTGTCGGAGTTGAGGAAGGAAATTAAATACAATTGCCGGTGAAAGTGACTCAATGTTGATTTCATCACATCCCAAGTTGGCCAATAAGTTTTCCACTTTGCTTCCTTCTCTAAGAGTGTGGGAGATATTTTACTCTTCAAATAAATCAATTAATTTCCATATTTGTTACAAAACATATTGAATACACCAGTTGGAGGACTTCCTATTGGTGCAAGCACTGATTAATATCATTGAGTCTCCCTTAATATGCAATCTGGAAAATTTGCCTCTTTTTGATAGAACTAATCCAAGAAGTATGGCATGTTCCTCTACCAAGTTATTGGTCCCAAGGGGATTAGAAAAGCTTTGATTTCTTGCAAAACACCAAGGTGAACTCTGATACAAATGCCTATACCAGATTTACCTGGATTACCCCAAGATGATTCGTCAAAATTTATCTTTAAATATTCTCAAGAAGGGGGAATCCACTTAATAAGTGTTCTATCAACCATTTGATTCATTTTAAAATTAGGATTTGTTCCAATGGGAATCAAAATTTTCTTCCATTCCCTAGCAATAATTCCATCCCATGCTGAGAAATAATGGTTACATCTAATATTGGAGATACTAGCATTAACTACTTCTAAGACCAAATTCTCCAAACCTTCTAGAACATTTGAAACTAGAGAGGAATGTTGGCAGAAAATGCATTTATTCCTTTCCCACCAAATGGCCTAGACTACCACTAATGGGATGCACTTTATATACAATAAAATAAAGAATTTGTGTAGAGGACTGGCCAAGATTGGAACAGGTCCCACAAGTTGTTGGGCAAGGCATGGAGAAACTCAATTTGTTCAAGACAAAGGTCCAACATTGGTGAGAAAATGAGAAATTCAATAATAAGTGATCTACTGTCTCATTCTCCTCCTTGCAAAGGAAACATTTAAAAACTTGAGCAATGCAAAGCTTCTCTAATTTGTCACTAATTAAGATTCTTTTCCTTAATGCGAGCCAAGGAAAGTAACCTGCTTTGGGAATGGCTGAATCATTCCAACAAAAAAAGAATGCTCATTGAGGAGAATTGATGCTCTCCATTTGCTGTATGAATTTGTATCCATCCTCAATGGAGTACTTTCCATCCTTAAATGGTGCCCATAAGAGCCTATCTTTCATATAGGAGAGATAGACTACTCTTTCTGAAAAAATCTTTTGCGAGTATATTGCCTAATATGTTAATCATTTGTGAAATTCTTTAATTTGACATCCTTACATGTTTGAAAGAGTAGAAATAGCATGATTTCATCAATTTTATGTCAAAAACTATACTAATGTTATGTTGTCATGTAATAGCTAAGTGAGTTTTTTGCTTACATTTAAGTAGTTGGAGTGTTCCTAAGCAAAATTTTAACTATGGAAAAAGGATAATTTGGAATATTTCCCTTTTTTAATGAAGTATATATTAGTTAGGAATTAAAAATAAGTCCCCAAAAAAGGGTGTTGAAAATAAGTGACAACTACATGTTGACAATAATGTCATGGGAATCCACAAATTTCTCTTTTTTGTTAGCAAAAATAGTGTCTCAACCTTGCAATAATAAAAAGGTATTATTGATAAAAGGTTATTATTGATACATGAGTGTGGTGGGATGCAAGTTTGGATACCCTGCTTGTGAGCTATAGTTCACTGACCAACTAGGGGCTAGGGGTATTGCATGCAATGTAAATTTTCATCATCCATTTCTTATTGTGAATACTGACCATTTATCATTAGGTCATAGATCTAATTATGGATATTTTGTATGTTTTATTTTCCCTAGAATGAAATTGTATTTTAAGAGGGCATTGCATTACAATTGTGTAGTATGTTGTATTATGAGCTAATCCTATAAGAAGCTTGTTCAATATATATATTTTAATATGTTGTCGATTTAGATAATATATTGGATGACTTTTGAAGTGGGGTTTTTCTCTCAAAAGGGTTTCCCCATGTAAATCATTGTGTTTTAATATGTATGTTATTTATATTAATTGATGTTAAGTTTTTATTACCGATGTAAAGGTTAAAGAAAAAATTGCATAACACTCATTTTAAGGTTAGTGGAGGAATTGTTCTATTACCTTAGCTTCCTTACAAGTGGTATCTAAGTTTGGTCACCTTTGGTTTCAATTGTGGGTTGTTGGGTTTTTTGAACTAATTCAATTTCTAGTGGGAGCCTATGTAGAGATACTTTGTGATCATGTTGCAAAAAAATTTAGATGGCAAGTTTGTCAAGGAGAACAATGGTAGAGAATTTTTTTAGAAACAATTTTGTGATATGGAAACCATAGATGGGGGATATATTAATAGATTGAGATCTACAAGATGTTGCTTATTAAAATGTCTTGAAATCTATATTAGGCTACTAAATATAATTTTATGGACCATAAAGCCAAGGGTCTAATAAAATTATGTCTTATAGACTTTGTTTTAATCAATACCCATGAATATTCCTTTGCAAATAAGTTATGGAATAAACTTGGTCAAATATTTCAAGACAAATCTTTAGTAAATAAGATTTTCTTCAGAAAGAAACTACAATCCTTGAGAATTTAGGAGGGTGAATGAATTATAAACCACCTAGAATCTTTCAATATATTGGTAGCTCGATTGGCATCAATTGGTGTCAAGTTGGATGAGGAGGATAACCGACAAACTTGCATTGTTCTTTGTCTAATTTATGGTATTCCCTTGTTATATGCGGTTGGTTCTCTACTTTCTAAAGAGATGAGGAGGAAGGTATCCATTATCAATAAGGAGGCCCTAATTATTTGTGGAAGACCTGAGGAAAAATACAAGAATAATGATAAGCGTGATAAATCCAAGTCAAAGAGGAGAAAAGAATAAAAGAAGAAGAAAATAATTTTGAATTTTTATTTTGAGTTTGAGAAGGAATATGGTGATGAATTCATTGTAGCTTTGGCCACTCGTGCAGGTAATGATGCATGGTTAATTGAATTAGGTAGGTCTTTTCATATGACCTCTAATAAAGATTAGTTTTTTTTATTTAAAGAATTTGATGATGGTAAGGTGTACTTGGGTGATGATTCTCATTTAAATGTTGTTGGTCGCAGTAAGTTTAGAATCAAGTTTCTTGATGGTAGACTAAGAATGATGAATTGTGTGTTACATATCCATAGATTAAAGTTAAAAAAATTAGTTGTGAACAAACTAATAAATACGAGTATGAAGGTAGTCTTTCTAATGCGACATACAAAATGGTGAGAAATACTATGGTGATTGCTAGACGTCTTAGGTTTGAGATATTGTATAAGATGGAGGCATACATCATTGAGTGTAATAGTACTTCTATGAGAAGTGAATATGTGGATACTTCATTGGAAAAGGTGAGGGTTTCACCTTTAGTAGATGGTCATGGATTTTGGGTACCTAAGGGTATTTTTTAAAATCAAATTTACTTGTAGACAAAACTATGTTATGACACCAGACACTTGGCCAAATTAGACAAAAGGGTTTAAGGACCTTGAAAAATAAAATTCTTGTGAAAGGTTTGAATTATTCTAATCATAATTTTGGTTTCTTTGAGTATTTGCATCAATGGATAGTAAAAATGTGTTTGATTTTCCTCAAGTTCTCATTAATCTAGTGGTATGTTGGATATTATTCATTCTACTATTTTTGGTCCTATAAATTTTCCTTCCAATGGAAAATCCACATACAATGTTTCATTTATTGATGAATATAGAAAAATGACATAGGTATATTTATAAAGAGTAAATCTGATGTTTTCAGTCAATTTAAAAAAATTATAGAAATGGTTGAATTGTAGATTAGATATAGAAAATAAAATGTTTTAAGACTTATAATAATGGTGATTTTTCTTCTAATGATTCTAATGGATGTAATAAAGATTGTGGCATTCATAGACAAAAGACAACACTTTATTCTCCACAATAGAATGGTGTTGCAGAAAGGATGAACAAGATAATGATGGAGAAGGCTAGAAGTATGCTAAGTGTTGTTTGTCTAGAACAAAATTTTTGGGCTAAAGTTGTTGCCACTAATTTCTATCTGATTAATGGGTCTCCTACATCAAATCTTGTTGATAAAAGGCCTATGGAGACATGGTTGGTTCATAAGCCCCAATTGAGACATATTAGAGTTTTTGGTTGTGAGGCATATGCATATGCACCAAAGGATAAGCATCAAATTTGGAGCACAAGGCTATAAAATGTATCTTCATTGGGTTCAATTATGGTGTGAAAAGATACAGGTTTGGAACCCTATTATGAAAAAGGGAATACACAATAAAAGTTTAATTATAGAGAAATAAAGTCTTCTTTTTTTACATTACAATCTGAACAAACTAAAAAGGAAGATGTGATTCAACTACATTATACACTTGAGAAAGTTGAATAAAGACACCTCAATAGATAAGAAATTGAGGAAAACTTATCTAGCTCTAAATCTTTAGAAGAGGAAGAACATCAAACTCAACTTGTTTGAAGGTCTGTATGGTATAGATAACCACTTGAAAGGTATTTACATGATGATTGGAGATATAGTTTTTCTTTGAATGCAAACATAGATGAACCTAGATCTATAGAAGGGGAATTAGGTATGAATGATGCAGAATCTTGGAGAATTGCAATGGTTGAAGAAATGGAAGCTCTAAAAAAGAATGATATATGGGATCTTATACCATTTCTTGAAGGATGAAAACATTTTTGTTGCGAATGGGAAATTAAGAAAAATATTGTTTCATATGGAGGCATCGAGAAATATAAAGAAATATTTGTTGCAAAATGCTACTATCAAGTTGAGGGTGCTGAAAATGGCAAGACGTTTTCCCCTATTATGAAAATGACATCCATTAGATTCTTTCTTTCTATTCTACTACTTATGATTTAAGGTTGAGCAAATGGCTGTGAAAATTGCTTTCCTTAATGGTGACTTCAAGGAGGATAATTATAAAATGTGACTAGAGCACTACATGGGAAAAGGTAAAATAAATTTGGATTGTAAATTGAAGAAATATTTTATATGGTCTTATGTAGAGTCTTATGATGTGGTTCTATAAATTTGATATGTATGTGTTGAGTTTGAGATTTGAGTGTTCTAAATTATATCATTGTGTTTATTATAAATCTAATATTGGTCATTTCATGTACATTTCATTATATGTTTATGATATGATATTTATTGATAAAGGGAAAGGTATGATTTTAGAACTTAAATCTCATCTTGCTACTAATTTTGAAATTAAAAATCTTGGTGTAGATAAACACTTTCTTTGAATGAAAATTAAAGAAATAGAGTAAATAGAAAGCTATGGCTAGGCTAAAGTAAGTATGTGAATTTAGTTGTATAGAGATTCAACATGCAAGATTGTAGACAATTATGTATTCCTTTTTGTAATTGGAACAAAGTTTCCTATTTTAGATTTTTCTACATCCCCATTAGACATAGAAGACATGAGAAAAGTACCTTACCAAAGTGCAATAAGAAGTTTTATGTATGTTATTATTTGTATTAGATGAGACATTGCTCAAGTAGTGAGAGTTATTTCTAGATATATGTCTAATCTTGATAGAGTTCATAATGATGTAGTTAAAATAATATTTAAATATTTGAAGAGTACCTCAAAGTACTCTTTGAGTTATCATGGTAATGTAATAAGAGACAAAAATTCTTTGATATTCAAATTGGACAAGTGATATAGATAGTTGAAGATCCATCAGTACTTATGTTTATACATCATTTAGTGTAATAAATTGAATGAGTAAGACACATGTTGTGGTTACTTTGTCCGCTACTGAAGTGGAACATGTGCCAATTACTAATGCTTGTAAAGATTCCATTTGGTTTAATATATTGTGTTCAGATGTTGAAATAAAATAAGGTTTGATGATAGTTTATTAAATGATAGCCAAAGTGAAATTTTCTTAGCTAAGAACCCAACATTTCATGTCCAAATTATACACATTGATATTCAATATCATTTTGTTACATATATATTATTAAGGATGTTAAGGTGAATTTGGTTAAGGTAGAGACCTTGGAAAATGTTGTATATAATTTAACTAAGATTGTGAGAAAAGATAAGTTTAGATGGTAATCGAGCCTAAGGGCCTCTCAAATAATGATGTTGGTACCCCTCTTATTGCTTTTGAAAGGTCTTTGAAAAATGGGAGATTTGTGTAGGAAATTTGTTGTCTCAATCTTTCAAGAATAAAAAAGATACTATCTATAAAAGGTTACTATTTATATGTGAGTATGAGGGGATACAAGGGAGGTACCCACCTTGTAGGCTTTGGTCCCCTGATCGATTGGGGGTTGGGGGAAACACTCATTAAAAAAATGTATTATTCATTTGTCACTATGAATCCTAACCATTTATCATTAGTTAATCATTCAAATGGTAAATATTTTGTATATTTTATTTATCTTAGAAGGGCAACCCTATTTTAAGAGGGTATTGTATTATGATTGTATACTAGTGTGATGCATTCTGAGATTTTGATAATTGTTGAGTTGTCTCTGAATCTTTGTTGGTGATACTCCTATAAGAAGCTTGTTTTGCAAGTATATTGTAATCTTTTGTATATGTTTGAATAATATACTGGGTGGCTTTTGAAGTGTGGGATTTTTCTCCCAAAAGAGTTATCCCCACATAAATCACTATGTTGTGGAATGCATATTATTTAAATTTATTCATGTTATTTTTTTGTAAATTTCATAAAATCTGAGAAAGTTTTTGCATAATACTCTTCTCAAGGTTAATGTAGGAAGATTTACGCTACCTTAGCTTAGCTAAAGGTGGTATCAAAGCTTGGTCACCTTTGGTTTTAGCTATGGGTTGTTGGATTTTTTTAACTAATCCAGTTTTGAGTGGGATCTAGTATAGAAGATGCTTTATGATCTTGTTGTAACAATTTTCAAATGGAAAGTTCATCAAGGAGAATAGAGGTGAAGAAATTTTTTAAAAATAATTTTAAGATGTGGAAGCTAAAGATGGAGGATATATTAATAGATCAAGATCCATAGGAAGCTACTTATGAAAATATCTTGAGACCTACATATTCATTTGAAGCTACTAAATATGATGTTGTAAAGAAAGGGTCTAATCATATTGTGCCTTGTACACTTTGTTTTAATAAATGGCAATGAAAAGGTATTTGCAAAGAAAATATGGAATAAACCTGGCGAGATGTTTCAAGTCAAATCTTTAGTAAATAAAATTTTTTAGGAAGAAACCACATTCCTTAAGAATGGATGATCTACAAGCATTCAATATGTTGGTGGCTCAATTGGCATTAGTTGGTGTCAAGATGGATAAAGAGGAGAATGTTAGAGCATGCCTGTTTGTTGCATTAGATATATTTGCATATTGTTACATTAATTAATTGTGCACTTGCTCAAGAATATTCTCATGTATAATCTTATGTATAATTGAGCACATGTTTACACAAGCATTCCTAGCTTAAGTTCACTTAATTGAACTAAATTTAATTTAGTTTATTTTAGCTGCACTTCTAGTTTGCATATCTAGCTCTACTTTGATACTTTTAGTTTGATTTAACTTTTGCATATTTTTAGAAGTATTATTTTCTATACAAATAATTGGTCTCTTCATTATAATTCATCTAGCAGTCTTATCTGACAATCCTACAATTGTGTAATATTTTTTTTTTTGAGAAATCTAGCAATTATTTTCTTGTCACCCTCCTTGTGGAAGGTGCTTTTGTTTTGTCGTTTGATCTTGGAGGTGCTTGTGTTGAAAATTTCAACATGGATCCATGACTTCAACATGGTATCAAAGCACAAATTCCAAGATGCTATCAAAGTGTGGATTTAGCGAACCCCTTCTAAAGATTTGAGGGTTTATTTTCTTAAGGGCATTGCAGGGTCTACAAAATTTCTTCTTGTATGGATTTGTATTTCAACAATTTTTATAAACTTTTAAAGCAAAATGAGCATCAAATTTTTGTTGGAGAATATTTAATTTTTTAACAATTTTTATTTTTTGGAAAGTTTTTATTTTTGGAAAGTGTTTTATTTTTGGAAAATTTCCATTTTTGAAAAGTATCTAGTTCCAAAAGCTTTCTATTTTTGGAAACATTATATTTTTTGAAATCCTCCAAACCTTAGTTTGCCCTAAAAAAATACACATGGCCTTTTTCTCATAACTTGAGCATACAGGCTCAAACTCATGCAAATGAGATATTGTTGGAAAGTTTGTTCTAGTGTTCATGCAAATCTATAGGTGGTTTTCTTAGATGCTCTACATATTTTTTATAATAGACTTGTGAAGTCAGATCTTCTATTTTGTACTTCAAGGACCCTGACTTGCTAGTATGACCTTTTTTCTTCTTCTTTTTTTCTTCTACTTTTGCACATCATTGAAAAGCTCTTAGAGTCTTCTATCCATAATTGTAGTCACATTTTCCAGATTTTTCTTTAGTTATATTTTACTTGGTTTTTTAATATTTTCACATCATGGATGATAAATTAGTTGTTTTGGCTCCTACAAACCTTGTATTTGTGTGGGATGAATTCATTCAAGTTGTTCTACATGTATTTTTAACACTTTGGCTTAGTTGGGCATTTTGAGCATCTTTTATATGTGCTTCTCTATTTGTAGATGCACCAAGATAAAGTGCCACCCTTGTGTATGGTTTTTTGGGGGATTTGGCATATTCTATTGTGTCTTATTTTGTACATGTACTATATTATAAAGTGACATGGGGTGGTTGTGTAGTGTTTTTTTCTTTTCCATCAAACCTTTGTTCAGTGAGCGTCCCTCTATGACAATATTGAATCCTAGAGATTCTTGTCCCATGGGGGTGCTCATTTGGATGCATACCTTTTTTTTTGTTGCAAGTATTTTATTTTGCACATTCATATTCTCTTTCATGTAGTGCTTGGTGACACATAGTTATAGTGGATTTGTCATGTATGTCCCTTGTTAGCATAATGGGGGGTTTCTATTGTTGGTTATAATGCTTCCTTGGTTTTTCTTTGGAGTGAGATACATATTTAGTATTTGTTTCTATGTACTTATTGGATGTAGTGGTTGTATTTCAATGAGATGGAGATTTGGCCATATAGACACTCTTGCATTCACATTTTGTGGAGGCAACTTATCCTTAATTGATCAGTTCTTTATATTATTGGAACTTGTATTTATGATAAGAAGTTTATTATCTCATGATTGAGTAGTGTGGTTGGGGTCACTTGTGCAAATTCGTGTTCCATTTTCATATTCAACTGATAGATGTTTTGCTTTTATTTTTCATTTGTTCACTGTTTGAGTAGTGCCATTTCACATAGATTATTGTTTTCTTGATCTTGATCATCATTTTTTTTAGATGATGTTCTTCATTCAATATTGTATTAGTTATCATTCAGTAGTTATCTCCAACTTCTTTGTTCTTAAAGGATGTTCTTCACATACCTATTCTTTTGGAATATTTCTTGGAGGCTACTTAGTTTTTCCTTTGCATTTTATGTTTTTTTCCTCATGCAATGCATCTCTCACTTTTGCAGGGGAGTTTTCTCCCACATGGGTTTTCTCCCTTTTCTCAGCTTTGAGAGGCTTTCTTTGTACATGGGTACCTAATAAGGCCTTTTTTTAGGACACATTAATTGATTGTGCACATGCTCAAGAATATTATCATGCAAATTCTTATGAATAATTAAACACATTTTTGCACAAGCACACCTAACTTAAGGTCACTTAGTTGAGCTAAATTTAGTTTAATTAAATTTAGTTGCACTTCTAATTTGGATATCTATCTCTAGTTTTCTATTTTTAGTTTGAGTTAGCTTTTGCATAATTTTTAGACATATTACTTTTTATAAATGAAATTGGTCTCTTTATTATAATTCATCCTCTAATCTTATCTTGCAATCCTACTATTATTATTTTGCAATTGTTTAATCTTTATTTTTTCAAAAATATAGAATTATTTTCTTGTTGCCCTCCTTGTGGAAGGTGTTTTTGTTTTTCTATTTGATCATAGAGGTGACTTTATTGAGAATTTCAACATGGCTCCATAAATTCAACATGGTATCAAAGCACCAAATTCCAACAATTTGATCTCGATTTGTCCTTTACTTGATTCATGGGATTCCATTATTATCATCATCAATAATACTTCTATCATTTTGATGACTAAAGATGTGGTGGGTTCTTTCTTTTTGTAGAGATGAGGAGGAAGGTATCCATCAAAGACAACAAGGGCATAATTGTTCATGGAATACCTAAGGAAAAAAGAAAGAAGAATGAGAAGTGTGATAAATCCAAGTCAAAGTGGAGATCCAAATTTCTTGGAAAGTCTAAAGTCATTTGTTGGAATTGTAGTAAGTCTGGATACATTCATAAGGACTATGAAAAGAAGAAGAAAAATAAGAAATTTGATTACGATTATGAGTCTAAGAAGGAATATGGTGATGCATTCATTGTAGCTTTGGCCACTCATATAGGTAATGATGCATGGTTAATTGACTTAGGCACGTCTTTTCATAAAAACTCTAATAAAGATTAATTTTTTAAATTTGAATATTTTAATGGAGGTAGGGTGAACTTGGGTGATGATTCTCTTATAGCTATTATTGGTCATGGGAAAGTTGGAATCTAGTTTCCTAATGGTAGAATCAAAACGATTAATGGTGTGTTGCATCTCCTTTGACTAAAATAAAATTTTTTATCTACAAACAAACTAGTAGATGCATGCATGTAAGTAGTATTTTTTTTATGAAGGATGGATTCTAGTGAGAGGTGCTATGGTGTTTTTTAGAGGTGTCAAATTTAATAGATTGTTTAAGTTGGAGACATATGTTGTTGAGTGTAATAATAATTATGTGAAATCAAATCTGTGTATACTTTGTTAGAAAAGGTGATGGTTTATGTTTAGAATATGGTCACATATTTTGGGCACCTAATGGTGTTTTTCTTAAATTTTCTAATCAAAGTTACTTGCAGATAATACTATCTTCTGGTAAGAGAGACTTGGCATTATTAGAGAAAAGGGTCTAAGGACATTGAAAAATAAAAATATTTTGGAAGTTTTAAATAATTGTAATATGGATTTAAATTATTGTGAATATTGCATTGATGGAAAAATTTAGTCTTCATTCAATTTTACTCAAGCTCTCACAAATCTTGTGGTGTGTTGGATCTTTTTTATTTTGATGTGTTTAGTCTCATAGATGTTCCTTCCATTAGAAAGCCCACTTATTATGTTTTGTTTGTTGATGACTATAAAATGATATTGGTATATTTTATAAAAAATAAATATGATGCTTTCAGTTGATTTTAAGAATTTAATGCAATAATTAAATTGTAAAATGGAAAGAAAATAAAATGTTTGAGGACTAATAATGACAATAATTTTTTCCTAAATAATTTTTATAGATTCTATTTAGATTGTGGCATTCATAGAGATAAGACAACTCCATATTCTCCACAAAAGAGTGGAGTTGTAAAAATGATCAACAAGATGTTGATGGAGTAGTCTAGGATAACGTTGAGTGGTTCTAGTCTAGAATAAATGTTTTGGATTGAAGTTGTTTTCATTGCTTGCAAACTGAATAATAGGTATCCTACATCAAATCTTGTTGTTAAAATTCCTATGGAGGTATGGTCAAGTCATAAGCCTTCATTGAGACATCTTAGAGTTGGCACTTGTGAGATATATGCATGTGTAAAAGGAGAAGGGAACAAAGTTGGGGAAGCCCATAAAATGTATCTCTATTGGATATATTTATGGTGTGAAAAGGACACAAGTTTTGGGGCCTTATTACACATAATATAATTCATAGTAGAAGTGTTATTTTTAGAGAGACTAAGCCTCCTATTATATTTTAGCCTAAACAAACTAAAAATGAAGATATCATTTAAATACCTTCTAAAACTAAGAAAGTTAAATCAAGTCCATCAAAACGTTAAGAAGTTGAGGAGAGCTCATCTAGCTCTGAATCTTTAGAAGAGCAGAAAGTATCTCCAACACATATTTTTTGAAGGTCTGCAAGGCATAAATAACCACCTAAAAGGTATCCACTTGATGATTGGAGATGTATTTTCACTTTGAAAGATAACATGGATGATCCTAGATCTATAGAAGAGACATTACATATGAATGATGCAAAATCTTGAAAAAATGTTATGGATGAAAAAAAAAGAATCTTTAAAAAAGAATGATACTTGGAATCTTGTACCATTACCTGAAGGATGAAAACCTTGTAAGGAAACTTGCAGCCATACAATGACAATTTACACATAACCCATATAAAAAATTAATCAATTGAGTACTTGAAAATCTACATGCAAGAGAGTAGACAATATACCCATGAAAATATGACAAAAGATAGACCTTGGGGAAAACTCTCATAAGGGAAAAAACCAACTTCCAAAAGCAACCATCATCTATGTATTATTCAATAATGCAACATTACAACACATCCATGAAAGCATTCAAAACCTCATCCATCAACAAGTACTTCATGTGAACAAGCATGTTACCACACATCCCATGCCATGCTTCCAACCTTCACAAATACTTACCTAGCTAATGTCAAAAACTACCCTTGTGATTTCTTTTATAAAAACAAGCTCCAACAAAACCACCAAGTTGTATTACATAAACCATGTGCTAAAACTATATTAAGCCATGCGTTAAAACCATGTTTTACCTAACCCCTTAATCCCACATTTAATATTGAGTATTTTATTAATTTTATTTCTCTGATATTAAGTAATTACAATAGTAGAATATTACAATATTACAATACAACATTAAGTGGCCTTAATGATATTTCAAAAGGAATCTCTACTTGTTGCATGTTCATCTATCACTCCTAGGTGCAACATTACATAATCAATAAATATATTATAGTAATAAATATTATTATGCAAGATATACAACACCTATTTTCTCAACATTATTCCAATGCATACATTGTATAAAGGTCAATAAGTCACTAATACATTTGGGGGCATTTTGCGACGGCTATGTGTCGCAATTGTGACAGCTATGTGTCGCAATAGCAACACCCATAGACGTCGCTATTTTTTAGTCACAAATTGCGAGGTCTATGGGTAGCCGTCGCAATTGCGACACATATCCCGTCGCAATGTGACTAAGATTTGTTAGCGGCATGGGCATCGCCCCCCCCGTCGCATGGCTTCGGAGGGCCGTCTCAATCGTGACGGACCTCCCAAGCAATTGCGACGGGCGCCTGCATCGCATTGCGACGGGTTGCCGTCGCAATTGCGACGCCCGTGGGTGGATTAAAAAAAAAAAAAAAATTTAATACATTGCTAATGAACCACATTAATGCTTTTTTCTTTCAACAAATGAGGACAGCCACTGTAAAGACAACATGATAATGTACACTCACTGTAAGGACAGTCACAAATGAGGACATCTCACAGTGACTGTCCCTAGTGTAATTGCCACTTGAATGTATTGCTATTCAGCCACATTAATGCTTTTATTCTTCAACATATGAGGATAGTCACTCTAAAGACAACATGATAATGTACACTCACAGTGAGTGTACATTATCATGTTGTCTTTACAGTGACTATCCTCATTTGTTGAAGAAGAAAAGCATTAATGTGGCTGAATAGCAATACATTCAAGTGGCAATTACACTAGGGACAGTCACTGTGAGATGTCCTCATTTGTGACTGTCCTTATAGTGAGTGTACATTATCATGTTGTCTTTACAGTGAGTGTACATTATCATGTTGTCTTTACAGTGTCAATATATGCATTATTACTTAAACTGAAGAGTACTCTAAATAATATGTCATTGTGGAGTTCTGATTGCTTCCAATTTGATATACGCTTGTTCTACTTATGTATCCAGCATCATGTAAGAAAAGTTGATGCTTTTAAAATAGATTCATTTAGCCATGAAATGCCTGTGCATTTTACATACAAGATTCCAAGGCCCAAAACTGATTACTCATTATAATTCATGTACAGAATGATAATCAACCACAACGAGGCATGCGTAGGCGCTGCTTAGATTTTGAGGCATCAAAAGCTCGTAGAAGAAACTTGACCAATGGCTCATGGAATGCAACAAACTTATTGCCTAAAACAGGAGCATTGGTAACCACAGATGATGGTTTTGAAAAGAACACTTCACCATCAATGTCACGTGAGGGAACTGCAATTTCTGATGGCAAGTAACTTGTAGTATATAAGAGAGATGCAGGTACAGATGCTGGGAATACATTGCTAATGAACCACATTAATGCTTTTTTCCTTCAACAAATGAGGACAGTCACTTTAAAGACAACATGATAATGTACACTCACTATAAGGATAGTCACAAATGAGGACATCTCACAGTGACTGTCCCTTGTGTAATTTCCACTTGAATGTATTGCTATTCAGCCACATTAATGCTTTTCTTCTTCAACAAATGAGGATAGTCACTCTAAAGACAACATGATAATGTACACGGACTGTAAGTGTACATTATCATGTTGTCTTTATAGTGACTATCCTCCTTCAAGTGGCAATTACACAAGGGACAGTCACTGTAAAGGCAACATGATAATGTAGAGAAACGTTGTCATTTGTATTTTCAACAGTGCCAAGAGAGATTCCCTCCGCGAAATCACAGCTACAATTTCTGAGTACGTTGGGTTTATTTTTCTTTTGTCATTATTATGTAATCTGGTATTCAGCTGTTACAGAGCTAAAATACCCAGAAATGAGGACATATCTGTGTTGAATTTATTGTTAGCGGCTTTGGTTATTTAGAAGTTTAATTTTATTTGTTCATCTTTCAAGCACAAACATTTTGTGGACCGTAACATCTTCATTGTTTCGGGTATGCAATGAAACAACCGTAACTTGCAACTACCTTCACGGTACTTGTGTACATTATCATGTTGTCTTTACAGTGACTGTCCTCATTCAAGTGGCAATTACACAAGGGACAGTCACTGTGAGATGTCCTCATTTGTGACAAGGACAGTCACACATGAGGACATCTCACAGTGACTGTCCCTTGTGTAATTGCCACTTGAATGTATTGCTATTCAACCACATTTATGGGCCCGTTTGGACCACAACACACAGTAGCATCTATAGAGAAGAATATCCCAGGTGTAACAAGTTGTAAGAATATACCAACAGTTCTAAGAAGTTCCCTAGCACATAGTAGCATCTACAGAGAAGAATATACAACATGAGGGCAACCACTGTAAAGACAACATGATAATGTACACTCATTGTATGTGTACATTATCATGTTGTCTTTACAGTGACTATCCTCATTCAAGTGGCAATTACAGAAGGGACAGTCATTGTGAGATGTCCTCATTTGTGACAAGGATAGTCACACATGAGGACATCTCACAGTGATCGATTGTCCCTTGTGTAATTGCCACTTGAATGTATTGCTATTGAACCACATTAATGCTTTTCTTCTTTAACAAATGAGGACAGTCACTCTAAAGACAACATGATAATGTACACTCATTGTAAGGACAGTCACAAATGAGGACATCTCACAGTGACTGTCCCTTGTGTAATTGCCACTTGAATTACACAAGGGACAGTCATTGTGAGATGTCCTCATTTGTGACAAGGATAGTCACACATGAGGACATCTCACAGTGATCGATTGTCCCTTGTGTAATTGCCACTTGAATGTATTGCTATTGAACCACATTAATGCTTTTCTTCTTCAACAAATGAGGACAGTCACTCTAAAGACAACATGATAATGTACACTCACTGTAAGGACAATCACAAATGAGGACATCTCACAGTGACTGTCCCTTATGTGATTGCCACTTGAATGTATTGCTATTCAGCCACGTTAATGCTTTTCTTCTTCAACAAATGAGGATAGTCACTCTAAAGACAACATGATAATGTACATAGGCTGTAAGTGTACATTATCATGTTGTCTTTACAGTGACTGTCCTCCTTCAAGTGGAAATTACACAAGGGACAGTCACTGTAAAGGCAACATGATAATGTAGAGAAACGTTGTCATTTGTATTTTCAACAGTGCCGAGAGAGATTCCCTCCGCGAAATCACAGCTACAATTTCTGAGTACGTTGGGTTTATTTTTCTTTTGTCATTATTATGTAATCTGGTATTCAGCTGTTACAGAGCTAAAATACCCAGAAATGAGGACATATCTGTGTTGAATTTATTGTTAGCGGATTTGGTTATTTAGAAGTTTAATTTTATTTGTTCATCTTTCAAGCACAAACGTTTTGTGGACCGTAACATCTTCATTGTTTCAGGTATGCAATGAAACAGCCGTAACTTGCAACTACCTTCACGGTACTTGTGTACATTATCATGTTGTCTTTACAGTGACTGTCCTCATTCAAGTGGCAATTACACAAGGGACAGTCACTGTGAGATGTCCTCATTTGTGACAAGGACAGTCACACATGAGGACATCTCACAGTGACTGTCCCTTGTGTAATTTCCACTTGAATGTATTGCTATTCAACCACATTTATGGGCCCGTTTGGACCACAGCACACAGTAGCATCTACAAAGAAGAATATCCCAGGTGTAACAAGTTGTAAGAATATACCAACAGTTCTAAGAAGTTCCCTAGCACATAGTAGCATCTACAGAGAAGAATATACAACATGAGGGCAGCCACTGTAAAGACAACATGATAATGTACACTCATTGTATGTGTACATTATCATGTTGTCTTTACAGTGACTGTCCTCATTCAAGTGGAAATTACACAAGGGACAGTCACTGTGAGATGTCCTCATTTGTGACAAGGACAGTCACACATGAGGACATCTCACAGTGACTGTCCCTTGTGTAATTGCCACTTGAATGTATTGCTATTCAACCACATTTATGGGCCCATTTGGACTGTGGCACATAGTAGCATCTACAGAGAAGAATATCCCAGGTGTAACAAGTTGTAAGAATATACCAACAGTTCTAAGAAGTTCCCTAGCACATAGTAGCATCTACAGAGAAGAATATGGGTCAACGAGGTTGACTTCAAAGCCATGCAATCTAATGGTAATAGTAATATCATAATTTGACATACTATCAGAAATACTTCCTAAATAGACTATTCAATCTTATAAGAGATGGATTCATGAGAACTATTATTTATGAAATATGAGTCAATGACTTTAATTAAAAAAATTACACAATCTAATTCTTGTAAAAATATCAAAATTTGACACATTGAAAATACCTTCCAAAAGTATCGTTAATTGATTAATATGAATCACTACTCATGAAATATAATTTTATAAACCTAATCTAAAAACTACACAATAAAAATCTTAATAGCAATATTGTAAGAAACTATTCCCAAAAGCAAGCCTAACAAAATTTGATGAAAATAATTTTTGTTTCACTCAACTTTGACATTCACAACTTCCTCTTTTATTATAATAAGAAAAAAAATGTCTTTTTAGATATACCTCATGAACCATACTTGAATAATCTATCATTTTTCTTCTCAAAAACATATTTGCAGAGCCTGCTTCTTTTACTTGTTTGTACTTTTATCTCTCTGATGGAAAGGGTTCCTTCAGGACACATTTTTCCAAGTTCACTGCTTGAGATATTTGAGGAGGGTTCCCCTGCTTGAGTATCCATCCAACCCATATTCTAGTAGTTCTACAATTGCACAGTCTAAATTAATAATACTGACAATTGAATGACGAATGATGATACATAGAATTGATATAAACTAATCCTAAAAACACTAAAACATTATTAATATATTTATATTTCATAAATAAAATTGATATAAAAGATTTGGAAAGATACATTAAAAAATAGAAAAACAGTAATTTATAATAGAAGGAAACTTAAATTGCTATTTAAAAAAAAACAAGAGTCTTAAATCTTATCATTTTGTTTCATTATCATCCATAAGTACACACCTCTAGCATAATAATTATATTTTACCACCCATAAAATGAAAAAAAGATTTTCACAAGAGAAATTGAAGCTAGATTATAAAAATGAACCATCTTATTGGAAACTGGAACTGTTATCATACCCAAAAGGACTACAAAATTTCACCTTATCATACCCAGATTGTTGCTTTGCCTGGCGGAGGGAAATTTGATCAGTAAAATTGACACAGAGTATGTTGTCTCCATTGTCATGTTGGATAACAAAACACCAACTTTAATGGGCATGTACTTTCCCTTGTGTAATTGCCACTTGAATGCATTGCTATTTGATGCAGGGGCATCCCTAATGCAAGCCAAAGACACCATGATTGAAGGAAGTTGCCATGAAGCCAAGGAGTCAAATCCTATCAATTGGAACATAAGATTTTCACCTTGGAGCTTTGAAGGATTGACTGGTGAAAGGTCCTTTTGATTGACAAATCAGAGTCTTTTTGAATGACAAATCAGAGTCTTTTTGAATGACAATAAATTAGAATAGGAGTTTTAGATGTTTTCTTGGTTTGTAATAAATATTAAGGATTGATTTTATCTCCTTATAAACATCCACTTGTTGGACACAAGACCCCTTGGTGACTTATAAACCTTGGGCATCTTTTGAGTCCTTGGATGAAATGAGCATAGTAAGTTTTTATTAGGTGTCTTTTAGATGTTGTTAAGAAGTTTGAAGGTCCAAAATAACTTTAATAAGGTTCCTAAAGTTTCACAACACATTTTTAACCTTCTCGGTAAAGTTGTTTGCAAAGTTGTAATGCAACTTTAAAAGTTGCTTAGAAAAGTTGACATTTGTTGGATAAACTGTTCTAACCACCTAGATGGTTGAACCAACATTTGGAGAGCCTATTTTAGGCTTCAAATGGTCGAAGACAGACAGAGAACCAGTATTGTAATCATTTTGCTTTCATAAAAAATAAAAATAACCCTGTTTTAGTGCATTTCTGGTGAAAAACGAACTCTGTACGGCTGTACGGATGGTGGTTGGATGATAAAATTTGCCTGGAAGTTGTAATAGTGACATCTGATGCTTTGGAAGTTGGTTTGATTGATTCTCTTTGTTTTATATCTAAGTTATTTCAAATTTTCTGTGCATTGTTTACAAACCCTCATTTTCAGGGTTTGACTGATGTAAAGACCTTAACTCACGTTTCAACCATTGGAATTCCTTCTTCCTTGGTGGAATGAGAGTTAAGGATGTATATTTGTATATTCTAAAATCCCTGACTACTCTGCATCACTATTGAACCACATTAATGCTTTTTTCCTTCAACAAATGAGGACAGTCACTGTAAAGACAACATGATAATGTACACTCACTGTAAGGATAGTCACAAATGAGGAAATCTCAGAGTGATTATCCCTTGTGTAATTGCCGCTTGAATACATTGCTATTGAACCACATTAATGCTTTTTTCCTTCAAGTGGCAATTACAGAAGGGACAGTCACTGTGAGATGTCCTCATTTGTGACAAGGACAGTCACACATGAGGACATCTCACAGTGACTGTCCCTTGTGTAATTGCCACTTGAATGTATTGCTATTCAACCACATTTATGGGCCTGTTTGGACCATGGCACACAATAGCATCTACAGAGAAGAATATCCCAGGTGTAACAAGTTGTAAGAATATACCAACAGTTCTAAGAAGTTCCCTAGCACATAGTAGCATCTACAGAGAAGAATATACAACATGAGGGCAGCCACTGTAAAGACAACATGATAATGTACACTCATTGTATGTGTACATTATCATGTTGTCTTTACAATGACTGTCCTCATTCAAGTGGCAATTACAGAAGGGACAGTCATTGTGAGATGTCCTCATTTGTGACAAGGATAGTCACACATGAGGACATCTCACAGTGATCGATTGTCCCTTGTGTAATTGCCACTTGAATGTATTGCTATTGAACCACATTAATGCTTTTCTTCTTCAACAAATGAGGACAGTCACTCTAAAGACAACATGATAATGTACACTCATTGTAAGGACAGTCACAAATGAGGACATCTCACAGTGACTGTCCCTTGTGTAATTGCCACTTGAATTACACAAGGGACAGTCATTGTGAGATGTCCTCATTTGTGACAAGGATAGTCACACATGAGGACATCTCACAGTGATCGATTGTCCCTTGTGTAATTGCCACTTGAATGTATTGCTATTGAACCACATTAATGCTTTTCTTCTTCAACAAATGAGGACAGTCACTCTAAAGACACCATGATAATGTACACTCACTGTAAGGACAGTCACAAATGAGGACATCTCACAGTGACTGTCCCTTGTGTGATTGCCACTTGAATGTATTGCTATTCAGCCACATTAATGCTTTTCTTCTTCAACAAATGAGGATAGTCACTCTAAAGACAACATGATAATGTACACTCACTGTAAGTGTACATTATCATGTTGTCTTTACAGTGACTGTCCTCCTTCAAGTGGCAATTACACAAGGGATTTGTGTTTTCATTTGTGTTTTCAACAGCACCGTAACCCTCCGCGAAATCACATCGGGATATAAGGGAAAAACAAACAAGAACGTTGTCATTTGTATTTTCAACAGCGCCGAGAGAGATAAACAAACTTAAAACTCAGACTTAAGAAAGATGAAGGCAATGCTTCAAAAGGCTGATGCCCTAAATACGGGAAAACACAATACCACCATTAAACGATGCCCTAGTCACCGTATCAATGCTGCCAGCTCCGTACCAGTATGCTGACTGCTCACTTTCATCCTGTGATAAAGGTAACTTCATTAATCATACTTGAAATGGCAGCATATGAACTAAAGCTGATCAACATTTATAAACTAAAAGTTTAAAACTACAGATTACAAATGTAGTAGTTTCATACGAAAAGAACTTGATGTCTGAAATTTACCATTAGAAGTATCCAAAGGAATACCACAGTACTGTTGAACTTGGAGAATCGGAGATGATCTACACAGCAAGATTCAACAGCTGTAAGGACTGTTACACCATCTTTAGCATTTGAATACATTTTCTCCTTGGCTTCTGGTGGATCCTCAAAGACCCCCAATGACGTTTTCCCTACAATTATCAATTGTTTGTCAGTATGAGATATTAATAAATAAACATTAATCACAATATTAGGCAAACAATGTTCTTGATGTCTGAATCTAAATCACAGAAAGCTCTAATAAAGCAGTTCTCAGTTTCACATTAAACTAAGTTTCAATTTCAAATGGTTATAATAATTTTTGCAAGTTATAAGTAGCTGGTTACAGTATATGACATAAAAAGAAAAAAAATCATTTCTATTCTTTTCTTCTTTTTCTCTTTCAACGAAGCTTTTGCACCACACAAATGCATACCAAGAATTTCTCAGGAGGTTTCAAGACCATTGCATACCAAACTTCTTCTCTGTAGATGCTACTATGTGTCGTGGTCCAAACGGGTCCAAATAGACCTAGTGACTCTAGTAGGTCTCCAAAACCTATTCTGCAGCAATAACTCTTCAATTTGACAAAGGACCTTATGAACTTATATGTTTTTTGAGTACCCTTTTTGATGTTCTAACAATTCTCCAACTCCCAGACCTTGACTCCACTCCAGCATATCAATGTCCTTATTGAGTCCGCAGACCTAATGCATGCCTTTGGGTGTGGGTTCCAAAACAAGGCATTGAAAATGGGTGCATGAAACCAAGATCAGAGTTTGAAGATGTCCACCATGCTCTAAAGATCTAGATTCAACAAGGTTTGAGGTCCTTTACTTGCTGCTACCCTCTGATCTTGCATAATCCATCAACTCCTAGTCAAGAACATTGAGATTCTTGACCTAGGGCTTGCTCTTGAAATTCTCTGGCTTAGTATCCTATTCCAAAGCTTTTAAAATATGAAAATAAACCCCCTTAACTTGCATTTTACAAAGAACAGAGGATATCCTATGGTTTATTTGCAAGTTAAGGCCATTTGAATGCAATAACCCAAAAAATGAGGGTTTGACAGAACAACAGATAAGAAAAAGGAATAATTTTGATATAAGGTGTCTTGAATCTACCAAATAAACTCTCAAAGCATAAGATATAAATACTCTAACTTCCACACTGGTCTGCCCTCCCTTTCACATCCGTACACTATACAGTGCTTGAAGGAAATGCACAGAAAAGGCTCTGAAATAGTGGCTCTATCTGACAGAGAGTCCATGCTAGGCTTCGTGACTAACCTAGAGCACATTCCTTGTTATGGAGGAAGTTTGAATGGTGAAGAACTTATGGAATGGATAGAGAACCTAGATAACCATTTTGACTACAAGTATCTTATTAATAACCATTTTGACTACAAGTATCTTATGGATAGAGGACCTTGATAACCATTTTGACTCATTTAGTATCTTATTGAGCTTCATTTTGTTTCGAGAATATAGTTTAATATTCTCTACTAAACAGGGCCAACCACGTGAAGGTGGAAGCTCATTTGGCCCCACCCCCCTCCCCCTAACATCACTCTACATTCCCCGTTAACATCTAACATTCATTCATTCTTTCAATTATTAATAAAATGTAACATTCAATCAATATCACATGATAACATTCATTAACACATTAGATTCGTTAACACACAACATTCATCAATATGAAAATAAACACATAATTCATGAACATTCATTAGCACATAATTAAATTCATTGAGACATAAAATTCAGTCATTATCAATTAAGGTATTTAGATGACAATCATTTCTTTTTTCTCTTTCTAATTTTTTTTTTCTATGTAAGCTCTAAGAGGAGCATCAGTGTTATCATCAATACCCCCCTCATCAGTTGTTTTGTTCTTTGTTCTTGATGATCTCAAATTCCTATGCTGCTGCAAAGGGGGGTCCTCTACAATAACAAATAAAAGAGTTAAATTTAAAATATTTAATTATAATTGTTACAAGTATTTAATTATTTTAAAGAACATAACTGTGGCGCTCTTTAATTACCTGATCTGGCCACATCATTTTGTCTAGACTCAACCTCAACATGCTCATGAGCACCGACCCCTCGATCCTCTATAGTTGCTATACAAAATGTTACATTAATCCAAACACCAATTGTAATTACATATAAAAATTTTAATAGCAAATGTATACCTCCACCACTAGGATGCACATCATGCGAACCTTCATTATGCATAGATTGTGTAGAAGGATTGTCAGGCTGCATTCCAATATCCTACACATTGTTATCACTGCTTTCTTAAAACAGATATACTCACTTTATATTAGAACTTAACATCAAATAGACTAATTGGTAAAGTATTCAATTTGAAATAAATTTCATTTAGCTTATTTACCTGTGGCTCAGATGCATCATTATTTGAACCTTGCACACTGATTTCAGCTCGTAGCCGTTCAGCCACGGCTCTATAGCCTTGTTGGAAGCCAATTCTCTTGTCCTCTTCTGTGAGGCATCTATTGAACTCTGACCCCTACATTTTTTCTTGGTATGGTGAATTTTACTTGCATTGTTTGATCAAAAAAAATTTCCTTGCAATATATAAAAAAATTGATACAAGTTTTCATTTACTAATACTTACAACTCGTGCTTGAAGTTTGGAAAAACCACCAGAGCCGAGCTTGTGTGTCCCGTGCTTTTCTAATCTTGCCTTTGTTGCCTTTGATGTGTCAGGCAATCTATGAAAAGTTTGAAATATGTTAGAGACCAGTATAGGAAAAATTTAGAGGTTAATTAGTACATAATTACATTCTCAAAAGTATCACATACCTTGCTCTACTCTCTACTGGCGTAATTCCTTTTTTCATGTCGGCTTTATACTTTCCATCCAAAATCAAACCCTGCCACTCAGCCTCAAGAACACAGGGAAGACGCTCGTGCCTTGGGTTAACCTCTAAATATTTCCTGTACTGGTCCCTAATATACTTCAAACATAAACCAGCTCTTTCAAGGAGCTTGTTTCTCTCGAATGCACGAGGTCCAAAAAGCTGGGTCATACTATGTACAAGATCATCCTTCAACTTTTTATCTTGGTTATTCCACCTTTTAAGTAAAAAAAAACATGTTAGACTCATAAATGAAGAGAAGCTACCTTTAATATAGTTCAAGAAATTGATGAAAAGGAAAACTATTACCTGTCGATCCATGAGACTGTGCGGGATGCTCTTGAAAGGGGTTCAATTTCCTGCAAATGTAATTCAATTATCGTGAGCATAATCACATCATAATCATAATCACATCCATCATAAGCATCACATAAAAATTAAAAACATTAAAACGTACACATTATAACACTTATAGCTTTTAAATAGATAATGAATAAACTATGTAACCATTTAAGATAAATATATTTCTATCAAGAAATGAATATTAAATACATTAAGGATTGATGGCAAACCTTTAAATTTCATCATCATCATCCTCATCATCATCATCATCATCCTCGTCATCATCGTCATCCTCATCGTCGTCGTTGTCGTCATCATCAACATCATCATCATCAACATCAACATCATCTTCATCATCATCATCAGTAGCAGCAGCATCATCTTCTTCTTCTTCTTCATGAAAATTTGTCTCAGGAACATCATCCAATAATTGTCGATCATGATCATCATCTACATCATCTTCTACTTCTTCGGTATCTTCTTCTTCCATCGCATTATACTTTATCAGCCTTCCTCTCGGTTCATGTCTAACAACAAATGACCAACCCAGTTTATGTGAAACCTCTGAGTAAAATACTTGCTCACATTAGCTTGGAAGAACATAGGGCTCATCCCCAAATGGCTCAAACGACCTTGTATTAACCATTGTAAATCCATTATCATGTTCAATAACAGTTCTATTAGGATCATTTGGATTAAGTCGTAGCCTGTACCATTTGACAACGAAGAGTACTAATTTGAAGGAACTAAAGTCGCACTCAAGTATATCATCCAAAATGCCATAGTATTGATTTTTAGACTCTTGAGGATCTAAGTCATTTCTAGATGAAATATTAGTCACTTGAAAGACTGCAGCTATTCTAGAATCACAAGTTTTCTTCGTGTCATCCAACACTTTGACGCGAAATTTTTGACCATTACAGAACATACCCTTGTGGTGTTTAACCTGCAATAATATGTGAAACATGTCAAAATTATTATATCGTGAGTTGATAAACATACGGGTGATTAATAATTTTGTACGTACCTGGAAATCTCTTAAACCATATGCTAAATCTATTTCCCTTTGCGTAACATTAGAATCTCCATTACGATGAGCTTCTTTAACCAATGAAGATACACCTTCCCATGTTAATGTGTGACCAGAATGTTGACATCGTTCAATCCATACCGTCATCCAATCAAGATTGTTTGCAATATACAAATGTAGTGCATCCCACTCTTGAGCAACTGTACAAAAAAAAAATAGACGACTTACAACCGATTTATTTTGAAGATTAAGAAATAATTTATTATAATAACATCTTATAATTTATTACCTGTCACTTTCCTCAATCTACCTTTCCCCATCAAGTACTCCCCTTTGAATTTTTTAAAAGGGTCGAGATCCCAAATGCGATCTACATGGATATTTGAAGCAAACTTAGGAAGATATTCAGTAATGTACACCATAGTCTGGTATACCATGTATCCCTCTACCATAGAACCCTCAGGATGTGCTCTTTGTCGAACCAAAGCCTTCAAAGATTTCAAGTGCCTCTCAACCATCCACATTGACCTAGTGTGTGCAGGTCCACACAATTCAATCTCCTCAACTTGGTGTATGAGGTAGTGTTCTTGTGCATTGAAAAAAGTTGGAGGTAGACACTTTTGCATTTCACACAATAAATGAGGAATTCTTCTCTTCCAATAGTTTATATCTTCTTTATGGATTTCTTTAGATGACAACCACCTACATTAAGAGATTCAAGTCACAAAAAATATATAAATACAAGACTTTACAAAATAATATACAATAGATTACATAGCAAGAAAAACAAATCGTGAATATAATAAATATATACAACAAATTGAACAGATATTACTGCTTACCTCATGTATTTTCCAAGATCATATATCACTTGTTTGATGTTATTGTTGAAGTGCTCTGGGAGAGATAGAGGTAGCACGTACTGCAGTAATTATAAACCAATCATTTCATTATTTTCTAACATAACATAATGAATAGTACACGTAGTTTATGAATATATTGTAAATACAGAAGAACATAACTTACCTTGATGAAAGTATGCCAATCATGCGTTTTGAGCCCTGGCCCAAATTCACTTTTCTTTGATATGAGATTGCTTATGTTCCCAGCAAATCCTGTGGGAAATTGAATTTTTCGTATGACTTCTTTTATGGCATCACTTTGCTGCTCCGTTAATAACCAAGGAAGGGCACTTATATTAATTTGATCTCTATTGCTATTTGAGTGAATGAAATTCTTCAGTGCATGATTGGATTCATGAATGTCATTACAAATTTTGACAATTTTTTCTTTGTCACGCCTTCCATCCAATATTTTCCACAATGTCTCTGTTATATTCTTTCCAACATGCATAAGATCAAACAAATGCACAATTTGTAGGTCCTCGTAGTAGGGCAACCTACTAAATTGTCTGGGATAGCTTTTTAGTCCCTTTGGAAGGTTGTCAGTAGTGCCTTGACGACCTTCACGATCATCAATTACATAATTAGTAAACAAAAATCACAATAGAAATATATAAATTACAAACATAAACCATTAAGTGGAATGACATTACCTCGATGATTAATTCTATTATATTCCAACTTCCATAGGCGAGGTGTCATTCTTCGTGGCTTTGATGTAGTCTCTTCTTTCCCATTGAAAAGATGTTTTTCCATACTTCGATACTTATGATTCCTGTGGAGGAAGTGTCTGTACTCATCAAACACATGCTTTCCTAAACTTTTTGAATGACGAGATTTCATCTTTGGACCACAAACTGGACATGCAAATTTTCCCTTTGTTTGAAGACCTACAAGATAATGATATAATTGGATTATTAAATATGTTGATTTTTATAATTAGAATTATCATGCGCAACTTGAATTCACTATAACATACCACAAAAATGTGTTAGCCCTGGGGCATCATGTATTGTCCATACAAGTATTGCATGGAATTGAAATTGTCTTTGTCCTATTGGTCTAGACACGTCATACATAGTGACACCGTTCCATAACTCCACCAACTCGTCAATAAGAGGCTCAATATATACATTCATATCTTTAACTTGATATTTACCTACTTGAATGAACAGTAACATTACATAATTATTGTGACCATTTTACTGTAAGATTTGTAAGTACATGTAAATTAATAACTATCAAATGATAAAATACTTGGAACAATCATTGCCAACATAATGTGCTCCCTCTTTATTGACATCCACGGAGGAATGTTATTGTTGATAACAAAAATAGGCCACACCGAGCAAACAGATCTCATCTCTCCAAATGGATTGACACCATCCGCTACCAATGAAAGCCTGAGATTACGAGGTTCTTCTTTGAAGTGTTGCCACTTTTCCTCTATGTGCATAAATGCCGAACCATCCGCAGGGATTCGAATAATGTCATCTCGACTTCTATTGCGTGCATGGTAATCCATAAATTGTGCCAAGCTAGTACACCTGAATAATTGTTGCATCCGTGGAATAATGGGGATGTAACGAAGAACCTTGTGAGGCACCTTTTTTGTTATTCGATCTGTTCGATATCTACTCGTATGACATACAGGGCATTGTGTTGCAAATTCATGTTCTTTATAATATATAATATGATCATTGGGACAAGCATGTATTGCTTGATACTCCATTCCAATATCTTTCATAATAGCAGATAATTCTCGATATGAGCGAGGTAGAATATTTGATGGTGGTAACAAAAACTTGCCTATCAATCTACAGCAAAAAATATAAGTTGTTAATATAAACAATATTAGTGGTACATTATTCACCCTTTGTTAACTATAAAGACATATATGACATACCTTAACATACGTGACATTGTTATGTTGGATAAACCATTCATAACCTTCAAGTTCAACAACAACAATACAGCAGAGAGAAGAGTTGTTTGGGAGTCTTTGTATAGGGGCTCATATGCCTTCTCAAGTAGAGGTACATCAAGGCTATCATCATCATCATGATCAGATCCGCTTGGACTAAATGTGTCATGGATCAATGTATTTATACCATCATCTTCAATTGTGTTTTCTGGTGCATGATCGTCATCTTCCATGGGATCATTATCTTCACCTTGGATATTCGCACCCCCATGTTCCTCCATATCATGTACTTCCCTGGGGAGATCAACCTATATAAAATTGATTAACATAAATAAACCATGATCTTCAACTCATCATCAAGTGATTTCATATGTATATAAATTGTTAAAATGATATAATGAACAACTTACCAGTGGATGATAGTCATGCCCCCCTTCAATGTGACCATTCTCCCTACAATGTCTCTTAACTGTTTTGATTAGCAATCTTCTACGATTTAAGCCCTTACAAATTTTGCAGGGACAATAACATTTTCCATCACCTTTTCTTTTCAAGTTAGACCACAATCTAGCAATTGTCTCCCTATTTTGTTCTTCACTTATATTATCTGACATGATCGTTCTTCGCAGGAAGCAAAAATTGGGCTATGAAAACTTCGGTCTACAACTTTCAGTGACTAAGCAAAATTGTCAAAAGTACACAAATCTTCTTAGACCTAGTTAAATCCTTTAATATTTTAAAAGTCTAGTTAAAATATACATTAGATTAAAAAATATACAATTTTCATGCCTGAGCGCGCGGCTACGACTAGTGCAATGGTCTTCTTGCTTAGCTCTAGAAGCTCTCTAGCAATCAAAACATATAAGCTACAAGGCCTAACAGCAATTTCAAAACATATAAGCTACAAGGCAAGACATATTACATGACATGGCAAAAGGATTAAAATATACATTAGATTAAAATATATACAATTTTCAAACCTGAGCGCGCGGCTATAACTCGTGCAATGGTCTTCTTGCTTAGCTCTAGAAGCTCTCCAGCAATCAAAACATATAAGCTATTAGAATTCATTAACTTTCTGTAATTGGAAAACTCTATTTGATATTAGACCGTAAACTACTACTATTCTCTCCATAAGAACTAAGTACAAAATTCTTTCAAGTTCACATCCATGATTCCCTTTAGATTAAAATATACAGCAAAAATAAGCTAAAAGTCTAGTTAAAATATACATTAGATTAAAAAATATACAATTTTCAAACCTGAGCGCGCGGCTATAACTCGTGCAATGGTCTTCTTGCTTAGCTTTAGAAGCTCTCCAGCAATCAAAACATATAAGCTACAAGGCCTAATAGCAATTTCAAAACAAGGGTCATCAAAAGAACCAAAAACAATGTGTGCAAACAATACCTTGTGAAGTGGTATAGACAATTAGAAGATGCTACTATGTGCTAGGGAACTTCTTAGAACTGTTGGTATATTCTTACAACTTGTTACACCTGGGATATTCTTCTCTGTAGATGCTATTGTGTGTCGTGGTCCAAACGGGCCCATAAATGTGGTTGAATAGCAATACATTCAAGTGGCTTACACAAGGGACAGTCACTGTGAGATATCCTCATGTGTGACTATCCTTGTCACAAATGAGGACATCTCACAGTGACTGTCCCTTGTGTAATTGCCACTTGAATGAGGTCAGTCACTGTAAAGACAACATGATAATGTACACATACAATGAGTGTACATTATCATGTTGTCTTTACAGTGGCTGCCCTCATGTTGTATATTCTTCTCTGTAGATGCTACTACGTGCTAGGGAACTTCTTAGAACTGTTGGTATATTCTTACAACTTGTTACACCTGGGATATTCTTCTCTGTAGATGCTACTGTGTGTCGTGGTCCAAACGGGCCCATAAATGTGGTTGAATAGCAATACATTCAAGTGGCAATTACACAAGGGACAGTCACTATGAGATGTCCTCATGTGTGACTGTCCTTGTCACAAATGAGGACATCTCACAGTGACTGTCCCTTGTGTAATTAAGTATTGTGGGGAAGCATTCTAAATAACCAAAGCCGCTAACAATAAATTCAACACAGATATGTCCTCATTTCTGGGTATTTTAGCTCTCTAACAGCTGAATACCAGATTAAATAATAATGACAAAAGAAAAATAAACCTAACGTACTCAGAAATTGTAGCTGTGATTTTGCGGAGGGAATCTCTCTCGGCGCTGTTGAAAACACAAATGAAAACCCGCTTGATTTCGTGGAGGGAATCTCTCTCGGTGCTGTTCAAAACACAAATGACAACCCGCTTTGTTCAAAACACAAATGATAACCCGCTTGATTTCGCGGAGGGAATCTCTCTCGGCGCTGTTGAAAACACAAATGACAACGTTCCTTTTTTTTTTGCACTTATATCCCGACCAACATAAGGTCCATTTGTAATACAACATGATAATGTACACTTACAGTGAGTGTACATTATCATGTTGTCCTTAGAGTGACTATCCTCATTTGTTGAAGAAGAAAAGCATTAATGTGGCTGAATAGCAATACATTCAAGTGGCAATTACACAAGGGACAGTCACTATGAGATGTCCTCATTTGTGACTGTCCTTACAGTGAGTGTACATTATCATGGTGTCTTTAGAGTGACTGTCCTCATTTGTTGAAGAAGAAAAGCATTAATGTGGTTCAATAGCAATACATTCAAGTGGCAATTACACAAGGGACAATCACTGTGAGATGTCCTCATGTGTGACTGTCCTTGTCAGAAATGAGGACATCTCACAATGACTGTCCCTTGTGTAATTCAAGTGGAAATTACACAAGGGACAGTCACTGTGAGATGTCCTCATTTGTGACTGTCCTTACAATGAGTGTACATTATCATGTTGTCTTTAGAGTGACTGTCCTCATTTGTTGAAGAAGAAAAGCATTAATGTGGTTCAATAGCAATACATTCAAGTGGTAATTACACAAGGGACAATGTCATGAGCCGTGACATATTGAAGTTAGTATAATAATAAAATGATTAGATGATATATAATAATCTATTATTAATGATATATAACAATAATATATAATTATTATCAAAAGATAATAATAATATATAGTTAGCATAATAAGTAATATGTTAATTAAATAATATTAAAATATTAATAAATAATATAATTATGATTATAATTATAATATAAATTAATAATAAATAATTATTAATAAATTATATATATTATATTATAATAATATATTAAGTAATAATATTAAATCAATTATTGATATAATAATTTTAATATATAAATAATATTAATAAACCTCTCAATATAAAACAATATGTTATCACTATAATAATATTTATTATAATATTATTAATATTACTAACATCATTAATTATAATATTTAATAATAACAATAACATTAATAATAATAATAATAATAATAATAATAACGTTTAAAGCAATATCGAATATCTGTAATCGATATACATCTACATTAAACATCTGCATTATCTATCACGATGAGGAATGAAGAAGTGATACAACAATCACTAGTCATTACACATCGATACCATGAGAGGATGATTAATGAACCAAATACTATGAAGTCAAGATCAACATGATATGAATAAGGGATAGGTCGCTATGTGTTTCAGAAGATGTATTGATAAGCAAGAAGGATAACCATTCATATATTATAAATAATCATTAATTGCACAAGTTTAGACAATGACATATCCGATAAAGCAATATCAAACATGAAGACCCGCTAGCAAATATGCACCATCACTTCCTATGTTATCATGACAATAACATAAACTAGATTGAATTCTACTATCTACATCAATAGACACCACATAGGAGGATATCGACTAAAGGATTGAAAGATTATCGATTGTCTGAGATAAACCACATCTTGTAGAAACACAAAAGCATCAGTGATTATATCACAAGCTATTGATGAATGAGGCATCAGTCATGGATAATAAGTACAATGTATCCTTAAGTATTAACAGGAATGGAAGTCAATTTGAAGATCAAACTCCATTACCAGCAATCAACCAATAAATGGACAATTATCAGAAAATGATATCGACTTATATCAGAGTAGAAAGATTGGATATCATCATAACAATATGGGATAAGGCAAGAGTTAATATCGATTGACTAAATACTAATGATAGTTAGACCAAACTAATACAAACACAATGGATGTTAACTACTGGTTGCACTACCAATTAGGGAAGATTACCTTCATAAAAAGATTTGATATTGAGTCAATCTGGGAGTTATCTATGATCAGAAAATAATGAAATAATATTATGTGAATTGTCGGATTATGGAAAGGTGTGATTAACAAAGGGACATGGAGGAAGAAACAAGACACGTCTCATTCATAGCATCTCTTCATTTGTTAAAGACAATATAAGAATGCATTCTCGTCAGTCACTCAAGGCATCATTAGAACTTTATTTACTTATCCATATTTGGATATACTCAATAGAGCATCTGCCTTTGGCAGTTTGGTTTCAAGTTTATCATTGCAGATCAGAGACAACACCATGATTGCACAGATAGAAAGGATAGTCAGAAATAGCATCAATATTTGAAGTTGCAAGCATATAATTCAGAATCTGAAATAGCAACATATCACTCATAGCGATATTACACATTTGCATAATTACATCATCATATCAGACACAGCAAATACATTGCTGTAAGCAATACTTATTGATTGTATATCGATATTGTTTATATCAGACATACCATCATTATACTATCACTATAAGTGATAGGAAACATCATATTCATAGCATATTTCATATCATTATATCCGACAGTGCTATTAAACATATTGGTATCAATATCATCTTGCACACATATTGTGATTGAATCTGAAATAGCGGTTGATATCTTAAGTAACCTCCATTACTTAGTTTAATTGTAAGTATCTGATAGAGTAAGTCTGAGAAGTGGAGTAATTGTTCCTATTTTCCAAGTTAGCCAAAAAGGGGACATTACAAACAATCACTGTGAGATGTCCTCATGTGTGACTGTCCTTGTCACAAATGAGGACATCTCACAATGACTGTCCCTTGTGTAATTCAAGCGGCAATTACACAAGGGACAGTCACTGTGAGATGTCCTCATTTGTGACTGTCCTTACAGTGAGTGTACATTATCATGTTGTCTTTAGAGTGACTGTCCTCATTTGTTGAAGAAGAAAAGCATTAATGTGGTTCAATAGAAATACATTCAAGTGACAATTACACAAGGGACAATCACTGTGAGATGTCCTCATGTGTGACTATCCTTGTCACAAATGAGGACATCTCACAATGACTGTCCCTTATGTAATTCAAGCGGAAATTACACAAGGGACAGTCACTGTGAGATGTCCTCATTTGTGACTATCCTTACAGTGAGTGTACATTATCATGTTGTCTTTAGAGTGACTGTCCTCATTTGTTGAAGAAGAAAAGCATTAATGTGGTTCAATAGCAATACATTCAAGTGGAAATTACACAAGGGACAATCACTGTGAGATGTCCTCATGTGTGACTGTCCTTGTCACAAATGAGGACATCTCACAATGACTGTCCCTTGTGTAATTCAAGCAGCAATTACACAAGGGACAGTCACTGTGAGATGTCCTCATTTGTGACTATCCTTACAGTGAGTGTACATTATCATGTTGTCTTTAGAGTGACTGTCCTCATTTTTTGAAGAAGAAAAGCATTAATGTGGTTCAATAGCAATACATTCAAGCGGCAATTACACAAGGGACAGTCACTGTGAGATGTCCTCATTTGTGACTGTCCTTACAGTGAGTGTACATTATCATGTTGTCTTTAGAGTGACTGTCCTCATTTGTTGAAGAAGAAAAGCATTAATGTGGTTCAATAGCAATACATTCAAGTGGAAATTACACAAGGGACAATCAATCACTGTGAGATGTCCTCATGTGTGACCTTTGTGAAGGCAAGTGCCAATTTGTACCCAAGTTACCAATATTGTGGCAAAAGTGGGAATGAAGCATTTAGGGGTCAAATTGGGCAAAGAAGTGTAGAAGTGGCCTATGTGAGGTCTAAATAGCCTAACTAAGTCATGGTTAGGGTCTTATGGTGTTTGAACAATAAGTTTTGAACCAAAATCCCAAAGGTTGTAACAAGTTGTCAATGTTGTCATTCACAACATTGACAACATTTGTGCAAGGGAGCATTTTCGAGTAAGATGGTTATGTAACTATATGAAACCATTGAATTAGGCATCAGATCAACTATAAGAGGCCTCCATCGATCTGTGCAAAAGGTTGGGGGGAAAAACATTTGGAATTAAGAAGATTTGTAGAGTAACACGGTTTTAGTGAATTCTTGAGTTTTTTTGTTTCTTTGTTTTCAGTTGATTAATGGATTAGATAGCTCGCAGTGTCTATTGGAAAAGTTAGTACAAGTTGTTTTTTTATTTTGTGTTGTGTTTTTTTTGAGTTTTGAAGCATTCCAACTAGTTTGTTAATTCTTTTGTTAAGTACCCTATCATTGGTTTGAACCAGGCAGGTTGAACAAATGGAGTCTTAGCTCATCATTCCATTGTCAATTTTGTACGGGCTCTTGGAATGGGTGAGGAGACTCCATGTACTATATGTTTGGAAGGAGGGGCCCTGGGAAGCTCATTTTCTATGTTTGCAATGATGTCCTAGGTGAGTCAGTTGAGCACAGTTAGGGATGACAAATCATTACAAGAAGATTACAACAAGTTGAATGCATTGGTTGCTTCAACTAAAATCTCATGGAGAGGTAGACACACATCTAAAGAAGCCCCAAGTCAAATTAGAAGATTGGGTGAGTTTCTTTAGCTGCTAAGAAAACAAACTCTTAGTCAAACTGTCCAAGTTGTGTCAAAATACTTGTTTTCAGGCATGGCTGTAGCAGTTGGTGTACAAAAAATCTAGGAGGAGAAGACCTTAGATATCTTGGAGTTCTCAATAAAGGGCATCTGAATCCTAAGCCCTTTAGGTGGCTTAATATAAACAAAAAGGCTTGACAAAGGCCTAATTGCTAGCAGCCTATTTTTGGGTGCAATTGCCATGGTTTGATGAACCGGATTGAAGTACTGATGAAAAGTATAGGTGAAGGAGTAATATTGAAACCAATAGAGGTCCTAGTGGCCAGCCTCTCCATGGAGTAAAGTTCTAGTTGAATGTGTTTCAATTTGTGAAGACAAGACTAGGAGTGTCCTAGTAGCTAGATTGGTATTGAGCAGAGTTCGTTGTATTTCTTGTTGGTGTGCACTAGTTGAAGGAGTGGGATCTTGGGTAGAGATACCTAAAGAGTGTAGGGATAGTTAAGTACCCTATCAAGTCAAAACATTGGCCTAAAGAGACCCTAGTGAAGGATAGGGAGTGAGCAAGACAAAGTGTTACATCAATTAACAAGATCATTTTTTGGTAATTGTGTACATTATCATGTTGTCTTTACAGTGACTGTCCTCATTTGTTGAAGAAGAAAAGCATTAATGTGGTTCAATAGCAATACATTCAAGTGGAAATTACACAAGGGAATATCACTATGAGATGTCCTAAGTGTGACTGTCCTTGTCACAAATGAGGACATCTCACAGTGACTGTCCCTTGTGTAATTGCCACTTGAATGAGGACAGTCACTGTAAAGACAACATGATAATGTACACAAGTACCGTGAAGGTAGTCGCAAGTTAGGGCTGTTTCATTGCATACCCGAAACAATGAAGACATTACAGTCCACAAAACGTTTGTGCTTGAAAGATGAACAAATAAAATTAAACTTCTAAATAACCAAAGCCGCTAACAATAAATTCAACACAGATATGTCCTCATTTCTGGGTATTTTAGCTCTCTAACAGCTGAATACCAGATTACATAATAATGACAAAAGAAAAATAAACCCAACGTACTCAGAAATTGTAGCTGTGATTTCGCGGAGGGAATCTCTCTCGGCGCTGTTGAAAACACAAATGACAACGTTCTTGTTTTTTTTGCCCTTATATCCCGATGTGATTTCGCGGAGGGTTACGGTGCTGTTGAAAACACAAATGACAACGTTCCTTTTTTTTTTGCCCTTATATCCCAACAACATCGCAATTGCAAGTTAGGGCTATTTCACTGCATACCTGAAACAATGAAGACGTTACGGTCCACAAAACATTTGTGCTTGAAAGATGAACAAATAAATTAAACTTCTAAATAACCAAAGCCGCTAACAATAAATTCAACATAGATATGTCCTCATTTTTGGGTATTTTAGCTCTCTAACAGCTGAATACCAGATTACATAATAATGACAAAAGAAAAATAAACCCAACGTACTTAGAAATTGTAGCTGTGATTTCGCGGAGGGTTACGGCGCTGTTGAAAACACAAATGACAACATTCTTGTTTTTTTGCCCTTATATCCCGATGTGAATTCGCGGAGGGTTACGGCGCTGTTGAAAACACAAATGACAACGTTCTTATTTTTTTTGCCCTTATATCCTGATGTGATTTCGCGGAGGGTTACAGCGCTGTTGAAAACACACATGACAACGTTCCTTTTTAATTTTGCGCTTATATTCCGACAACGTCGCAATTGCGACAGTGACAAATGTATTGTCGTCGCAAATTGCGACGGTGTCGGGCTATATTTGAAAAAAAAAGGGCAAAACCGCATGACATTTGCCTGCTGTCGCAAATGGCCGTCGCAATTTCACCCCAAATGTATTAGTGAGTAGCCACAAATATGAACAATCTTTCTAGCGACATGTACCATCATGAATCAAAGTGATCCATGTGCTCCTAATGTATACCTACGAAAAAAAAAAAGTGACCACCATATCGTACATGAATATTGTTAGATATTGGTTGGAATTGTTGCTATTTTTTTGTTCAAGTTGTTTCATTGATGTCAACATATGACATATACTTCATTTTTGAGCTGGTTATATCAGACAATTGTGTTTCTAGTTGCTACAAGCATTTGGACAAAAATGTAAGGTCATTGTATGATAATTCAAAGTATGTGACCTTTGTTTTATCCTTCTAAATATGTATAGATCTTATGTATAAGGTTGCATGGGGGTGGTTTCACAATAGTGTGTCCCACATTTTGGCCAACTTTGATACAGAGGTCAACATTCTGAGAAAAAACTTCACTTTTGAACACCCATTGCTGTAAAACTATTAGGAATTTGAAGATGCTGTAAACTAGAGTCTTTTAAAATTTTCTCTCTAGTTTCTATATATATATATATATAAATTAAAATTCATGAAAATTCATTTTTCCTTCTCCTTTGAAAAGTGGTTTGTGTGAAAAACTGTATTTTTAAGGAGTTACTGTCACTTGGATCAACATAACTTTTTTTTAAAATATGATAACGATGTAATTCTTACGAGATTATATTTGTAACTTCAATATCTAAAGGATGCAACTGGTTTCATTTATTTTGGGTCAATATTTCATAGTTTAATAAGTTTAAAGTGACAATAACTGTAATTTAGACATAAGGTCACTTGGATCACTCTAACTTGATCTGTGTATATCGAAATTCATTTTTATTTTTTTTTTATAGAAAGGTAACACAAATACTCTTTTCCTACATATTTTTCATAATTTTTCTTGTAATTTACTATTTTTCTTGAAGTCTTGAAGAGACAGGTTGTTGAATGACCAAACAACCTATGTTTAGTTAAAGTAATATTTTAAAGTGATAATGAACTCAATATGTATTAAAATTGTATTCATTAGAAAGCTTGTTCTGAATAGAATCATACTACATAGATAGGTTTTTCAAATGGATTCATTTGATCTGCCAAAACATAAAGTTGAAGTGATTTTTTATCAACATTTTTAATAGGTGCGAAGGAGACTCCATTGTAGGTATGAATGAGGAGTATAGATGTTATATAATTTTTTTTAATCTAAGAGGCTTTGAGCTAACCATTTGTAATTAATTCCTTCAAATGGAACCTCTCAAGGCTTAAATCATCATATTTTATTAAAAATGTGTTATTTCAGCAAAAATCAGCATGTCTAAAAAAGTGTGACCCACTATTGTGGGGTCACCCATGGATTAATATGATGATTTGAGTGAGTTACCATTGTTTTGGTAAAGAATAGTTACAAGACAGAGACAGGTAACTTGACAAAGTTAGTTGCTGAGTTTTGAGCATAAGTTGGTTGTGAGTTGGAATCGTGTTATACGAGCTTTAGGTGTGGAATAAAACACATGATGGAGTACACTCTAGTATTCTTGACTTGATTGGGTCATGTTGATGACAACGCTAGCATATGAAGTTGGATAATTTATTTTGGGAGCCGAAAAGGTGGTGTAATGTGTTCCATGGATTGGCATACATTAATTGTGGATCTTGGCACATAAATTAATATTTGTAATTATTTTATATTTGTATCAGGTACCATGTGTTCCTTATCATTGTGTAATGTAATTGTTTGTGCATTGGGGAATCCCTAACATGCTGGGCTAATTAAGACTTGTAACTTGCATAAAGGAGAGTAAATTCTCAAATGTAATGTGAGGAATGTGTATCAAAGGTATGCATGCTTGTGCATGCAAGCATTGTAAGAAGAGAAGAGATTGAAAGAAGAGGTATGAGTGGAGTCTATGATCATTCCTTGTGCACTTCAATGAAACTGTAAAGGCAAGTAAGTTGATATTAGTTAGTTTAGTCATTTATATAGTAAGTTCACTTTATTGTATTTGGATAGCGAGTCCTGAAGGTGGGTTTAACCTTCTCCTTGGAGTTGTGTGCTTGGGTGATGCTCCTTTTGTTCTCATCAACTTCTAATAAGGTTGAAGGACCTTTTAACAAAGGTTATGTCCTTTAACATGGACTATTGTATTGACTCCTAATGGGGCTAGGTATCCTAACAGGGACATTTTTATACTAGTGTACTATCTAGTGGGTTCTAACCCCACCGAGGTTTTTTGCTTAACAGGGTTTTCCTCGAGAACAAAATTCTATATTTTATGGTGTTGTTGTCTATCTTGTTCATATTTTTTAATACTATTATATTCTTAATTAATGATATGTTTTAGAAGTTTAAAGTTTACAATTATTATACACATCTGATTCACACCCACCCTCTTAGTTGTGTGGTGTGGCTTTCTATTGCTAACAATTGGTATCAGAGTTATTGGTCCTCTTGGAGAAAGATTAACTATTTGAGGATATCTAGAATGACAAGCTATAGGAAGGACAATCCTAAATTTGATGGAGAAATTTTTGATAGCTGAAAAAACAAGATGAGAAATCATTTGATCTTCTTGGGAATTGAATACTAGTTGATTACAAAGAACAAAGAAGATGCCAATAATAAGGATGAATTGGAAAATAGTAGAGAGGATAAAAGGAATAAATTCACTTACAATATGATTGCTAGAGAAGCCCTAATCAGTACACTTTCTGAGGCAAAATTTATAGAGGTCAAGGAGCTTGAGTTGGCACATGAGATTTGGATAAAGTCGGAAGCACTATATGAAGGAGACAAATATACCTGGTCAATGGTGACTGATCAGAGAATTACTATACACTTTCCATTTATCCTCGTTGGGCTTTGAGGCTGGGTCAGGCCCTGACCGGGGGTTCTGGAGCAGCAACCCCTGAGAAAAAAAAATTTGGAGCTAGTTTTCAGCTATTTTTGGGCCGACATGTTTAAACCAATTCTAACTCTAAAGCAGAAAAAATATTGTATAAAAATGGCTTAGGGTTAGGGATTTCATAATGTATGTATGTTTTTTTAGTAGCTTCTTGTAGCGGTATTGAGCCGTAAGGGATTGCAAATTATAATCACTGGATAATAAGATTATTGGACTAGTTGGTAGTAGACATAACCCAAGGATTGGGTGAACCACGTTAAATATTTGTATCTTGTGCTCTCTTCTGTGTGGTTTTTTTTTTGTGATATTGTTTATATTTGCATGTAACTATTATTTTTATCTTGTTAATCCTAACAAGTGGTATCAAAGTGATGTTGTTTTTCAGTTATCCCCTGTAGGAAGGTCTCAGAGTTTAGTGGGAGTCTCACGGTTGACTGGGAGAAATGGTAGATGAGGGTAAGATGAAGGTTGTAAAGTTTAATGGGCAGAACTTTTAGTTATGGAAAATGCAAATGGAGGACTATCTCTATCAAAAGGATCTATGGTGGCCATTGGAAGGAAAATCCAAGAAACCGTAAACAATGACTGATGAGGACTAGGATATTATTGACAGAAAGGAACTTGGAAGTATTTGATTATGCCTAGCACAATTGGTGGAATTCAATATTACACAAGCAAAGATGACTGAAGATTTGATGGAAACCCTAGCAAAGTTATATGAAAAGATTTCCACTTCAAATAAGGTATTTCTCATGAAGTGTTTGTTTAATATGAAGATGGAAGAAGGTGGATCTAATACTAATCATTTGAATGAGTTTAATATGGTTACCAATCAATTATCTTCTATAAATGTTATTTTTTATGAAGAAATTAGGGCTCTCTTGATTTTGTGTTCTTTGCCTAAAATCTGGAATGGCTTGGTAATGCCTATTTGTAACTCTGTTTCTAGTTCTAATACCCTAAAATTTGATGATGTTATTGGTGTGATTATGAGTGAGGAAACTCATAGGAAAATCTCATGTGGATCTACATTTGAAAGTGTCTTGAATGCACAAAGCATAGGCAGAATGAATGAGAGAGGAAACAATTCTAGAAATCAAGAGGAAAATCAAAGGGCAAGAGGTATCAATTTAGAGGACCAAATGATTGTTGGTAATGTGGAAAACCAGGTCATAAGAAGAAAGATTGATGGTCTTGGAAGAATAAATAATGAGAAAAACAAGAAGGTAACAAGGAGGAAAATGTGGTAAGTAATAAATCTGAAGAGGATGCTTTGCTTCTTTCTTTATAAAGTGTTGATGATTCATGGGTTTAAGATTTAGGGGCTTCATTTCATTCTACACCCCATATAGGTTATTTGATTGATTATGTCCAAGGGGATTTTGGACTAGTTTATTTGGGAGATAATGAACCCTGTCAGATTGTTGGAAAGGGAAAAATTAAGATTAAGTTGCAGAATGAGAATCATTGACTACGATAAGAGGCAAGACATGTTCCAAGACTGAGTAGGAATTTAATTTCAACAGAGCAACTGGGTGATGAAGGTTGCACAATTAATTTTAATGATAGAAATTGGACGGTTTCAAAAGGTTCCTTAGTAGTAGAAAAAGGTGTGAAAGTAGACACCTTATATCTTTGTACAGGTCGTATCGTTCCTTCTAATTTAATTATTTCAAAGAAAAATGAATGTTTAGGAACAATTGCTACATTTGAGTAGGAAGAACATCAAACAGTTGTTGTAGATTCTGTCACAACACTATGGCACAACAAACTTGGGCACATGAGTGAAAAATGTATGAAATTACTTCATTCAAAGAAAATTTTACCAGGTTTGAAATGTGTCAATATAGATTTTTTTGAAATTTGTGTATGGAAAATAGAAGAGAGTTAGTTTTGTGAAGAGTGGAAAGGAAAAGAAAAATGAGAAATTAGAGCTTGTGCATATGGATGTATGGGGACTAGCTCAGGTATCTTCCCTTGGTGGCTCTTTGTATTATGTTACATTTATAGATGATGCAACAAGAAAAGTATGGATTTATCTCCTTAAACAAAAATCAGATGTATTTAAAACTTTTAAGAAATGGAAATGCTTGGTTGAGAATGAAACTAGTAAAAGGCTAAAATATATCAGATCTAATAATGGTGGTGAGTATTGCTGCACAAAATTTGAAGATTATTTTTCCTCTAATTGTATTCATAGGCAGAAAATTGTACCAAGGACTCCACAAGAAAATGGAGTGTTGAACACATGAACATGATAATAATGGAGTGTGCAAGGAGTATGAGGTTGCATGCTAGGCTGCCCTTAAACATGTGGGAAGAGGCTATTAATACAACTATATATTTAATCAATAGAGGTCCCTCTACTCATTTGGGTTGTGGTATTCCAAAGGAAGCATAGAATGGTAAGAAGGTGAGTTATTCTTTTCTCAAAACCTTTGGTTGTGAAGAATTTGCACATATAGACTCTGAAAATAGAACCAAGCTCGAAGATAAATATAAGAAATATGTATTTTTTGAATATGGCATTGATGAATTTTGTTATAGGCTTTCAGATTTTGAAACTCATAAAATTGTAAGAAGCAGTGATGCCATATTCAATGAGAAAGTGTTGTACAAAGATTTGTTGCAGCAACATGAGAAAAAAGAAAATAATTATGTAGTATTGGATGATACTCCAAAAGATGATGTTCTAGTAGTTCCTTATGCTCCGCAACAACAACAACAACAACAAATACCACAAACCCGAGTGAATGTTAGATGGTCAATAAGGTTAAGTAGACCTCCAAAAATATTTTCTCCCTCTTTGTATTCTATTTTATTAACAGATGCTGGTGAAATAGAATGTTATGATGAAACTGTGCCAGTGGATACAAAGCTTCAGTGGGAGTCTTCAATGATAGAGGAAATGGACTCCTTGTTGAAAAATCAAACTTGGGATTTATGTAAGTTACCTGCAGGTAAAAGGGCTTTACATAATAAATGAGTTTATAGGCCAAAAGAAGAGGATGGAGGTAAGAAATGATTTAAAGCCAAGTTATTTGTAAATGGATTTGCATAGAAAAAAGGCATTAATTTTGATGATATATTTTCTCTAGTTGTTAAAATGACTTCTGTTTGTACTGTTTTAAGTATTGTGACTGCTGAAGATTTGCATTTAGAGCAGCTTGATGTTAAAACAACTTTTCTTCATGGTGATTAGGATGAAGAAATATATATGGGACATCCATAGGGATTTGAGGTCAAAGGTAAGGAAAACTTAGTGTGAAGATTGAAGAAAAATTTATATGGCTTGAAGCAAGCACCTTGATAATGGTATCTTAAATTTGACAGTTTTATGCATGAGCATGGATATACTAGGTGTCATTCAGACCATTGTGTTTATTTTAAGAGGTTGGATGATGATAGGTATATTATTTTATCTTTATATGTTGATGATATGCTTGTAGCTAGGTCTAACATGGATCACATTAAGGGATTGAAACAACAGTTAGCACACTCATTTTCTATGAAGGATTTGGTGGCAGAAAAACAAATCCTTGGTATGAAAATATGCAGAGATAGGAAACACAAAAAATTGACTCTATCTCAGGCTTCTTATATTGAGAAGGTGTTGCAACATTTCTCTATGGAGAATGCCAAAGCTATCAGCACACCTTTTCCTGGTCCATTTGAAATTGACTAAGGAGATGTGTTCAAAGACACTAGAAGAGGAGACTAAAATCTCCAAGGTAACTTATACTTAAATTGTAGGAAGTTTAATGTATGCTATGGTATGTACTCTACCAGATATTGCACATGTAGTAGGAGTTGTTAGTAGGTATATGATTCATCTTGAGATTGACCATTGGAATGTAGTCAAATGGATTCTCAGATATTTGAGAGGAACATCTAGTAAATGTTTATATTTTGGGGGCTCTACTACTGATTTACAAGGCTATATTGACTTAGATTTGGCAGGGGATCTTGATACCAGGCGGAGTACTATAGGATATGTATTTATTTTTGGTGGGACAACAGTGAGTTAGATTTCTCAGTTATAGAAGGTGAATTCTTTATCCACTATCAAGGCAGAGTATATTGTTGCGACAGAGGCAACCAAGGAGATGATATGGCTTCAATTCTACATGGAGGAATTGGGACACCCATATATGCACAATTATTTATTTATAGATAGCTAGAGTGTCATTCATCTTGCCAAGAATTCTACTCTCCATTCAAAGACAAAACACATACAATTATGGTACCATTTTATTCAGCCAGTTTTGGATAAAGGATAGTTAAAGCTAGAAAAAATACATATAGATGATAATCTAGCAAATATGTTTACAAAGGTAGTACCAAGGGAGAAGTTGAACTCCTCTTCAACTTTGGTTGGTATTTTAGACTAAATAGAATAAAGGAACAACTGAGTCTAGGTTGGTTCGATCCAGTGGGAGCCTCATGTGGTAGCGGTATTGCTACAGGATTAGTCTCCAGGTGGGAGATTGTTGTTTAGCATGGAGCCTCATCAGTCATAAAGTGGAAGAGTGTTGATCAATGGTGAATGATCAGGGAAGTATTGTACACTTTCCATTTATCCTCGTTGGGGTTTAGGGCCGGGTCAGGCCTCGAGCGGGGGTTTGGGGCCGACAACCCTTGAGAAAAAAAATTGGGGCTAGTTTTCAACTATTTTTGAGTTGACATGTTGTAACCGATTCTAACCCTAAAGCAACATCAGAGCGTGAGGCATAAATATAGTGTAGAATTTTGGTGTCACGATAGTAGCAGAGTTCAGACTAATGACAAAAGGTTTGCAAGACATTGTGTAGGGGACCTTGTTAACTTAGCCCATATTTTTAGAGGCCCCCCGATTGTGCAACCAGCTAACGCACGTAATGGCGACCAGGGAAAAATAGGTTTTCAAAGGTGTTCATTCATGGATAAAAACATCTTAGGCAACAAAGTCCCTCTTCCAGACTTGGCTACATTGGAAGCTCCTAGGTCAATATTCTATGGCAAAGCTATTGTTTAACCTGCAAAGCCATTTTTTGTAAACCCTATATTTAATTTCCCCAAAGCCCAACATACTGGGGGTTTTAATACTTTTGAATTTGGGGAATCTTCAACAAAAGTGACCCTCCGTGATGATCACATGTCATTGGACAAAAAATCCACTCAATAATTTGAATTTTGAAATGAGCGGGATTTTTTTTTTCAAAAATAAAGCTCACAAAAGCATGAACAACATGCCTAGGATTGTTAAGGGAAAACAACCAATTTTTTACATTTGTGAAGGGACCCCACCTGGGTCCCCAACTAAAATCAACTATGATTATCGCAATGTCAACATCCCAAAAGGGAGCAACCTGAACATGGGAAAAACATGCCTAGGGTACCCACATTGAAGGTCAATAAGGATAAGGCAGGATTTGTCTCTGCGGATGACTTCCCAAATAGAGCCCCTTTCAATCTAACCAAATAAAAACTAATTTGGAAAAAGAAATTCCCTCAAGATATGGCTTCATTGGACTCTGATATGGCTACAATCACTCTACCTGAGAATATGCTTCAATCGAATATTGGTTTCCTTCGTCAAATAACTCTTATCAGGAATTTTTCTATCAATACACTGTTGTTTTTAGATATTAAGGATTGGGCGATGCAAATCTGGGTGGGTTTAAAATATATATTCTATATACACCCAGATTTCAAATTCTTTGTTGCTATTTTCCATTCTAAAGAAGGTAGAGATACAGTTCATAAGCATAAAGGGTGGTTCTACAAGGGCTTAGGTTTGTATACCATGATTTGGACACCAAATTTTAAACTAGATCCTTGCCTTATCCATTTCTTCCCACATTGGGTATCCTTTCCCCTGCTTCCATTAGAATATAGGGATCTAGAGATCATTGAGTGTATTGATAATAAAGTGGGTATATTTATAAAGCACGATCTTATACCCTTTGAGCTCCCTTTTCGTGAGGTTAGAGTTTGCATCCTTATTGACAATTATAAATCTTTTAATCATGAGATAACTATAAAATCCAAATGGGGGGATCAGGTTCAACAAATTGTCATACAAGAGCCATTTACTATTAACAAATATCAACGCAATCTTGGTCATTTTAATACTGAATGTCAGGGAAGGAATTAGGTTGCAATTAGAGTTTGCATTGATCATAATTCTGATCCCTCGGTCTGTGGCCAAAATAGTCATGCTAAAGTATTTTTCACACAGGCTCATGAGCATGAATCAATTGATTCTCTAGATCTTTAGGACCAGGATGGTAAGAAAACATGGATTCATTGCCAGAGCTTCTATGTAAAAATTTCTAATTTTCTACAATCTATTTTCTCCTTTCTAGCTCTTTCCTCTTTTTGGTGGGAATATTCCCCTCCATCTTGAAGCTTGGGTCTATTGGAATATTCCCCATTTGATTTCCATTTCTCTTCTGTTAATCTATCTGTTAACTAGTTAATGTTCCATGACTCTCCCATTATCCTCCCTAATGCTCAAGAGAATATCCATAAATACTTTGAGGCTGATCGTAGAGCCAAGGAAACAACAAATCAGGTGATTACAGACCTTGCCATCAAGATGATAGAATAAATTGCAGTGGAAGAGGGAGTTCAGTTGTTAGAATATGAGCCAGAAAAAATTCTTGCTAGTAATGTGAGGGAGGATATCTTTCATCACTCTGGCCCTGAAAGATTATTTGAAGTACATGACTCACCCCTTTATGATACAATAAAATCTAGGGTTTTTGGTAATTTTCAATCTTCATGGAATCAATACACTCAAGAGGCTCGCATGGATACCTTTAATTCTCATACAGACACAGATCTTTCAATGCTACTCTTGCACCAGAAAAAACCTTTGGATTATGCTGATGAAAAGCCCCATCACACTTCCAACCTGAAGATGAATTTATTTTGGATGAAAGTATTTTCCAAGATATGTTTAAACTTGGTAATGATTTGGGTCAGGATAAGATGTTAGAAGATCTAAATGAAAATGAGGTAGACACAAAGGTCCTCTTCCAATGTCTGGAAAAGAATGAGGGTTCAGAGAGCACCACTCTTCTTTAGATTCTCTCTATAGAGGAAACACCTTCTCATTGCTCAGAGCTCAAGAAAACTCCAAAAAATAGAGGCTCAAAACCAAAGGATTCAATAACAAAGGAAGAAATTGCAGCAGGAATGCAATCCACCCTAGATGATAAATTTGGGTCCGCCAAAAGATTGACAAGGAGAACAAGAGGTTCTCCTTGTTAGCAATGAAGATAGCCTCATGGAATGTCAGAGGCATTAATGCCTCTAACAAAAGAGGTAGGATCAAATAGATGATTGATTCTATTCATGCAGATATAGTGTTGCTACAAGAAACAAAAATGTCCCAAGAAACATTTGACAAAACAATTGGCAAATGGGCTTCCTGGTTTTCTACCCATAGACAAGGAATTGGGGCCTGTGGAGGCCTGGCTGTTCTATGGAACTTGAAAACAATTCAAGGATAGATGGTTGTTCCTGATAATAATTGGCAACTCCTGAAGATGACTAAATTTGATTTATCCATCATTTTGATAAATTTTTATGGGCCCACTGCGATGCAAGTTAAATAGAGAGTGTGGAATGCATTGACTCACATCATTCAACATAACAGTGATTAGAATGTAGTTCTGGGTGGTGACTTCAAGGCTATTCTCAAGATGTCAGATAAAATTGTAGGAATATGTCCCCCACTGAAAACTATTCAAGATTTTTCCTCATCCCTCATGGATAACAACTTAGAAGACATTGTTCCATTAAACAAATCATACACTTGGAAAAACAAGAGAGCTAACTTTGCTCAAATTACTTCCTGGTTGGATAGATTCCTAGTCTCAAAAGAATGGAAACTCAATAACTACACTTTTCAATCATAAATCTTGGCTATACTGGGTTTAGATCATTTTCCAATAGTTCTTTCAATAAATAATGTATCAGTACCAGTGTGTCATCAACCATCCTTCAAATTTGAGAGAATGTGACTTCGTCACCCTCATTTTATCCCTCTGATCAAGCAATGGTGGGTTAGCTCCCCACGAGTGGATGGGTCCAAAATGCACCAATTTTCTATGAAGCTGAAACATGTCAAAGCTTTTATAAAGCAGTGGAGTGAGTAGGCATTTAAAAACATTTTAAAGCAAAAGGACATAGTTAAACAACAACTAGCTAACATTCACAAGCATACCATTCAACATGGTATGGATAATAGAACATACCACAAGCAAAAATATCTCTAGTTGGAGTGGGAAGAACTTTGTGGTAGGGAGGAAGAATACTAGAGGTAGAAATCTAGAGAGTTATGGCTACGTGAAGGGGACAAGAATAAAAAATATTTCCATGCCTCAGCTAAATAGAAATGAGCAGCTTGTTCAATCTTCTCAATCAAAGACATAGCCAATGGAAAGATTTTAAACAATGCACAAGAAATTCAAGTGGAAGGGGTCAGTTTTTTTAAGAACCTTCTTTGCCCCATTTTTGGCCCCTCGCCAACTCAAGCACAAATAAAAAATATCCTTGATTCTATTCCTACTTTGGTTTCTCAGCAAGATAATAAGAAGCTTATGGCCCCATTCAATTTGGAAGAACTTTGACATGTGGTTTTCTCTCTGCCACCAGACAAAGTCCCAGGTCCTGATGGGTACATGATACTTTTCTTTTAGGTATGCTGGGATACTATTGGTGGGGAGCTGCTGGGTGCCATTGAGGAGTCTATAAAGAATACATTTATATTGAAATACTTAAACACCACCAATATTGCTATCATCCAAAAAGTGAAAGAGCCACAAACCTTTGCAGATTTATGTCTGATTTCCCTTTGCAACACAACCTACAAGATTATAACCAAAGCAATTTACTTGAGACTCCAACACCTTATTCCATCCATTATTTCACAAGAATAGGGCGGGTTCATCCTGAGACATGAAACCATGGAAGGGGCTTTGGTTGCTCATGAAGTCCTTTACTCTATCAACAACGATCGGTCCCCTAGCTTTGTTATCAAGCTAGACATGATGAAGGCTTATGACAGAGTGTGCTGGGAATTTCTTTTGCAAGTTCTTCATAAATTTGGTTTTTCAAAATAATGGTGTAAGTGGATTAGAGCTTGTATTTCAAGAGCATGGTTTTTTGTTATTATCAATGGAACTGTAGCAGGGTTTTTTTCTTCCTCTCAGGGGTTAGGCAGGGTGACCCATTATCGCCAATCTTATTCATCATAATGGCTGATGCACTTAGTAGGACTATTCAAAAACAACACTCTATGGGTCTATGGAAAGGGGTTATTATTGGAGGTACATACATATCAGTCACACACTCTCTATTTGTGGATGATACCTTACTTTTGGTATGTTTGGAGTTAAGGAGGCTAGATAGATTAAACACACTTTGGAACTATACTCAGCAACCTTAGGCCAGAAAATAAATTCACAAAAATCAGATATCTTTTTACTTCAAAACAAACCATATCATCTCCAATAAAATTGTCCAAACCTTGGAGTTTTTGGTTGACCTTCTATCTTCTACATACCTTGGTATTCCTTTTTTTTGTTGGAGCAAACAAGTCAGGCTACTGGTCTTCGGTCATTGATAGAATCAAGAATAGAATTGTGGCATGGAAAGCAAGGTGGCTATCATTGCCGGGTAGAATTTTACTCATCAAATTAGTCCTTTCAACAATTCCTAATTATTACCTAGCAATCCTAAAAGCTCCCTCCTCAATTATCCAACAAATTCAGAAATTAATTAGAGATTTCTTATGGTTAGGGAACATGAATAATGAGAAGAAGATCCCACTTATTTCTTTAAAGGATATGGCTCATGTCCCGGGTCTTGGGGGAGCAAGAGTTCATGACTTGGGCAAACAAAATAAAGCATTTGGGGGCAAAATAATATGGAAAATGAATACCAAACACCAAAAAAAATGGTGTCAAATTATACAACAGAAATACCTTGACAACCATAATCCAATGCGTGTTTTCTCTATTTTTGATCCCCCTAAAGGGTCAACAATTTGGAACTTCATGATGTCTTCAAGAGAGGTTGTGTAGAAGTATGTGTCATGGGAGGTTAACAAAGGGACAAATATCAAATTTTGGAGAGACTCATGGAATGGGTTACCTATCTTATTAGCTCCATTGATCCCTCATGATATAATATCCACATCGGAAAATGTATGGGGCACTCAAGTCATAAATTATGTTTTTGTTGTTTGCATATTCTTAGGTAAATTTATATGGAAAGACCTAGATGAATTGACTCTTTCATTACCACATAAGGAACTCTTTCATAAAATATTTTCATCTAGAGTAGTTCATTTGTCAGATAAAGAAGATAACCTATTTTGGGCTCTTGCGAAGGATGGAAAATACTCTATTACAGAGGGATATAAAATTATCCAGTAGACATAATCCAATAAGGTCTCCTCTAATGCTTACTCATTTTGCTAGAGTCAAGTTATCATTCCTAAGGTATGATGCTTTGCGTCGCTTGCACTAAAAAACAAAATACTTACTAGTGATAGACTAGAAAAATTTCGTATCATGCAGTCTTTTAAGTGGAAGTTGTGTGAGGATCATATTGAGAATGTAGATCATTTTCTATTGAAGTGTACTTTTGCACAAGAATGTTGGTCCTTTTTCCTTAATAAACTTCATTATTCTATCTCTTTGCCTAGTAAAATCTAGGATCTTTTCCAATCTTGGCCAGTTCTGTATTCGAACTCCCTATTCTCCAATATCTGGAAGTGCATACCAGCATTAGTTGTATGGTCAATATGGTGGGAAAGAAACAAGCGTATCTTCAGAAATATTTCTTCACAAATTGAGGATGTTTTGGGGGGCATTGAGAGGATAATTTCAGAAGTAGTAAATGCTAGTATTCACTGTCGTGGTTTCAATCCAGTGGTATCACAGTGGGATAGAGCCATCTTGAGAGACTGGAAGATGCTTGTCATCCTAGTAGGACGGGGTCCTCCAAAGAATGGACTAGTGCAAGTGGATTATTCAACAGTTAAGTGGCTTCCCCCAAATCAGACCTTACTAAAGCTAAATTTTGATGGAGCATCACGTGGAAACCTAGGAAATTCAGGTCTTGGTGATTGCATAAGAGATTATCAGGGCAATTTAATGGAATTCACCACCTCCCCACTACCTACAAGATCAAATAACATGGCAGAAGCTCAAGCATTACTCGTAGGACTTATTTTGGCCAAACAGGGTGGCTTTGCTAAAATACATATTGAAGGAGATTCAATGGTAATTATCAATGCCTCTATTAAGAGGGAGTCTCATAGTTGGCAGCTTGCTTATGTTCTCAAACAAATTTGGTGCATCCTAGATACATTTCCACTTTTAATTCTGTCCCATATGCTGAGGGAAGGGAACAAGGTCATTGTTTACTTGGCCAATTTGGGGTGTGATGGGACAGAGATAAAATGCTTAGTACCAAATAAATTCCTTGAAGAATGTTGTGATCTCCAAAGATTGGTTATCTCAGATAAACCTCCAGGTGAGGGAAAATGAAATAAACACATGAGTTGAATAGATTTCTTCCTCGTCATTGTGGTCCTTTTGTTTATACTGACTTTAGACACCAAATCGTGCCATTTCATAAGGGAAGAGGACACGCCTCATGCATCAACACACCGTGAATTAGAAGGAATAAAATTTTTCCACAGTTGCTATGGGTGATGGGTTTAGTGTCAGGATACATGTAGGAAAATAACCTTACATCTGGTATCATGCCATTCACCATTATTTTCTTGCATTAGATGGATGCAATTTGTAATAATTGTGATGGCTATATGGTACAAGGCGTACACTATAATGATAATATGAAATGGCCGCCAATCCCCATTTTTTGTTGCCATAGGGACGGGTCGACATTTCTCACACTTAAGCAGTTACTCATAGTTATATGTTGGCAATTTCACACATGCTTCCATCCACTTTGTTTGTGGTGTATTAATTTCCTAATAAAGAAGTGAGGTTCAATTAATGATTTTAGATCAAATTGGATTTGTCACTCTTCCTCGACTGGTGTTATTTATGTGGAAAACTCATTGTATTTCTCCCTACCCTGGTTTTGGCAAGCTCTGCTAATGACAATCTTACTTGATGTTTGTGCTTAGTGTGATGACTACGCCAGTTTCCACAATGAAATGCTCCCAAAAAATTACTGACTGTGGATTCTACCTTGCGAGGATGAAGAAGAATTACCACAGAATATATTTGACCCCATGTTGGATGAGATGTTTGTATCCTTTGCCTCAACTCAGCCAGCCATCAAACTAATAATTGGGGAAGAAAATCTTGCCCCGCGGTCAAAACAATTCTTGTACCTGTCGTAGGTTGTTTCAATTTTCTTATCAAACACCATGGATTTGTTGCAGTCTGTACATTTATTAGAAATCCTTTCCTTCAAAGTCGTTAAGCCTCATTTTTGGGAAGGGAGGAAATTGCAGAAAGTAATGTAACAGTATGATCTTTGGTCTGGGTATGCTTTAGTGGGTGGCCTATTCTCACGACATTTTTTGCTCAAGAATCACACATTCATGGTCACATATGACAGTGTCAAGAAAGCGTTGGAAATGCAGAGCTTTTGATATGTCAAGAGTTCCTTGTAGCCGTATGGTCAAATGCTGGGTTTTGAACTAGAGGCAAAGATAAAAATGGCGGTCGATGCACTTCTCAAACTGCTCGAAGCCCCAAATGTTCCCCCTTATTTATGTCCTGCTGCTCGCTTAGTCCCATTTCCAGCTCTCCCAATACCTGCAATGGTGAGTCCAAGTGGAAATAGATTGCTCATTGGGTAGGCTAGTGGCTCCCCTGCTATTCATCCTTCTCACCCATATCTCGCAGACCTGGGTTGGAATGATGTTGATCCTACCTCTGGGGGCTAGGGAGATGAGGTGCATGACTTTGGGTGGAACCCAAATTCTAAGACTGAGTAGATCTCTGGTTGGTTTGCTGAGCCCTTGGGTTGGTCATCGAATTCTTAGCTAGAGTTTGTCCCACATGTGCCCGATGCAATGGAGGAGTAACTTGAGGTTTTGATCAGCTATGCAATCTTTTCGAATGTTCATACATATGTTAGCGTGTACCCAAGTTGCTGTTTATCGATATTTTGGTCTTGACAACTTCATTCTGGGGTCGAAAATGTATTGGTCTTTAGACCTTATTCAGCCATTTTTCAAGTTGTTCCTAGCCTTTGGATTGTAATGTAATGTGAAAATACATGTAACTAGTACCTTATAAGGTATAATTTTTTAAACAACGATGATTTTGGGTTTTCTTTCTAGTTCTTTCCCGATTGAGCTTTTGAACTAGATTTTATTTATACATAAATATATATAGTGGTACAACCACTTTTTCTTAAAAACAAAATGGCTTAGGGTTAGGGATTTCATAATGTATGCATATTTTTTTAGTAGTTTCTTGCAGTGGTATTGAGTCATATGGGATTGTAGATTGTAATCACTAGATAATAAGATTATTAGACTCATTGTTGGTGGATGTAGACTAGGGATTGGGTGAACCATGTTAAATCTTTGTGTCTTGTGTTCTTTTCTGTGTGGTTTATTATTTTCTAATATTGGTTATATTTGCATGCAACTGTTATTTCTATCTTGTTAATCCTAACACAAACAAGCCAAGTTGCAGTGTTGGAAAAAAAAGTTGGAGAACATGAGGATGCAAGAAGATGAGTCTATTAGAGCATATGTTCAAAGAGTGATAGAGACTGCTATTGGCATCAGAAATACAAGAGGGTCTATTATAGAAGATGAAATCATTGAGAATATTTTGAGATCTTTGACACCTACATATGACACAAAGGTCATGACAATTAAAGAGATTATACCACTCACAAAGGGATTTACATGGGAGACTTTGATTGGTAAGCTATCTGCATTTGAAACCTCTAAATTACAAGATACTTTACCTAAAGTTGAATCTTCTTTTAAGGTTGTTGTTCATAAGGATAAGAAGATGCTAACAAATAATGTGAGCACTAGTAGAAGTGACTAGTATGCAGATCTTGGAGAATATTCTAAGGAATGGGTAGAAATAGAGGAATAAGAAAGGAAATTAGATGAGCTTGTGGCCCTGGTTGGAGAGAGGGAAAATAGAGGTAAGGGAAAGTATGAAGGGAAATCACCCTTGAAGTATTTTATGCAATAAGATAGCTCATTTTTCCTCTATATGTCCTACTAGAGTTCCAAAGTATAAACCTATGCCATATAAGTCTAAATATCCTAAGGAATGTTATATTGCTAGTGAGGGTACTTTTGATGATGAATCTATGAATGATGAGGATGAGATTGGGTTTGTTGCTATTAAAGGTGAAGATCCTATTCATGAAGAAAAAGATTTGGTTTATTCATGAAGATTATAGATAGTGGATTCTCTCATCATGTGATTGGGGATAAAGACAAATTTGTGTAGCTTAACAAGTATGATGGAGGTGTAGTCAAATTTGGAGATAATACTCCTTTCTTGATCATAGGAAGAGGATCTATAACTCTTGACGATAAAAATAATAGTGATGATGATTTGTTTGTTGATGGATTAAAGCATAATCTATTAAGTGTTGGATAGCTTGTGGATAAAGGTTATCATCTGCAATTCAAGAATGGAAAATGTATTATCAGAGAATAGTAAGGAAATTTGATTGCATCACGTACTAGGACCAAAGGTAATGTTTTTCAATTGAATTCAAATAAAAAAAGTCTTTTTATTGTGAATATAGATGATAGTTAGTTATGGCATAAGAGGTTCTATCATATAAATTTTGATAACATTGTGAAGATCAGTAACACTTGTGCAGTCAGAGATTTACCAAAGATTGTGAAGCCTACTAACATGTTGTGCAAAGAATGCGTTATGGGAAAATAAACCAGGACTAGCTTTTAGAGAAAGACTTATTCAACAAAAGTGAGATTGGATCTGGTACATATAGATCTTTGTGGTCCTACAACAACAAGGTCATATTATGGTGAAAGGTACTTTATGACTTTTGTTGATGATTATTCAAGAATGATGAGGGTTGCTTTTCTTGAAGAAAAGTCTAAAGCTTTTGATAAGTTCAATATTTACAAGGAAAATTTTGAGAATGAATTAGGATTCAAGATTAAATGCTTAAGGTATGATAGAGGTGGTGAGTTCACATTAGATAAGTTTAATGCATATTGTGAGAAACATGGGAATATAGACAAACGTTTGCACCTAGGACACCACAACAAAATCACATACCATAAAGGATAAATAGAACCATTCTTGATGCTCCTAGGACTATGATGATTGAAGGATAGGTATGATGATTGAAGGATAAGTACCAAAGATGCATTAGAGGGAATCAGTTAACACCATAGTCTATATATTGAATATAATTCATATTAGACATGATACTGGTAAGACTTCATACGAGTTATGGTTTAGTCACATTCCTATAGTTAAATACTTTAGAATATTTGGTAGTAAATGCTATATCAAAAGGGATGATGAACTAGGTAAGTTTGATCCTAGAAGTGATGAAGGAATATTTCTTGGATGCTCTAATAGGAGTAATGCATACAGGTGTTACAATCCTAGATTGAAAAAGATAGTTGAAAGTGCTAAGGTGAAGATTGATGAGAAATTTTAGATTTAGGAAAGAATGTATGATGATGGATCAGATAATGAAGGTAATCAAACTTCTACTATTCAGAACTAGAATCAAGAGCAGGAAGCATAATAGTTCTATGAGATTGACAATGGGATACAAGTAAGTATTGATGATCCAAAAGTGACTCCTAGAACACCAACGTATGTATCAATGAATCATCTTGATAAATAAACAATTGGAGATGCAAAAAAGGTGTGATGACAAGGTCAAATGTTAGAAATAAATTTTGCTTAATTTCACAAGTAGAACCTAAGACTACTGATGAAGCTCATAAAGATGAATTTTGGATTAAGGAAATGCAAGAAGTGGATCAAATTCAAAAGAATTTTATTGGGGAGCTTGTACCAAGGCCTAAAGATAAAAATGTTATAGGAACTAAATGGGGTTTTGGGAATAAGATGAATGAGAAGGGTGAAGTTGTAAGAAATAAAGAAAAAATTGTTTGTAAAGGATAATCACAACAAGAAGGTATCAAATTTGATGAGACTTTTGCACCTATGGATAGATTGGAAGTTATTATCTTGTTTCTTTCTTATCCAACTCATAAAAACCTTAATGTTTATCAGATGGATGTCAAATATGAATTCTTGAATGGCGAACTTGAAGATAAATTATAAATAGAGAAACCTCATGGATTTATATTAACTGATTAGGAAGATATGGTATGCAAACTGAAGAAAGCATTATATGACCTAAAACAAGCACCAAAGGCATGGTATGCTAGATTGGACAAGTATTTATTACATATTGGTTTAAGAAAAGGTAATGTTGACGGTAATATGTATTTAAGGATTAATTTTGATGGTATCTTAATTGTTGAGGTATTTGTTGATCGATATCATATTTGGTGGGAATGATGATATGAGTAATAGATTTGCTGAAGAGACAAAATGTAATTTTAAAGGTGAAGTCACCCATGTAACCTTCTTATATCAAGTAACAAGTGAATATGACCGTTCTGTTCTAATAAAACACATGGTTTGACATCCAAGTTAGTAGTGGTCTCTTTGAGGTATTATATACGATGTCTATGCATTTAAATATGGAAGAGTTACTTTAGTTGTTAATAAAGTGAATATGTAAAGAAGAGATGAGCCTTTCAAGAAACAGTTATGAAAAGTAAAAGGTCAGAAAAACTAAAAGGCAGAATCTAGGAGTCTTTAAAAAGGAGATTTTTCATTTTTAAAAGGAGTTAGTTATGTAGGGGGATTTTCTTTTCTTCTGAAGCCTATGCTGGAGGGAAGTGGATTTTTCTAATTTTAGCATTGCAAGGGAAAGGGAGATTTTTTTTCTTCTATTTTTCAGTCATAACCATTGTACATGAAATTGTGAACTGTGTCATTTTGTTGTGCATTCAAAGAAAGAAGAAGACATTTTCCAAAAAATTATGTTTGTTGATGTCTTTTTTAGCTGCAAATTAAACTTTGGATTATTGTAATGTGTTTCTTGTGGTATTTTTTGGTGCTACTTGGTTATGTTTGTATTCATCTACATAAGCTTTGAATTCTAATTTATTATTTGAAGAAAATTATTACATCTTTCCCCTTGTTTATTTCTTCCATGGATACTTAGGAAATGATTTTTGTGTCATTTGCCTTAGAATTCCTTTGTGAATAAATATGTTGTTTGCATCTACACTATGTTTATACTCAGGTTTTATTTTTACCTTTCTTTATTTTTGGTTAAAAGCATACCCCATAAAATTAATCATATCATAAGAGGGAGTTGTACCTCTAAAATTCAGAGGAAGATCATATGTTCAATGAAGATCTATCCAATCGTTGGTTTAGTTTGTTTTTAAATTTTGGGCATTGTGTTTCATTTTTTAAGCTATTCTAGAAAGGCAAAAATCTAAACTAATAGATTTTTGGAATCCCTGCTTGGGAAATGAAGAGACCAGTGCTGTCTTGATTCAACTATTTAATGGTACCTTCCTAGGATGAAGACTAGCGAATATGTTTTACTTGAAGATCTCAAAAAATGATGCGAGGCCAAGCTAAGAAAGGAAGCCAATTTAGAAAAAAGATGTGAACCAAAAATTGGGGAAATCATTGTTGAAGATGGTCATATACTTCAATGTTTTTGGGATGCTTTCAAGGAAAGTATTGCTGAGGCTGAAAGAACAAAGTTACATCCATTTGAAGATTACAAATCTCCACGTTAATTAAAATGTGTACATCAAAGATATTATCAACTCTAGAATCTTAAGAAAGAGATTCATCAACCGATAGTTGTATTAAAAATATTAAGGGAAGAATTAAAAAATAAAGAGCTAGTGTCTTATAATTTCTCTATTTTTAGTGAGCAAAATGTTGTACAAACATTGAATGAACTAGATAATTTATCGGTATCTTAGCACCATAATCAAATACAAAAAATAAGGTTGCACCACACTAAAGATGATGATTCTGAATATTTTGTTGGAAATATAATTGGGAAATGTGATACTGAGGGGGAGGGGGGGGGGTGAATCAGATATCACCTACTAATCCATTTTGATATGAATAAAACATTTGCATAGCATCAACAATACTTGATCATAACAAAATAACTAACATACTAAGCAGCATCCATGAAAGTACTCATAACACAATAATTTTGATTACCCAAAAACCCTTGAAAGGTAAAACTGGGGTGGGGATGACACCCACAAATCTTCACTACTGAAGTAATAAATTTGCCTGATAGGGCTTACAAAATTTGATCAAAACATGATCTACCCTGTGAGGGGTCTGCCTTGTTAAGAGCTAAAAGACTTATACAGTCTACCTTGCTAAAGGATTTGAAACTTACAAAAAAGTAAGCACTCGGTTAAGAGATTACAAAAAGTCTGTTAGGACTACTCGGTTAAGAGATTTACTCTGATACACTGGTTAGAATGTCTCAGTACCTGATCTTTCGGTTTGCACTATATGCAGATTACAGATCTTCTCTTTACTGTATTGTATTGATCTCTTCTATCAGATTTATCTTTATTCTGTCCTTTCACTACTTAGCTCAGTCACTGAATTTTGTTTGAATGCTTCACTACTCTGAATGTGCCTCTCTGCTCATTCCCTTCACATTCACTATCTTTTTCTCTTCTCTTACCACATTTTAGGGTTTAGATCTTGACCTTATATAATTAACAAAACATCTTCATGATTCAAGATCTACGATTCAGATTAATTCCTTTTGCTGCTTAAGCCTTACTAATTTTTTATTGGCTCTAGGTATTACATAGGGATCAATGATTGCTAAGTAGATTTGTAATTACCTCCATAATTATCTCAACAAAAAAAATACAAAACATGAATGTCATCCAAAATAGTTTACCTCGATCATTGTGTAACAAACTCATATGTTGTTCTTGGCTAACTCGGCAAATGCAGTTCCTGATACTTGACATTCACTGTACTTAGCATATGCTAATATCTCTGGCACTCGGTAATCATTGCATATATGACTCAAAAAAACTAGACTCGACATACTACAAAAATACATAGTGACCATAGGTTTACTTGGTAGTACTACTACTCAGTAAGTAAACATTACATAACTCAGCCTTTACATAATGACTCAGTTGCAGTGATGACCGACCATCATTGCCTAGATAAATGACTAAGTGTGGGTCACTAATAGTCAACACAACTATAGAGATCTACAATCTCCCCCTTTGACATTAGTGGCAAAAACACTTTGTCATGACATTACACTTTGTATTTTCAAAAGTATGTAGTATAAGCAGAATACTCCCCCTAAGATATATATACATTCAAAATTTTGTTACCTTTCCTTTGTCATGTCATGTCATTTGATTTCCCCCTTGTTTTTGACATGAAAAATCTCTTCTGGAGTGGGGATCTCAAAGTATTTCTCCAGAAATGGTTTATGCAGCATCATAACCATGTGTAGTGTAGTTTCCCATCCTCCGGAAGCAATAGTTAAAACTTTGGACTGCACTTCTAGCTTGACAGGTAGATTGATTAGGCTCTCGACTGTAGATAGATTTGGATCCCTCTGGGTTAAGTCCTTAGCCTTGACCAAATTTCTTTGTATGGCCTCCAGGTGAGGTGTTAAAATTGTTTGCATAGAAAGTAGGCAAGATCTAATCTTTCCATCATTAGCCATCAGTTCAGCTATCCTTCCTTGTGTATGCATGATCTTGGCATAATGTTTGGAACTATTTTCTGCATCCATGCTTAAGGACTAACTGGTGGATTTGAGTTCTTGTTGTAGGTGATCAACCAGTCATTGGTTATCCTCAGTGAACTGTTCTACATTGCAAAGTTTGGTAAGTAGAGAGTGTACATTCACAACTACTTCTTCAATCTTTGTTACCAAAGTGGAAAGTGCAACTTGTTTTACTGCGATCTTGGTAGATACTTTCTCCAGCATCTTGGTCTCGAACTTTCTTTCCGACCACTCAAACAATTTATCACTAGCACTACTTGCTTCATTATTTACTTTCTGAATAATATGTACAAGTTTTTCCAATATGGGAGCGGAACTGTTTATGTCTGACAACTCATAAACATCATTAAATATGTCTTTAATTTCATATAGAACCTATTTCTATTGATGTTCTCTTCTCAGTTCTTCCTGTTTGCTTTTCCTTGTCAATAAATCTTTTAATATTTGCATCTGCTCATAAGATAAGTTATCAGAATCCCATTTAGGAATAACAATAACTTCATCAATGGTAACCTCTGGGGAAAAGACTTCCATTTTCTACTTCAGTGCCTTCTTCGGTGTGCTCCCACTCGGCATCTGTACAAGAGCTTGTATTGCCTCTTGTTCAGTAGGCTCATGTACCTCAATAGCTTTTTCTTTTACTTCTTTTTCCTCTGTTCCTTTATCCTCCATATGAGGACTATTACCTTTTTCTTTGAACTTCTCTCCTTTATCTTATTTTACCTCCTTGACAGATGTAGATTGATTTGCTGGTGCTGACTTATCTTGTTCCTTGATAGTACTTGTACCGGCTACCATGTCAACTATAAAAATTGCATGTTTGGTGGGGGTAGTGTTAACAGTTGATTTCTCATCAATTGTCGGATAAGCTTTGACTTGCAAAAGTATAGTATTACTACCTGGCAAAGATGTGTCTTTTTCTTTCTCGGCCTGTATGTCTTCCTCGATCAATACCTGATTCTTAATTGGGGTATCCTCTATTATATCAACAATGTGTACTTCTAATTCCTTCTAAATTTTCTCTACCTTAGGAGCTTCAGTCTCCAGAATGGGTGATTCCATTACATTTAGTTCTGTTGCAAGCTCGACATCCTTAGATGTACTAGCACCTTTATCTTCATCTTTGTCAATCAACAAACCAAACACTAGCTTCCAAATCTTGATACTGTCTTGTACAACATCCTCAACCTTGTGTTGAAGGATTGAATAAGCTCGAAGCTTAGGATCAAATTTTTCTCAGTGTTGTTCCACAGTTTTTCTAATGTTGGCAAGGGTGAGACTTGATTCCACTTGTGCTAAGGTGCTTTCACTTATTTGTTTTTCTATATTAAGAGCATATTCCCATTTTTGTGCAACCCTGTTGCCTAACTCCTTAGGGATTCGGTTCTCCAACTGAATAGGTAACATCTTGAAAATGCAAAGCATTTCAAGAATAACATCTTCAACCTTTTCTTTCTCTCCTATACTCAGGCTTCCAAACTTTAATTCTTTCAAGTCTTCCACTCCTATAGAGTTTGTGATCTTGTGGCATATTTCATCCACGGGAGGTTTAACATCCTACAATGCAACCTTCTTCTTCACCACTTCATCACTTTCGATTTCTTCATCATCTTCTTGTTCCAAAACAAGTTTCCTTCTAGGCCTTTTGTTAACCGTGCTCGGCACTACCTTAGGCTATGCAAGTTTCCGTTTACTAGATGTAGGGGATTTCTTTGGAGTCTCGGTAGCTACTCCCCTTGTTCTAGGCCTCAGCATAGGTGTTGGTGACACTTTAGGTTTCAGTATTCTTTTCTTGGTTGGGGGCTCGGTAATTACTGGCCTCTTTCCTTTCTTCTTTTGTACTTGAGTCTCTTCTTCTTCTTCTTCTTCTTCTTTTTCACTATGACTAGAGTCACTTGGTTCATCTTCCCCCAGTCCTTGGGTTAATTCAAGTGGTTCATCCTTTTCTATTTCTTCCACATATTTCTCCAAATTCTTTACTATTTTCTTTCTCTTTCTTTCTAGGGTTGCAGCCATTAAACCCATAGTGACTTTAGATTTGGCTTCTTCGTATGTTCCAAAGTAGGGTGCTTTACTATTGATTTCTTTAGCTAAGAGGGCTGTAATAGCAGCAATAGCTTCATCTATATTTACTTCATAGGGTAATGGCATTAGCCATGAAACCCTAGGAAGAACTGCTTGTTCATAAGTGAAGTCTGTGTCAACTAGAAAACATATATCCTTGTTGTACTTTTCAACTAATGACACAGGGACTCTACTCCTTGTTCTCATTTTCTTCTTGAATTCAACAAAATAGTTATCTATCACACCATTAAAACTATCTCCTATCTGACCTATGAACTCACTAATTTGAAAAGTAATGGGTCTCTTCTTGTCCCATATCACACCTCCATGAGTAGGAAAACACTTCTATATATAAAAGAATAGACATATTAGCAAAGAGCCAAACTTACACATTGAATTCTTCACAGTTTAGATTGAGTTAAGGTTCTCAGCAAGTTGGGTCAGCTGGAGCTCGACAAGATCATACGTGTGTCCTTTCTTAATGATTTTCCATGCCTGGTCCACTGCCATACAGGGGACGCTATCCAACCGACTGGATTGGTAGAATTTCTGCGAGATAACCCTAACAACAAAGTTAATTTTTGGATTTGTTATGGTGGAGATCATCATTCCACACTTGTTCCATACCGCCTGTGTGTTTGCCTGAATGTCTTCTTTGCTTAAACACTTCATTGTCCTTTTTCCTTGAATCATAGGGTATCCAGTAACTTGTTGGATCATTTCCTTTGTTATCTTCACGGGTCCATCTTCTAGCCATAGTTGCATATCATGTACTCAACTCAACACTATTTTTATCCATTCAACTTTAAAATTCTATGGGAAATCTAGGGCATGCACTAACCCTTGTTTAGAAACCAATTTATACTCTGGCTTCTGTTAGGGATTTTTCTTGTAGGATCAAACTGACTTTGAATTTAGGCTTCTTGAGGCTGATTCAAACAAGAGAAAGACCTAATTACTGAGGATTGGATAAGATCCTCCTTCTTTTTTGAGCTCCACATACTCAAGCAGGTATTACCTTTTAATGATAACTGATTACACAGTGTTTATATGAGTGGACACTGATCTGCGTTTAATTCTTCTTAGTGCATCAATCTATAGAATACTCTACATATGACCATGATCAATTTGATGCAGATTTTAACTAGACAAAACATGATTGTAAATAAAGCAAAGATTAGTGATTTAAGGATTCTCATCCTTCTTCCTTTTAAGGAGGGACAACCTAAATGATTCTCTCTTCAAGGAATCAAAAACTATGAACTGTGCGTCTTTAGGGACAGTCATATCTATTTTGTGCAATAAACATGAAATGAAAAATGAGCTGGTAAATGATGTGAAAGTTTCAATTTTTCTCTAAGGATCTATGAAAGATAAAACCATAAGAAACAAACACCAAACCAGTGCCTTATCTAATGGGCAAAAGAAATGTAAATGCAAATCAACTAGATAATTTTAAAAGAAATAAAACAGTATGCCTTGCATACCAGCCACAAATCCAAATAGATTGCCTTAAAAACTATTCTATTAACCAAACACTATTATCATCAACAATCCATACAGATATATCTACTCTTCAAGATGAACTATGAGAACTTTTAATTCTTTCCTTGAAAGAAACTCATAAATCAATCAAGCAAGTTGCTTTACAAATGGTATATTTTAAATGCCTAACATGTAAAACATACAAGAGTACAATATAAAGGTAGAGAGATAACAACAATATATGGCAGAAGTTGCAGTGTATTTGTATTAAAACCAACTTGCCAATTACATTCACAATTCCGTTACTCAGAAGACTAGACACAAAACTTGGAAGTATGCTCCAAAGCAATTCTGTTTAAATTTTCTATATCTTTTTCGATGAATCCAAAAATGAGTCTTTAACTCTATATATACATTTTGACCACCTTGGAATTACCTTATGAATGGGAATGCAATAAGCTTCGGATGGTTGAAAAACCTAACCCTAAAAGCATAAGAGACCAAAATTAAAAATAAAATACAACCAGCCCTTAGGCGGTGGAAAGACAAAACTTCCTCAGACTATTGTACATCCTTGGCTGCTTGAAAACTGACACCTTCAATTGCAAGCATTTATGATAGCTCCTTGAGTTTAATGAGATGTGGTGACCACCATTTTAGGCTAACCTACACCATTCTTAAATGATAGCTTGTCATCCCTGCATTCTAATATCAGGTGTCAGGTGTGTTAGATGTCCTTCTCATTCTTCATCCAAAATGTCTAAGTCAACTGCGGCAGATCTAACTTTTTTGGGATTTGTCAGTTCATCCCATGCAGTTACTTCTTCATCTGATGACCAATTAAAGTCCTGGACAAGTTGTAATTATGCCTTTTATCTCTCCCACCTGGCATCCGTAATTGCTTTGACATCTGTTACAAATTTGGTGAGATCTGCCTCTGCCTTAATAGTTTCATCTAGGGTTTTGTTGAAGCTTTCTAAATCAACATTATTATCTTCACCTAAAAATGCCTCTTTCCTAGGCAACAAAAGATCAGCATCCGATCTCCACTGATCAAGGCTCTTTATGACTCTATCTGTACTCAAAATTGAGGGGATGAATTTGTTGGAACAGGAGCTGAGCATGGCTATCTTAGCCTCAATCAAATTTGCCTTATCCTTGAAAAGTGGTAATATGGCTTTAATTCTGTCAATCTCCTCACCAACTCTTACAACTATCTCTGGTGTGTCACTCCCCAAAGATTGAGCAAAAATCAATCTTTCAAAAAGTGGTGCTTTGACAGACCACACTGTATGAAATCCACTCAAAATTTGCACATAATTATTGACCTCCTTTTGCAATTCAAGCAATTTGCCATAAGCATTAAAGACTAAATCAAACTTATCCTTAATTGTATTCATTCTATGCTACAAAATACTCAATAGGGCCTATAATATAGCCTCATTCTTTTAATCATTTATCTTCTTTAACTCTGCAGCCACCTCCTCTTCTGTCATTCCTTGTGCCTCAATCAATGCAGGTTGCTCAGGAGGTGCAGGAGCTACTACAGGAGTATTGATAATTTGTAGTTGTAGCTCCTTTGCATGCTTTTCTAATGCTGTTACCTTTATAATCTGTAAATCCCTATCCTTTACAAGGGCACTATAATCACTTAAAAGAGCACCATACCTATCAGACAACTGCTTTGTCTTATCCTCATTCAATTTCACAAATTGGGTCAAGACTTGAGATATCTCAAGGTCCCCTGTATTGTGGATAGACCACACAATCTTATCACCTTCCAATTTCTCTTTTACATTCAAAATTTGTGGTTTCTTGTCTTTAGGATAAAGACTCCACATGGCTAATGCCTGATTCTTTGGGCTATACCCAAATCCCTTGATTATATCCCCTACTTGGGTCTCTGAAGATAGAGTGACATCCTCCTGTCTCTTTATTTGATCTATTATAAAATTATAATACAAACTCCATTCAGGCACAAGTAGCATGTTGGTCTGTCTAACTAATTTCCTGACCTCATCAGGAGTAAAGCTTTTAGCCTCTGGGTCATATTCTTTTAATTTTTGTACTACCTCATCTAGCACTTGACCCTCTTCAGTTATTTGCACATTAGATGCAACCTGTTGTTGCTTGTGCCAGATCAAAAAGATTTTAAATTCATTAGAATTGACAAAATTGTCATCATTCAGGAATGCATCCTGCTCAATTATTCTTTCATCTTGGCCTAAAGCTAGAGGCAACTCTACATCTTCAATCTCATACCTCTGTTGTCTTTTGGCTTCTCTGACTGCCTTCCTTATTTCATGATGATGAAAGCTAGTTCCTATGTAGAGGGCACTTACTCTATCTTTCTTCTTCTTCTTCGATGGCTCTCCAGCCATTAACCTTCTCTTCTTTTGTAGGGGCTCAATGACATCATCAAAGCTAGGTAACTTACTGAGGTCAATGGCTTCATTTCCTTCTTCAGTCCCTGCAACCATTGGTTGCTCCATAGGGGGTGGGCTATATATTGTGTAGCCACCATCACTATCTTCTTCACATTCAGAATCAAAGTGGGATTTTTTACCCTTATTAGTATCATCAATTTGATCCTTCATGGATTCTACCAATGTGTCAAATTGAGCCATCATTTGCTCAAGCCTCTTGAGGTAAGGCAAAGTGGGAAAGAAACCCCCAAATACCAACCCTTTTCCTTTTAATTGTTTCTCAATTTTAAATAATCGATCCAATTTTTGAACTCTTTTCTCTACCTCATCATCTTCAATGATGTTTCTGATCACATCTTCCTCTAGATATTCCTCATGCTGCTTATTAAAAGGAATGGTAGGCATGTAATATCTCCTAGCAGCAACTATGAAACCTTCCATATCCACATATCTATATGTTGCTGCAAACATCCTGTATTTTTCTAACCAATCATTTACCTTATTGAAAGCTCCCTTCCCAATTGTAAGATAGTGCACTTTGAAGTGCCGAGGTGTGAAAGTCCCTTTCTTGTGGGGAGCCAAATGTTCTTTATCTATCAGCATGAGTTGCCATATAAACTCTAAAAATGCAATCCTTGGTGGGACAAAAAATGGAAGCAGATGGGGAGGTTGAGGGCACCCATAAACCCTAATCATTGTATAACCCTTCTCATAAAAAATGTCTCCCCAATTGTGACCCTTGGTTCACTTATCAATAAATTGTTGGGGTCTTACCAACTGCAGGACCTTGGTGCATGACCTTGTGCAATTGACTCCCAAACTCCGGAGAATAGGGTACACAATCCAATTTTCAAAAGCACCAAAATCCCTCCTAGGACAAGAAGGGCTCCAAATTCCTAACCAAAATTGCACTGGGTTGGGCAGTCCATTCCACATCATTTGTGGCTTGAGATCTTCCACATTTATAAGATTATAATTATAATACACAATAAGGTGCATCAGTAAAGAATAGTGTAAGAACTTGGGTGTAGAACCAGGTGTGAAATTTTTCAAAGATAATAAACCCTCATGCATTCTATTTATCACATATCCAATATAATCATATCCTTGACTCACCAGATGACTTTGTGAATCCATAACCAGCATCAAAATATTAGAGGTGATCCTCTCTGGGCCTGCATAGACTCCCAGGACCTGGCATATCCCATGTGCAATGTACTTCATATAAAATCAGAGATCCTTGTAAAAATATGGAGTCGACCCAGCCATGGGTGCAATGTAGTTCATATTTTCCTTGGACATATGGCTCTTAATCTCCCTAGAGACCAATGCAGCCTCTCTGACATATCTATTTTCTTGGGCTTACAAATCTATTTCAGTGGCCATAGGGATTTGAATTCCAAAAGCATTCATGAATGAATTATAGTCTAGGGTTACCAGGGGAGAGCCATCTTCCTTTCTAATAGTTCTAGACAAGGGATCATACCATTGAGACAGCATAAGCAATGTGTCTACATCTAAAAAGACCTCAGGAACAATTAATTTAGCCAACCCTGATGTCCAAGGGTTTGAGACTGGTATTGCACTATCACGGTTCTTATAAAAATATCCAAATATACACATGCCTGTTACATCAGGAGTCTTGGCATCTCTACAGTAAGCTAATTCATCCATGAAATAATCATCACTAACCTTTTTATTTTGAGATGACCTGGGCAAGAGGGTAAGGAACTCGTCTGAAAAACTCTCCTTTACTTTTTCCTTAGACCCTCGGCTGGTAGAAGCTCCGCATGCTGCTGCTTGACTCATTCTAACTAAAATTCTAAAAATTCTCTGCAAGATCACTGGTCACATTGTTATTCTGGAAAGCTCTGAAAACCTAGCGCTCTACACTCTTCGATATGCTCCATAACTTTCAAATGAGTGACCTCTAACTATTTTATTCTATGGAATTGAATGCGCCACCATGTCTGACACCAAAAGATGTCACTTCTACCATTACTCAGCATGAACAAGGCTTCAATTCACTAGCCATAGCTCTAAAATTTTTAAATTCAAATATTCAGAGACCTAGAGACTGAAGAAAAGGTCTCACGGTCGCTTAATAATATTGGCACCTTTAAAATGATTGTGAGACCTGGCGACTAAGAGGACTTCTCATAGGCGCTGAAAGATTATCCACTTTATGAATCCATTATGAGATTAAGCGATCACTATATTTTTGATCTAGAGACTCCGCGACTATAGTCGATCTCTTTAGTCCATCTTTGATTTTTCACATTATGAGATCTGGCAACTGAAGAAAATTATTAATCACCGAAAGCTTTCATATTTTGAATTTGGTACTGAGACCTCGTGACCACCACAGGATCGAGTCAAAATCAACAGCTGAGATGAAGCAACCTATTAATCCTTCCTTTTAACTCAACACTATCTGGAGATCATGCGACTGTACATATCTTGCAGTCATGATATACTTTATCTAACCTTAGTTACATCTGGAGACTTGGTGAAAACCTTTATTCTTAGAGTCACTAAAAGATTTCTCAAACCACAGTTTAGCTCTGAGATTATATGCCATCCGTCGATCAAATCTGCATCTTACGATTGTCATTGAGTCTTAGAATCCTTTATCACTTAACCACCACATCTAGAGATCTGGAGACAACCGCGTCGCTGAATCACTAACCGCGTAAGAGATAATCGCCATCTTTGGGAGATAATGCAACCAAAGGAAATCCAAATCACTAAATGAAATGACTAACCGCATGAAGATCTAGAGACTTGGAGATAACCGTGAAAGAAGATCGCATCTCTATTTGGAGACTCGGTGACTAAAGAGAAAATCATAATCATGGAGTAAAACATCACTTTAATAAATCATTCAGAGATTACCCGACCAAAGGTAATTTCCATCTAGAGACCACATGACTATAGTTCCTTTCTTAAAAAATTTGTTATAGAAGTCGCTAGATCTCAAGAAAACTTACAGAGACTTGGAGACTAAAGGGGTAATCGCTAAGTCATTTGATAGTAAAGAATATTCCAAAGTTCTTGTGAGATCAGGAGACAAAGGCTTTCAGGCAACCACTAAATATAAATGAATATTCTTATTTCTTTGGGAGACTAAGCGACTAAAGAGAAAAATAAAGCACACATGCTTATTTCGAAGCTTAAGTGACCCGATAAAGTAACAGAGAAATATAAGGCTGATGATTCAAACTAGGGCTTTTTTGATTTTCAGGATATTTAGACCTAGAAAACCCTAAAGACTGTAAATTTTTTTGAAAACATCCTGTCTTTTGGGGCAAAAAACAAAAATTGAGATTTTTAACCAACAGCTTCAACACTCCATTATCACATAATTTATCATATGCCTCCTTGATCTCGTAATCTCTGATTTCTCTGATTTTGCACATTTAACAAGACCTAATATCATTCATTATCAACACATTCTCTAGAATTGAGGATAGGGCACCGAACAAATCTCATTTTATTGCGGGTTATGAAATTGCCTTAAAAGTGCGTGGCTTGCAAACTTCGTTTCTTACCAATTGTGCATTGAAAACTTCCATCCCTTGTTTATTCATTGTAGCAGACGATGATGATGCCATTTTAATTTAAAATTTTTGAAAAGAAATGTTTGCTCGGTAATGTACCTTTTCTCATAAATGTCCTGTAGATGATTTTTCCAACAACACGCTGTAGAGATTTGGAATCATCTTTGACAAACTGGTTGCTCGCACTCTGAATTGCTCAAAGAAATCTCAATTCTCTTGGTGAAATGAAATGAGTAGCAACTTTCCGCTTTATAGATTCCAAAAAGTAGAATTAGGGACTCATAAATGCTCCGTACAAGATTTGTAAGTGGAATACAACTGTCTCGGAAAACTCACGCTAACCTCAGCTAACACAAGCTCAGTCAATATAATCATTATGACACAGCTCGGTGTATATAGCATCTCGGCCACAATAGGTGCTCGACATACATTGATAACTCGGTCAAGACACTGACGCTCGGCATCAAAAATGAAAATTTCTATTTCACTTAAATATGTCCTAATGCATCTTTATCTATGCAAATATGGACTTTTACTCAATCTTTATGTTAGGAATTGATGTAAGATAAAGCCTTGTAAGATTCAGTTCCAAAAATACCTTCTATGCTTAGTTAGAAGAAAAGTGATCACTTGATCCATTGGATTGGGTGACCTCAGATGTGCTAGCTTCACTTGTGCTTACTTCTTCTTTCTTCTTCCATGTTTTGTCCATCTGATTTTTTAGTTTTTCATAGATATCTTCATTTTGATTCTGATCGTTGCTCGACATAGGTGATCTACAATCTTTCTTTAGGTGACCTATCTTATTACACTTGTAACATACCATGCTTCTATTCATACAATTTTCTCCAATGTGTCCATATTTTCCACAGTAATGACAATTGTACCAAGTGTTATAATCCCAATTGTATGAGTTATTCTTCATAGGTGACTTGGTATGTTCATTTGATGACCATCTAGGTTTAGATCTGCATTCAAATGCTCTATGTCCATACTTCTGACAGTTGAAACAATTGCCTTGAAACTTAGGTGAGGCAGGTGGATTACTGACCTTAGACCTACATTCATGTGCATGATGTCCATATTTCTTACAGTTAAAGCAATGCCCATTGAATTTAGGTTTAGAATCAAACCTACCATGTTTTCTTCTACATATGTTGGCTTTATGTCCTGGCTTTCCATAGTGATGGCATGTGGGCTTGTTGTTCTTTGGTTTAGCATTCTTCTATTCTCCATTCTTTGATGATTCTCCTTCTTTAGTAGATGATGCATGTTCATTTAGTCCAAGTCTAGATCTATCATCAGATCTTCTAGGTGACCTTAACAGTTCTTCAAAATATTTTGCAGCTTCATTAGGTTTGTTCATCCTTTCATTGATTTCCTTTTCAGATCTTAGTTCATTCCTCAATTGATCATTCTCAGACCTCGGTTGGTTGATTTCCATATCTTTCCTGCCCAACTCTTGATTAACTAGCAATAGTTGATTTACCATGTCCAGTTGATTATTAGTCAACCTTTGCATGTCACTTGTCCTTTGATGATGAGAAAATGACCGAGTTCATGAATTTAAAGAAAGGGCATTTATCAATACAACAATACTGGAAGCATTTTTCCAAGCATGTTACACATGAATAGATCTCTCTCTGTATCAGTACATTCTTCAATTTTTTCTTCTTCAATGATAGTCTTCTCATTCTTTGTGATTAAACAATATCCTGGTCCTAAACATAGCAAATGTGTCTTCATCTTTTCTTTCCAATTGTCATAGTTTAATCCATCAAACTTAGGGCTTTCTTTCCTGAAATGAGTCACCATAGATCTCCTTAAGTTGTTAAACATTTCCTTCAAGGACCTTCCGCTCTGATACCAATTGTTAGAAAGTAAAGTCCACCAAGATAACTGAGAGGGGGGTGAATCAGTTATTAGATAAAAACAACTTTTATCACCATTATCATATTTCAACCATGTAATCAATATAAGCAACAACCATAGAAAGATAAACATACACAATAACACAAGATATGTTGACTAGGGAACCTCTTGATCAGAAAGTAAACCTCGGTGGGAATGATGCCCATAAAAGATGTACTAATATTAAAATTCCTTGTGAGAGGATGGACTCTATTAGGAGCCTTATGAAATACATTTAGTACATATAAGTCCCTATTAGGAGACTTTGAATCCTTGTTAAAAGATTCTAACCCGGTTAAGAGTTATGGAAGACAGAAGGATCCACAGTCCAAACAACTTCAAGGGAAAGATCATTGAATACACTATCCAACTGATCTCTGTATTATCCAAACAGAATAATACCAACAATTATTGATCTCAACAACTTATCTTGCTCCTCTATCTGTGCCAAACTGTACCAACTGCTTCACCAGATCTCAATACCATATCTCTGCAATTCGCATATCCTCTTACAATATCAACATCAACATATATTGCTCAATTCCATAATTCATATCAATATCTCTCCTTACAATCAAGGAAAACAATCCTTCATTTATACCACACTCAAATAATTACAAATGAGTCAGCCAACAAGGCTTAACCAATTGCAAAATATAAACCTTCACATGTTACATAATATTCCATAATCACATAACACTGTCAGCTTCAAAACAAAATAAATCTTCACTCGTGTGACCTCTGACCATGTTGTCTCATCCAAGTCACCACCAAAATATCTTCATCAACTTTATAACTTTGCATGCCTAGATTCTATCCCGATTAGGAGATATAATCTATCATAAGCCACTTCTTAGGAACAGTCTAAATACTGCTTCCACTAAATTACATGTAACTGTCATGAATAATTGAATTTCCATACGCGCTCTTAACCACAATCTTAGGACACAATATAGAATAAATCCTCAACTTCGCATAGCTTGATCTGCAATCACTAATTCAAACACTGTGTGCTTCTCTACTAATCTCCAGTAGATCAATGTGTTGACATCAATGACAATCATAGTCATGAATGCAACATACAACTGCTACAGAATGACTCTGAATACTCCCCCATAGGACATATTCAACATTCATTCCTAACAATATCACTATGTTGTCATATGATAAATACTTGCCACTCATTTAATATAAAGTGAATCCTCTTTATTTAGGCACTATATTCTGAATATCAGATGTAAAATAATTATTTCCTTTTCTATTTTGTTTGGTGATAAACTATATTCTTTCCTTTCTTCTTTTTTTATTTATAAGTGTAGATTATATTCAATGTCTGATGATTCCTCCCAACATTATTCTCTTTCTTTAAATTTATAAGTTGCATATTTAATGGTGAGTGTCTAACAGGCGTCTCTTAAAAGAAAATTGTGTCTCTTAGCTGGTTATACTAATTATCTCTTAATCAATATTATATTTTCCCTTTCTAAACTTATTACTTTCCTTAATTCATTCAATTGATGATCTCCTTCCCATGATGATAAAGGTAATTGGCTCATCATTTATAGTTCACTTCCTCCTTTATTTATTATATTATATATTCATTCATTCATTGATTAGTTTATAATATTATATTGTAATATATTGTTTAAGAATTGATTAAGAGTATTAATATATTTTTTATTATTATTTATTTATTTATTACAATAGTAATATTAAATCGGGGATATCACAGTCCCACCCTCTCCAAAATTGTGTGTCCTCAAGACATTAATGTTTCTTATTACTTGATAATAGCAGTCGGTAACTTAAGGTTTCTCTCATTTTCTATATAAATTTTCATCATTTGAGAAGAAGAAATATATAAATATATGCATGCACGAAGTATACACGAGGCATACACACTAATGCGTGAGGACACAAAGCATACATATTGATGCATGAAGACATGAAGCAACATTGATGCAGAAAGACACACAACATACACATTGATGCAAGAAGCATACACATAGTATACACATAATACATGCATCCCCCTTTAAGTTCAATTTTTATTAATTTTAAATCTTCAGTTCCATATTTCATATTAAGTAATTTAATTTCATATGTTATCTATATTTCTTGTTGCTAAGTCTTGATCCGATATTACTTTGTTTTAAGGAGAGAGGAGGTTTGAATACAATCCAAGGTTCTTAGAGACCACTTGATAGATTCCCTCAAAGTTTATAGATCCAAGCCCTTAAGCATTTCTTGGTACGATGCCCTCAAGGCGCTCAAGGTCATTGATCCCTACCCTATTTTGGGAACTATCCTTTTGAGGTTTAGACCGTCATTCCTTGAATTTCTTTAGCCTTCCTTCTCAATTACTAAGGCAATATGAGTATCTTACCAATACTTCTAGTATATTTACTTATATATTTGAATATATTTTCATCACTTATTTAATTATGTTTTTAGGCTTCAACATTACCTAATTTAGTAAGATGTGTATATCACAGTCAAATCCCTTTTATTGACTAAAACGATTCATTAATTTCTATTTACCCTACAAGATGGAAGGATCATAGCTTTGATACCACTTGTATGTTCCCAGTTGGGACCTTAATTTAACTTAAATTTCTTGATTAGGGTTTGGATCATAATGTCCATGATAGGATCAATCATTTATCTCATTAGATTTAAGTTATCTTTAACACTCATGTCCAACCTTATTACTATTCTAGCTCAAGACAGAAGGAGTATGTGTTAACCAAGTTTCCTAGATACCACTATCAATAGATTCCCTCAAAGTTTACAAGTCCAATTCCATATCTCCAAGGTTAAATGAAATGCTGACCCCTACCCTATCTTGGGATTAAAATCCATTTCTTGGATTTATACAAGCCCCTCCTTGATAACATCACAAACTTCCCTTCTATTAATCAAATAGTAATAGGATTAAAATATAATTTCTGTATATAATTATAAATGTTTTATTTATATATCGTGAAAATATATGGTCTTGTATATATTAGGATAAATAAGGAGTTGTGATCCTAATAGAATGCACATATAATATTTTCCAACTCTTCATTGGTTTACAGATAAATTACAACATATCACCATGTTGTCATATGATTGATACTTGCTAGCCATTTAATATAAAGTGAATCCTCTTTATTTAGGCAATGTATTCTGAATATCCGATGTAAAATGATTATTTATAAGTGAGGATTATATTCAATGTCTGATGATTCCTCCCAGAATTATTCTCTTACTTTAAATTTATAAGTTGCATATTGAATGGTGAGTACCTAAGAGACGTGTCTTATAAGACGATTGTGCCTCTTCACTGATTATACTAATTATCTCTTAATCAATATTATATTTTCCCTTTCTCAAACTCATTACTTTCCTTAATTTATTTAATCAATGATCTCGTTCACATGATGATAAAGGTAATTGGTTCATCATTTATAGTTTACTTCCTCCTTTATTTATTATGTTATATTCATTCATTCATTCATTCATTGATTATTTATTTATTAGTTTATAATATTAAATTGTAATATATTGTTTAAGAATTGATTAAGAGTATTAGTATTTATTTGATTATAATTATTTATTTATTTTATAATTTAATTTATTATTTATTTATAACAATAGTAATATTGAATTGGGGATATCACAATATGCTTCCAAATCATAAAAGAAATCACAAACAAATGGTGAGATATTAAAAAATATTGTGGATGCAAGAAAACCCGAAGATAAGGTCTTATCATCTTATCAAAAGTTTATGATAGCTATAATCGAAGATCATGATATTGGAGCACAAGAGACTTGCCATATGTTACAAAAATTGCCACTAGTATGCAACATTCATGTATTTACTTCATTAAATGTTGGTAGAAAAATCCTACAACACATTGCAACATCACAAGATGAGGTTGAACTATCAACAACTTATATACACCATTATATGGACTGACCATTCAACATGAAGACTATTTCACTCATATAGTCAGCGCAAAACTATTCATATAGCCCCCATCAAAAGAAAGACAAGTGGCAAAAAAGAGAAAAGATGATTATTGCCATTGTTCATCCTCAATTCAAATAGCCTCCACCTAAAGACAATGTTGATTTTGAAACGTTTTGTTGGAATGAACTCTTGTATAAAAAAATTTGTTGTCTTTAAACACTACTACATTTGGGGCCAAATTTTAATAGAAACTTCCGATGGATGATTTTTTTTTATGAATTTGGTGTTTTTTCTTGTAATAGGCCCCGATGGTGTCAGTATTCTGATGGGTTCTAAATAGACCATCGAAATTCCAACAGTTTCGGGGTATAGATGAAAAAAAAAGTGAAACGACCAAATCATTTTTATTTCGATTGCATATAGAAAAGGAGCAGGAGAAAATGAGTGAAAGCTGAGCGTGAGAGAAGGTATGTGATTTCTTCATCTTTCGAGCCTCTGGCATCATATTCGACCGCAAATTTCAAATGCATTGCATTTTATTTTATCATGAATGCTCTCTGAAATGACCGCATTCTACTAGTGTCATGCCCTAGCCAGTGCTTTATCTCTATTATTTGATGTTATTGGTGCTTGTGCTCAAGGATATCGATTCACTATTTTGAAATGTTTGGATTCACGTTTGTTGATATTACTAGCACATTTAATGATGCCATTGTATATTGCTAAGATGCTCACTGAAATGACCGCATTCTACTGGTGCCATTCCCCAACCCGTGCTTTAACTCTATTATTTGATATTATTGGTTATCAATTTTTTTTGAAATGTTGACTGTGGTTATCAAATGGACAGCTCATGAGCTTCTAGCTAGGCACAATTTGTATTGATAGCTTAGGGCACCAAATGTATTGTATCATTGATAGTTGAGACTTTGTTAAAAGGAAATAGGACAAAGAACGATTTTGATTTATTTTCTCTATTTTGATCCCTAAGTGGCTTACAACCCTAGAGAAGTATATGAAGATTTACAGATGCAATTGTAGGATACATAGCATCAGATAATTCACAAGAAATCCATGCATCCAATTTGAATAGCAATTAATAAAAAGAAATAGGGTCCTCCAATGACCCAATCATCCGGACCTTGACTGTGCCCTCAACTAGTGACCCTTCAAAACCAGGTTATCATGCAATCAATGAGTGATCCTTCATTCTCCTGGTCTGCCTTGCATCCAAACATATTGGAAATACACAATACAATGATAAAAAGTATTTCACAATCCCCCTTCCCTCAAGGAACACTATCAACCATCTCTATATAGTTCTCTACTATCGCTCCATCCTGTGATGACCATAGTGATGAGTAAAAGTCTACCACTTGTTGATTGCATCTGATTCCACAACTTGCTGACCAACTTCATTATTTATTGAATCTATTCTATTAATTAATGGTCTTTCCTTGACCGAACTATGGAAAAACATTGTATTGCAGTCCTCATCTTTCAACCAATGCTCTCTAGATTTTCGGCATCAATATATTTCTTCTCTAGCTAGAATTTCCTCATATTGTTGTTACAAGTCCTTTTCAGTTAAGAAAACAATTTTATCCATACCTTCTTGAATCACCTTATTTTTTAAAACCTCTAGTTTCTCATCCAATGTTTTTGTCCATAAATATATCCTTGAAATGAATTTGGTTCCAACACTTCCGCTTATTCTTGATATACTATAATTTTTTGAACAATTGAAACTCCATATTTCCTTAAATAACAAGTACAATCTTCCAACAGTTTGCCACCATTTTCCAGAACCATTCATGGATTCTGAAATGTTGTTCCAAACTTCCTTCTTCTCTTCTGTTTTAATCAGACCATAAACATTAAACAAAAACACTAAGATTTGCAAGTGTATTGCAACCCCTAAAATTCCATGTTTTGTCTCAAAATAATTTTTGATTAAACATCTCTAGTTAGGGGCATTGCAACCCCTAAAATTCCATGTTATGAGCTTCATTTCTTTCCAAGAGAGAACAAGTCTCTCCCAGATCTTAACTTTCTCTGGTCTTTTCTATTCTCAACATATTCCAATAAGCACTGAGCAATCTTCCTCCCTCTTGTCCTCTTTCCTCCCGTATTTATCTTTTTGGACTTAGATTTATTTTTCTTGATTGTTCTATTTTCCAAAATTCCTTCCCCATCTCTCAAGACAAATTCATCTTATGCCCCTCCCTGATGAAGACCCCCCTCTTCCTCAACATGTTCCTCATCACCTATAGTCTCGATTTCATGGATAGGGGACATGTAAATATCTTTAAATAATTCTTCTACCACAATGTCACCCTTAAAATTATGAAACTATGTAAACCACTTTTAGTAATAAAAAATGTAAATTTCATGTATATTGCCACTCTCTGCCACAGGGGTATAGTTAGAGGGTTCATTGAAAAAATGATCCTTTGAATGGTTACTATGAATATGAATGATTTGATATAGCAAATTGCTCATTTTACTTGAAGTTTGGAATAGCTTGTGTAAGGGTGAAAGTACTTTTGATAATTTTGGTTGTGACTATTCCTATACACAGTCAAGAAATGTAACTGTCTAATGATTATATGTAATGTTGAATGGATTAAATTCTTTATTCTTGGTAGAAATGAATGGAAGGAATAGTGTTGGTGCTAGGTTTCATTTATTATTGAATTCAATGGTTTCCAAGATGTGTTGAGGAGTTTGCTCCTTGTTTAATGTTAATTGTTCTTGCACAATCCGCTCATACAACAGTGAAATGCTATGTGATTGACAATTTCTATTTTTTCTATTTGATAACCACAATCAACATTTCAAAACAGTGAATCATCCTTCAGCACAATCACCAATAACATCAAATAATGGAGATAAAGCATGGGCTAGGGCACGACACCAGTAGATTAAAACTGAACCAATGGCATGTTTACAAAAAAGAAATAAAATGATAATAATATGCTAAAAATTCTATTTTGTTTAATACACGCCAAAGGACCAGTCCCAACAATTCTTAAACATACTTTATCTTATATGATGAATTGTTAATAAATGTCTAATTCTGTAGACTGCTAGCACGAAGGAAGATTTGACCTAGCCAAATCTTCCTTGTACCACACAAAAAAGTGTGTGATAACTATGTCTAGTCCAACCTTAATTGTTTAAGAATTCATCATATCAGATAAAGTATGTTTAAGAATTGTTGGGAGTTCTATTACACCTTTGTTGAAAACATGCCATTGGTTCAGTTTTGTAAATTTGTTTTTTGTGTTAAATGCATTTAAATGGAACATTAAGCATAGTAATAATATGCTTAATCAATTAGTAATTGGCAGATTAAATGCAGATAACACCTTTACCAGTTTAGCATGTTATTATAAGACACTAAAGAAGACCTTCTATTTGTCCAACAAATCTTCATTATCAGACATACTTTATCTGATATGATGAATTCTTAAACAATTAAGGTTGGAGGAGACATAGTTATCACATAGTTTTTTGTGTGGTATAAGGAAGATTTGGCTGATTAAGAGTGAGACCTTCTTTAGAATCTCATGAGTTTTTTACTACACATGCAACATATTGTGAGTTTGAAGAGAGTTAAAGGTTTCTAATTGAAATCAATGATCTTAAAGGTGTTAAAGTCTTATTTTGGTTTTTCCTTTCCACTATGCAATAAGGAATAGTTTTCAAACATTCATATTCACTTATTGAATGCTTTGGAGACTAGTGGTTTGACTGTCCATGCGTTACCAGTGACTGAGATTCATTAAAGGATACAAAGCCCTTCATTTTGGGTTATTGTGTGCGGATTCAAATGTAGGTTTGATTTGGTTAATATTTATAAGAGATCAATAAAGTATTTAAAGACAATCTTACATGTTTGGAGAGGTTTGAGAGGCACTTATCATGACTATACCCTCACAAACAACGGCATAGACTGGTTTTACTAAGTTTATTTTCTCTATTTTGAGGTTCTCATTGCCAACATGGCCAAAGACTATGTTAGGCTGATAAAATATGTGGATTCTCTTTACCACTGCAAATATTTTAAGGTTGCTGCACTTGGATGGATGTGTACCATTGTTAAGAGAATTAGACTAAGTTTGGCTTACCTCAAACAGGTGAGGCAACATATGGAAAGGTTGTCGTCTATTGACCCAAATACTAGGACTATTTTGATTTGTGGGTACCCTAATGTTGGCAAGAGTTCTTTTATTAATTATGATGAGTTGTATCATTCCCATCATCCCCCATGCTTGCACCATGTGTACCCTCAAATATAGGATGTAAATCATTGTTCTCTTCTTGACCAAAGGCTGCCATATCTTGAGGTAGTGGAGTTATGTCACTGTTATGAACTCAGAATTATGGTCATACCTTGGTGACACATTTTAAATGGATACAAGAACCTTTTTTGTGCAATGGTCAGGCCCAACCTTTATATCTTGAATGCCAATGCTAGATGCCTCTTCTTTACTGATTAATCCATGTGACAAATCTGCAGACTTGTGAGAATGAGGAAAGGAGCCTCTACTGTCCAAATTCAAAACTTGGGACTTTTCTTTCCTTCCATCTTCAGATTCACCACACACCACTAAATTTAGATTTTCATCACAGTCTTATCAATTGAGAAGAGGAGTTGGTGTGTCAAATGAATCCCTATCCATATCAACTTCATGTTCTTCACCGATTGCTGATTCAAAATCAATCTTTGAGCAATCTGAATACTCATCAAACCTCTCTTGAATGTCCTCACTACAAGGCACGTGTGATGACAAAGAACTGCTAGTCAAACTTAGAAAATCAAAATCATGTTTAAGTTTTTAACAATAATGTCTCCATGGACTGTGGTACCTTGCATATTGCATGAAGTTACAAAATTCTCCTTCACATCTTCCACCATGAATGATAGGACAACATTGTAACCAACCAAAGAGACACCAATTGGATTTATACCTTGTAATATCCTAAGGCTGTTCTGAATGTATTTTCTAAACACTTTGAATGAAGTTGTTTTCTGAAGTCAATTTGCAATGTCTTGTATTTTTTATATGAATGGTTTAGTTGAAACAAGAGAGCATTGTATTCAGGTCATTCATAAAGGTTTACTCAAATAACCATGATAACAATTTAATATCACAAACTTCCAATTAAAAAATGTATCAGACTTAACTTCAGTCAATACAAAGTGAAAAGGAAATGTAATAACCCAACCTAGTTCAATCTCTGTATGTTGAAATACCAGGACTATTTTGATCTGTGGGTAATGTTGGCAAGAGTTCTTTTATTAATAAGATTACTAGGGTGGATGTGGATGTGCAACCTTATGCTTTTAATACTAAGTATTTGTTTGTCGGGCATGCTGATTATAAGTACTTGAGGTATCAGGTTATTGATACCCCTGGTATTTTGGACCACCCCTTGGAGGATAGGAACACCATCGAGATGCTCAGTATTATTACCTTGGCTCATTTGAAGGTGACTATTTTGTTTTTCCTTGATGTTTCGGGGTCATGTGGTTATAGTATTGCGCACTACTCTACAAGCTTGAAGAAGTAGTATATTTTGGCAAATGAAGAGTGGAAAGAAGATGATATTCCTGAGATCATTGATGGACACAATGTTGCAGACTTTATTGATCCAGATATCTTACAGAGGCTTGAAGAATTGGAGAGGGAAGAAGAGCTTAGGATGTCAGCTGAGGGTGACGAGGATGATGAGATGGGGGAAGTGGAGTTGAATCCTGATGAAAAGGAAGCTCTGGCTGCAATTAGGAAGAAGAAGAAGATGCTTATCGTCGAACATAGATTGAAGAAGAGTACTATAGAGAGCATGCCTACTGTACCAAGGAAGTTTGACAAGAACAAGGAATATGGCTTAAATAGAATGGGAAGACATATTTCTAGCCCGGGATTTTATCCTTCGACAATTAGCTTGATAATAAATGAAGTAGATGAGAGCTGAGCAATTAGCTTCCCAAGGAAAATATTGTAAATGAATTGTGTGTACCTCAATTCCTATGCCCTCTGCGCGTACCCAAAGGATATATTTGAAACAACAAGGGTAAGGCTTAAAGAAGTTAATTTTGCATCACTAGACAGATCTTTAAGCCTTACCCTTGTTGTTTCAAATCTATCCTTTGGGTACGCACAGAGGGCACAGGAATTGGGGTACACATAGTTCATTTATGGGATTTTTCTTGGGAAGCTAATTGCTAATCTATCATCTACTTCATTGTTATGAAGCTAATTGCCATAGGATCCAGGCCCAGGCTAGAAATATGTCTTCCCAAACACATAAAAAATATGCACATAAACATGACAGCTGAGAAACATAAATGTAGATATCACAACAACTGAGAAACATAAATGTAGGCATCATGGTCATAATTTTTTGGAGACAACATAATTAAGTTGTATACCCAGACAATGCAAAGCAACTACAACTCCTTCGATTCTAAAGGAGTAGTGGTTGCTTTGCATCGTCTGGGTATACCACTCAATTATGTTGTCTCCAAAAACTTGTGACCATGATGCCTACATTTATGTTTCTTAGCTGTTGTGTCCCAAGACCCCTTATGACCCTTTATGACCCCTAAGAATACACATCTTAGAGGTCTTAAAATATCGTAAAGGGTCATAAGAGACTCCTAGGAGGGGCCAGATGAGCTTCCACCTTCACATGGTTGGCCCTGTTAAGTAGAGAATGTTAAACTATTATCGAAACAAAGAGAAGCTCAATAATTTAAGGTCTCAGTCCATGGAGATGGTGAAAAATGATGGGAATCAATGATGGAGAGTTTTTAGATACTGAGAAGACGTATATGCAGTGAAGGCTAGAAGGGATTTTTGTGGAGATTTGCTAGAGAGGGTTTCTAGATTGAGTACCAGTGCAGAGATGATGATTCAGTATTGCATCTATAAAACCTTCACAAATATCCCTTTTTTGGCCTCCACTCATACCTCTTCTCAGAATCTAGAAACTTTGGACACTGTTTCTCATCCATGCACGAAATGTGCTAGTGATCGTATAAAATTAATTTTGTGATATTGGGATCAATTATGAGAAGGTAAACAACAAGATAATTTTATTGTATCTTTCATTTCTTTTATCCATTCATATTTTCTGCCTTCTCTTATATTGGATATTGTGCAGTATACATAAAGGTAAGGCGGTGATTATTCTCAACGATCGACAGGTATAAGTCTTCCAGCCCTTACCCAATAGCTAGGACTAAAGATAGCAGAGCTCAAGAGACCATCATAGTTGGTCTCCGTCTTTGGTCCATATACTAAAACAATATTTTACATTTTGTTATTTCATCAAATGCGATGATTTGAAAGAATTTAATGGATGATATTTTTATGTATAACGTATAATATTATTTTAGTTTGAAGGTGAATGAATTTATCTACTTCACACACTTGTATACATCGAGAACAACCATAAAAAAGCATCCCCTCCCGTGGCTTGAGTAATGTAGGCCATGGGAGGAGATGCTTCTTTATGGCTGTGCTCGTAGTAGACAAGTGTGTGAAGTCGATAAATTTGTGCAACATCAACTTAAATAATATACGTTTTCATGAAAATATTCTATTAAATTCTTTCAAATCCCCTCATTTGATGAGCTAATGAAATGTAAAATGTTTTGTCAATATATGGACCAAAGACGGAGACCAACTATGATGGTCTCTTGAGCTTTGTTATCTTTACTATGCTCATCAGTCACTTTTTTGACAGGTAGTAAAGTTATTATGACAGAAGTGCTATATGTCTGATGGATTCTCCTGTTAGTAGCTTATTACATATCATCGAATATCTGATAGGTAAGCCGTCAGAGAGAACCCCAATCTGATAGATTTGTGTGACAGGACTGCTATACATCCGATGGGTTCTCCTGTTGTACATCTACTGCATATCTGTCACCTTTCCAATAGAAGAAACATCGTAAGAACCATTTTTCAACAGATCGGTCCCATAGTAAAATTGCTATTTATGTGGCCTATTTCGATGGGAAACAATGTCGAAATACCAACGGTTATCACTTATGTCACCATTTCCAACACAAAAACATCGACGAACACATATGTCAAAGTTTCAACAAATAGGCATTGCAAATCTGACAAATGGCCTTCAAAATTTGGCCTCAAATGTACTAGTGAGATATTACAATAACAAAATATGAAATAATAACAAATTGAAAATTTTTTAGCACAATAAATTATGTACACTGACACATCGACTTATTGTAACTAACATTTAAATTGAAAATGATAATGACAACGATCTGACCAATTGCCAAAACGTTGAAGAACTCAGTCTGTATGAATGTGAGCTCCTTTCTCGAATGGGTGCTACAAATAATATTGTACTAAATGAACTTACAAATGTTGGGTAAACAAGATTTTGATATAAATTATTCATGGAACACAAATACAATTGAACAACAATTGCATGATATTTTTGTGCAGTTTATACCAACAAGTAAATTCCACTATCAAGCATTTCTCAATCCTATGACAGTTGTAGATGAAATCTCTTGCTAGCTGGCAACCAAAGAATAACTTTATTTGAATATGATTTACCAGTATCATACTAATACAAACAACGCATCACCATTATGAATGATCATTCAAGGGACAACATGCACTGGTAAATCGATCCTCATTCATTGTATAAGAAACAAACTGAATAGGGATCTTAATGGTGTTGACAACCCACTTCTTGTCCTTGCACCAATAAGGGTTGCTACTTATAATGTGCAAGTAACAACAATACATACAAGCGTTCATATCCATATTGAATAATTCTACCCCTTGCAAGGACAAACTTCGATGGCATTCCAAGAATAGTTGAAACATTTCAAATACATATTAATAGATGAAATGAGCTTTTTAGGCCCCAAACTATTGTTGAAAGTAGACAGGTGCTTGTGCCAAGCATTCCCTAACCAATGACATAAATTTTTTTAAGGTCTATCTATTACTCTTGTAGATGACCTTGACCAATTACCACCTATAATGGACACACATTTATGACTCACACTCCAAGGCACTTAATTCATGGTTGGGTTTCAACACTGTCATTACATTGGATACTATATTCCAACAACAAGGTTCCTCTCTCTCACAACTCAAGTTTTGAATGATTCTACAAAACATAAGAAATGTTGAGCCCTCTCAAGAGAACTGAAAAACTCTTATGGAATGTACAAACACCAATTTAAGTCTTGAACAAAAAAATGAATTTGACTTAGCAAACTATTTATTTTCCACCAATGATATGGTGAGAGCCCACAGTAAAAAAATGCTCAAATAATTGAACCTTTCAGTTGCAAAAATTGGCTGCCAACTACATGTTGAATACGACAATGTCAAGTAGTTGCCTCTAGAAGTATTGTTATGTGTTAATGAACAAGTCATGTTAACAATACATCTATGGATTCAAGTTGGCCTTATCAATGGCTCCATAGGCCAAATCAAAGCAATTGTCTATGATAGCAACTCAAAAACACCTGAATTGCCTACATACATTGTCACTAAATTTACAAATTACACTAGTCCTCCTTGGGATGTTCAAAATCCAAAACATGTTCCCATTACTCCAATAGTACGAGGCAACCATACACTGCTCCCATTAAAAATGGTCTAGGCAATAACCATACACAAGTCTCAATATTTGACATTAAACAAAGTGACAATAAACATAGGGAGAACTAAAAAGCAAGGGCTTACCTTTACAACTATCCCATGAGTTAAGACAATTGAAGATCTACGAATCAAACCAGCCTTTTCTTTTGAAAGATATGCAAAACAATGCCTATACTAGTATTAGAAAAAAGAAGAGGCACAATTATGCTCCTTGTCTAGTCAACTGATCACCAAAGACAAAATTCATCATGTTTTAGCTTTCCACTAACCTTGCTTGCTTCTATATTTATTTTGCATAAAATATTGAAGGCTCAGCATACAAGTGTTGCTTACTTTTCAGCTATTTATCTTCTACTCACTACTTCACCTTCTCTTATGTTACATATCTTTTATACAATTTTGTTTCACAATTCTCTTGTTTCAGTAGTATACAAACACTTGTCAATGAAATTTGTTTTGAGCTACTAGACCTAAAGCTTGTTACTGTTGCATCAGAGAAATCCTCTATATATCAATGTGCGGCTCGCAACACTTACTTACCTCTTTGCAAATCATTTTCTTTTACATTGTTTTGGATCTCTAACAAAACAACTTTTCCACCATCTCTTACATTGATCTCTCCACTTTTGCAGGACACCAAATATGCACCATGCAACTTTTATTTGCATTGCCTTCCATTGAATGAGCTTTCCAGTTATTGAATGGCTGCTCAAAGTTCTAATCTTGGTTTTCCTACTAATGAACTAGTTATTTATACTCCGACATCCATTCCTTTGTACATAAGACAAAACAAAAATTGTTGTTGTGTATCTACATTTTTTAAAATTTAAATAACATCATCTGCTTTCTTGTAGATATTCCTTTTAATTATGTTCAAACCCTCCAACACCTCTTTTCATTCTTATGCTTCCCTTGTTTTTCATGTATACCAAATAATGTTATTTCTATGTGCTACTTTGATATCAATTTTCCTTTTTCTTAGATTATAAAAATGTTCCTCTTTTCCTCTTTTGCTTCATGCTAAAAAAATTTGTTGTCAACCTTCTCTTGATGGTTTATAGATCGGATCATGTCATCACTTTTACGGTTTCCTATGTTCATTAATGCATTAAACAATGGAACGAAATTTATTGAATTTGCATCTTTAGGGAATTCTCAACTATACTCCATTTTTTACATTCATAAATTACTAAGTTAAGTGCTACACCCTATCCTCGTTATGTAAGAATTACAATAAATTGTCAGTTTTGAATGTTGTATACACAAAAGTGAAAATAGGTATGTTCTTTCATTCTTTGCTTAAATTTACTTTCCCTAAACACAAATATGGTTTACTTTTACCAACATAGGGAAAATATTATGAAACATGTGAAGTAAACAAACATCTGCATAGGTAAACTGACAAAAATTGCCGCAAACATAACTTTACAACATACCATTTAATATTTCATATAATTCAAGCCACCAATGTCGTCTAAGTGGGTGTACAATGCTGAAGAGTTGTTGGGTTGCCACTCATGCCCCATAAGGGTTGTGCTCCCAAGACAATGACACCAAACCTTAGCAAAAACATAACTACATATCGCAAACAAAGCGCACATCCAACACACCTTGATTTTATAGATTTGATGGTATGTAGGCAACCTCGAACGACCAAAGCTTCTAGAGTCCAAGTGCCTTGGATATAGATTTTGATTTTATAACAATATCTGATGGCATTATTGGTAAGGGTACAACTAGTAAACGATAAAGAGATCACCGATAATAACCAATGGTGTTGTCATTGATGTCATTAATGTCTACGCTAGCAATGTCCAAATGTTTAGGAAACCAGTGACCGGTGATGAGCTCAGTGATTGTCCAACAATTCACTTACTGCTCAGAGAAGCGGCCAGTGAAGACAATGAACAGTGAAGTCAATGACCGGAGTAGTGACCAATGTAGACAGAGACTAGAACATTGAATAAGGAAAGGTGTAAACTAGTCACCAGTGATCATTAAGATATCATTGAGACCGGTCAAAGGCATAGTTGACAAACACTGGAGAGACTATTTTACCGAGATTTGTTGCAAAATCATGCAAGACTTTATGTTAAGGAAAAGACCAGTGAAAGGCATAGTTGACGAACACTGAAGAGACTCTTTTATTGAGATTTTTTGCACAAATAATGAAGGATTTTATTTTAAGGGAAAATATGTGACACACATCTAATGTTTCCTTTAAACAACTGAAACACAACTAAATGACGGAGTCACGGCAGATCTTATATTAAGGGAAAGCTTGTGACACGCATTTGATGTTTCCTCTCATGAATGAAACATGACTGGATGGTGGACCAAAAAGAGATCTTCACAGAGATCGCAACGGAAAAAAGTAGGAAGATCTTTCAAAATTTAATTTGAGTGACATAAGCATCTTTCTCTTTATGAACAATTATCCCACGCTCTACAGGAAGTGTATTTATCCTTCAGTTAGCAAAGAAAAACATTTTCCTTCATTCTACCAAGAAGAAAGAGTGAAACAACACAATGATCAAAGCTATTGCAAAAGAAAGGGAAAAGAAGAAGAGAAGAAGAAAAAGAGAAGAGTGTGCAAGGAAGCATAGTAACTTGAAAAGAGCATACCAATGGTGCCCGATGATGACTCTCGCTGAATGAAACAGTGATCTTATCAGAATTTGCAAATCCATTTCAAAGGATCAACCTTTCTATTGCTCTCTGACAATTGCAATAGTCAAATTCTAGTATCTGGGTGGATATTAACAGGTCCCTTGTATCAAATCCCTTAACTGGGTGACATCTAGTTGATTTTTTAAAGTCCTCTAACAAGGTAGGCTTTAACATGCCTTATTCAAAATCCTTTAACCGGGTTGCACCTAACAGTGTGTTTGCAATCCTTTAACAAGGAAGACTTTTTATAGAGTGCACTTCAGAAGAGTGCAAAACTTGTGAGTTCCTACTCGCATTGTGGTTTCCTCCCATTTTGGGTTTCCATGTGATATATCTGGTGTTCTATGTTACTGTGATTTTGTGTTGACTATTTCTTTTATAGGATATGTTTTGCATGCAGTAATAGTTAGTATATCTAAGAGTGTCTCCAAGTTTTATTGGGTGCTGATTCACCCCTCCCCTCTCAACACTGGTTGGGACCATCAATTGGTATCACAGCCACGTCCTATTTTTGAGTTGTCTAACCGTAATAAGGAAAAGATCATAATGATGAGAAAGGAAACACCCATGTTCTCTAAGGAAAACTTCAGTCTATGATGCAATAGAATGAAGTTATACATGAATACGACAAGAGATCAATTTTGGAACCATGTGATCACAAATTACAACAAACCTACTATTAGAATAACTGAGAGGGGGGTGAATCAGTTATCCAGTGTCCCAAAACAAAATGTATAATCCAAAACAAATTCTTCAACTTCTGCTACTCGGTAAACATAAAATACTTTCACTGTCTGTGCTTTTACCGATTATCAGTCTAAAAACTTATAGTAGTTACCGATCAAATCTAACATGTAATATGCAAAGTATGATAATAAACAAATATCATAATCAACACATAACACAAGAGATTTAACATGGAAACCCTGTGAAGGGAAAAACCACCTAGGACTGGCAACCCAAAATTGTTCACTCTTCTGAAATGAGGTCGGTGAACACCCAACCCTATTAGAGGTTACAAACACACTATTAGGTGTGACCTTGTTAGAGGATTTTAGACCAGAAGTTATTGTCCAACCAGTAGTCACTCTGGGGTTGACAAGATAACAATGTTCACTCTATGAATGAAACATAAAAAGACTTTCTTAGTCCACTCGGTTATGAGATTTGACTATGTACAATGGTTAAATATGTAACAGTAGATTATCTACCTTGATACAACTTCAATTGCAGTTTATAGATCAATAGTCAGCTCATACAAATATTTCTGATCAATATATCACTTCAGATTCAATACTATATCAACTTACTGTTCGTCGGTAATTACTCTCTGTAGCTCGGTAATTGTTCTGCAGTTCGGTTCTCACTAACCAGTATGATCAGAATGCATGAAAACTTGTTCATGTGATAATTCTGCAGTATCTTCTTCCTCCAGCATAGTTTCAACAATGAAACCAATGTCTCTTATATAGACGAGTAAATCATTTTCTTTTTGTCCATCAAATTTTGCCGCTTAATCTCATTCATTGATTTTGCCACTTTAACCTTCTTCGACCGATGTGTCAGTAACACGTTTCAATCTGCTCCTTTAGATCTTCCTTGAATTATGTTAGCCGTCGATCTTCATAACAAACCTTATCTGTTACCTCAATTTCATACACTTTCCAGCTCATCAATTTATCGGCTAAACTAGTCATTTAATTCCTTTCTGTTCTGCTCGGTTAACAAAGAAATGCATCAGTGAACACAATCTTGGTTAACATTGTGCTCGGTATACACTACACTCTGTTGGTGTATACTAGAATGCTTCATTTACTGACAACACTACTTTGTGTCTTGCAACTCTATTCTTCATCATAGATGAATGCAACATAATAAAGTCACTATCATCAAGTCATAGACTCATCAAAAAGTTACTCAGTGTATTCCTTATCCTCATCTGACATATACATCTTCCTCATGTAGATATTTCAGTTTTTCATCTCTTTCACCTTTCTTCAGATGTTTCGGTATAGTAACTTACAAGATAAGTATTGTCAAGCTAGTTGACATCAATGACAACATAATACTGATTTAATCATTTTACATATCTAATCAACAACTCCTCAGTGATCTTTAATCACAGATTCTTCATTCAAGTTCTAAATCAGTTGTAATTCATCAATCTCTCCCTTTGGCATGGATGACAACTCAAGTAATATGAAGTGTACCATACACATACCAAACATGTATTCTATAACTTTGTGAACAAATGCTATACAAGCTCTCCCTAGCTTAATATGTTTAATCACTACGTTACTAAACAACATTATAAAATACAGCTTTGTCATTCTGTAGATATGATATTTTCAGCTCTCAAGTTCCTGTTTCTGTTCTCTGTAACTGATCTTCAATGTTCTATTTCTTTCAGGTTATCTCTCCCTTAGATAGTTCTCATCGGTGCATGTTTAAATTTTCCTTCATATTATTTATCTCTCCCTTTGACAACAATTCCAAAGAAATAAATAAATAATTAGCTTTGTAGTAGCTAAGTAACTCTCTATTGTCCAATACAGTCTCTATATCTCTGTATACTGATATCCCAATCTGTTTCAATTCTTCAAACTTAATCACAACCTTGAACATTATTTAAAGTGTGAACTATGCTACATCAACATGTGTGATCTTCTGATAAGTTTAAGTTGATGCAACATCCAGATCACATTAGTGACTGGTAGACAGGGGACGGACCCCAAGTCTAGTCCTCAAGTATTTAAATGTGTCCTTTGGTAGAGGCTTTATAAAAATATCTACAAGTTGTTCTTTAGATGTAACAAATTCTAACTTCACTTGCTTCTCTTGCTCTTGTTCTCTTAAGTAGTGATACTTAATTGATATATGCTTTGTCTTAGAGTGCATCATTGGATTCTTTGAAATATTAATAGCACTGGTGTTGTCACAGTGTATAATCACCGGGTTAGTGATTACCTCATTCATTCCTTCCAACACTTGCTTGATATATGCAATGTTTGAGCAATTAGTAGCAGCAACAACATACTCTGCTTCAGCTATAAACTGAGAAATACAAGCTTATTTTTTACTTGTCTAGGTTACAAGTCTTTCACCAAAGAAGAATGCTCCTCCGGTGGTGCTTTTTCTGTCATCCACATTTCCAGCCCAATCAGCATCGGTATAGACCTTCAATTCAAACTTACCTTCCTTAGGATACCATAATCCATAATCCTCTATCTTTTTCAAGTATCTTAAGATTCTTTTAGTAGCAATCATGTGTGATTCTCTAGGGTTAGCATAAAATCTTGCAACAATTCCCACATCATGTGCTATATCTGGTCTGCTGTGAACTACATACATTAGCTTACCAATCATGGATCGGTAAAGTGTCTGGTTTACCTCTGTAGTTTCATCTTCCTTTGTCAATTTACATCTAGTAGCCATCGGTGTTCCCACAGTTTTAGCATCTTCCATGCCAAATGTCTTCAAGACTTCCTTTATGTATTTAGACTGTGAGATAAATATCCCATCACTCTACTGAATCACTTGTAGTCCTAGAAAGAATTTAATCTCTCCGAACATAGACATCTCAAACTCGTTTCTCATCTCATCAGCAAAAGATTAACATACATGATCTTGACCTCCAAAAATAATATCATCAACAAATATCTCAACAATAATAATAGTGTCATCAGTATCACCTTTCATGCACAAATTGTTGTTCTCACTAGTTCTTACAAATCCAATACTTAACAAGTAAGTATGCAACCTTGCATACCAGGCTCTCGGTGCTTGCTTCAAACCATATAAAGATTTGTGTAATCTACATACCATGTCTTTGTTGTCTAGATCAACGAATGCTTCAGGTTGTTCTATGTAGACCTCTTCTTCAAGTATACCATTCAGAAATGCTAACTTCACATCCATTTGATAATCTTCCTGTGCATATCCCTTGCATACCAATCTAGCTTTATTTCTTGTCACCTCACCATTTTCATTTAGTTTGTTCATGAATATCCACTTAGTACCGATAACATTTTTATTTTTAGGTCAGGGTACTAAGGACCAAGTTTTGTTCTTCTCTATTTGTTCTATTTCCTCTTTCATTGCATTAACCCATTCTTCATTCTCTAATGCAACTTTCACATTTTTTGGTTCAAATTCACAAACTAGACATGTACCTTGCCTTGCTTTGCTTCTTGTCTGCATGCTAGCTTGTTTGTCTCTAATAATTTGTCTCAGGATGATGTCTTCTGACGAAACTAGCTAGTACTTAGTTTCTTCTTTCTTGTTCATCCTGTTCAGATTCATGTGCTTGCTTGGTAGCTCCATCTTGTTCGTCAGTTTCCCTTTCCTGTTCCTCGGGATTATTTTTCTGCTGATCGGTTATCACAGGTTGCGACTTCAGTAGATAATCAAGATGTTCAATGTAAGTGAATCTACCATAGTCTTCCGGTTCCTTTCTACTTTCTTCTATGTTCTTGTCATCAAATTCATCAACACAGATATTAGTACTTTCAATTATCTTATTTGTAACCTTATTCAGACATTTGTATGCTTTACTCTTAGTAGGATATCCTAAGAATATTCCTTCATCACCTTTAGAATCAAATTTCCCATTTCTCTCATCTTTTAGAATAAAATATTTTCTTCCAAATTTTTTGAAATAACTTACAGTAGGTTTGTGTCCAAACCATAGCTCATAGGGTGTCTGGTTGGTGTCCTTCAATTGTACTCGGTTAAGCACATATACAGCTATACTGACAGCTTCCCTCTAGTATGTCTGAGAAATATTCTTGTGTAGCATTAGTGTTCTTGCACAGTCAATTATTGACTTGTTCTTTCTTTCAGCAATCTCATTCTGCTAAGGTGTTCTCGGTGTAGAGACCTATCTTTTGATACCATGCTCATTACATAAATTAGTAAATTCATTAGAGATAAATTCACCTCCTCTATCAGATCTTAAGCATTTTAATTCTTTTCCAGTCTCTTTTTCTACCTTTGCCTTATACCACTTAAACATCTTAAATGCTTCAGATTTTTCTTTTAAGAACATAACTGTCATCAGTCTAGTATAGTCATCAACAAAAAAAATAAAGTATCTATCACCATAATAGCTCTGAGTTCTCATAGGACCACATAGGTCGGTATGAACCAACTCAACTATCTTCTTTGTTGAGTAGTCTTTTCTTTTAAAACTAGACTTAGTCATCTTACCTTTCTAACATTCATGACACGTAGCATGATCAGGTTTTGACAAGTTAGGAAACCCTCTAACTCTTTTCTTCTTACTAATCTTGATCATGTTATCAAAGTTCACATGGCATAACTTTTTATGCCACAACCATGCATCTTCATCCTTCATTAATAAACAAGAAGACTGATTAATATCAAGATAAAATAGATTATCTCTGGATTATGTACCGGTTCCGACAAGTCTTCCTCCATCATCATAGATTTTTACCTTTTTACTCTCAAAAGCAAGTCGATGGCCTAAATTATTCAGCTGTGCCACACTTAACAAACTATAGTTCAGTCCATCTACCCAGTATGCATTTTCACATTTTATTTTATCATTAATCATCAGTGAACCTTTACCTCTTACCATACAGGGTGCATCATTTCCCATCCTAACAGATCCTCCATCATATTCATCAAGTAGATCAAATTTCTCTATATCACCAGTCATATGATGTGTACAACCACTATCTATGATTCATGTATCATTTCTTCTTACTTTAGAGATCAGTGTTGTTTCTTCATGTTTCTCTTCTTCCTCTGAGTCATCTTTCATAGCAATAAATACTACTTCTACATCATCATCAGTATCAGATTCAGATTCAATGTCTTCGACTATGTAACATACCTTTTTCCCTTTGTCATAGCTATCTCGGTTATCTCTGTTGTTGTGTTGGTAGCCTCTGTTGACTCTTCTCCCATAGCTTCCTTTGGATCGGTCTTTGGATCTATCATCATCTTTCTTATTCGGACATCTAGCAGCAATGTGGCCAACTTCTTTACAATTAAAGCATGCAAAAGGTAGCTTACCTCTATACCTTCCTTTACCTTTGGGTAATCTTCTGGCCATAAGAGCTTCAAGCTCATCAAGTTCTTCATCAGTACCACTATCACTATCATTACTCTTATTATTCCTGCTACTAAATTTACCAATCTTCAAAGAAGACATGAAAGTGGATTCAACAGAAGGTACAACACTATTGTCAAAGTTATTCAATTCAAAGGTTGTAAGCTTACCGATCAGTGTGTCAAGAGTAAGGTTGGATGTAGCTTTTGTTTCATGAATTGCAGAGATCCTGATTGCATAAATTGGCAGTAAAGTTCTAAGAATCTTGCTTATCATTGTTTCATCCTCAATAATTCCATCTGATGCTCTAATAGCATGTACTACCTCTTTTAGTCTATTTGAGTATTGCACAATGTTCTCACCTTCTTTCATCTTCATATCGTCAAAATGATCTCTTAGGCTTTCTGCTCTAGCTCTTTTAACATTCAAATCTCCACTATATATTAGAGTCAATTTATCCCACATGGCTTTGGTTGTAGTGCATCCCTTAATGTCTTCAAATTCGGCATTGGTACAGGCAGTAGCAAGTTCCATCATAGTAATGTTGTGTTCATGCTTGTCTTTAAGTTGATCAAGTGTCAGGGGACTTGGTGTCAGTTCAATGTAGCCATTTTGCATCAGTTCTAGTGCCGAGTTTCCAATTCCAGATATGTGCAACTTCATCCGGTTTTGCCATACTGTGAAGTTCTCTTTGTTCAGCTTTGGCACTTCCCTCTTATACATCTTGAGATGTTTATGATGGAGTCCTTAAAACTCTGTTCTAAGCAACCACAACTCTGATACCAATTGTTAGAATAACTGAGAGGGGGGTGAATCAGTTATCCAGTGTCCCAAAACAAAATGTATAATCCAAAACAAATTCTTCAACTTCTGCTACTTGATAAACATAAAATACTTTCACTGTCTGTGCTTTTACCGATTATCAGTCTAAAACTTATAGTAGTTACTGATCAAATCTAACATGTAATAAGAAAAGTATGATAATAAACAAATATCACAATCAACACATAACACAAGAGATTTAACGTGGAAACCCTATGAATGGAAAAACCACCTGGGACCGACAACCCAAAATTGTTCACTCTTTAGAAGTGAGGTCGGTGAAGACTTGTCATGCCCAAAAGTTGAGCAAAACACAACTATGAAATTTTTCTAAAACCAACTAAACAACTACAAACAATCACCCCAATGCAACTAAGTAGAATTCACTAACTGGCACAAGACCTTATGTGCACACTAAAAAGTGCAGAGAGAAAAAAAAAAAAATTGATAATATCGAAGGGTCTGACAAAACCCCAAAGGTCAAACCATAGAAGGTTGACCAAGTTTGACCAAAAGTCAAACTTCATCAAACAGCTCCAAACAAAGCTAAAAGGTTCCCTAGACTATTTGCTTTGATTGACACGTAAATCAAGATAGTTGACTAAAAGTCAACCAAAGTTGACCAAAAGTCAACCATCACCGAAATATGCACAACCAAGCTAAAAGGAAATAAAATGCATCTAAGAATACTTGGGCACGTAAATCAAGGCATTTGACCAAGGTTTGACTAAAAAGTCAACTATGTAATAAGACAACCAACAAGTCTGTTAAGGTCCAATTGATTACAGACTTGATCACAAGGGTCAAACTAGAGAAGGTTGACCAAGTTTGACCAAAAGTCAAACTTCACTGAACAACTTCCAAGCTATCCTATAGGGTTTCCTAAACTGCATGCTTCAACTAGCATGCAAATTGAGATAGTTGACTAAAGTCAACTAGAGTTGACCAGAAAGTCAACCATGTATCGAACAACGTGCCACAAAGTTAAAAAGGTTCAAAAATTAATGAAAAATACTTGGGCACACAAATCGAGGTGTTTGACCTAGGTTTGACCAATGGTTGACCAAAAGTCAACTATGCCCAAATATGACCAACGATGATCTACTAAGGTTTAAAACATAACATAGACTATTTGTGCATGCAAACCAAGGCTAATGCCCTAGGTTTGACCAAAAAGTCAACGATGCACAAAATGGTCAACAACTCAACCCTATTAAAGGTTACAAACACATTGTTAGGTGTGACCTTGTTAGAGGATTATAGATCAGAAGTTATCGTCCAATCAGCAGTCACTCTGGGGTTGACAGGATAGCAATGTTCACTCTATGAATGAAATATAAAAAGACTTTCTTAGTCCACTCGGTTAAGAGATTTGATTGTGTACAATGGTTAAATATGTAACAGTAGATGATCTGCTTTGATACAACTTCAATTGAAGTTTACAGATCAATATTCAGCTCATACAAATCTTTCTGATCAATATATCACTTCAGATTCAATACTATATCAACTTATTGTTCATCGGTAAATTCTCTTTGTAGCTCGGTAATTGTTCTGCAGTTCGGTTCTCACTAACCAGTATGATCAGAATGCATGAAAACTTGTTCACGCGATAATTCTGTAGTATCTTCTTCCTCCGGCATAGTTTCAACAATGAAACCAATGTCTCTTATATAGACGAGTAAATCATTTTCTTTTTGTCCATCAGATTTTGCCGCTTAATCTCATTCATTGATTTTGCCTCTTTAACCTTCTTCAGCTGATGTGTCAGTAACACGTTTCAATCTGCTCCATTAGATCTTCCTTGAATTATGTTAGTCGTCGATCTTCATAACAAACCTTATCTGTTACCTCGATTTCATATACTTTCCAGCTCATCAATTTATCGGCTAAACTAGTCATTTAATTCCTTACTGTTCTGCTAGGTTAACAAAGAAATGCATCGGTGAACACAAGCTCAGTTAACACTGCACTCGGTATACACTACACTCCGTCGGTGTATACTAGAATGCTTCATTTACTGACAACATTATTTGGTGTCTTTCAGCTCTATTCTTCATCATAGATGAATGCAACATAATAAAGTCAATATCATCAAGTCATAGACTCATAAAAAAGTTACTCAGTGTATTCCTTATCCTCATCTGACATATACATCTTCCTCATGTAGATATTTCAGTTCTTCATCTCTTTCACCTTTCTTCAGATGTTTTGGTATAGTAACTTACAAGATAAGTACTGTCAAGCTAGTTGACATCAATGACAACATGATACTAATTTAATCATCTTAGATATCTAATCAGAAACTCTTCAATGATCTTTAATCATAGATTCTTCATTCAAGTTCTAAATTAGTTGTAGTTCATCACCTACCAGTACCTTGACGACTGATCAACTGAAGGTTATAAGTGAACACACAACTGCTATGGACATGATAGCCAATACATTTCCTGATAACGTGTATGCAAAGATTGAAAACCTAAAAACAACTTTTAAAATGTGGGAAAAACTACAAACTGTGTATGGAGGCGACCCACGTGTTCAAAGAGAAAAAGTAGAAAGCCTCAAAGGCAAATATGATGACATGAAGACGAATGGAGGTGAAGACATTGAACACTATAGGAATACAATAAAAGAAGTGATGAACTCAATCAAAATTTTTGGAGGAACACTGAACAAGGAAGATGTGATAAGAAAGATATTGAGGACAGTGAGACTATAGTATGCTATCAAGATCTCAGCTATACAAGAGCTTAGATCAGTGAGCACATCACAAGTCACCCTTGACTCCCTAAATGGTAAGTTAACTTCTTTTGAATTAAGCAATTATGATAACAACTTACCTATGATAGATGTTTCTTTTAAGTCTTCTGTGAATGTTGCTTCCACTAAGAAAGGAAGAGAGATCGATAATAGTTCTACTGGGAGGTCTAGTCATTTCCTTGACAATCTGCTCTTAGAAGAACAAGAACATGATGAGTTTGAAATACTCATCGCAAGGAGATTTCTCAGAGGAAAAGGGAAGTACAAAGGGAAACTTCCTTTGAAATGCTTTTCATGTAATAAGATAGGACACATTGCGGTCAGGTGTCCTGAAAATGAAAATAAAGAAAAGTTCAACCAATTTAAGAACAAAGGAAAGGAGTGCTACCTTGCTGAAGAAGGTGTCACTGACAACGAATTTGAGGAATCAGGAGATGATGAAATTACCTTTGTGGAAATAAAGGAAGAAAGTACAGTGATAAGTGAAATGAAACTTATCTTGACCTCCCACCAATGTGAGGACTGGATCATTGACAGTGGATGCACTCACCACATGACCGGTGACAAAAACAAGTTCATCAACTTGAAGCTTAGCAATGGTGGATCAGTGACATTTGAAAATAATGCTCCCTGTGCTATTAAAGGTAAGGGCTTAATAGCATTTAGTGATGAAGTTGTTTGTGATGATGTGTACTGGGTAGAAGGACTCATGTACAATGTGATGAGTGTGGCTCAACTGAACAACAAAGGATACCGATTAGAGTTTGGACAAGGATCATGTATTGTCAAGAATCAATCAGGAGCACAAGTTGCCACTGGTAGATAGAGAAAAGGGAACCTTTTTTACCTAAACACAACCGAGGGGGCTTGCCTTATGGCAATAGAAAAAGGTGAAATTGAGAAAACTTGCCTTATGGCAAAAGATGACAATAGTTGGCTGTGGCACAAAAGACTTTACCACATAAACTTTGACAGCATAGTCAAAGTAAGTAGGAAGAAATTAGTCAGAGGGTTTCTTGACATCATAAAGCCAAACAGGGCCATGGACAAAGAATGTTAGTTGGGAAAACTAATTGGTACAAGCTTCAACAACAAGTCTTATTCAACTGAGAAAGTGTTGGATCTTGTTCACACAGATCTATGTGGACCAATGAGGAAAAAGAGCTACTATGGAGACATATAGTTTATGCTCTTTGTAGATGATTTTTCAAGGATGATGATGTTCTTGAAAGAAAAATCAGAGGCCTTACGTATGTTGAAAATCTATAAGGACCGAGTGGACAAGGAGACTGGTAAGAACTTAAAGTGTCTAACGTCGAACATAGGAGGTGAGTACACCTCTCAAGAGTTTATTAACTACTATGAAGACCAAGGGATAAAAAGGCAGATGTCTGCACCAAGAACCCCTCAACAAAATGGAGTTGCTGAAAGAAAAAACATGACTCTAGTAGACTATTCAAGGACTCTGATGATTCAGGAGGTTCTACCTCATCACTTCTGGAGAGAAACAATCAACACTGTTGTATATACATTGAACCGAGTTCAAGTCAAGAAAGGGACTGATAAAACTCCATATGAGTTATGGTTTGGTCATACACCCAGTGTAAGCTATTTCAGAGTATTTGGGAGCAACTGAAGCTATTTCAGAGTATTTGGGAGCAACTGTTACATCAAGAGAGATGAATACTCTGGAAAGTTTGAGCCAAAGAGTGATGAAGGCGTATTTTTGGGTTACTCCAAAAGTAAAGCCTACCGGTACTCGAAAAAAAGAACATGAAAAATAGTCTAGAGTGCAAACATGAAGATAAATGAGCATTCAAAACAGAGTGATAAGATTAGTCATGGTGAATCTGACAATCACCAAGGCAATGACGCCAATGACCAAATAGAATTCAATGAAATAATAATCATTGATGAAGGAGAACATGTAAATAGACCCATGGAACAAGGTAATGTACATGAGCAAGGAAGGGATCAAAACATAAGACCAATTGAAGAAGATGAACAAGAAGATTTTCATGATCTTACTGGAAATGCGGCTAGACCTAAAAGAGAAGACCGGGATCACTAACCAGTTCTACCAAGGTATGTCACCTATCACTCCAATGATAACATTATTGGTGAAAAATGTGACAACATTCTAACTAGAAGAAGGGCTATAGAAAATACATGACTACTTTCTAGCATATAGCCTAAAACTACAAAAGAAATGTTGGAGGATGACAACTGGGTTAAAGCAATGGAAGAAGAGCTAGAGAAAATAGTAAAAAATGAAACATGGACTCTTGTACCTAGACCTGAGGACAAGAATGTTATAGGCACCAAGTGGGTGTTTAGAAACAAGTTGAAAGAAGAAGGAAAGGTGGTGAGGAACAAGGCAAGGCTAGTCTGCAAAGGATATGCACGGGAAGTAGGACTAGACTATGGGGAAACCTTTGCACCGGTAGCAAGACTAGAAGGGGTAAGAATTATGCTTGCCTATGCTGTCATAAAGGTTTAAAGTATATCAAATGGATGTAAAATTTGTATTTTTGAATGGTATACTGGAAGAGGAAATATATATAGAGCAGTCGGAGGGCTTCTCATCCACAAAGAAAATTGATATGGTCTGCAAGTTGAATAAGGCTTAGTATGGACTGAAGAAAGCCCCAAGAGCTTGGTATGAGAGGTGAGACTCATACCTCCTAAGCATAGGATTCACAAGAACAAGTGACAACAACAATCTATATCTTAAGATCGGTAAAGAAGAAAACTTGATTGTTGAAATATTTGTGGATGATATCATCTTTGGAGGTGATGATAAAATGAGAAAAGACTTTGCTGAAGAGATGAAGAAAGAATTTGAAATGTTCATGATTGGTGCAATAAAATTCTTCATAGGCCTACGAGTCCATCAGCTCAATAAAGGTATATTCATATCCCAGTCAAAGTATATTAAAGAGATTCTTAAAATATTTGGGCTAGAAGAATCTAGACTGGTTGGTACACCAATGATAACTAACTGCAAGTTATCAAAGGAGGACGATGCCAATGAGGTTAATGAGACACTTTACCGATCAATGATTGGTAAGCTTCAATATGTTGTGCACAATAGACTAGACATTGCACATGTGGTAGGTATTGTGGCAAGATTCTCTGCAAACCCAAAAGAGACACATTTGATACCAGTAAAGAGAATCTTTAGATATCTAAAGGGGACTGAAGAATATGGTCTTTGGTTTCCTCACAAAGGAGGTTTTGAGGTAAAAGTGTTCACCGATGTAGACTAAGCTGGCAACGTTGATGACAAAAAGAGCACAAGTGGAGGTGCATTCTTTCTTGGAGAAAGGATTGTGTCATGGACAAGAAAAAAGCAAAACTGCATATCACAATCCATAACAAAGGCTGAGTATGTTGCCGTAGCAATCAACTACACACAGGTAATCTGGATAAAACATATATTAGAAGGAATCCAAGAACAGGTCCCTGAACCAATATCAATATTTAGTGACAGCATGAGTGCAATCAACATTTCCAAAAATCATGTTATGCACTCAAAGACGAAGCACATTGCTATAAAGTATCACTATCTAAGAGTAAGTGCAGAACAAAGAAGTCAAGCTAGAATATGTTTCCACAAAAGAACAAGTAGTTGACATATTCACAAAGCCTTTAGCGAAAAGTACCTTTGAATATCTCAAGGTAAATTAGGGATAATTCCCCTTCATGATCTTTAGTAAAAGGACATAGGAGATCGTCAATCCGACAAGTTCAAAAATAGGAAATAACCTCATCTAAATCGGATTCGTGACCAAGGACTACTACTCGAAGGTAGAGCAAGTCATCATAATGGAAGGTTGTTTGACAAGCCTTTGGCATTATTATCAAAATGGGAGATAATCGAAGAAGTATTATTAGACCGGTAACACAGTGTTTGACCGGTAACATAGTATTTGTCATCAATGCCAAAGGGGGAGATTTTTGGCATTACCGGTAAGGATGCGACTGGTAAACGGTAAAGAGACCACCGATAATAACCAATGGTGTTGTCATTGATGTCATTAATGTCTACACTAACAATGTCCAAAGGTTTAGGAAACTGGTGACACGGTGATGAGCTCAGTGATTGTCCAACAATTTACTTACTTCTCAGAGAAGCGACCGGTGAAGACAGTGACTGGTGAAGCCAATGACTGAAGCAACGACCGATGTAGAGAGAGAACAAAGAAGTGATTGGTGAAGACAGAGACCAGAACATTGAATAAGGAAAGGTGTAAACTAGTCACCAGTGATCGTTAAGATATCATTGAGATTGGTGAAAGGCACAGTTGACGGACACTGAAGAGACTCTTATACCAAGATTTGTTGCACAGATCATGAAAGATTTTTTGTTAAGGAAAAGACCAGTGAAAGACAGTTGACAGACACTGAAGAGACTCTTTTACCGAGATTTTTGCACAGATCATGGAGGATTTTCTTTTAAGGGAAAGTATGTGACACACATCTAATATTTTCTTTAAATGACTGAAACACGACTAAATGGCGAACTCATGGCAAATCTTCTATTAAGGCAAAGTCTGTGACACGCATCTGATGTTTCCTCTGATGAGTGAAACACGACTGGATGGTGGATCAAAAAGAGATCTTCACAGAGATCGCAATGACAAAGAGCAAGAAGATCTTTTGAAATTTGATTTGAGTGACATGCGCATCTTTCTCTTTATGAACAACTGTCCCACGCTTTGCAAGAAGTGTATTTATTCTTTAGTTAGCGAAGAAAAACATTTGCCTTCATTCTGCCAAGAAGAAAGAGTGAAACAACACGCCGATCAAAGCTACTACGAAAAAAAGGAAAAAGAAGAAGAGAAGAAGAAAAAGATAAGTGTGCAAGGAAGCATAGTAACCTGAAGAGAGCATACCAATGGTGCCCGGTGATGACTCTCAGCGAATGAAACAGTGATCTTATCAGGCTTTGCAAAGCCATTTCAAAGGATCAACCTTTCTATTGCTCTCTAACAATTGCAATAGTCAAATCTCAGTATCTTGGTGGACATTAATAGGTCCCTTGTATCAAATCCCTTAACCGGGTGACATCTAGTTGATGTTTTAAAGTCCTCTGACAAGGTAGGCTTTAACATGCCTTATTCAAAATCCTTTAATCGGGTTGCACCTAACAGTGCGTTTGTTATCCCTTAACATGGAAGGCTTTTTACGGAGCGCACTTCACAAGAGTGCAAAACTTGTGAGTTCCTACTCACACCGTGGTTTTCTCCCATTTTGGGTTTCCACGTGATATATCTGGTGTTTTATGCTAATATAATTTTTTGTTGATTATTTCTTTTATAGGATATGTTTTGCATGCAGTAATAGTTAGTAGATCTAAGAGTGTCTTCAAGTTTTATTGGGTGCTTCGGTTGGGACCATCAATATATTTATTTCTCTGCATATTTGTTGCCTCTCCTTGTCTTTCTTTTTGCTTGTAGGTTCCCATTTTTTATGTACACTTGTTGTTGCTCGTCTTTTCGAGTCCACCTACCACACCTTTAATAAGCTATCGGTATTTTCTTCTACCTTCAATATTTTACAGTGCTTTCTATATCATTGCCAATTCCTATGTTACATAATTACTTACGAAGCAAAAAAATATTCCGATACTTTTTTTTTGGGCAGGTTGCAACTCTTCCACATGCTACAGATGTTGCCCAATGTACTGTACAATGCAATTCTACCAACCACCTTCCCTGTGTAACATGTGCAAATGTTGTTGTTCATATCACTCATCCAAAAAAACTACCTTTTCCACATCCATTGTACATTTATAAGTTCCTATGGTTTCACTACAATCTTACATTGCTCTTATTATTTTCTGATTCTTAAATGCTCTTTTGAACTTGGTATTGCCACTATGTATAAATTTACTGCTTCTGAGTATAAACAAAATGTGTCAACATTTTGCATTCGTCTCTGCCTCACACTTGCTCTCCTCATATATCCACCTATCAGTGATTTGTTGCATGCAATAAACCACGTGCAATTGCTAGTATTAGCTCCTTATCAAAACTATTTTCTTAGTATCCAAAATATGTTTTTTCTCATAGTGAAGGTAAATATACCAAGTTTAGATAGACCATATTTAGTTTGCTTCTCAAATAATACAAATTTCAATGACATGATAATGGAAGGAACCCCTATTGTAGTCTTGCATAAATATGTGTTACACGCTAAATTGACATTCAATTCATATATAATTTATCTCATGGCAAAATCATTATACACTCACGTACTTGAAATGGTTACTTTGGATAGAGCTACATCAAATAAGCCAATCCTTGTAAGCTTTAGAAATACATCCTTTTTCTCGATTGATTATTTCAACCCACTTTAACTTCACAATAATAATGCATTATCCTCATTTTCCCATTTTTAAAACCACTATGTTCCCTTCATGTTTGGCAAGGGATGAGATGAGTGTGTTAGCTTCAATCTTCTTGTCCCAAATCATTTGATTTTTGGTTGATCAACAACGCAAAATGATTGAGAGCTACAACCATATTCTAGCAAGATAAATTGCATGTGCCCATTTTTTTTTTGTATATTAAGTTTATTTAATCTCCCATTTCGGGAATCGAACACAAGATCTTTCTATTACAAAGAGAAGCAGCAACCGCTGCTCTATAGGCCAATGCCTACATGTGACCATTATTACAGCAAAAACCTAGTCACAATATGCCTTGGAAGTATGATTCGCACCAAAGACTTGTGTCTAAAATTTTAATGGTTTATTTAATATCGTGTTTGAAATGCACAACTATCCAGTTACTTGTGTAAATGTTTTTCATTCACACCCTTTAAATTTATTGAATTACAAAATTATTTTGCAGTTGATTTCAATAGTCTAATGGTGCGGGCATTGACACATTCAATTGAGTTAAGCATCCTTCAATTTTAGGATCCTTAGCCTTCAATCGTGACACAAGGGACAATGGTGAACATCAATTAAATACACTCCCAATCAACAACGCTACAATTGTCAAGGTCTTCAGAACTATTGCAAATCAAAATGTAGTCGTAGAAGTGTTCACTAGCTAAATATTTGCACTTACTTTATCGAGATCAAAATGGTAGAGAATAACCTTCAAAATATAACCATATAAATAAGATTTAAAAACCTTCCATGCTATAAAATTTGGACTTCTGTCCTAAGTTATCAGACCCCTCTATTTAGGCCCAGATCCTAATTCCAATGCAAGGTTGATCTTGCCTAGATTCCGACAAGATTCCAACAGGATTCCAACCAGGTATCGAAATTCCCTGTGGGTTCTGCCTGTTGTAATGTCCCCAAGTAATTTAACAATACCTTTTGGAGTAAAAATAAAGAATAAATAACAAATTAAGAATTTTGGCTATTCCCAATCCATATTACAAGACTGGCCTTATTATTACTTCAATCCGTGAGAAGGGAGAAAACATTGGAGGCAAACCAAAGTGCTTGGAGACCATTGATATACTCCCTCAAAGTTTACAGACTCGGCCTTTAACCTGTCTTGAGCTCAAGCTCTCAAGGTTAAAAAGGAGGCTTGTCCCTACCCTATCTTGGGAGCTACCCTATTGGATTTAGACTGCCCCTCTTTGGTGGCCTCTACCTTCCATTCTCGTGTTTGAAGCAGTAATAGAGATCAATTTTATATTATGTTTGGGATTCCTGATTATCTTAATTTCTTATTAACATAGAGAAATTGCTATTAATTAATTAACACAATCGAACATTTTATTTCACTGATTATAGACAACTCTGTTACTAAAACATGCATTTGGTCATTTGATGATCGTTCATTCATCTCTCAAAGCATTTTTCACCATTTTTGCTTTGTTCTACAATTGTAGCATTTTTCTTCGAAGGTGAACGCTACAAAGCACTAAAGACTTAGGAATCAAATGTTGACCTTGATTCCTATGAAGATAATGAAGATGAATTTGGATATTAAATATGCAATATGGCTTGTAACTTAAATATTCATTGTGTAATGACATTTTGAGACTTCTGCAAAATATGAATATGATATATGAGGTATTTTATTTATAATTTTATTAGCAATTATGGATTTATGAGTAACACGCTTCTAACTTCTTATTAATATTATATGTTTGAAGTTGAGTATCAAGCTTCTAACTTATTATTATTATATGTTCGAAGTTTTGAACCAATGATGAATGGACATTGAACATGTTACATGCATGAATCTATGAATATACATACATACATACATACATACATACATATATATATATATATATATATATATATATATATATATATATATATATAGAAAATATCTATATATACCCGCGGTACTAGAACCCGCCCAAAAAATTATTTTGCCAAATCTAGGAATCAGAATCTGAACCCAAATCTGAATTAGAACCAGGATCGGCAACTTAAGTTTTATCATGTGAAAATGAGATCTCGCGTATCATTCAAGATCTTCATGAGCATTTTATTGCGCTGAATTAACATTTTGAAACATGTAGGCAACTATTCATGATTGGCATTTTCTGATGATACATCTTATTGGCTGAATTCCACTGAAATTAAAATTATGTTAGGAAAAAGAATACATGTTTACAAATTGCTTTCTGTAAGAATGCTCTAAGAAGCAAGAACACATGGTAGAGCACAAGAAGCACTATCATTCTCCGAAAGCATGCAAGGTCTTCACTCCTAAACTTCCTTAGCATATTCTACAATGGAAAATCCCTTTCACTCATCATCAAATAAGGTGTGATCCAAAATCTAAAATAACGAGAATGAAAATTTCCAGTTTCATAGTGAAAGTTCTTTAAACAGGTATTTACCTCCATCAACAGTTGCATTAACAAGGGAGGCATGGCTGCCAAGATCCATACTTCGATTATAATACTGAGAACCTGGATTTAACAATAAAAACATAGCCTGACATTTTACTATCTTATACAGTGACCATTCTCACCTCCTTAAAGACTAAAATTATTAAAGATGAATATTGTTTCAATATGCCTTCATCAGAAGATCTGGTGATACCTGAGTTTCTACAAAGTACTTCATGTAATTGTGGAAACTGTAAGGTTCTTTTACCAAAATTTTCACTTGAGAACTAATTTCTCCCTTTGAAATTCAGGTACAGATTGCAACTGCCATTATTTCTGTTCATTTTGTTTGAATAGCCTTAATTTAGTATCAACTCAATCAGTTTAGAATATTAGATATTTAAATGACATCTGCCTGTTATACATTTTTTTTTCAGCATTATAGTATTACACACTGTATAAAACTAGAAATATCCCACTTATTTGCAACATATAGCATATAATATTTACATCTCTTGATTTGGTTTCTAATTATATTGTTAAGAATAGTGATATGTTCAAAACAACAGAGACCAAACGGTCAACCCTCTGATACATTGGACCAGGAAACTTGGTGCCCATTAAATACATACACGAAGGCTCAAAGCCCACCAGGTAAGGTTGTTTCCATACTCCATCAAGCACAAGACCTTAACCCAAAAGACATGTCAATAGCTCAGAACTTCGTACAAGTGAAGCTTCAGGATATTTGAATCCTCCTAATGTACAATAGTTTTTGGCCAATATACTCTTACAGATATCTAGGAACCCATTAAGCATAGAGAATAATGGGCAAATGTACCACTGGGCATGACAGGTTATATGCTAGACATCAGAACATATAACAATGTGGCTTACATTGAAATTATCGAAATAAAAATTGACCAATTTCCATAATGAGAGTGGCACTTTAAACAGTCAGGAAAAGAACTTGCAAGTGCAATATAAACCAAAATGTAACTAACCTGTACAAGGGTGGTAAAAAATATAAAATAGCTTCATGCCGCAAAACATATACAGAATCGATCGACCATATGGATATCCTTCAGTCCACATTGGTGTTTTCATATTGTCCACAAACAGATCTAGTCAATAATTGGATCAATATTGTCTCATATCTAAGCTGGGAAAACAAGATCTTATTTTACACATCTGATTTTTCTTGCAAACTCTTCAATATTCGGACCATTTCCCCAGGGACTGGAGCCTTCCAACAGCTTTACAAGCCTAGCCACACCTTCAACTATCCCATCTGTGCTTATATTGCTCTTTTTAGGAAATGCAAACAAAATCTTGTTTACGTCTTCCTCTATATCAAGACTGAAGAGCTCCTCAAACACCTGCCAACATAAGTGCCAACTGTCAAAAGATGTGAGAGATGATTGAATATGCATTATAATATTTTAAAATAAATACCGTTTCCATTCTTGAAATAACCATCTTGTGAATTGTTGCTGACCGCGAAACCAAATTCAGAATGAAAATTCCTTCAATGCAAAGGGACTCTTTTGCGTTTCTTAGGAACGATTCTTCCACAAAACTTGAATGTGGGCAGCTCAAACCAGTGCTGCACACATTAATACAGATAAATAAGACTTATTAGAAAATCAGCAAACTACATAGAAGAAAAGCAACAAGGATTAAAAAAATTATATTATAACTTATAATCTTTGAACCAAGTACTTATATTTCATGCACGGAGCTCCACTTTCTGCCCTATATTTTGCATTTATAATAGTTTCTATTAAGGCAAATTGAAATTGAACCAAGTAACTTTACACTTTCAATAAACACAAATTAATAATATATTAAGAACAATCACTTACCTTAAATCATCAGAGTCTACATCAATAATAAGAACATGCACGCCTTTGCTATCTTCTATTTTCATATTGCTTTGATGTTTCATAGAACTTGTATGAATGTCAGGTATTGAGGTTTCTGCATTAGCTTGCGAAAACTCAGATTCTATAGAATTTGTCAGTAAAATGTCATGTGAGCCAGCAGATTTTGAAGATTTTGCCATTTCTTCAACCATCTTCACTCCATCGCCTATATGCAGCTGTATACCATTCACATTTAATCATGTTCTACAATTTTCAAATTTAAATACTGTTAAGTTTCTTGAAACAGCATATATTGTACTCCATCAGATCAAAAGGAATATGATATTTGAAATAAAATGAGCAACTGCATTCTACAAACAATTGGCTGAAAATAGATAGTCGTTACAGTTCAAACTGTCACATATCTAAAACATATCTTGTATAATCAAAAGAACAGGAGTAGCCTTCTTTCCAGTGGTACTGTGGTCAAGCCACCATATTATTAACTCAGGCATTACCTCAAGTCAAAACAATGTAGAAAATGCGGTGGAAAAGTAGCTTGAAGGGAAGCCATTTGTGGTTTATGCACAACCTATGCTGTACAATCCAGTCACAGAAATGCTTGACATGGATTTGCCAGTCAAAACACAAAGTGGCCATGTAATGCCAGAAAAACCTATAATTAATCTTATCATGCAGTTAATATATTTTATGCCTATGCACCCTGCTGCTTGAAACAGAATTCCTCAAAAGCACAATTTAATAAATGTTTCCACCAACAATCAATGGAACGATGCTGGTACTTGTTTGACTAGAATAACAACTTATTTAGCTAGTACTCTTCATCGAACCTCCATGCAAACAGACAATTGATGTTTTGTCTGATCTGGCACATAGATGGCAAGCACACAATTATACTGTGCAGAGGTGAATCAGTGTAACAATAATCTTTACTTCTATTTACTTCTAACAAACTCAATACCATATTTACAACTTGATCAATAATAAGATCATTTACTCAACTTCAATAATGATGTACATGAGAAAAACACGATAACAAGTGATATTTACTTGGAAACCTTTACAGGAGAAAACCACAGCATATTACTTTTACAAATTTCGTAGGCTCCAACCTACTAGAGGTACCAACCCCTCATTCAATTCATGAGCACCAGCCCTCTAGAGGCACCAAGCCATCATCAATTTGAGAGCACTAGCCACCAGCCCCTCATTCAGCATGAAGCACCAACTTCACCAAAATGAAGCTCTCTTCCAAAATCTGCTATGACTTTGATCATCAATCTGCAATAATTATAATTCCAGGTCTGCCACAAACTGATTACAAATTTTGCAAAAATCTGATTGTGAATCTCTTATGAGATTTTTCACTCTCTTCTTTATCTAATCTGCTATAATGCTGATCATAAATCTACTTATAACCTGTTTTTTTCATTAAATGATATATCCTAATATTTATTTCTCACGATCTGCAATCTATTTGATTCCTCACAAATTTCTTTATTACAATATCCCCATACATATTCTTTCTCAAATCTACGAATACTTCATTAATTAATTTTAACATTTTCACATAGATGTTCTCCTTCAAATATTTCTGCTCAAAACATAATTCTAAATCCATCTTCTTTCCATATTTCTGATTTCCTTATATATCACTCTCTCTATGAAGGGAGATGTTGATTCACCAAAGCAGATGTCCTTTGTTTAACTTTAATTGCAGCATCTTTAACTAAGTGCCAAATTCTTAATATTGTTGCCTTTATACTATTTTTTTCCTTTAAGAAATGATAATTACTATGCTCCCACTGCTTAAACTCCAATGATATTTCATTCAGAAACCTTCATTTTCTCTCCATCACTTCTCTATCTTATTTATATTCTCCCATACACCTCTTCATAAGGGGAAGCGATTACTTCTAGAGGAGGCATCCTTTAAATATGTGCCTCTTGGTTAATGTCCTTCAAATTGTTGCTCTTATTTAAACATGATTGCTGTCCTCACAAGGTTAGTCCTTTCCTTGTTAAAATGATAATAGCTGTTCTTGTTTAGAATAAACACTAACATTAATCTTTGTTTATTTCCAATAAACATAAGATTTATCCAAAACAGATCGCTGATATTTATCACTGTTCTTTAATTGCTGTCCATAATTCCCATTTAATCGATGCTATTAACATGGAATTCCTGTCTTTATAACAAATGCTTAGAATCACTGGAAGTTCCTCATATGAACTCATTAATCCTGAGAAATGGCTGCATAACTATGAATGGACCAGATATTTTGCCCACATAACAATTCACTTACTTCACAACCTTAAACCAGAATTGACTCAGTCAAACCTTCAGTTCAAAATACTCTGGAACTTCAAAAATTGAAATCTTAAAATACCACTTTGAGTTGCCATTTTTACTCACACGGGTGAACTCTAATTGAATCCACTCTGAGCTGGCTAGGAAGAAATTGTTCTCTGAAACCAGATGCCCTTCTGGTTTGTGTCCGAGGATTTTGCTGGAGCAATGATATCAAGCTTCACAATCAAAAATCAATTTTCCAAAAGACGACTAACTTTCTTTTGCAAACTCCTATATTCTCCCTTCAACAGTTTAAGAAATTATATTTCATTTCTCCATGGAGTGATTTTACTTTAATTTTCTTGTGAGCTCCACAATAAGTCACCTCAATAAAATAATTAAATAAATAAAATTGCCCATGAAATAGAGACTTAAGACAATTTAATTTAATCAATCAATTATTCCCTAACCATCAGCCTACAAGAATTAAATAGGCTAAGGGTCTTCACTAAACACTCACTCCTAATAAGAGGACATTACATCTAGCCATGAACTCTAAACAACACTAAAATTAACACTACTACTGCCGCTAGTGGTCAAAAATACAAGGAATGGAGGTTGAGGGATCATATAATGTCCACATTTTTGCGTTTTCCTTAGTGCTAGTGTTACTAGCAGGATTGGCCTATTATCCGGGTTCCCGTAGGCTAGTGTATTGCATAGGAAGCCCACCCAGGGGTTGCAAATTCACACAGGACATCTTCTGATTGCATTTCAAGAGTTTATTTGATGTCTCCAGAGGTCAGAGACAGTCTCCTAAATTTCAGGAGGGGTTCCTATTTTATAGGAAACCTAATTTTGCGGAGGAGATTGGCAGAAGACTCTATGACCTGTTTAGGACAGTTTGCGACAGCCTCCTAATTTTAGGAGGGATCCCCACTTTTTAGGGAGTGACTAGGAGTTGACCAAAATGCATCAAGGGCCTCCGGGATCAACCTGAAGACCTTGGCTGCAGCACCTATTTTTTACAAAGGATCCCTAAATCTTAGGAGACTGTTAGTTAGCTTGCAATGGTCAAACATCATTGTAAGAACCCTTCAAAGCTCTAACTGCTGAACTGACTATGCTTGTTTTTGGGTTTTACTGTTTCCCAATTTTTTTTATGCTTTTGAGATGGTTTGACATAAAAAGCAATACATATGCTGAAATAAAACTTCTGAAATTTGTAAACTAACTACTAAGGAATGAAACAGAAGATTTCAATTATTCTTCTTCATTATTTCATAGAGCAAAAACTTGTTACAATCAAATGGCATAACCGGATAGTGGAAGAAGCCCTTTTATTATGTGCTGGCCGAAAAAGCAAGTCAAGAATATAAAACCCTTCAAGAATATAAAACCCTTCACCAATCAACAGAAAAACTTCAAGAGATGATGTCAAACCTTGTAGCCCTAGGCATTCCTTCTTATAATTTTTATTGAAATTTTTGCTGTCTCTTTCAACAAAACCGAACTGTATATGGAAGAGTAGGTAGGGCACATGAAGAACCAGCAAAAAGCAATGATTTCAAACCACTATAAACAGCCCATAGTTTTTCAATCTGATGCCCTCAATCTGCCATAAAATGTCTTCAATCTATCAATAAATTCTGAAATTTATTTCTCCAATCAGTACAATGCGGACCTCTGTATGAAGCCAACCCAATAAGCAATATCGAGTGAATATTTCACACCCTTTGACTGCTGCTACAAAGAAGAAGCAACGCTCTCCAATGCCGATAAGCTCAGAACTCTGCTTAAACCCTTGGTTTCTCGCAAACTGCAATGCTCCAGAGAAAGGATATTAAATCAAGCAATCAACATAATATATCTCCATGAGAATGAGCTCTTAAGTCCCTTTTATTCTTTTCTTGTGAGAGCTCAAACACTTTCTCGGCCAATGTGGGATAAATCATAAAAGATATATTCCCACTTTTAATTTTTCACTTAAAACTCCATAGTTGGTGCACAAATAATTCTTTTAAAATTAATTGTTCACTTGGCCCCATCTATGATAACTTTACCCTTCATTTAAGTGACTTAAGTTATAATATAAAATTATATTATAACTTAATAACATAAGCTCAAAACTATTAATATTTAGTTTAGCCAAATAAATATTAATATCTCCATTGTTACTCATCCTCTTTGCACGTCGTCTGAACTGGGAGGTGACATGATCAAGCTGCATACGACCATACCCCATTTCTAAAAATAGCAGGGGTCCCTCTCTAAGCCTCTCAAAACTTACTATAAATAGAAAGATGTGCTATAAATAGCAACTACTGCATACGAAGTCCTAGAGACCTTGAACGAAAGTGAAATCTGAAAAACTCTAATCATTGAAGAAGCTACATCCCTCGTTAGCCTACGAGGCTCAATTAATAGGCTAATCCCTCGAACTCTGATGCTCACAAAAATGGGGACATTACAGTCCGCCCTCTACTACAAAATAACTCCAACCCACTAGAGGTCCAAAAGATGATTCGTGTAATGTCCCACACATCTTGAACCAACTCATGTAGCACCAACATAAACACAACTGCGCAAGGACAAACATCATGCCAACTATCCAACCCCTGCACACAAGAATAGTGCATCAAAATCAAAACATGCTCAAGAAGGCCAAGGATGAACTAGTATACTCTTCGCACACTGAACATGCTGCAATGCTCAACTATAAACCTTGTCTGAAAACGAGATCCACCCAAAGAATCCCAAACCCTACACTCAATGCTCAACTGAATTTCGAGATCCCAATTCACTTTGTAGAGTGCTCCATACAAGCCATGTGGCATTAACATAATACCATTGTATGTTGCAACTAAGTCAACCCCAACCGAAGGAAGAAGCAATCCACTAGCTGGAACAATCCCTGAATCCCATAGCCAATATGGAAGTTTGCCAAAATGGACATTCTCAAACTTTCGTTACTCAACTCTAATCCCAACTTCACCATACTAGAATTGGTGAAGCCAACCAATAGGACCCACCCAAATTGCAGTACTAACCCTGTCGCCACCTGGGTCCCAATGCAACTGAGACTCACATCCATCCATACTGTGGAGATAAAAACTCCTGAAGGTATTTGTATCACAACCCAGATATCCATCCTCTACAAAACCGTCATGGACATGCTGACGTTGCAAGTAGCCTCCTACTAACTTGCAACAACTAACCCTATCAACTGAAGAGGGTATAAGCCCATCCCATAAAGGATGGTATGAGCCTGGAGCCAACCCACACCTGCGTGAAACCAAGTCCTCTACCTGTGGGTCAAAAGAGAAATGATGAGCAAGACCAACCACAAAATCCCTGTGGGAAAGCATTGTAGTCAAAGTCTCTACAATCTTTCCCACCAAAACCCGAATACCGCGAGAACCCCAGATGAGAGTACCCTCAGAAGCTCCAAATGGTCCCTCCTGCAATTTCGAACTCTCAAGCAGATACTCCATAAATGACTCTGTGCAGTAGAAATTATATGAAGCATCAACCTGCTCCCTTGCAACCCACAACTAATCTCTTTGAAACTGTGCCACTACCAACTGTCTATCACTATCAGTTGTATGAGATGAAGTAATAGATTTGCTTTCGGCGGAAGGAAACAAATCCCCAGGAAAGCTCGTCTCCAAATCAGATGAGGTCTTACCCAAGTCATGTGAAGAAGAGGAGTAGTGTCAGGAACTGTCACACAACTCTCTGAAGAATCCACTACTGTCACCTTAGGACTCTCGATAACTTGATCTGCATCATCTATCAACGTGCTAACCACTAGAGAACCTGATACAACAAGAGGTTCTCTACAACTCTCAACCAAAGTGCTCATCCCAACTGAGTCTATTGCACCCAAATCTGTGATGGATGTAGCTACATCACAACAACCTGTGGATATCAACTCATCACCAACCGCCACTGTAGGAAGCTAAACTGAATCTATAGCTGGTGAAGGTTGTACTCGTCTCAACTCCACGGTAACCTCATCTAACTGTAACTGCGACTCCTAAAGAGCCAGCTGAGTGCTCTCCAATATCTCTATAGTTGGTGAAGGTTGTACCCGGCTCAACTCCACGATAACCTCATCTAACTGTAACTGTGACTCCTGAAGAGCTAGCTAAGTGCTCTCCAATATCTCTATAGTCGCCTCAAGCTCATGAGTGAGCTCAACTACCTCTTCTTCTTTCCCCATCAATGCATCGTAACAAGTGCAACCACACTCAAGAAGGTAATCCCTATCAACTAATAACTGCAAGCAATTATATTTCATTATCCTGGCAGCTTCTCGTAGTGAATGGATCTCTACAAGGGAAAGGCCACTATCACCATGCTCATCCAACATAAGAGTACCCCAACCACATATGGCTAACATCTGATGGGCAGCATCATAGTGCTCAATGGCTGTAGCAATCTGATTAGCACTCACCTTCAATTGCCCGATCAAATGATGTTTCTGAACTCCCATGTAAGTTCTCTAACCCACAATCCACAATGTGATAGGAAGCTGTATCCGCAATGCTCATCTCATGATCAACAACATCATGTGTGCTATCATCTCCACACACATCAACAACCGAGGTACTGCTACTGGGCACCTCAACAGATGGCTCGTCTGGTAAAGTGGAAGTTGTTGCTACAACAGTCTCCTCACACACTCTCACTTCCCATGTAACAGTAAGTGTCTGTAAACCATGATCCTGCGACCTATCATCAACCACTGAGTCCTCTGAACCATTTTCTAAAGTCTGATATGACAAATCAGACTCACTACAGCATGAGTCATCCTCATGGATAACATCAATAATGCCCATATCACCAATGCCAATATCACCCCCTGTAAAATCTTTGTTGTCTCATGCTATTGCAAACATGACTCGCTGTTGTCATGAAAATCAGAATTATTATGGCATGAATCTACATCATATAACTCATTTCTAACACCTGAATCATGAGTGTCAACACTGGGAAACTCCATGCAACCATCTCCCACACATGAAAAGGCTGCTATCTCCTACATAGGCTCACCATTATGACTACTATCATAAAAATGAGAGCTATTAGAGCTCATATTTTCCACGCAATCCTCAAAAGCAACACTCCCACCAAGTGAGTCAAGACTCATAGTGGCATCAACAACCCCTTCTGCACAACCCCTTCTGCACTGGCCCTATTAAACACCATAAATATACTCTGATAAGGGACTACTGTCATAAAAATTAGACCCTATATGACTAACATTTTCATTGCTACCAACTGATGTAAGGCTGCCATCAATGGTGGCTATCATGTCATCAACATTTTCTCGGTCACTAGCTCCTATCTCATGTAAATGTTGGGACTCGATGCAACTGTTCTCAAGCAAGTCTATCGTAACCACATGCTCTCGAGAAAAGCCTCCAACATTACTACCAACTGATGTAAGGCTGCCATCAATGGTGGCTATCATGTCATCAACATTTTCTCGGTCACTAGCTCCTATCTCATGTAAATGTTGGGACTCGATGCAACTGTTCTCAAGCAAGTCTATCGTAACCACATGCTCCCGAGAAAAGCCTCCAACATCACACGTATAAGGACTAATAGCTGCCCTACTAAGCAAAGGCTCCACTACTTGATGCAACTATCCTCAAGCAAGTCTATCATAACCACATGCTCTTGAGAAGAGCCTCCAACATCACGCGTATAAGGACTAGTAGCTGCCCCACTGAGCAAAGGCTCCACTACCTAATGGTTGTTGGCTGCTAAAGCTACATTTGTACAATCCTCATGATTCTCTTCATATTTTCTTTGTGAGGAAGACTTTTTAAAAATGAAAACCATATACCTTGTCACATTGTCTATGGTTGACGGATTTGAAAGCAAAGCATTCATTCTTTTCTGATTTTGTCTAAGCTTTTCAATTATTTCCATCATGGCATTTGTTTGCTTCCTGAGATTAGCCATGCTATTCAATTGGTTTCCCAGTTTACTATTTTCATCTATTTATCCATAACTGAAATAAAGCTAGAGTGTTAATTGTTGTCGGTATATTTTGTATGTACGGGTGTTGTGTAATAAACTTATGTTAATCTCGGCAGTTAGTACCGAGAGTGTGAACCGTTACGACGTGACGTTTCGGTGGTGTCTCTTCGGAGGTTATATGTACACATTGCTTTGAGTGTGAATGACATGATTTGGTTTTCTGAGTACTTTATGTTTACCGAATTGCAATACTTTCCTGTGTTCATGTTTATCAGTTAATGTTTGTTTATGCAACTATTCTTGTTGACCCGAGAGGGAAAACATCTGGCGCTGCTGCCTAGACATACCCGGATGGCGAGTAGGCATAATGGGCTTACCCGTTAGTGCGATAAACCCAGAAGCCGAGGAAGCCCATACCGAGTTGTACGACGGAGAGGATAACCTGGCACGTGACTTCCGAATTTTGTTTCAAGTAGCTCTTGAAACTCACGTCCGAAGGGAGGCAACGAACGGAGACGTCCCTGCAGGCGTAGTGTGGGACGCGATTGGGGCGAACCCTGCAGCGAATCGGTTGTTGAACCAACTTCCACGGTTGTTGGCACAAGCAGCACTCGCACGACGTATTCGGCAAGAGGAAATTGACCGTGGGGACCGCCGCCAGGAGATCCTCCGTGCATTCCACGCCCAAGAGCATCTTCGTCGCCGTCGGGAGGAAGGAAATGACAAACAGTAAAGTTGTTGAAGTTTGAAACAAAGGGGAACGGAACACAAAAATTCCATTGTAGTTCAATTGAGAATGTTGTAAAGCAACATGAATTAATAAAAAATAAGTGTTCTTTTTGATTGAGCAATGTGTATAGTTTGTCTTGATGCCCAATAATTTAAATAAAGATCGAAATAAGAAAGTGATAGATGACGAAGGGGAAGCCGCACAGAAGGCTTTGATATCCGCGCAGCAACGTGAACGTCGGTGTAGGCTCAGGCAACTTGCCAAAGACCAGCTTGCCAGAGGGTTGCCCGAAGGGGACCTCGGAAGTGGTACGGAGGGTGCAGAAGCCGAAGAAGAGTTCACTTCTCCGGAACGGAGAGTGCGGAGTCGGGAAGAGTTACTTGAGGAGACACGGGCGAGAAGAGCCTTTCTCCAAGAGGAGAGAGTACGGTTTGAGGTGGGTCTCCATACACCAAGCGCGGAGAACCAAACCGGCGGAGAGGGTGATACTGCAGAGGGTGGCACGACCACACCAGCAGACCCTCCGTTGGAACCGAGAACCCCACACGGTACGGTGCCAGGAGAAGGGCAAGTACCACCAGCCCAGCAACTACCGCAAGGACAAGTACCACAAGTCCAGACTACCCACAGCACTCAGGGAGGTGTGGGCACGAGTGGTATCGGTGCACCGCCTCCACCGCGGCCAACCATGGCAGTGAATAAGCAAAAGTGACCGAAATTTACGGGGCAATCCAAGGAGGATCCAGTTCGGCACTGTCGAACGTGTGAAACGATATGGACTGCACACGGGGTAACTGACGAGAACGAATGGATCCGTCAGTTCCCTGCAACACTGCGAGAGGGTGCCATTGATTGGTACTCGGACGTTGACAAGACAAGGCTCACGACATGGGATGATGTCAAAAAGGCCTTCCAGACAGAGTTCCAATTGTTACGGGATGATAATGAAATATTGGCGGAGATCTACAACACGAAGCAAGCCAAGAATGAGTCTGTCCGTGCGTACGGCCGACGACTCAAAGAACTCATTGGAAAAATGGAGTCGGCCCCAGCGGATGAATTGAAAAAGAGATGGTTCGTGGAGGGACTCAAAACATCCCTCCGAAAGAAAATGAAGATAGTACCGCCTACTTCGTATAGTAATGCATATAACCGAGCAATGGATCTCGAGAGCGAATGTAAGACCTCGAAGAAGACAAGGTCATCTTCTGATGATGATTCAGAGACGGAAAGTAGTGAGGACGGGTCGAGCAAGAAAGTGCTCGCATTGCAAAAAGACCTTGAGAGGATGATGCGAGAACTTAAAGCCGCCAAAGGAAGTGCTAGCAAAGCCGAAAAGATACAGTGTGGTGTACGGACTGCAAGGAGGCAGGCCACACAAAAGGGTCTTGTCCGAAAAAAGCTTTTTGTGATATCTGCCAAATCGCAGGACATCCCCTTAAAGAATGTCCCTATAACTTGAGGGCAAGAGGCCAACAAGTACTCTATGCACAGGAGCAACCTTCCACGTCTGGTACGGGTGGACAACAGAATGCTACATCATCTGGCGGATATAAAAATAACCGCCGGGGAGGCCGAGGCAACAATGAGAATAAGCCCCGGATCCAATATGACGCTAAGGGAAGACCCATGATACAATGTCGGAGTTGTAATCAGTGGGGTCACTATGCTCGTGATTGTCAGACGGAGCCCGCGACTCCGCAGAAGTTGTGTCGGTGGTGCGGACCGGGCGACCATGAGGACGCTAATTGTCCGAAGCCCGGCTGTAACATCCTGGAGTTGGAATGTAGAGGTACTGAGAAGGTCCTGACAGTCACTCGTGCCCAAGCCAAAAAGGCCACGTACCCACACCCTCCGACGGAGAAACAGAGGGTATTGCAAGCGAGGGCCGAGATCGAAAAAGAGATACAGGACCGGAAGGAACCTGCCGACGCCGGCACTTCTCACCGAGAATTGGCGGAGCAAAGTATACTACGGCAGATACTGCAAATGGAAATACCCGTGAAGGTCAAGGACCTGTTGGAGACCATGCCACACCTAAAAACAGCTCTATTCCTAGGGCCTAACACGCCACCTACGACGGTGGAACGAACGGAGATCCCAGGCGGCTGTGCAGCCGACCCGATGACGCTATCAATAAACCATGGACGGAACCCGGCAGTAGTAGAAATGGGTATCCTGGGTAAAATCCTCACGAACACCATCGTTGACGGAGGGTCGGGCGTCAATGTCCTTCCGGAGGAAACTTGGAAGAGTTTGGGGAAACCGACGCTGTGGCCACCAACCTTCAATCTGTTAGGGGCCGACCAGCACGGTATTAAACCACTCGGTATGCTGATGGCACAGCAGGTGACTATCGGAACCAGCCTTTCACCTTAGACTTCGTCGTAATCCCTCTCAAGCAAAAGGGGTATGACGCTATATTGGGTAGAGGGTGGTTGGTGACAGCCCGAGCCAATCACAACTGGAAGAAGAACACCCTCGCATTCGAGAAAGGGGGGAGGAAATTTGTGGTAGACCTCGCCACACAAATGGTTGGAGAGGAAATGGTGTCCGACTCAGACTCCGATGGTGGCGGGATGGACGGAGAGGAAGAAACTATGGAACCGAACGATGAAGGGGTACTTGAGATAGAAGGAGATACGGATTCACTAGATGGTCTCTTTCACTGGCAAATGCGTGACTACGAGGTATTTCAGCCATCGTGCAATATACTGGAGATCGGGAATGAGTTCCCTACGGAAGAAAACACGAACGAGTTCCCTCCGGAGTACACAGAATATACAGAGGGAGAAGCCCAGATGAGAGTAAGTCCGGCCCACATGTTCTCGGAGGGAGAACCTATCCAATACAAAGAGGCAAAACTGGAAACAATAAATCTCGGGGACGAGCAGAATCCCAAGACTATCCTGGTGGGAGATGACTGGGATCCCGTGTTAAAAACGGCAGCCTTCAAAATATTCACAGAGTATAAGGACGTGTTTGCCTGGAATTATAAAGACCTGAAGGGCGTACCTCCGGAGCTCTGCGTGCACCGCATCCCTTTGGTTCCTGGAGCCCAACCTGTGCGGAAGAGGCCGTACAGGATGAACAAAAACTATGCTGCAAGGGTGGAGACCGAGATTGCGCGGATGCTGGACGCGGGGATAATTTTCCGAGTAGACACAAGTGAGTGGGTGTCACCAATCGTGATATCTCAGAAGAAAGAGGCTAACCAAATCCGCATCTGCGTAGACTTTAGGTGTCTCAATGCGGTGACCATTAAGGATCCCTTCCCGATACCCTTCACAGACAGCATACTCGAGGAGGTGGCAGGCCATGAGATCTATTCCTTCATGGACGGGTTTTCAGGATATAACCAGATATACATTGCAGAGGAGGACAAGTTAAAAACCACCTTTGTAGTGGAAGATGGTGTGTACGCCTACAATCGGATGCCCTTCGGCCTGTGTAATGCACCTGCAACTTTTCAGAGAATCATCCTGCACATCTTTGACAAGATGTCGAGAGGGAATTTTAAAGCATTTCTGGATGACTGGTCCATTTTCAGTAGCCAAGACAAACACGTTGTAGCACTCGGAGAGTGCATGGAGCGGTGCCGGAAGGCACGTCTGGCACTCAACCCGAAGAAGTGTCGTTTCATGGTACCGCAGGGGAAGCTGCTCGGACACATCGTTTGCAAGGAAGGGTTGAAGACAGACCCCGACAAGGTCCGGGTGATAATTGAAATGGAGGCTCCCAGTGACGTAACCGGTGTCAAGTCATTCTTGGGCCATATCGGGTACTACCGACGGTTCATAAAGAATTTTTCCCGGATTTCATACCCGATGGATAAACTTATGAAGAAAGGGGAGCCGTTCCTCTGGGCGAAGGAGCAAGGGGAGGCATTCGAGGACTTAAAAATGAGACTGTTGGCAGCCCCCATCTTGGCATTTCCGAACTGGGACAGAGAGTTCCATGTTCATGTGGATGCGTCAAACTACGCCATCGGGGCCACCCTGGCACAAGAAGGCGAACATGGGCTGGATCACCCAATCTATTTTGCAAGTCGGTTACTCTCGAGGGCGGAGAGGAACTACAGCACTACAGAGCGAGAAGCTCTCGGAATGGTCTACTCGGTTCAGAAGTTTCGGCACTACCTATTGGCGACGCCGTTTACTTTCTTCGTGGACCACCAGGCTTTGATGTACCTGGTTAACAAGCCCATCATTCAGGGAAGGGTGAGCAGGTGGTTGCTGCTCCTTCAAGAATTCACCTTCAGAATTGTTGTACGGCCAGGACGGAGTCATGTGATTGCGGACCAATTGTCCCGAATTAAGTCCGGCGAGCCTCCAGTAGGAATAAACGATGACTTTCCAGATACTCACCTGTTTCACATCGCCGTACTACCGAAGTGGTACACAAGTATCGGTGAGTACCTGTCCACGACCCGATTTCCAGAAGGAATGCTCCCCGGAGAGCGTAGAAAATTGGTTCTGAGGAGCAGAACCTTCCAACTTATCAATGGACTGCTGTACAAAATGGGTCCAGATCAAATATTGAGGCGTTGCGTAATGGAGGAAGAGGTTCCGAGAGTGTTGAAGGAAGCTCATGAGGGACTTGCCGGAGGGCATATGGGCCCCGACACCACCGCCAGAAAAGTCTTGTTGGCAGGCTTATGGTGGCCGACGGTGTACAACGATGCCAGGGAGTGGGTCGTCGGTTGTGACACATGCCAGCGGGCAGGGAGACCTCTCAAACGAGACTACATGCCACTTAACCCCTCTCATGCACAGGAATTGTTTGAACGGTGGGGACTGGATTTTGTGGGGCCTTTGAAGCCCAGCCGCGCTCGACGCTGTCGGTACATTGTTGTGGCAACAGAGTATCTGACGAAGTGGGTGGAAGCACGAGCACTAACTGATAACTCTGCTCTAAGTACAGCGAAGTTTATTTATGAGCAGATAATAACGCGGTACGGCATTCCACTGCAGTTGACGAGTGATAGAGGTGGACATTTTGTCAACCATGTGATCAAGCTACTGACGACAGAGTTCAAAATTTTTCACACACTCTCGAGCCCGTACTACCCTCGAGCGAATGGTCAGGCAGAGGCGACTAATAAGATCCTGATTGGAGTCATTTACAAATCCTGCGGCGTTGAGGGCGAGGATTGGGAAGAAAGGCTACCCTCGGTACTATGGGCCTATCGAACATCTTACAAGGTGACCACCGGGCAGACACCGTTCCAACTCATGTACGGACAGGAGGCCGTGGTACCGGTAGAATTCATGGTTCCTAGCCTGCGGATTGCAATTGAGAATAAATTGGGAGATATGGAGAGTCTGAGGGAACGACTCTATCTCTTAAATAAGTTGGACGAAAAACGAGCTTTGGCACAATGGGCCACTGAAGCGACGCAGCAACGGAGGAAGGTCTGGCACGATAAGCATATCCGACGAATGCCATTTACACCAGGCCAATTGGTTCTAAAATACAACGGTCGAAATGAAATCAAGCCTGGAAAGTTCAAAGTGAAATGGATAGGCCCTTACAAGGTTCGGGAGGTGGCCGCAAACGGGTCTGTAAAGTTGTGGACCCTCGACGGACGGGAAATTCCGGACGCGGTGAACGGCTCGAAATTGAAGGTGTATCACGAACGGCCGATGACATCACTGCGAGGACCAAGTACTTAGAAAAAAAAATATAAAAAAAAAAGAAAAAAAAATAAAATAAAATAATAAAATTTTAAAAAAAAAAAAAGAAAAAAAAAGAAAAAGGAAAAATAAAAATAAAAAAAAAATATAAAAAAAAAAAGAAGAAAAATAAAAGAAAAAGAGAAAAAAAAAGGCAATATCGTACGGCACCGTACGGATCTATAAAGCCCCGTACGGCACCGTACGGATCTATAAAGCATCGTACGACGCCGTACGATAAAAAAGACACGACGACAGGGAAGTACGGTACCGTACTAAAGCATTATTGTAGTCGATACATTTACAAGTATTGTACGGCGCCGTACGGAAAAGTGACGACATACAAGCTGAAGAAATAAAGGTGTTGTACGGAACCGTACAAGACGAGGACTGCAAGCAAAGCACCGCACAGTGGATTAGTGTACGGATTGTACTGGCCGTACCGCATCCAGACGCAGCACGGGAAGGAGGCATAGTGTACGGTCATCAGATTGCAAAGTATGAGTACCAAGTCATATGGTAGCTGACGCATAACATAAGGGCATTTGTACGGCACGGTTGGAGGAGGTCTGAGGATTCAGTACAGCATTGGGATGTGTTAAGGGAAAGCATGAAGGAAGAAATTCATATGGTATAAAAAAAAAAAAAAAAAAAAAAACGACGACAAAACAAAGCAGCTCATATTGAAGAACGAATGGTACCGAAGGGAAGGGCATGAGCAGGAAGTAAGGGAAACATAAGCGGTTTGCGGAAAAGAGCATGGGAGCAGGCGAAATTCACAAAAATAGGGTGTTTCATAGACTTTGAAGGTTCTAAATTGGCCTTGGCGGCGGGGGCGCTGCCCCTCGACCCCGCTGGGGGCGTTGCCCCCTAGACCCCCAGTCGGTTTAGTTATCAGCCCTTGGAGAGTGTGACCAGTTGACGAGACCCGGAGCTGCTACATATTTGCATTGGCTGAAGGAAGTTGATTTGTACTGTAAGAGGAGGAATTTTAAAAATAAAAATAAAAACGGTTAAGACCGTTATTGTTGGACACTGCACAGTAGTATGGGATCACGACAGCATAGTACTTGGAGACAGAAATTACAGGTTTCAAAACCAGCCAGTAGCCGCAGAGGACCGAGGGTTTCACAGTCTAGAGTCCGCATTGCTGGTAGCATGGATACTACCAGAAAGCACCGTCCACACGTACAGCAGCCACAAGCACAAAAGGAAGAGATTACTTGGAAGACTGTGACATTCGAGGGTTTGAGTGGAGTGGAGTGCCGAACATGGTGGGATAACACTCCAGACGCACATTTTTTGAAGGGACAGCTTCGAAGAGCAGGAGTACACTGGGCAATTCAGATGCCTTTGCCCTCCATTAGAGAGTACGAGGGACCTCTCCGAGGCATGATTGATACATTCGATCGGGATAGCCGGCGTAGCACTCTGAAGTATTGTGGCACTGAGATACAGATTTCATTTTCTGCCCAGGAGATATCGAGGGTTTTTGGCATACCTGGCATGCACGGGAAAAAAATAGATTTAAAGCCCAGGAAACTGTCCCGCGAAGAAAAGGAAAAGTACATTAAGCTGGTTTCCAGAAACCTGTCTCAGAGTGAGTTGGAGTCATTGGCTGGCGCTTCTTCAAAGAATCGGGGAATCAAGAAATCATTTGTGGCTCCCGGAGAGTGGCGGTGTTTGATGGACATCGTGAAGAGCAGGTTGACCGGGGCTAGTAGGGCCTCCGACATTGCCCTTACACATCTCATTTTCATGAACGGGATCCGTAATGGTACAGTGTACGATTGGGCTTCAGTTATGGCGGAGAGGCTGTATGAGTTCATGACTCTACAGCATCGGACATTTTACATGCCCCATATTGCCATCGGGTTGTTCTTGAATGCTGCCCGAGAGCAGATTCTAGCAGAGAAGCTGAGGCCACAGCCAATTGATATTGCTACGGGAGAGCCTCTTATCTTTCATTGGCGTCACTTGGATGCTGGCGGAGTACAGACAGGGTCAAAGAGGAAGCGCCAAGTCCTCTCAGAGTCGGAAGGGGAGAATGTGGACAGTGGCCGAGAGGAGTCGAGTGAAGACTTGGAGGAGGAGGAAGGCAGTGAGAGTGTTGCAGTGGGAGACTCTGACACTCTCGATACAGAGGTACCATCTGAAAGTGCATTTGCTCCAACTCCACCGTTTGAGAGTGCACCACCTCTCGTACTATTCACGCCACCAGTACCCTCGGCGACTGTTGCAGCGGGGACCTCTGTACCGTTCGGTACCACATTGGAGGCTGTACCCATGCCACGGTTTGGAGAGCTCCGGCCCCCTATTGTGCTACACCCGGCGGGTCAGGCTTCCGAGCCACCTACAGCTCAGCCAACCGACCCAGGACAGACTAGCAAAGATGGTGTTGGAGGTTTAGAGCAGGAGCAGACACAGCCGCGAGAGCAGGTTACATTGGATGTTGTTGGTACTGAGGCCATTGTGCGAGTTGGGCCAGGGGTATTGGAGGAGCCGGCTCGAGCGTTGCCTACGGGGGATGAGGACTCTTCAGTGTTGTCATGGTTGGAGCAGTTCACATTACCCCCGATAGCAGTGGTAGCTCCCATTTCACTTTCCCCTGCCAGAGTAGTGTTAGAGAGGCCTTCAGAAGTTATTGACCTGGATACAGTGATGTCGCCACCAAGAGAAGAGCCAGTAGCCCAGGAGAGAGAGATATCCGAGAGACCAGTTCCTATGGAGGGACAGAGACCGCAAGCTGAGGCTAGTGAGGAGCCACCAGCCCTGCCAGGGTCACGGAGGGCGGTGCCAGCGAGGGAGTCCGCGCAGAAAGTGTTGGAGCAGTACTTGGCGGATGTAGCCGCAGTAGCTGCTGGAGCCCAGCGGGTCATAGCCTCAGCAGAGCTTCAGGCTCAGGAGGGGGTTGCTGAGGAGTTGGAGCGCCTCTTGACCTTTGTGCGGGTTGGCTGTCCACAGGCATTTGCAGAGTGCTTTGAGGCTAGGGGATGGCCTACTCAGGAGTCTCTTACGATGTTGGAGGATTGGGCTCTTAGTGCGACGGTGGGCGAGAGCCGGATTCACGGTCTTATCCGAGAGTTAGAACAGGCCTTTCGAGAGGAGTATTTCACTCTCAGGCGGTTAGAGCATGCTTCCTCAATACATCAGGCTACGGGATTGGCAGCAGAGGCAGCTCGGGAGGAGGCAGCTTCCCGTCTTACAGCTTTGGAGACTGCAGTGGTTCAGGAGAGGGAGTCTTGGGTGGCTGAGCGGAGTACTATGGTGTCGGAGTTGGACACTTTACGGGCTGCATTGGAGACTGAGCGTGCCGAGCGGGCTCTTCTTGAGACTCGCCTTGGTTCTGCTTTGGAGACTGTGGATGCGAAGGAGAAGGCAGTGCTCGAGGCAGCTAGCATGGTTCGGACGGCTATGGAGCTTAAGATGAGGGCAGAACAGGCTTTACAGCTTCGGACAACTCAAGTGTACGAGTTGCGGGCTAAAGTCACTTCCGGCACAGCCACAGCCGCGCCATCATCATCAGGGATGCTTCCTACGCCCCCTCCTGAGTAGTTTGTAGTAGGCTCATTTTTGTCTATGTTATATTTTGTAAAAGTCGTCGGAGCCGACTTGTTTTTTGGGGGGGATGATGTTGTCGGTATATTTTGTATGTACGGGTGTTGTGTAATAAACTTATGTTAATCTCGGCAGTTAGTACCGAGAGTGTGAACCGTTACGACGTGACGTTTCGGTGGTGTCTCTTCGGAGGTTATATGTACACATTGCTTTGAGTGTGAATGACATGATTTGGTTTTCTGAGTACTTTATGTTTACCGAATTGCAATACTTTCCTGTGTTCATGTTTATCAGTTAATGTTTGTTTATGCAACTATTCTTGTTCCCTCTCGGGTCAACAAGAATAGTTGCATAAACAAACATTAACTGATAAACATGAACACAGGAAAGTATTGCAATTCGGTAAACATAAAGTACTCAGAAAACCAAATCATCAATCGTCCTATTCCCAATCTGAGCAAAGTATACATAAAGCCTCCGAAGGGACACGACCGAAACGTCGCGTCGTAACGGTTCACACTCTCGGTGCTAACCGCCAAGATTAACATAACTTAACATAAGTTTATTACATAACTCCCGTACATACAAAATATACCGACAACATCATCCCCCCCATAAAAGAAGTCGGCTCCGACGACTGACAAAAGAAAACATAGACAAAATGGAGCCTATTACAAATTACTGAGAAGGGGGCGTAGGAAGCATCCCTGAAGATGAGGGTCCAGCTGGTGCCGGTGCTGAAGCAATCTGGGCTCGTAACTCATAGACCTGACTCGTCCGGGTCTGCAAAGCCTGCTCTGCTCGCATCTTCAGTTCCATCGCTGTCCGAACCATGCTGGCTGCCTCTAACACTGCTTTCTCCTTTGCATCCGCAGCCTCCATAGCTGAATTCAAGCGAGTCTCCAATAAATCCCGCTCTGCCCGTAGTGTGTCCAACTCTGACCTCATGGTGCTCCGCTCAACCTCCCAGGACTCCCTCTCCTGAACCACTACTGTCTCCAAGGCTGTGAGATGGGAAACTGCCTCCTCCCGAGCTGCCTCACGCCAAGCCCGTAGCCTGATGCACTGAAGAAGTGTGCTCCGAGCGTCTGAGAGTGAAGTACTCCTCTCGAAATGCCTGCTCCAATTCCCGAATAAGACCCTGCAGTCGGCTCTCTCCTGTTGGCACCCGAAGAGCCCAATCCTCCAACATAGTGAGTCTCCTGTGTAGGCCATCCCCGAGCCTCAAAGCACTCGACGAATGCCTGTGGACAGCCAACCCGTACAAATGTCAAGAGGCGCTCCAACTCCTCAGCAACCCCCTCCTGAGCCTGAAGCTCTGCTGAGGCTATGACCCGCTGGGCTCCAGCAGCTACTGCGGCTACATCCGCCAAGTACTGCTCCAACACTTTCTGCGCGGACTCCCTCGCTGGCACCGCCCTCCGTGACCCTGGCAGGGCTGGTGGCTCCTCACTAGCCTCAGCTTGCGGTCTCTGTCCCTCCATAGGAACTGGTCTCTCGGATATCTCTCTCTCCTGGGCTACTGGCTCTTCTCTTGGTGGCGACATCACTGCATCCAGGTCAATAACTTCTGAAGGCCTCTCTAACACTACTCTGGCAGGGGAAAGTGAAATGGGAGCTACCACTGCTATCGGGGGTAATGTGAACTCCTCCCATGCCTGCTCATATATCAAATGCAGGAGCTCAAGATTTCCAACCCCACAAGATGGCAGGAGACCACTCTGATACCAATGTAACAACCCTTCAAGGCTCTAACTGCTAAACTGACTATGCTTGATTTTGGGTTTTATTGTTTTCCAATTTTGTGTTTTTGAGATGGTTTGACATAAAAAACAAAACATATGCTGAAATAAAACTCCTGAAATTTGTAAACTAAGTACTAAGGAATGAAACAGAAGATTTCAAATATTCTTCTTTATTATTTCATAGAGCAAAAACTCGTTACAATCAAATGGCATACCCAGATAGTGGAAGAAGCTCTTTTATTAAGTGTTGGCCGAAAAAGCAAGTCAAGAATATAAAACCCTTCACCAATCAACAACAAAACTTCAACAGATGATGTCAAACCTTGTTGTAGCCCTAGGCATTCCTTCTTATAATTTTTATTGAAATTTTTGCTGCCTCTTTCAACAAAACCAAACTGTATATGGAAGAGTAGGTAGGGCACATGAAGAACTAGCAAAAAGCAATGATTTCAAACCACTATAAACAGCCAATAGCTTCTCAATCCGATGCCCTCAATCTGCCATAAAATATGCCTTAATATTTATCAATAAATTCTGAAATTTATTTCTCCAATCAGTACAATGCTGACTTCTGTATGAAGCCAACCCAATAAGCAATATCGAGTGAATATTTCACACCCTCTAACTGCTGCTACAAAGAAGAAGCAACGCTCTCCAATGCCAATAAGCTCAGAACTCTGTTGAAACCCTTGGTTTCTCGCAAACTGCAATGCTCCAGAGAAAGGACATCAAATCAAGCAATCAACATAATATATCTCCATGAGAATGAGCTCTTAAGTCCCTTTTATTCTTTTCTTGTGAGAGCTCAAACACTTTCTCGGCCAATGTGGGATAAAACATATATTCCCACTTTTAATTTTTCACTTAAAACTCCATAGTTGGTGCACAAATAACTCTTTTAAAATTAATTGTTCACTTGGCCCCATCTATGATAACTTTACCCTTCACTTAAGTGACTTAAGTTATAATATAAAATTATATTATAACTTAATAATATAAGCTCAAAACTATTAATATTTATTTTAGCCAAATAAATATTAATATCTTCATTGTTACTCATCTTCTCTGCACGCCGTTTGAACTGGGAGATGACATGATCAAGCCGCATCTGACCATACCCCATTTCTAAAAATAGCAGGGGTCCCTCTCTAAGCCTCTCAAAACTTACTATAAATAGAAAGATGTGTTATAAATAGTAACTACTGCATACGAAGTCCTGGAGACCTCGAACAAAAGCCAAATCTGCAAAACTCTAATCATTGAAGAAGTTGTATCCCTCAAAGGGCCCTCTAACCAACCTCATTAGCCTACGAGGGTCAATTAATAGGCTACTCCCTCGAACTCTGATGCTCACGAAAATGGGGACATTACAATCATCCGTAGACTGGTGTTCAATTTGGAGTCCAAATGGTGAATTTATAAATAAATTGGAAAATCAAAATATAAAGTTTACTTTAATATTTTATTATTAATAAATTAATGGGATGACTTAGGAGAACTAATAAAGTAATAATAAAATATGTCACCTTGGCACTTTCCCTATGCAATAAGTTGCAAGTAATAACTTAAAAAGCATTTCTTAGAACCTCATGATGTAATAACCCTCTTAAGTTCGATTTTATGAGGGAATAGAGAATTTTAATAAAGTTTGTTAAAAATTTAATAAAGAACCCTAGAAGGTTCGAACTTGCCTGGAGGGAAAAGAAAAGAAACAAGTTGGAGCCATTTGCATTCATTCTAGGTTAATGTTGCAAATCAGCAGTTGGTGTTTTGAGCTCTGTGAGGGTTTGAACAGCAATCAGGCTTCTAGGAACGACATTTCTTGAAAGAATTTGGAGCTGGACGTAGCCCCAGCTCTCTTGACAGAATGAATTGCAATAGATCAGTTTGGCTTCATCATTGGCATCAGTATTGAGTGAGCTTCTCAGATCAGGCTGAATAAGGAAGATATTGTTTATCAAAATTGCAGATCTGTGATCTGGAGGGAAATTTCTTCATTTTTTATGCATACAGTTCTGGCCATACAGTCTCCAAGCTGCAATCAGACCCTCCCAGCTTGGACGTTGCAATTGGGACTAGCAGATCAGAGCATTTAATTTAGTTTGGGCGACCGTTATCAGACATTATCCAATCTGCAGAAGACAACAGCGAACTACCAGGAAGAGAAACCAGATAATGACAACCTTACAGTACATATTGGAAACTATATTGCCCCAGACCTAGATGGTAGCCTTGGTAACAGAAAAATTCATTAAAATTCAGAATTTGTGGAATGGTGTCAGCACTTGGCATTTGCAGAGGAAAAATAAGAAGTTACTGGAGTTGTGATTCAGTCTTAAAATGCCGACATACAGATCTGAATTGTGTGTTTTGCTTGGTACGGTTTTGTACTTGTGTTTTGAATGAAAGACATCAGTTTGTTACAGATTTGGTATCAGTTTGTTTCAGATTTGGTGTTAAGTTTAGAACTTAGTTACTTTCCACCATTTTGTAATTTCCCAAGCATTGGAGGCATCTCATCAAAAACACAAAAAAAAAACATAAAACATCAAAACACAAAAAATCAGAAAAGAGTTAAAAAAAAGCATCAGACCTGACTCAAAAATCAGAATTTGCAAATTGCACTCCGGGGGTGGTTATTACAGTGGTATCAGAGCAGAGCTTTCCTGCCATCCTGTTGGGGAGTTATCAATTGTTGCTTTTCATCAGTTGTATAACAGAGTTTACCAGATGACTACAAATGACAAATCAATATTCAATTTGATGCAAGAACTTTCTAAGCTAATGATAGACCTAGATATAAAAGGATATTTTAAGTTAGTGGAAAGATGGAAATGCTGGTCCCAACCGGTGTTGAGAGGGGAGGGGTGAATCAGCACCCACTAAAACTTAAGAAACAAATCTGATATAATCTAACTAAAACTGTAAGCAGAACAGATTCTATCACAAAAATAGATATCACACAAAAAGCAATAAACAACACCAAATTTATCACGTGAAAACCCAAATCAAGAGAAAACCACGGTGTGAGGAAACCTCACAAATTTTGCACCTTTCAGAAGTGCGCCCTGTAAGGAGCCTTCCTGATAAAAGATTACAAACGCACTGTTAGATGTGACCCGATTAAGAGATTTAGGAAATAAGGCTTATTAGAACTTGTCTGGTTAGAGGACTTAAAACATCTACACAGATGTCACTCAGTTAAGAGATTTAATCTTAGTTGCCGGATTCGTGCATATAGGGTCGGATCCAGGTCCGAATTCACGGACCAGTCCATGCCGGATCCGGTTAAAAATATTTTATGAGCTGGGACGACATTCTTTCCCCATTTGGTGCGTCGTGTTGAACATTACTCCACTTCCATGAATCCCGTGAGGCTGAGAATGACACAAAACGTGGTTGACTGTTTTTGCACAATGACCAAGACAACGCAAGTAGTATGCTTCAATACACTCATATCGTCCAGCTAGAGTACTGACTACAAGTCACGACAATCTTCAATAAATATTTGAAGTCGCAATTTTTATTGACATTCACCAATACCACCAGAACCACAGTTTAATCGCCTTAATGTTTGCCATAAATATTAATTCAGCTTTAATCAAGGCGCGCATATTTGAATTTCGAACATTAATCCAACCTTCCATCTATAACTATGTCATTCTTTTCTGTAATGGATATATAATGCATATATATATATATATATATATATATATATATATATATATATATATATATATATATATACACACACACTCATGAATCCTTACGAATCCAAAATGGAAAAAAAAAATTCACAAATCCACGAACCGGATTCTCAAACTCGAATCCGTCCCCGAATCCGAATCGGCAACTAAGGATTTAATACAAGGGACCTGTTAATGTCCACCCAAAATACTGGGATTTTGCTATTGCAATTGTCAGAGAGCAATATGGGGTTTGATCTTTTAGAAATGGCTTTGCTGAGCCTGATAAGATCATTGTGCTTCTCAATTGAGAATCATCACCAGTCAACATAAGTATGCTCTCCTTTGGTTGTTGTGCTTCCTTGCACACTCTTCTTTTCTTCTTCTTTTCACCTTTATATAGCTTCTCTTAGCGTACAGGTTCACTCTTTTTCTTTGGCAAAATGAAGGCAAACAATATCCTTCACTGGCTGAAGAATATATAGACTTCTTGCCCTTTCCGTTTTTTACATGCACAACTTCCACAAAGATCTCCTTCGGATTCATCACCCAATTGAGTCTTTGTTTACTGCGGAAACATCAAATGCATGCCATATGCTTTTTCTGCTTTATAAAGGAAACGACAGATGCATGCCGCAAGCTTTCCTTTACTTGAGATTTTTTCATGCTTTAATGCCATATACTTCGGCATTAAAACCTTCAGTTGCGCCTTGCACCGATCTTCTTGATAACACAAAGTCATCCGGATTTTGTGCAACAAATCTCGGTTGAAGAGTCACACAAGTGTTTGTTGACTGTGACTTTCCCTAGTTCATCAGTCTTGATGATATCTTCACTGATCGGTTTATATCCTTAGGTTGTGCATAGGTAAAAACCTTCACTTGTCACTTTTCTTTTTTCTATCTGTAACGGTTTGGTTCCTTGGTTCTGGTTATACACTTTATCGGTCACAATTCTGAAACCTTGATTACCGGATGCAAGTAGTTCCACAGAGTGTATACGAGAAAATGACAATAGGAAAATATAAAAATGGCAGGCATCCAACAGTACACTCCCCAATGAAAAATGCTTCGGAATGAAAACAAAGTAAATTACTACCATATTCTAGTTTCAAATTTATGTCCCAAAATACTCATAAAATATATGTTCTTAGTTCTTACTATACAAAAGCAGGAATAGCCTCCAAAAATCACATGGAAATTATGCATACCTTCATTCGTTCATCCTCAATAAAACCAAAATATTCTTTTGCTAAATTTGCAACAATAGGATCCAGTTCCATAGCCTGAACGACATAAATTCGAATTTTCAATTATTATATTGATTCAAAATTATCTAATTTCAGACTCCAGCTTCCATATAAAATTAGATGGATGGGTGTTACAACCTCAATCTGAAGGAAGGGCATACGCTTATGTAAAAACATTGGAAGCAGACCGGCACCAAGCCCAATTACAACAGTCCTGATCTAAAAAAAATAAACAAAGGCAATAATCAGTTATAGCCTCCAAAGGATATATTCAGACTTTAACTAAACCAAAACATTAATTTCAACATGTAGCCTGGAAAGTTTAATTCATATTTAACATCTTCCAAATAATTGGCAAAAAAAATTGTCCAAGCAATTCCATATACATGGTTCTGCATGCACATTTACATCTTGCATCCAAATGACAACATACATATTTCTTACTCCAAGGCTCTCTATATGCCCTGCCTACCCAAGTATATTCAGACTTTAACTAAACCAAAACATTAATTTCAACATGTAGCCTGGAAAGTTTAATTCATATTTAACATCTTCCAAATAAATGGCAAAAAAAATTGTCCAAGCAATTCCATATACATGGTTCTGCATGCACATTTACATCTTGCATCCAAATGACAACATACATATTTCTTACTCCAAGGCTCTCTATATGCCCTGCCTACCCAAGTCCCCCAGATTACATGTCATTTATGCATTTCAGAACATCTAAAAATCAGAAGGCCCTCTCTATGTCCCACACATTCAGGTCTCCCAAATTACATCTTTTATGCATTTTAGAACATCTAAAGCTCAAGAGATTCCAATAACCAAGGACAGAATGAAAATGCATCTAATGACAATGAGTGAGAAAGGTCAAAGGTCAGAATTTCACTTGTTACCGGCTTTTTTGACAGAATCCAGTTCTCCAATTTGTAAAGAATCAACCCAAATCCAGTGATCATAGCACCATGATACAAACTAGCCAAGTAATAGTGATCCACATGGAGGTTTGCCTTCAGCTCTGACCAAGCAAGTAAAAGAGGATATTAGCCACCAACAAATGCAACTGAACATTCTGGAACCACAATGTACAATGCTCATTTCCTATGCATCGGAAGTATTAATAAATAAAGAAAATGCACTTCAACAATTACATTGAATTCCCTGGAGAAATTTGTAATATCCCACACTAGGATATTGCCTTAATTCAGATTTTGGTTGTCAATTTCGAATGTTTGACATTTTGTCAAACACTTTGTGGGAAACCTTTATCTGGCTGTCTTTTATTTTCAGATTGTATTTGCTTGCTTGAAATGGTTTCAAATGAAGTTTAAATGCTAGCAAATGATTATTAAGAAATCCAGGCAAGGAACTAAAAAGAAAATGCAATTTTGTTTGACCATTTGAATGCATACATATGATTTCTACATTAAAAATGTGCATCTACAGCCAATACACATTTCTACAAACACTTGGCATGCATCCTTTCAATTCTTTCACCAAAGAAATGTTTACAAATATGTATGCAATGCAAATTATATATATTTGAAACTAACTATGGAGAACTTGGAATTCTGAAAATTGAATATGGAATTCTCTAGTAGAAACTGTTGCTCCCTTTCTCCAAACCGTTCGCCCTCTGTGATTAACACTGCTTGTACTTACAAGTGCTGTCCCAAAATTGAAGTTGCAGTAGCCTATATCTCTAGATGCAGGCCCTTATATACTGTGATCTGTATTTAAAATCCATCCGACAAACTTTGCAAAGCTTTTCCTGAGATAAAATGTTGGAAACTTCTTCTCAACTCGATCACCCATGGAAGCATAATAATAGCTCTTCGCTGTCACTTATATCTCTGCTGAAAATCTGATTCAAATCTCTGACTGTAAACCCCAATAACTCACTATTAAACACAAACATAATCTCTGAATGAGATTATTGCTAGCACAATTCGCTTGGCATTTAACAGGATCAAAATTGCCACGGTTTCTTGCAAGAATTAACAATTCTCAAAGACAAATTTGGAGCAAACCCTTGTTTCAACTCTTCACCAGATTCACAAAATATCAAAATGCACAATAGAATGAATTGCTTTTGCACAAAGCATTGCTTTTATGATAAAAGATATCTTCTTCAAGACAACAGAGGCAAATAGCTTCTCTCACACACTTTTCACTTAAAAGCCCTTTGCTTTATACTTAGGCACATATTTGAATAGTATAATTTATTAACTCCCATTGGCTCCAAAAATGACCTTTTCATCAATATCATGATATTCTGACACACAAGGTCATTGTTTCATGTGCCCAAGATTTAAAAATTTTCAACCCGGTTCCAATGAGCTATGAGACTAAGGCGACCAATATACAATACTAGCAAAAATAGCAACCTTAGTGTATTTAATTAAATAATAATCATAATTCACCTGTCTTGCGAAAATGACTACAAAAGCATCAGAATTGAAATCTAACAGCACAGATGTGATCCTAATGAAGAAAGACGATGAATGAACCTGACGGGGGTGACTTACTAAAAATAGACGCTACCTCCAAGATTCTTGGAGCCCAAACCAGAAGCCAAAAATACAAACTGAAAGCATCATTCAACTCCTCTAACTCATCTAAGCTCATCGGAACCATCCATTGACTTACTATAAATAGCAAGTCCCACCAAACGGAGCCATAACCCTCAACAGGGTCCTCTAATCACCAGTATTAGCCTACAAGGACCCAGTAATAGGCTAAATCCATCCACTATCATGGTCATGCTAAAAAAGGGACATTACAAAATTAATAATTCAAGTTAACTAATCTAATTTAAAGCACTCCATATTTTTATTTGCACCTGAGTGATTTCCATATCAAACTCTTCTAGAAAATAATTAAAAGCTCATAAATATATTCATGGAATATATGAGATGAAACAAAAATATTTCCAGTGTAAGACAAAGTATCTATACTTATTGAAATGATAATTGAATGTTGAAATTAAAGAAAGGAGAGGAATACTCCTTATATAGAAGATTACAAAAGATCTTTCAATAATGGAAACAATCAAGAACTAAAGACCTAAATGGTGTTAAGATTATGGCCTTTACGGCAAATATCAAGTGCACCAAACAATTTATTTAATTGTTAAAGAGCCTAAATAACGATATATAAATAATGATATTAAATATGTATTATATTTAATATCTATTGTTTATAGAAATTTGATTCAGAATTAAATTGGTTGGTTGGGCCCTAAAGTCAGCCTTCTTGGAAGGATTATCCAAGTCGGCCCCTCTTGAGATATCTCCCTTGGCTCCTATATATAGGAGATCGATTCTTGAGAGAAAGACACAGAAGACATAACGTGCTCTTCCTCTCCAAAAATCGGCTAATACTATCAAATCAGGTGCGAACTTACTTGGCAGACAGGCTGTGCATTTATGGAGCAAAATATGTGACCAGATTTGGTACAGGACAGTTCGCACATCAAACATGTGATGTTAATCAGCATAATGTGAGTTATCTAGTGCGAACTTTAGGGCAACAATATACAGAAAATTCTTGGCTTGCGTATTCCTGGAAGTGAGCATTGGAACTTTGATATTCAATATGATTAAGTGATATACTTGGAGCAGCATTGCGAATTCCAGATCTGCTTATTCTCTTGCTACATATGAGCAGATTATCTTATTACAGATCATAAGAAGCCATCCTTGATACAAACATTGTGGAGCAGGGCTAGATGCAGATCAATATTATATCTTAGATATAATATACTGACAGATTATTGGAAGTCAACAAGAAGATGCAGATCTGAAGTCATTCCTTGCAAATCCGGGTACTATTTGTACTTATGTTTTATTATTTATCCTATGGTAGTTTTGTTAGACTATCATAGTTTGATCATTCCTAGGTAGAATCTGAAATATACTAACATGGTATCAGAGCTACGGTAGAAGAAAGATCCATTTCAGATTTAGGAATTTCAATCTATCTATTTCAAAACTAAGGCAACTGGGTGTTTGGCTTAAATTGGTTATGAAAGTAGGCTAAATCTTGCATTAAGGTTGAAAACCTTGGAGGGAATCTTGATTAAGAGGGAGTTTGATCATGGGCTCACTTTCCTATCCCTCTTACATGGCTTATTGGATCATTAGCTAGTTCATTAGCATCATATAGTTGATTCATTAAAACATTTGCATTGATTAGCTCTTACATATGCTATATTTACATATTGGCCGGTTCATAACACTTGGCTTATGATAAAACATCATTCCTCACTGTTATGACTGCTTAATTGCTTATGAATGTGAAGGAAGTACTTTTGTTTACTGACAACCTTGGCTTGTGTTGGTCCTTACATTGGCATTGGACAAATAATCTGGTATGTATTACAGCTGTGGTAACATAAAGAGCTATCTATTTGGATTAATTTAAGTATGCCTTCCTTACTGATTTATGCTTGTTCTATGAAAGAACTACTACACATGTAAGCAACATACCTGATTTACCTTAGCATGTATGGATGAAGATAAGACCATCTAGAGAGAGTAAGTCTCATGTTCCCTGGGTGTCTTAATTGTAGACATATGGTTTAAGATGGAGTTCAATCATGGCCTAACTGGTTTGGATGGTAATCTCCTCCCTTATATCTTGTTAATTTCATTGGTATGATCATCATTACCTGTTAATTTTTTATCAAATGGTTAAGAATGCCTCATTAGCATAACTGATTATTTGCTTAGCTGATTGTCATGGATGCATTCTAGCGTATGAAGGCAACTTACATAACTATCCATTCAGCATAGTTATTGGCATATTTGGCATCATACATTATGACTGTGGAGTATACCTCACACTGGGATATGATATGTTTTGTTTTGCTTAGGAAACTATGAGTAAATCCATCTTTTGGTTTATGTTAAGCATTGGAATATGTTGACATTGATTGACTCATTGTCTCTGTTATGGGAAATCATAGTTGATTGCTAGATGGATGCTAGTTATTGTGTTCCTTATGCATAGGTACATACATTATTGGTTGGAACATTCTTACATTGGCATATGTTAGAGTTAATGTTGTTATATGCATAGGAACATTCATATAGAAAACTATATTGCATCTTGCTGGTTAGATGTTGGTTATCTTTAGGTGATGAAGACTTATGTGATTATTCTTATGCACAAATGCTGGATAAATTATACTGGTTGTATGGAGCATACATCTTTTGTATAGCTTGTGAAGCATACTTTAAATATTATGTATGAATGGGTCATACTCTCTTTCATTTACTGATTATGGCTAATGACTTATAATCATATTGGCTAATCTTATACTTGTAGGTTTCATCTGGATATACTTATGTTTTTGGCTAAGTTATTCTTATGAATTGAAGAATATCATTTGATGTTCTTCGAGTCCAAGAGACTCGTGGATCAAGGGTCCACATTTGCATGGATCAGGGATCCATTGCTGAGTAATGGGTGAGACATCATTGGATGTCAAAAGACCATTACACCTAGTAATGGGTGAGACATCATTGAATGTCAAAAGACCATTACACCTAGTAATCGGTGAGACATCATGGATTTGATGTCAAAAGTCCATTACTCCCAGCAATTGGTGAGACATCATGGATTTGATGTCAAAAGACCATTGCTCCGAGCACTTGGTGAATATCATGGACTTGATATTCAAGAGACCAATGCTCTGAGTCTTGGAGACTCATGGATCAAGGATCCACAATTGAGTATTTGGTAAAATCATGGACTTGATGATACCATGAATATCATAGAGTTGATATTCTAAATTCTTGAGTCATGGGATCCACGAGAAATCCACATCTGGATAGTAAAACATCATGTACTTGATGTTGGTATGATGTCATGGATTTGACACCTCTTGAGTCTTGGTGACTCGTGGATTTAGTTATCCACAAAATGGATGGTATACATCATGGACTTGATGATACCTTGAATATCATGGACTTGATATTCAAAATAGTCAAGGAGACTAGTGGATTTAGGAAATTCACAAATTGATTGGATATTTGATTTCACTCATATCATGAATTGACATTTCTGGGTCTAGGAGACCAGAGGATCTAGGAGATCCACATTTGAATGATATGATGATTCTCATATGAATATGAGATATATGGTTTATGAAGAACAGTTGTGTTCTCATTATATCTTGTAGATAGAGATCTACTATCTTAGATATGAGATCTATGATCTTATTGGATATGGAATCCATGTTGATTATCTTTGGCATCTCTATCAAGGGTTGATAGAGGGAGATCATTGAGTTGATCTTTGCCTCAAGTCCAAGAGGGAGTGTTAAGATTATGACCTTTATGGCAAATATCAAGTGCACCAAACAATTTATTTAATTGTTAAAGAGCCTAAATAACGATATATAAATAATGCTATTAAATATGTATTATATTTAATATCTATTGTTTATAGAAATTCAATTTAAAATTAAATTGGTTGGTTGGGCCCTAAAGTCGGCCTTCTTGGAAGGATTATCCAAGTCGGCCCCTTTTGAGATATCTCCCTTGGCTCCTATATATAGGAGACCGATTCTTGAGAGAAAGACACAAAAGACATAACGTGCTCTTCCTCTCCAAAAATCGGCTAATACTATCAAATCAGCTGCGAACTTACTTGGCAGACAGGCTGTGCATTTATGGAGTGAAATATGTGACCAGATTTGGTACAGGACAGTTCGCACATCAAACATGTGATGTTAATCAGCATAATGTGAGTTATCTAGTGCGAACTTTAGGGCAACAATATACAGCAAATTCCTGTCTTGCGTATTCCTGGAAATGAGCATTGGAACTTTGATATTCGATATGATTAAGTGATATACTTGGAGCAGCATTGCGAATTCCAGATCTGCTTATTCTCTTGCTACATATGAGCAGATTATCTTATTACGGATCATAAGAAGCCATCCTTGATACAAACATTGTGGAGCAGGGCTAGATGCAGATCAATATTATATCTTAGATATAATATACTGACAGATTATTGGAAGTCAACAAGAAGATGCAGATCTGAAGTCATTCCTTGCAAATCCGGGTACTATTTGTACTTATGTTTTATTATTTATCCTGTGGTAGTTTTGTTAGACTGTCATAGTTTGATCATTCCTAGGTAGATCATTATACTAACAAATGGGAGTTACTAAAACTAACTAATCTACTTACTAACTAAACTACTTAAGTGACTTGAATGACCATTATAAGCTACCTATAATGACTTAAATGACCCCTTTGAGATAACTACCAAAACTACTTAAATGACCCTTTTAAGACAACTTGTGAAATCGGGAATATTACCTTGCGAAATCAACTGCAAGAGACTTCTTTCCTTAAAGTCTCAATTATTACTATGTATTATGATCTATGGTGCCACTTATATATATATATAATTCAAAGAACAATATATAGATTGGATTTTGATCGCTGTTGTATCTAATATGACTGATAACAACTATGCAAAGATGATCTTGATGTGTTTCTGCTAAATTATATTAGCCTGCTTTGATTTGACAATGGAGAGTATGCTTTATTATCTTCCTATCGCTTATAGCAATGAAATGATATTTCTGATCTGACTTTATCGACTTGCAAATGATAAGGAGATATTTTCCACAGCAAGTCAAATTGTGATATTGCTATCAGAATTCAACTATGTAGTTTTTGAGTCAAACTCATTGACCCATGTTTCATGAGTCGTGGTTCACAAGAACCTATCTCTCATGAGAATGAATGGAACACTTAGCACTCATTGCATCTCAGTGATACTCACAGAGATGAAGCACCAAGACTTCTTGGGAGGTCACCTATCCCAGTACTACTCCAGCTCAAGCGCACTTAACTACTGAGTTTCGTCCATGGTTTAACCCACTTTTCTTGCAACCCCATTTGTAAAACCTTCAGCAAGTATTCTTAATATTGTGCTTAACTTGCAAATGTTCTTAATATCGCATATGACATAAAGCGATGCAATTCTTATGTCTGATTTCACTCCTTAGATATATGCAATGTATATATGATGATATTGCTTACAGCAATATTTTGCTGTCTCTGATCTGTAGATATGTTCTTGCAACAATGATAATGATGCTGTTTCTGACATTGTCAATTTCCACTTGCAATTATGGTGCTGTCTCTGATTATCACTTTATATTTATGCAACCGTATAATGCCAAATGGCCGATACTCTATGAGAAGATCCAATAAATGATACAAAAAAGAAATAAAGGTTTCCAAATCGATGCTTGATGAAGTGAGATAGATCTTCTTATACTTTGCAATGGAAGGGAATGTGCCTCTTCATATTCAATGGGACCCAACTTTAACCAACCAATTAGTCTTTTATCATAACTGCCGGCTAACTAGACTTATGTCTACTCAGTGCTACCTATAAATTAATCTGTTATCAATAGTAGTTGCTGTTATCCATGATGCTCCATATTGATAGTTTATCGTGCCTTTCCAAGACAGATCGATTCTTCATTTATCTAATCAATATTATCAATCAATATTTAGTAATTTGTTTAACCACTGATATCCATAAGTTGCTAACTAATTAGCAATGATGACTAATCATTTGATAAGTCAATTCCTTCCTTAGATCGATAATCTTGATTATTATTCAAGTCGCTGTCTTGTAGCATAAATTGATATTTGTCAAGATGGATTAATATACTTAATCAATCTCATCAGTCTCAATGTAAATGCGTTAGTCAATCTGTTAATCACCTATCTGCATAACATGCTGTGCTTAATATCTTCAAAGACTAATCATTATATATTAGTCTCGATCGAATCATATCTAACTTCTTCATGTATGACCAATCTGATCAAAGCAATTGGATACTTGCTGCCCTTACGTCGATTCTCATGATTCTTTATTTTTTTAATTTTTCCCTTTGCTGATTGCCCATCAATGGCATGCCTTATCGATTACTTGGGTAGGCATGATTGATAGGCAGCGATGATTGACTTCATGCTCTCTCCTTGGGATGTATGTGACTGTTCTGCTTATTCCATAATGGTGTATCCTTGATAAATAATGATCACTTATGTCTTCCCCATATAACTGTAATGTCCCTGTTTTGAAACCCCAATTCAGATATCTCCATCCTTTTACTCATCATGCCAAATTTGCAAAGTCTCTGGAAAAATACAAAATTGCAAAAAGTAACCTTATAGAGGGCTCAAGTATGGAAGAAGAATTGGATTTTACATGAATGATCAAATATCCAAACCCAAGAATATGACCAAGACTAAATGTGGAAGTTAATAGCAATGATAGTCATATTGAGAGGACGATAATCAAGCTCATTGATTATACAGGAAGACTAAATCATAAGATTGTTAAAGAGAAAATAATTAATATGATATCAAAGATAGTATGAAGTGTTGAATACGACGATAAGCAGCGAATCAAATCTTAGGAGGGGGTGTTGAGTTAATAACTATGTCCAAACTCAGGAGTGATACTTGTCACAAATGAAGAAGAGGTGACCCTAATGCAGAGATTACCATTTGATACCGTTCAGAATGAGAATTAGGAATAGCAACTTAAGGGTCAAAACTGATTATTAATAACAAATGGACTAAAGGATCTACAACGATCACAACATATTGATTTTGGTATCGACATGTACGGGCCCCGTAAAACTGTATACAAATCAGAGATTGCATTCAGTTTCTAATATTACCAAGTACTGCCACCAAGGATACCCACCAATCAGTCATAGACATTAGTAAGGCAGTGAGTGGAATGAGGGGAGCCGATCATTTTCTAAGGAAGTTCATGAGAATGAGACGACATATCATTGATTAAACAAGGTACATGAGATAATCAAATATAATACAATGAACAAACAGTCAGGACGATGACGTTAATAATCTTTGATCATTAGTAAATACATTAGAGAAAATCAAAGAACCAACATCATTATTATTGGTTAAATGCGATGGAGTGATCGATAAGATTAGTGGGTATCAATGAGTGACGTAGGGGCATCAGGTGCCTCATCACAAGCATTATTGTCACTTTTTGGTTTCTAGGTTGTTTAGGTGTTTTTGAGTCTAATAATGTCCTTTGAGATTATTTGGGATCATGTTGATCCATTTTGGCAACTTATACGTCAATTGGTTAAAAGTTGTAAAAGTTGCACAATGTTGTAACATTGCAAAAAAAGTTATCAAGCAACTTTTGTATAAGTTTTCAAATTGATGTACTTGTTAAGGATAATGATTGGTGGGTCAATTGAGGCAATTGATTTAAATGAAAATGTATTTAAATGCCATCCAAACCCAAATTTGAGGTTGGAGATGGAATAGAGAAGAAGAAATCCATTGTTTTGTACATTATTTTTGAGTTTTCCTCGTGTTGCAGACTGCTCTTTGAGTTTGTACGGATTGTAATCTTCATTTAAGGATCTGAAACCGGTTGGAATAGTTAGTAATGTTAATCCTCTTTCATTTCCAAGTGGTCTTGTTAAATTTCATCAAGTTTTGTGAAAGTTATAGCGATTTTGACATTGTTAGGACTAGTTTTTCTTTCATTTTCCAGTATTACAGTCTGAAAATGTGATTTGTATGGCTTTAAAGTGCATAGTACAGACCTGCACACATGGGGGAAAGTTGGAACATTAAGTCACCTTTCAAATGCAAGAGCTTTGATCAATTTTCATAAAGAATTGAAGAAGTTATGGGCTTTTTGGTAAAAACTGTCCCGAACCCTGCCTAGGGTTTCTAGCAACACTAAAGAATTCATATCTACCATTTGGTACATTGAAAAATCCTAATTTTTTTGTGAGAAACTCTGTTTTGACAAACTTTACAATATTCCAAAGTTACAGGCCCTGAAGACATGGTTTGCACGTGTTTTGGTTTTTTTGTTGGTTTGAAACAGTGCATATCAGACTGTTAGAGCAACAATGGTAGGGTTTAATTAAAACCAACTTGAAGGTAGTGTTGAATACCAAAGGGCAGTCATCAAAGGTTGTGTTCAGATGCCTTGCAGACTTGTGACAAGTTGTTTGAATTCCAAACTTGTGAAGTATATCTTTTAGGTCACAAAGGGCACTCCCTTGTAATAGTCAAAAATGTGTATGTTGTATCCAAGCACAATTGAATTGCAGGAAGCACGAAATGAAGTTTGTTGGCAAATTTAAGTTGTCATTGGTAAAGTTAGATGCAAACATCATTCCCACCGGTATAGGTACACCGGTAGACCACTCTTACTTCGCAGTATGTACCGGTAGAACAAACAGAGTACATAGTACCCGGTCTTATAGTGCGTACAAGGGATGAACCGGGTATAAGATTGATACCAGTCGAATGAATAATAATACGCACCAGCTTATGCGGAGCTGTCTGATTTAAAACAGGATTATATGGAGCATCCACCGTTTAGAACTGGAGTTAGCTTTTTAACAGGAGTTAGTTTTATTTCTACACGGATGTTTCAAGGTAAACTCAAGATCATCTCGCAAAGCTTTTTGCTGCATGAGTTTTGGGTGAGTTTACAACTTGGCGGTTCTATGAGTTAGGTTTTAATAAGATTAATCTCTTATAAATACAAGTCATAGGACACAAAAGAAGTGTTGTTGAAAATCCAGAGCAGGAGAGAGATATGTTCTGAGAGAAGTTACGGTCACAAGAGGTGAAAGGCAGAGAAGTTCAACAGCCAAGCTAAGCAGAAAGGTTAACAGGTATGATCTAATCAGACAGAAAGTGTGAATTCAAATCATTGCTTTTATTCTATTAAAGAATATTCAAATCCCTCTATCAGGGTGAACCCTAATAGGTTCTTTGTATAAATCTTTTAACTGGGTAGCATCTTAATTGATGTTGAAAGTCTTTTAACAAGGCGGCTCCTAACAGAGTCAAGATCTAAACCAATCTTCTACCAAATCCCTTTACCGGGTAGCACTCTTGCAAGTGCTTTGTAAGCTCTTAACCGGGCACCTTTATTACTGCAATAGTGAAGTTGTCAACTCTCTCTCACCGTGGTTCTTTCCTTCTAACCGAGGGTTTCCACATACAGATGTTGTGTTGATCTGAGTATTTCTATTTCTGTCTAATAAATGGTTAATTGCATGTTGTTTATTCTACAAGAATCTAAAAACAAGGTTTAATTGAGTTAGAAATAGTATTTACTGATTCACCCCCCTCTCAGTAACTGGTTAGTAATAACAAAGTTGTCTTTACCCCAAGAGTCCTTTGTTAGGTTTCCAACCTTTTTGATGTGTCATAGTCAAGAATGTTTGAAGGATGCTCAAGCAGACCTAGTGGTAGAAGGTTAGTAATGAAGGCCTATGTTTAACTTAATGTAATAGTTGGTTGGGCGTGTCCATGTAAACTTGTATTGCTGAGAACAGGTTCTATATTGTAAAATTCCATCAAGTTTTGTGAAAGATATAGCGATTTTTGTTAGCAATTTAAGTTGTCATTAGTGTAAACACCATTCCCACAGGTAAAGATTCACCAGTCACTCACGTTACTTTAAAGGCACCGGCAGACTAGAAAGAGAGTGTATGCACCGGTTGACTAAATAGAAAGATACACTGATAGACCGAACCAAGTACATAGTACCGGTCTTATGTTGCATACAAGGATGAACCGGGTATAAGAGTATACCGGTCTACTGCATAAAGATCTGCACCGAATTCTACGGAGCAGTTTGAGTTAAAACCGGATTATACGGAACATCTACAGATGCTTTCAAGGTAAACTCTAGATCGGAACACAAAGCTTTTTGCTAGTTGCATGATTTAAGGTTGAGTTTACAGCCTAGCAGTTCTATGAGTTAAGGGTTTCATTAAGGTGAACTCTTGTATAAATACAGGTCATAGGACGCAAGAAAAGTGTTGTTGATAATTGGTGAATACACAGAGCAAAGGAGAGATACCTTCTGAGAGAAGTGCTACAATCACAGAGGTGAAACGCAAAAGAGATCAACAGTCAGGCAAACCGGGGAAGAGATCAACAGGTATGATCTAATAAGACAATCAATGTCATATGAGATCATTGCTTTTATAAGGTGTGAAAGCAAATTGAAATCCCTCTATCAGGGTGGACCTAATCGGTTCTTTGTAAAATCCTTTAATAGGGCAACATCTTTGTTGATGTTGAAAGACCTCTAACCAGGCAACTCTTAACAGGGTTAAGATCTTAACCGATCTTTTATAAAATCCCTTAACCGGGTAGCACCTTCACCAGTGTTTTGTAAGCTCCTAACAGGGTGCCTTCATTCTGCAGTAGTGAAGTTGTGAGGTCTGTCTCACCGTGGTTTTTTCCTTCTAACCGAGGGTTTCCACGTATACATCTTGTGTTGATCTGTGTATTTCTATTTATGCTTATGAATGATTGTTTATATTCTACTTATCAAGGAAGGATAATTAAACAAGTTTTGAATTGTAATAGAAACAAGTATTTACTGATTCACCCCCCTCTCAGTAACCGGTTAGTAATAACAATTGGTATCAGAGCATAGTTCTCTATATACGAAGCTTAACCACTTGAGAAAAAGATCATGGAGGGTTACAGGTATCAAAAACAGCTTGAGGAAGCCAACGACATCATTCCCTCTCTGGAGAATAGGCTGAGAAGATCACTTGCAAAAAGGAAGGAGTTGGCTCTGCAATTGAATGAGAGCAATGAGACCATTGATGAACTCTCTGGGCAGAGTGGATCTGATGAAGCTGAGGAAGCAGTCTCTGAGCTCATGGAAAGAAATCAGATCCTAATCGGGCAGATCTCCAACCTTAAGAGGAAGCAAGAAGATAATACCCTAAGGATGACTGAACTGATTGAGAAAAAGAGAAAAGCTGAAGATGAAAGAAACACAGCAGTCAAGTCTTTAACAGCATCTGAAAAAGCAAGGAATCAGGCAGAGGAAGCTGTAGGGGCGAATGAACTTGTCATTTTGCAACTCCAAGAAGACATGCAAATTGTCACCCAAGAAAACACCAACATGCAAAAGGGTTGGCATGATAGGGATGAAGTATGCAAAAGAGTGGCACTAGAGTTGTATCAATTGAAGGAATAGATGAAAGAACTTGAAGAAAGAAATGAAACCCTAAGAAGATACAATGAGAGCTCGGTCAAGCTTGATGAGCAACTTAAAGCTCAAAGAAAGCACAAAAATCACAACGGTCTTGGATTCACCGAAAAAGACATCAAAGAGACTGGTGAGTCTTCTGGAGCTAAGACAAGCACGAAGGATAAGAAGTCGTTGGCACAAAACGGTAAGAAGACCTTCAACACCTCTTGCACTCATTGTGGGAAACCGGGTCATAGAACAAATGACTGCAGGAATGCACCGGTAAAGCCAAACAATAGTTACTGCAAGAATTGTTGCAAGTATGGCCACAAGATCAATGAATGCTGGTTCAGCCCCACAACTGTGTCCAATGGAAGCATGGGAAGCTTCAAGGGCTACTGCTATGCATGCAATAAGTTTGGACACAAGGCTGAAGAATGCAGATCAAAGACAATGGCATTCAGATCCCCAAGACCGGTATTCAGCAATAGAAACAAGAACCGGAGCACAACCAACTATGCAAACTATGGGATGCACAGTCACGATGACTCATCGTGCAAATCACCTAACACAAGGGTGAACCCATGGAAGGCTAGCAGTATAGTTTGTTACTCCTGCAATAAAGTTGGACACCTTGCCAAAGACTGTAGGAACCGGTCAATAAACAAAAAAAAGGGATCGGCCAAACCAGTGGAGAAGATCTCGTCTTCAAATGAGAAGAACAAAGGTTAGAAGACTGAGAAAGAAGTCAAGCTGATTTGGTTCAAAAAAAATCAAAGAGCTTTGCTGAGGAGAAAATAGAGGAAAGATCATCATTTGCTGATGGTGATATCTCTTCAGCAAACTGAGCCGTGAAGGCCAAGAGGGAACCAGTAGACCATCTACCATTCCCGGTATAACTGGTGAGAAGTGAACTCACTCAGTCTACAAGGATAACCGGATAGGTAAGCAGTAATCAACCAGGGTTTGCCCAACCGAAAAAGCCGAATCAACGGTTGGCAAAAACGGAAAGAAAAGTTAGGTAAGGCATTTAATACTGTAGCCGTTTAACAATAGTTACCGTTTGGTAATTACCGTTATGCCCTAACTCTATAAAAGAAAGGAGAATTACTCATTAGTTTTACTTTGCTTTCTTTGTGATTAACGAATTCTTGTGCTAAGTAATATTCTCGCGCTTTGATCACTGTGAGCTACTGTTTGTAATACCGATCAAGCTACTTTCTGTGTCAACCGGTTATCAAAAAATGGCATCATCATCCTCTACCGTGAAGCAGATCAACGGAAATCAAGTGGACTGACCTGCATATGATATTGCTGCAATTTAGAATAGGGAAAACGACATGGCTGGTGCATTGTCGTCTGTACCAGATGGTGTCTTCATGACAGAAGATATGACTGCGTTTATCCAAGCCAAGCAGGAAGAACTTGGTGAGACATTCATTCAAAGCGAGTATCTCTCGCTGTGTGAGGACGGAAGACTTCAAGGCCAATATGGGAAGCTGGTGTCGTTCGGTCTTATCAACGAAGTCGCCTATCCAACTATCTTTCGGCCCGACTGGATTCGACTGGTCCTCAGTCGAGTGCACGATCCAAGGTTTTGGCTCCAAAAGGGTGCAATTACAGAGATAACGAAAGAGGACTTGCATTGCGTGACTGGGTACTGTCAGGAAGGGGAAGCTTTAACCCTACGAGCAATCTCTAATGCAATCGTCACAAAGCTGACGAAATCAAAATCCGATAGTCGCCTCATGACAGTGAACGACATCAAAGACAAAGGGGTTCACTTTGCGTCCGTGGTGTTAGGTTATAAAATCTATCAGTCCAGTAATTTGAACGATACACCGGCAAGAGCCATACATGCCGCTCACTGAATAATGTATGATAACGCCAAATATGATATCTGTGGAACGCTCCGAGGGCAAATATTTGAAAATTTGAAGAAGCTCGGTATTGTTAGGAAGAAATCTATGAAGTATGGGACCCTACTGGTATGTCTCTACTTCTACTATCAAAGTTTCTTCGAGGGAATTGGCAAAGTGACATGGAAAACCGACAGACTGGTCATGCACCAAATAGCTGAATTGGCCAACCAACTGGGAAACCAGTTCGGTAATGTAATGAACGAATATTTTGAGGCATTTCAACTAAGGATGCACGCAAGGGAGCGAGTGTCGTGAACCATTGTTGACTTATACAAGGATGATGTGTGTTTTCTGGTTTCCACTGATCACTGCATCATTCAAGCAGTGGAACCGAGAACAGAATATGCTCCTGAGTTGGGATATGAGATCACTACCAAGATTGCTAAGGCATATGCTGATACCCTGAATGAAGCAAATCTAGATCTCACTGCAAACCAATTTGATACATTCGCAAAGATTCAAGAGAATCTGAAGAAGAGGGCACCGATCAAAAATGTCTACACCAAAAGGGCCCCCACACAATAGAAGAAACCGGTGACAGAGAAAGCCAAGGCTCGAAGGAAGAAAGCAGAACCGGTAACCAGTACCCAAGAGGGAGAACAAGAGGAGACAAATTAAGAAGACACAGTTCCTCTAATCAAAAGGAAGAGGGGTTCAAGCAAACAGATAAAGGGGGATCCACCAAGAAGTAGGAAGCTCACAATTGATTAATTTGTGGCAGGATTGAAAGAAACCAGTGGAATGGGTTCAGTAAGCAGAAGATATCAGTTTGCAAATGAAAAAGACAGGAGTAAGATTGAAGAAGCGGTAGTGCATTGCATTCATAAGTATAATCTGCATCCTACCGAACTTCACAAGATTCTACCGTAGGATCTCCTACAAATTCTTGAAGCTAGATGGAAAGCTTCAATGGACAAAGAAAAGGAGCTGAGGATACGAGCTCTTCTAGAGGTTCAGAACCATCTCACTCTGGAAGAAGCCACCGAACAAGTTGAACTGCATCAGCAAACCTTCTTAACAACAAAAAGGAGGATCGGTCTCATGCTTGTTGGAGAAGCTGAGAGAGTGCATCATGGAGTAGTGATGTGGACCAAACTTCTTCAAACGCAGAAGCAAGCAGAGGAAGCATGCGAAAGAACATCAGTTCCACCAGTGCTTGACACTGGAAAAGGAAAAGGAGTGCTTGGAGCTGAAGCACCGGTCAAAGAGAAGAATCCTACAGAACCGATCATCGTCGACATCACCGATGACAAGGGCAGCGAGCCAGCATGTCCAACCGTTCTCATCTCTCCAAGCAAAGGTAACACTCGCCCTATGTCTGTAAATGATATTGTTGATGAGGTAATGGACTTCGGAGAAGTAGGTAATGCTGCTAAGTGGTACAATGTACTAGAAGAAGATGATAAACAGGCAGTAATTGTAGCCATAATGGAAACTTTTATGGATTATCATAAAACTCCAAGGGACTACAAGTCCAAGTTCCCACCAGAACTCAATTCTAGGCTTTAGACATAATGGAGAACCGGTCTAGGCACAAACACGAGGATCAATAGGGAAACATTGTTAAAAGTCAGATTTGGTCTCAGTGAAGATAGAATAAAGCTTCTACTGGAGGAAGCAGCAATGAACTTGGATACCAAGTATAGAGTTGCCCAGATACTAAATGGATATGAGAATCAAGTCTGTAAAGAGACTCTGGACTTCTGGTAACAGTGCGACTTTAGTACAATTGAAAAATTAGGTTCTCAGGATCAAACTGAACAAGTACAGGCACCACCGGTTCAATTCACTACTCGTGAAGAAACTACAACCGATAATGTAAATGTTCAAGCAGAGGAGTTCACATCTGGTGAACAGATAGTTCCCCCAATAAAACAAGAACTGGAAAATGATATTCCTACAGGAGAATTACATACAGCTGAAAAGCAGCACGTAGAAGAAGTCCCACTGGAAGAACAACTTCAACAAGAACAGGATGTCCCACCAGGAGTTGAAGTGCATCCGGAAGAAGAAGCTCAGAATAAAGAAGAAGCACCTGCTAAAGAAGACCTACCTGAAGAAGAGGTACAACCTGAAGATGCGGCTCAAGAAGGAAATGAAGAAAATAAAGAACAGAGCAAGAAATTCTTGTACAAACTAAGCAAGCTCAACCGGAACAAGAGCCCAAGCAAAAGGAGCAAACAGATATTCCAAGCTCCTCCTCAACAAAAAGAAAGTTGTCTTTTGCTGAGGATAAAGAAGCCAAATGGAGCAAGCCCATCGATACAGTGGTAGACATCAGCAAGATGTCAACAAGGCAGCTCAAGGAGCTGACCAAGAGGAAACAGGACATGGTCCTGACCACTGTGAAGAATATCTTGTGCAACTTCGTGCTTGACGATGACATAGATGAAGATGAACCTGTGATGGATCAGCTGGAAGTCTTGGCACAAGCAATCGATGATGATCTGACTGATCTAGAAACTGTAGCCATTGACCACTATGAGAAGAGGAGAATCGAGATTCTCCACAAACAAGTTGCAGATATCAAGGTAACTCTGATAAACAACTTAAAAGTTCTTCAACAGCAGATCCAAGTTGCAGGAAGTTTGATGACTAGGACTTCAAACTTTGAAATATTTTTGCAAGATCTGACTGAGAAGTCTGCAAAGACCTCAGAAGATATTAGAGCCTTGTCTTCTCAATTTGACATCAAAAATAAGTCTACAACAAATTTTAGCAAAGAAATGACCAGTCTAGCTCTAATTCTCAGAAAGACTGCAGAAGAGGAGAATAAGAGAATCCAAGATATTATTGGATTTCAATTATTTTTGGCACCAACATTTGACTCCATGCAGCAAACAACTTCTACAGATATTCTGATCAATGAACTGGATTATAAAACTGTGGAAGATATGGAGAACATCATTGTTTCTCTAAAAGCAGCCCAAAAGAACATTAAATATAAAACCGGTCAATTGGCACCATTTCTTCACTTTGCCAAGACAATCTATAAGGATATCTTCACAAAGCTACAAATGTGAAATCCTAAGTGAACCTTAACCCTTTGTCCTATGGAGGCAAAAAGGGGAAGAAGACAGAAGAAGCACAAGAAATAGCAAGGATAATGGGGAGCAGGAAAACATCAGAACAAAAAGGTCAGCAAAGGAAACAGGTCAGAACAATTGGAGCAACCAGACAGGGGAAGTGTGCCATAGAGGAAAGAGAAGTCTACAAGAACAACATATAAAATGTCACAAGTAAGTGAGTATGGTTTTGCCACCAATCACAAAGGGGAAGATTGTTAGCAATTTAAGTTGTCATTAGTGTAAACACCATTCCCACCGGTAAAGGTTCACCAGTCACTCACATTACTTTAAAGGCACCGGTAGACTAGAAATAGAGTGTATGCACCGGTTGACTAAATAGAAAGATACACCGGTAGACCGAACCAAGTACATAGTACCGGTCTTATGTTGCATACAGGGATGAACCGGGTATAAGAGTATACCGGTCTACTGCATAAAGATCCGCACTAGATTCTGCCGAGCAGTTTGAGTTAAAACCGGATTATATGGAACATCCACCGCTTAGAAGTGGAGTTAGTTTTTTAACAGGAGTTAGCTTTATTTCTACGGATGCTTTCAAGGTAAACTCCAGATCGGAACACAAAGCTTTTTGCTAGTTGCATGATTTAAGGTTGAGTTTACAGCCTGGCGGTTCTATGAGTTAAGGGTTTCATTAAGGTGAACTCTTGTATAAATACAGGTCATAGGACGCAAGAAAAGTGTTGTTGATAATTGGCGAATACACAGAGCAGAGGAGAGATACCTTCTGAGAGAAGTGCTACAATCACAGAGGTGAAAGGCAAAAGAGATCAACAACCAGGCAAACCGGGGAAGAGATCAACAGGTATGATCTAATAAGACAATCAGTGTCATATGAGATCATTGCTTTTATAAGGTGTGAAAGCAAATTGAAATCCCTCTATCAGGGTGGACCTAATCGGTTCTTTGTAAAATCCTTTAACAAGGTAACATCTTTGTTGATGTTGAAAGACCTCTAACCAGGCAACTCTTAACAGAACCGATCTTCTATAAAATCCCTTAACCGGGTAGCACCTTCAACAGTGCTTTGTAAGCTCCTAACAGAGCGCCTTCATTCTGCAGTAGTGAAGTTGTGAGCTCTGTCTCACCATGGGTTTTTCCTTCTAACCGAGGGTTTCCATGTATACATCTTATATTGATCTGTGTGTTTCTATTTATGCTTATGAATGATTGTTTATATTCTGCTTATCAAGGATAATTAAACAAGTTTTGAATTGTAATAGAAACAAGTATTTACTGATTTACCCCCCCTCTCAGTAATCGGTTAGTAATAACAATTTTGACATTGTTAGAACTGATTTTTCTTTCATTTTCCAGTATTACAGTCTGAAATGTGATTTGTATGGCTTTAAAGTGCATAGTACAGACCTGCACACATGGGGGGAAAGTTGGAACACTAAGTCACCTTTCAAATAAATTGTGAGAATAGTAAAATAAATTGTCCTTGAACATAAGAACTTCAAGTTCAGTTGACAAACCTACCAGGATGTATGTCATGCACTGATGCCATATAGTGCTCAAATAGATTCAAGATTGAGGACTAGGAGTCAAGGCCTATGCATTCACTTATGTGTGTTGATTGGATGGGTGAAGAACAGTTGGTTTGAAACTTATGTTCAGTCCTTCCTCTGCATCAAATTGGTATCAAAGCCTAAAAAGTAGTATGGGAAAAGAAATTTAAGAGCCCAAAGATCTGGGCAAGGGAAGTTTTGGAAGTTTGTGTATTGCCTTTGACAAGTTGAAGAGAACCCGGATGCCAAAAGACTAGGTAGTGAAGAAAAAGAAAGAAAACTAGGTGAGGTATCACAAGAAGTAAATCATTGAACGCTCTTAGCTTATCATTTCTATGGTTGAATCACATCAAAGTTAATTCTAGCAATCTTTTGATTCAATTTACATTTCTCATATATGTTTATTTCCAATTAAAAGAAATGTGACTGACATTAGTATTATTAATGAATACTAACAATATTGTAGGACTTCAAATTATGGATTACACAATTGAAGATAACCCTATACATGGTAAACCCTAAACCTAATCTTATGTAATTGTGGTTTTAGGGCAAAGTTCTAGGGAAAATTCAAAAAGGGACATTACAAATTGATCATTAATTGCTCCTTGATAACTTAATCTAATTTTGCTTCCATGAAGATGATCTTCTTGCTTGATATGATAGAAGTATTGAGATATCATTCATCTTGGATTCTAACTCATCCTTGTATCTCTTAATGCCACTACGCGAAAATCATCTTATTTATAAGCCTTCACGATTTTGAGGATACTTTTATTAATCCAACTATCTGCTTGCTATGTACAACTCACTACTAACTACCTTCTAACTATCTGTTGGTGCTCAAAGTTTGCCACTCCTTGACCACCTAAGTGTTCTATTGCTATTATATTATTTGACACAAAGATGAGGACATCACATAATACCCTCCCTTAATGGTTATTCTACTAACTACCATGCAAAATCTGTGAGTTTTTTGGCCATCATTGCATAAAAGCCTAACTCCTCCTTTGAATGCTCACCAACACATTGTTGACACCCTCCCAAGTTTGATATTTCATCAGCCAGCCACTTTCTGCAAAACTTCCTCACATGACCAAGAACAAGAACAAGTTGAGTGCCTTTCAACATGATGTTGGGTAACGAAGCCATCCCTCCTATTATCCAGACACATGGAAACCAAGATAAAAATCAGCTTCTCAAATACTACGACAATGTTGATAAAAAACTAGGCAAAAAACAAAAACCCACAATTTGTTTTAAAAGATCGTACAAAAATTATTTATGCCCACTATTTTTGCCAAAAATGGCAAAAAAAGCAGTTGCAAAACAGCACCACGATTTTCGGGAAAAAATGTCAAACCCTAGATGTGATAATAAAATCACACACAATTTTGTAAAATAATCCTCAAAAAACCACATTTTGTAGAAAAGCAGTAAAACCCATGATTTGTCCAAAAATCATCAAAAACAGCAAAAGAAAACCACGATTTTTGGGATAGAATCATGCAAAACCCAATCGCAAAAAGCCACGATTTTTGTGAGAAAAATCGGCCAAAAAGCAATAATTCTCACAAAGAACCCTTTCAAATCTAAAAGGAAATCTGCGGAAACCACAATGTTTGTTCAAAATATCACAAACAAGCATGAAATAATCAGGTCATAGCCCACCAAACCTCCACAAGAAAAAAACCTGCGAACTTTGCAAAAGAATTGACTCCCAAGCTTTCCAAGGTCAAAGGCCACAACTATTACCTTTTTAAAAAAATGGTCAAAAAAAATCTAGAAATTGCAACAAAATTGTTTGGGAACTTACAAGTTGTCCTAAGATATTTATGCATGTATAATTGGAGTGATTTCATTCATTTTCTCCAAATGACCTCTTGCCAATATTAAGTCGTTCGTCTAGGACAATATAAGAATGTTTCTTTAGAGTTTAATACAATAATTATGAGATGTATTATTTATCATTCATCTCAGCATATTGATCTTTCCGAAAAGGCCACAAATATCAACAGGAGTTACCACCATGTACAAGCATCTAAAATGTGTTGGTCGTTAATAGCACAACAACTATGATCTTATCCTAAGATGCACAAGCCAAACTCTTTCCTAACATGTTCTACCACTTTTGGATCTAAGAAGAGTCTAATGAATGCCTGCTTGTACCCATTAGCAACTTCACTATCTCTATATGGTGGAATTCTCACTAGCAAAGCAAGTATCTGAGTGCTATAATATTTGGGAGATAATGCATATGCAAGAAGGTTCAATGGTGTGTACATTTTGTTCCAACAATGATGAATGATTTTTCCCACCCTTTTGACAAATGTTTCTTCGGGATCATTCTCTTTTTATGCTATTATGCCCTTTATTTTTTCTATCATCGAATCCATGCAATCATAGATTTCCCCCAAACATGGCGTACCTCTATCAACAAACGTGATCATACTCATGATAGACTCGGTGAAATTCAAAACATATTCCACACGAACCCACTAGGATCAATCATCTGACCCTATGTGCCTTCTTTGAATTTGATTGCTTTCAAACACTCCATTAGTTACTAATAAACATGGCAGACAATCCCTCCCACACCTCAAAAATTCATCTCAGAGGGGCAGGGGGTGAATCATTATAATGCAACTTTTTAGGCACCAATAACTTCGATTTGTAGGCACCAACCTATTGGAGACACCAATCACCACAACTAGGCACCAACTGAGCAAGAGACATCAATCTCTCCTTTAGGAAGCACCAACCTCAACACTACAAAGTTCTTGTCTTCATGAAAATCTCATCATGCCTGCTCAAAAATCTTCCCTAGAATATTCTTCACAATTCTACCTTGACATCAGGTGTTTAAAGTGCTCAAAACAAATTTGTGTTGTATCCAACCACTCAAAGGCTCCTTTCTTTGTCAAATCTATTAGTGGAGCTACAGTATGTCATAAGCCTTTGACATACCTTTCGTAGAATCTCTAAAGTCCAAAGAAACCCTTAAGCTATGTGAGATTCAAAGTAGTAGGCCATTCAACAATAGTCTTAATCTTCTTAGGGTCCACTCTTACTCCATCCGTACTGATGATGTGACCCACATAGAGAAGCTCTAACATCATAAAGTCACACTTAGAATCCTTAGCATAAAGAGAATCACTCTTTAAAATGCTCAATACCTCCTCAAGATGTTGCATATGCTCCTCCCAAATTTTATTGAATATTAGGATGTCATCAAAAAGCATTAAAACAAATTTCCTCAATTGCTTCCGAATCACCTGATTTATACAACTTTGGAAAGTAACAGGAGCATTAATCAAACCAAAGGGCATTACCAGGAACTCAAAATGTCCAAAGTGACACCTGAAAGTAGTTTAATCAATGTCCTCTTTCCTCATTGAGATTTGATGTTATCATAACCTTAAACCAATCTTAGAAAAGTACCTAACCCCATACAACTCGTCAATTAGCTCATCAATCCTAGGAATCAAATACCTATTCTTGACTATCCTTTTATTCAAGGCTAAATAATCAATACACATCCGCATCAATCCATCCTTTTTCTTAACCAATACTACTACTGATGCAAAAGGACTATTGATGGGTCTAATATGACCCATTTCCAATAACTCCTTAACTTATTTTCTATCTCATCCTTGTACCTCTTAGGATGTCGATAAGGAGTAGTAATCATTGATTTGGCTTCCTCCTCTGACTCAATGACATGCTCTATTCCCTCTCAAGTGAAACTCCATGGGGAATACTCCCAGTTACCTTGCTATGCTTAGATAGAAAACTCAACATCTGGATGATAACTACTCTTTTGCTAATCTATAATTCTAGGAATTGTTGGCACGACAAAACACTCTACTGCCCACTCTGGCTGACTGTATATGATCGACCGCTCCATCCTCTTGAGTGACACCACTCTATGCCCTTCATCTCAAATCCTCAAAGTACCATTTTCTCACCCTAGTGCTCAAACTTCATTTCCAACCTCTACATGTTGAAGGAGAACTCGACAAGAAACATCCATGTCATGCCAAGAATAACATCATTGTCCCCCATATACTCAAATTGGAAATCTTGCAAGTTAAGAATGCTTATAACCATTAGCTACCACCACCCTAAATCCATCATGCTCTTTGGTTTGCAACCCCCTCTTAGCTATAAACCTCTCATCAATAAAGTTAACTGTAGCTCCATTATCTATTAAACCATCTACTCGTTGCCCCTGCATTACACCTCTTACTTTGAAAGTGATTACCTTTTAAGCACTAATAAGTTGTAGAATGGCCCTATCATCCTTGGGCTCTACTTTTCATGTAGTTTCTTCTTCACTACACTCTGAATCGGATTGCTCATTTGATTGCAGATACTTCGGTTGAAAGGTACTCTAGTTGCTTAGCCTTCACCTTCGTATCGTATTTATGTAAAGGATCCCAAGGCCCCCTACAATGAAAACATAATTTTCTCCTCCTAAGGTCATTTACTTGCTCACTATCCAACCTATTTGAATCACTTCATGGCTGATTTGATTCCCTTTGGAAATGTTTTTTCTCTTTGTCCTTATGTGGAAACCCCCTAGACTGAAATTTGCTCCTAGAAGTAGAAGCTTCCATGACTCTAGCCTTTTTTATGGCAACCTATATAGTATGTGGATTGAGGGTCTTAATCCAACCTCTCAATGAATTTGTCAACCCATCCTTGAGAAGTACCATAAGCCTCCTGTCTGGATTCCAATTGGGGGAAAATCAATCCATGTCTGGATAATTTACACACAGAAAAATTTTCAAGCAAATGCTATCCAAAGTGGGGAAATTCATACTATGGATTTTATCCCCAACACTTGGAATTTTTTTAGGAAAATGACAATCAAAGTGGCGAATTTCATTATAAGTCCAGATTTTGATCAAAATAAGTGGGCAAATTCATTATAAGTCCGGAGTTTGGTCAAAATAAGTGGGGAAATTCATAGTAAGTCCGGATTTTGGTCAAAAAAAGTGGGAAAATTCATTATAAGTCAGGATTTTGGTCAAAATAAGTAGGAAATTTCATTACAAGTCAAGATTGTGGTCAAAATAAGTGGGGAAATTCATAGTAAGTCTAGATTTTGTGTATTTTTATAAAGAAAAATTGATTTTCCTTAGGATTTTGGCAATTTCAAGTATGGAAAATCAATTTCTACAAGGGTTTAAAGGCCCTTATGCATGGAATATGTCTTTACATGGAATTTTGGACTAATTGACTAGCCAAAATTTAAATACACTTAGGATTTTACGTTCAACCCACTATAACTTGACCCAAAAGACTTCAATTTTAACATTCCCATTTAATTTCCCTCAGTCTCTTAAAGCTCTAAATTACAAAATTTACTACCAAACCTAACTAACCTAGCAACTATGGGCGAAAAGAGGGGGTCCCCATTTGCAATGGCGCGATGGGGTAAAACCTCACAACACTCCTCACTACGAGAATGTTTAGTGCCAACCTAATTCAAATTTGTTTGGTCCTTGTTTGGCCAAGAATGGGAGATTTTGCAAATGCAAACTTGGTATAAATAAAGGATGAATCATTCAGTCATGTGTGGCATATGTTGTATTTGTGCAAATGTTGTGCAAGTATGTGTATATGTGATGAGGATGTTATTAGAATAATTTAGAATCATATTTTATTAATGCTCAATATTGTATCTTAGTGTAAATATTAGAATGTTTCTAATATTTAGTTAGCTATGGCTAGAATAGAATGTTTCTATTCTAGACGATCATTTCCCAAGGAAACATCGTTTCTCCTCTTGTATATATAGATCGTTTGATCTCTATTAATATATGATAAAGTATTCTACCAATTACTTTTCGTAACATGGTATAAGAGTGGGTTATTGTTTTTGAATACAAATTTGCATAATTTCATTCTCGAAATTATCTGTGTAGCAAAATTTCTTCAAAGTTTCTTCTACCATCAAGAAACTTTCTAGCATCAAAATTGCGCGTCCATCTGCCTCTGTTCGCGTTTTTTCGTTGGGCCAGGATTGCTCGTGTTTTCTTTTGTTCTAATACTCGCGCAAGACTTTTAGCTATCTGCGAGCGATTTTGCTCCTCTTTTCCTACGCGATTCAGATCCTTGCAAGCTTATTTGGCAATGGAATTTTGTTTGATGTGATTCAGTTCTCTGCAATTTGTTTCTGAATGGGATTCTCTGTTCTTTTCCCGCGCGACGAGCTTTCTTCTGTGACCACGGGATCTTCGTTTTTGCACACGATTTGTCGTCTCCACTTCTATTGCTGTAACTTGCAAATATCTCGATTTTTCTACTCTTCCATGGCCGCCGATTACGGTTTCCTTCGAAAACACTAATTTTCAAACTTGGAAAAATTTTCTGATTTCAAATTTCTGATGGGTTTTTCGAGATCTCAAACAAGTTGTCAGAATTTTTTGAGTGCCTCCATTTTTGTGCCTTGATTTTCAAGCCAGCAGATCTAGATTTCGTCAGCATATTCTTTTTGGGTTTTTCGAGCTCTCTTTTGGGTGCTTCTCCGTTTTTTTTGGGTCTTCCAATTTTTTTGCTTCGAAGTACATGTCATCTCAGATATTCATGTTTTTTGGAAAACGTGCAATGGCATCAGTGACAAACCTACTACTTGAGGGAAATCAATCTGGTTCGCAGCCCAAAGCGAACAACGCGGAGCATATTGCTAAGCACTCAGAGCAGAAAGAATCTGCCTTTCATGCCTTTATGGCCAAAAGACCTACAGATCATGTGCAATCTTCTGCATGGTACATAGATTCTAGTGCTTCTCGGCATTTCATTCACAGTCGTGACTGGTTTGTTGAGTTCTCTCCCTACACTGACTCAGTTATTTTTGGAGGTGGTGAAGAGTACAATGTTGTCGGCAAGGGCAATGTTCAGATACAGTTTGGAGGGCGAAATCTCATGTTCCTCAACGTGTGCTATGTTCCTGGCATGAAACATAATCTTCTCTCAGTTAGTCATATTATGAGGCACTCTCCTCAGTTGGATGTTGTTTTCAGTGCACATAAGTGCTCAATTGTTGATCGTGCTTCTCTCACTCCTATTGTTGTTGGCATTGAGGTTCACGGTCTTTTTAGGCTTGTGGACTCGGCGATTTCCTTGAGCGTGCCTTCGTAGCAAAATCTTTTGCTATCAACAGTCTCTGGCATCAGCAATATGGTCACCTGAATATTCAGTATCTTGCACAGCTTGGTCGGGACGATTTAGTACACGGTCTCCCTGATATTAAGACCCAGAATCATCGAGTTTGCGGAGCTTGCCAGGCGGGGAAGCAACACAGGACACCATTCAAAGATGGCGACTCATGGCGAGCCTCTAAGGTACTCTAGCTGGTTCACGCTGATATATGCGGTCCTATGAATACTACTTTTGTTACTAGGTACAGGTATTTTAAACTCTTTGTTGATGATTTCAGTCGCAAAATGTGGGTAGATTTTCTTAAGAAAAAATCAAATGCATTTCCTGTATTTCAGAAATTTAAGGCCTTAGTAGAAAAAGAGTCTAGTTCTTCTATTCTTACTCTTAGGTCTGATAATGGGGGTAGTTTTCTTCTTCTGCTTTTTCTACCTTATGTGCTACTCATGGCATCAAACGTCAGTTTACCACATCACACACCCCTCAGCAAAACTGTGTTGTAGAGTGTCAAAATCGTACCATTACAGATATGGCTAGGGCTATGATGGAACATAGAAACGTTCCTAAAAAATATTGGGCAGAAGCTGTATTCACAGCAATCTATCTTCTTAATTGCTCACCCACTCATCCAGTTAAACATAAGACTCCTGAGGAAGCATGGTCTGGTCGCAAACTTAGGATCAACCATTTGAAAATTTTTGGCTCTTTAGCATATGTATGGATTCCTGATGCCAAGCGCACTAAGTTGGATTCCAAGAGTCAGAAGCTCATGTTTACAGGGTACAATGACACTCATAAGGCCTACAGACTAATTGATGTAAACACTGATCGTTTAATCTTCAGTCGTGATGTTGTGTTTGATGAGGAACTAGGACCATTTCAGCTCTCTTCCTCTCTGCAGCATTCTGAGACTCAGTCTTTAGAGACTTCTGACTTGGGTCTTCCTATTTCATGTGATTCATCTGATGAGCAAGATGATGTTGTTGCACTACTTGAGCTCCTTCCGGACAATGCAACTCTTGCTCTTGTTCCTGATCCTGATCTGCTTCCTCATCCAACTATTCCTTCTGCATCTCATATTGGCTCCTCTACTCTTCGGCCTAAATGGTGAGCTAAGAAAATCAGTGATCTTCGTCCCGATGAACTCATTGAGGGTAGAATCTCCAGAAATAAGAGCATTTAGCATAGCACAGTTAATGTTGGTCTTATGGCTAACATCCACAGTATCTCTGAGCCTCAGACATATGCAGAGGCCAAAGGAATTCCAGAATGGGAACAGGAAATGGATATTGAGTTCCAAAGTCTTCAAAAGAATCACACCTGGGTTCTTTCAGATCTTCCTCCAAGGAAGAAACCCATTAGCTGTAAATGGGTCTATAAGGTCAAGTATCATGCAAACGATACCTTAGACAATTATAAAGCTAGATTAGTTGCTCGAGGATTCACTCAGCGAGAAGGCCTTGACTATGAGGAGACTTTTGCTCCTACGGCTAAGATGAGTACTATTCGTCTTCTCCTTGCCATTGCATCTCAATATGGTTGGAAAGTCCACCAAATGGATGTGAAGAGTGCCTTTCTAAATGGTGAATTGCAAGAAGAAGTCTACATGACGCAACCTCCTAGTTTCAAGATTGCTAACTCAAAACCCAAAGTGTGTAGACTCTGGAAAGCCCTCTATGGTCTTAAACAAGCCTCTCGGGCATGGTACATAAAAATTGATCACTACTTGGTTGCTCATGGATTTTATCGTAGTCCTTCAAACAATAATCTGTATACCAAACACTCTGGTCTTGATATTCTCTTTCTTGTTGTCTATGTGGACGACTTAATCATTACTAAGAGTTCAGAACATGTGATTTCCGAAATCAAACAAGATTTGTGCAGCACTTTTGATATGAAAGATCTCAAACTACTTCATTATTGTTTGGGTATTGAGGTTTGGCAGACTAACAGCAGCATTTTTCTTTCTCAGTCTATGTAGGTCAGAAGTTTGCTTGACAGGTTTCGAATGTAGGATTGCAAACCAGCCTCCACTCCTATGGAGATTGGTCTGAAATTGTCCGCACAATCTGATTCTCCTCCTGTAGATGAAACACTCTTCAGGCAACTAGAGAGTAGTCTCATCTATATTACTGCTACTAGACCTGATCTCAGCTTTGCAGTCAGCTACATCTCTCGATTCATGACAAACCTCAAAGTTGACCATTGGGTTGCAGTGAAGCATGTTCTGCGCTATGTACAAAGTACCTCGGATTATGGACTTCTTTACACTAGGAGTTCTACTCCTCAACTCAGTGGGTTCACAGATTTTGATTGGGCTGGCTCCATTGATGACAAAAAATCTACCTCTGGATATGTGATCAGTTTAGGATCTAGTGCGGTCACTTAGACCAATAAGAAGCAACAGGCAAGGGCTCTCTCTTTGACAGAAGCAGAATATAGAGGAGTTGTCAAGGCAGCTTGTGAGGTAGTTTGGCTTCGTCAGATGCTTGAAGATATGCAACTACCTCAAGCAGGACCGACTCCTTTGTTTTCAGACAATTAGGGTGTACTCAAACTTGCCAAGAATCCAGTCTTCCATGAACACACCAAACACATAGAACTTCATTGTCATTACATTCGGCAGCTGATAGAAGACGGCTCTGTCCAGTTGCTATATGTTCCTACCTCGGAGCAGCCAACAGATATTTTTACCAAACCCCTTGGTCCTGACAAGTTTGTAAAATTCAGAGGGTCTATTGGTGTAGTTGATAGATTGAGCTTGAAGGGGGGGTATTAGAATAATTTAGAATCATATTTGATTAATGCTCAATATTGTATCTTAGTGTAAATATTAGAATGTTTCTAATATTTAGTTAGCTATATCTAGAATAGAATGTTTCTATTCAAGACGATCGTTTCCCAAGGAAACATCATTTATCCACTAGTATATATAGATTGATCTCTGTTAATATATCATAAAGTATTCTACCAATTACTTTTTGTAATAGATGTATGAAAGAGGATATGTCTCCCCGATTGCATGAGTGTGAATTGCGGTGCAGAGCAGTGTGAACTTTAAAGTGTTAGCTACCAAAAGCAGTGAGCCAAAGGTGACTAGAAATATTTAAGTTGTGTTGTCGTTGTATATCAATGGTGGATCTATTCTCTCTTATCCTTCTTCATCTGGGCAGTGAGCCTTCTTCAGGCAATGAGCCCTTTGGCAATGAGCCTTTCTTGTAATCCACCTTAATCGATGTTCATATATTTGAGAATAATCTTCTGCGTGGTTTTTCCCTTAACATGGTTTTCAATGGATGTTTCATGTGTTTATGGTTGTGTTTTTCATGTTCTTATCTTCCAGTAATTAAAAGTTTAGAGTATGTTTGGTGGAACTAATTACAAGGTATTTTCAGGATACAATTCAACCTCACCTCCCTCAATTGTTGTGCGCATTCAATAGTGCCAATAACCTATGTGGAAATGTGCACATAAGAGGTCTCAAAATGATGCTTCTAGTTTGCTGATTTGGAGCTCCACCATGCATTGAGTTCCCTCTTTAGCCATTATTTCCTCCATTGTTGCCTCCATTACTACATCCATTATTATTTGCACCAACATTTATTTCCATTTGTCAAGCCATCATTTGATACCCTTGTACTACCATTTTTTTGTTTTTTGTTTGTTTTGCAAATATGAAAATCATATTTGAAACCAACCAATATATACTGAACATATAACAGCAATACTAATTGGAGCAAATATTAATGAAACCAAACAATATTTTGCAACCATTAAACTGTAAACAACAATATGAACATTCAACTCATATTCCAAGTCTGATATACTTTGTCAATGGTCATCAGTGGATAGCATACAATGCTCAACTTAAGAGATTATGACTGTCATACCACTTTTTGCTGCCCAAAATTCAGTTCAGATCTGATATGGCCCTTTCCCAGGTATGTACGACATACACAATTCACTGCAGACCCCACACAACCCCCTTTCCACAACCTCCAAGCTTGTACGACACTTTGTTCATATTTAAACCTATACGACACCCTGATTGCAGTCTTTGACCAGTTTGAAGCAACTACAAATGTTACTGGGTCTGTACAACCCTGCTGAAGCTAATGTCTGATATGTACGACACCTTCCTAGCTCAATACGATTCACACAAACGTCCAGAAAATCCCTGACTTGGTACGGCCAAAAGGTGTAGAAGATTACCAGCAATTTAGACACTGACTTTTGCCTTCAAACTAGACTTCCAAATCAAACCCCTTTTCCTGACAACTTCAATCTCAACAACTAGAACACAAATCCTCCTGAATGTGTCTTTCAACAGCAAAGAGAATGAGAGTGAAGAGGGTTTTCGTCCTCCAAGCCGAAAAATATCAGTCCTCCAGACAATTTCCTGAATTTCATATATTCTCAAACTTGCTGAAAGAGAGCTCTTGAATTTATTTTATAATGCTCTCACAAGAGCTCAAACACTCATTTATCATTGTGGGATAAATAGATATAATACGCCTTTTACAACTTATGTCTTTGATGCGTTATAAAATAAAGTGGGCCATTTAATTTAAATATTTCTCACAAACTATAGACTGGATAATTAAAGTTAAATTTTTAAATTTAACTTTACAAAATGACTGTTAATGCGCAAAATATCATATTAATAATAAATAAATCCTCTTATTGATACTAAACATTTACCATTGACAAGTCATTGCCATTAGGCCCCCCATCATGCCTAGAATGACTTACTATAAATAGCAAGTGCACCAAAACTGCCTCAAAACACCTCGAAAAGAATTGCAAGTGAAATTACCTAGGCGAAATTGCTTGTAAGTCCCTTTTATGTCATGGTTAGCCTATGGGACCATGGGAAAATAGGCTAATGGCAACACCATACAATGAGCGCTAGAAGGAGGACATTACATTCTATTTCATCTAGGTTTTGCGGGTGATTCCCAAAGGCTGGTCGATTGGGATTTTGTTGCAACATATTGCAAATTGCAAGCATTTTTCAATTGTTACTTCATTCTATCACATTTAGAGGACTTCTTGATGGACCCCTAAAGTTTTTGAGTGAGATATTTTCTGGTTATTTATTGTTGCAGAGCTTCATTTCTTCTATCTAAAAATGGGTTTGTTGGTTTTAGATATATATTTATAAACTAGGTTATGTTTTTAGAAAATTGCAAATCCGGATCATAAATCAAACCTAAAATTTTCGGCAGTGTTGTTTTTGAATATTATTCATATTTGGAGTTCTTAAAAGTGTTGCAATATTATCTTGTCATTAGCACTGTTATTGTGATTGTTTACATTTCAAAAAGAATTCAAAACACATTCAAAATATTGAAAAAAAAATCAAGGGCAAAAATGTTGCATATTATACTGGTATCATAGTAGTGTATCTTGTCATCATGGAGAAACAAATTTGGTTGTAGAAGAACAAAGGACAATAAAAGAATAGAGAGCAATAGAGAAACAAGCTATAGGAAACATTGGTGATAGAAATTAGGGTGAAGAGATGTTTTTGAACTTGTTAGACGCATTGGTTAGAGGATAAGAAGTTGCAAAACAAAGGTTGCAGAAATAAAATCGACAATTAGATTTGTTGTTTACAATTTAATGGATGTAAAATATTGGTTGGTTTCAAAGATCATTTTCATATTTGCGAAAACAAACAAAAAACAAAAAAATGGTAGTACAAGGGTATCAAATGATGGCTTGACAAATGGAAATAAATATTGGTGCAAATAATAATGGATGTAGTAATGGAGGCAACAATGGAGGAAATAATGGCTAAAGAGGGAACTCAATGCATGGTGGAGCTCCAAATCAGCAAACTAGAAGCATCATTTCAAGACCTCTTATGTGCACATTTCCACATAGGTTATTGGCACTATTGAATGCGCACAACAATTGAGGGAGGTGAGGTTGAATTATATCCTTAAAATACCTTGTAATTAGTTCCACCAAACATACTCTAAACTTTTCATTACTGGAAGATATGAACATGAAAAACACAACCATAAACACATGAAACATCCATTGAAAGCCATGTTAAGGGAAAAACCACGGAGAAGATTATTCTCAAATATATAAACATCGATTAAGGTGGATTACAAGAAAGGCTCATTGCCAAAGGGCTCACTGCCTGAAGAAGGCTCACTGCCCAGATGAAGAAGGATAAGAGAGAATAGATCCACCATTGATATACAACGACAACACAACTTAAAGATTTCTAGTCACCTTTGGCTCACTGCTTTTGGTAGCTAACACATTAAAGTTCACACTGCTCTGCACTGCAATTCACACTCATGCAATCGGGGAGACATATCCTCTTTCATACATCTGTTACAAAAAGTAATTGGTAGAATACCTTATGATATATTAACAGAGATCAAACAATCTATATATACTAGTGGATAAATGATGTTTCCTTGGGAAACGATCGTCTTGAATAGAAACATTCTATTCTAGCTATAGCTAACTAAATATTAGAAACATTCTAATATTTACACTAAGATACAATATTGAGCATTAATAAAATATGATTCTAAATTATTCTAATACCCCCCCTTCAAGCTCAATCTATCAACTACACCAATAGACCCCCTGAATTTTACAAACTTGTCAGGACCAAGGGGTTTGGTAAAAATATCTGCTGGCTGCTCCGAGGTAGGAACATATAGCAACTAGACAGAGTCGTCTTCTATCAGCTGCCGAATGTAATGACAATGAAGTTCTATGTGTTTGGTGCGTTCATGGAAGACTGGATTCTTGGCAAGTTTGAGTACACCCTGATTGTCTAAAAACAAAGGAGTCGGTCCTGCTTGAGGTAGTTGCATATCTTCAAGCATCTTTCGAAGCCAAACTGCCTCACAAGCTGCCTTGACAGCTCCTCTATATTCTGCTTCTGTCGAAGAGAGAGGCCTTGCTTGTTGCTTCTTACTGGTCTTGGTGACCGCACCAGATCCTAAACTGATCACATATCCAAAGGTAGATTTTCTATCATCAATGGAGCCAGCCCAATCAAAATCTGTGAACCCACTGAGTTGAGGAGCAGAACTCCTAGTGTAAAGAAGTCCATAATCCGAGGTACCTTGTACATAGCGCAGAACATGCTTCACTGCAACCCAATGGTCAACTTTGAGGTTTGTCATGAATCGAGAGATGTAGCTGACTACAAAGCTGAGATCAGGATGGTAGTACAAGTATTCCAAGTCTGATATACTTTGTCAATGGTCATAAGATCTAAACTGAATTTTGGGCAGCAAAAAGTGGTATGACAGTCATAATCTCTTAAGTTGAGCATTGTATGCTATCCACTAATGACCATTGACAAAGTATATCAGACTTGGAATATGAATTGAATGTTCATATTGTTGTTTACAGTTTAATGGTTGCAAAATATTGTTTGGTTTCATTAATATTTGCTCCAATTAGTATTGCTGTTATATGTTCAGTATATATTGGTTGGTTTCAAATATCATTTTCATATTTACGAAAACAAACAAAAAACAAAAAAATGGTAGTACAAGGGCAACCATTACATTGGTATTAGAGCAATGTATCCTGCCATCCTAGTGGCTACCATACAAAATGATTAGATAGTGACATGATTGATTGAAGTGTGCAACCATAATCACATCATTATAATACACGGAGAAACAGGGCATTACTAAAAACAAGGCAAGAAGAACAGAGAACTCCAAAAGTACACTTAGGCACAGGTGAATAGGTCACAAGCAATATGGGTGAAAGAAGGGATCCAAGTGAAGAAAGGTTGTTTAATATGTTAGAGGCTTTGTAATTGGGGCAGCGACAGGTGGAACAAAGAATTCAGGAACATAACCAATGTGTGGATCTTATGATGCAGATGATGGCTAGACAGATGGGTGTTGATGTGAATGGGGAGAATAACATTGGTGGTAACAACAGTGGAAATAATGGAGGTAACAAAGGTGGGCATAATGGATAGAACGGTGGTAATGGAGGATAGGTCATACTAATTTTGACCATGCAGTTAGACCAACAAGGACAGTTAATTCAAGGCCACTTATACCTACCTTCCCACCTAGAGCCTCGGTACAACTAGAAAATGAGCCACAAAATACGGAGTTACAGGCTCAGTTTTGACAACATTGGGAGAATGGAAGAGAAGAATTTTAGGCAGCTATCTCTTTCAAGGAGTACAAGGATGTTAGGCTGAAGCATTTTCCTCGCACTGGTATTAGTATTAATATTTTCAAACTTTGAGAGGAAATTTCAATCTATAGATGATCTTACAAAACTAAGATTAAGGCCCTAACAAAATATAGATAAAAGAAGGAATAGATAATACCCGATTTTCTCCTTGATGATGCCTTCAAGCTAATATAATTCAACCTTTTAAGTCTGCTTCAATTTGTCCTCCAAATCTGCTATGAATTGTTGGCATCAAGAGATGGGAACCGGTAAGCTTACTATCGGTACATGGCAATTAAGTATTGTCATTGATTGGCAAATGAGGAAAGAGGAAAAAGGTGTTTGACATCTCAATCTAAGGTCTAAAGATCTAAGGTGAACACCACAGGTAGATCTGTATGTAAAGAGACTGGTTTGGCAACCGATGACACCATGCAAGAAAGAAAAGACTATCTGCTCACTAAGCCAAGTGCATCGGCAACCGAGGAACGAACAACCAGTGTCGACAATGCAATGAAGGAAAGGGTGCAACCGGTAAGCTGTGGAAGGAAAGGTAACAGGTCAAAGTTATTACCTGTTCACAACATAAGGATCTCAACCAAGCAAGAAAAGACTTCGATATGATGAGACGAACAGGGGAAGTCATAGTCAACTATCTGTTTAACCAACTCATTGACCGGGATTTACTACACTAAATCCGGAAGACTTTGAGTTAACATGGTGATCGGGTTAAGGCGCATTTAAAGGTTTTAAAGCCGAAGTCTGTGGCTTTAAAACATGGAGTCGCCTCATACAAAGGTAAGGTGCTTGACACGCATCTATTGCTTTCTTTGTAAAGCAGATAAAGCAAGGGCATGCATCGGATGTTTCCTCGGTGAACTAATACTCCACTGGGTGATGAATCCGAACGAGATCTATAATTAGGTCGTGCATGAGTAGCGTAGTTAGGGCAAGGACTCTATATATTCTTCTGCCTATTAAGAATATAGGCTGCCCTCATTCTGCCAAAGTAAAGAGTGAACCTGTACGCTGAAGAAGCTAAGGTGAATAGAAAAGAGAAGAAAAGAGAGAAGAGTGTGCAGAGAAGCACAACAGAAAAGGATAACATACCAGCGGTGACCGGTGATGTTTCTCAGTTGAGCATAACAGAGATCTTATCAGGCTATGCAAAGCCATTTGTAAAAGGTCAAATCCTTCTATTGTTTGCTAATAACTACAATAGCTAAATCCCAATATTTTGGGTGGATTTTAACAGGTCCCTTGTACTAAATCCCTTAACCGGGTGACATCTTTTCAGGTGTTCTAAGTCCTCTAACCAGGCAGGCACTACCCGGCCTTATTGTATCAAATCCCTTAACTGGGTCACATCTAATAGTGCGTTGTACTCCTTTGATAGGGAAGGCTCCTAACAAGGCGCACTTCAAAAGAGTGCAGAATTTGTGAGGTCTTCTCACACCATGGTTTTCACCCAATTTGGGTTTCCACGTGATAAATCTGGTGTGACTTTGTGATTGATTGCTTGATGCTACTTTTATGCTTGAATCTGGTTTGCTTACAATTTTAAGTATACTTCATCAGATTCATTAAGAAGAAGTTTTATAGGTGCTGATTCACCCTTCCCCTCTCAGCTAGTTGGGACTGTCATGAATTGTGCCTCTATGTTTGCTATATTTTTCTCCTCAAGCCTGCTCTAATTTGTTCCTCAAGTCTATGTAATGGACACCCCTGAATGCCCCAAAAAACTAAACCCACTGCTGAAAGGAATTATGTCAAACAGTTTGCATTCAACCTCTTATTTCTCCATTTAATGTTTTAAACCCCTTATAACACTGGAAATCAAACATTTATTTGTTTGTTGTGTTTTGTGCATGGAATAGGAATCATACAACATAAACAAGAAATAAACTACAATAATATGCAAAGTGGACAATGAACTGCTGCCGATAAAATGTTATTTTCAGAATTAATAAAACCAAATACATGGCAGATTTATCAACTCACTAATTACTCCAGCATTAATGAAATAATACTCCAGCCCATGCTTTCGAACTTGCTGCTACAGTGACGTGAATAGTACCACGTGAATAGTGCTGTGTGAATAGTGTCACGTGAATAGTGCCGCATGAATAGTGCCACGTGAATAGTGCCGCATGAACAGTGCCACATAAACAGTGCCGCTACAGTACTTTGTCCTTCAATCATTCCACTACCTTCATAAAATCATTCCCTCAAAGCGGCATAAGCATTGGACAAGTAGTGAAGAAGATATGAGCAAAATACCAAATCTACCTGTAGCTGGAAATGCAACAAAACTGCCTGATAATGAAACTGATAACAATGGATTCCAAAGGCCAAACCCCAAGGGAATGACGTCTAGAATGTCACAAGAGAGGATAAACGTCCTCAAATGTCAAGAACGGATCTGCAACTCACACACCAATTTCTTCTCATATTCAACTCCTCTAATGAAGCCACAAACGCTTCCTTTTATTCTATTTCCAAGGGTCGGTTCAACTCTCATGGGCAATGTGGGATAAAAGATGTGCAATATAAAACATATATTAAAATATCCCCTTATGTCACCCTTGGGTACACATCCCCATAAAATAAATATTAAAGTAACACTTTAATATTTTACAATTAAATTAAATGTTACTTTAATAAAACTTCAGGCATTAAAATGTATTAGCAATCGGACTCCGAATAATGCAAGTGATAGCTCGTCGGAAAGCTCTCACCGAAGAGTATCAAATCCAATCACCAAAACTGGCCTCCACTGTGTCCTGTTGACTTACTAAAAATAGTAAGTATGCCTGAAACTGAGTAAATCAACTTCATTTTGGCCCAAACTGGAAATGACTAGGCCAAAACACTCCAGGATCCCCTTAAACCCTTCGTTAGCCCTCGGGACCATGTAGAACAAGGCTAACGCACACACACTTGGTCAACTGCTAAAGTGGGGACATTACAGTCTACTCTAGATCGCTCCTCAAGTCTGATCTAATTTGATCCTCAAGTCTGCTCTAGGTCTGCTATAGTTCGCTTCTTAGATCTGCAATAAATCACTCTAGATCTGCTCTAATTCGATCTAGGTCTGCTGCAATATTGAGTATGAAATATAATTGTTTAGGATCAGATTAGTAAGTAAATGTTGACTGCTGCTCACTGCTGCTAAGGTGCGAATTCTAAGGCAGTATGTTATGTTTTTGATAATTCCTTTAATTCACACCATGACTCATATATATATGTGAGAAGGGGGGAGGTGACATCTCAAATATGCAAGGTAGCTGACTTGCATATGCAAGTCGGTATACATAATTTTTCCCAGCCGTAGACTTTGTTTAATGCAAATCGTCCCTCCTTTTAATATTATTTAGTGAGCAAGCCGTCCTAGTTAATGGCATATATAGTATCCAAATAAGGTCGTCCTTTCTTGCCAAATAAACATTAATATGTAAGTCGTCCCTTCTAGGACAAATTAATAAGGTTTATTTTAGAGTTTAATGCAAGGATTATGAGATGTGTTATAATATTATTATTCTCAGCATTTTGATCTTACCGAAAAGGCCACATATACTAACAGTTAGGGCACAACATAGTGATTTGCAGAAGGTGAGCAAGCTAGCATTACCCTATTACAATGAATCGAAGAAGACTACAACCAGAGCTTGGGTGCAGAAAGTAGACGCTTACTTCCAATTGAAGTCGATGCCAGAGGAGGAAGCCATTAAATTTGCTACATTATATCTGGATGGCTTGGCACACGAGTGGTGACATCACGATAGGGTCACGTTGGGGTGTTAAAAATGCAATAATTGGTTTGACCGACCCATTTTTCAAGAACACTCAGCTTCTTCTATGGCTCTTTCCCTCTCTCAGTGTTTTTAGCATCTCCTGTTACTCACTTGTGTGGTTAAGTTTCTAGTGATTACCATCTCATTTATCACCTATAGCCAATGCTACACATTTAGTCGAGGTGCTATGGAAAATGGATTCAGCTACCTTCAATGTGAACTATAATGCCTCCTTCAGATGGTGATCTTTTATGCTGCAACGGTTCCGGTCCGCATTTTTGGATCTTTCTTTGTCCGTGCTTCACAATTGCTGAGATCTTTTGGCCTCCAGACCTTGGCATAGATGGATATGCATGTTGGTAACACAATCAATTTTATTTTTCATTATTTTATGTCTTTAACTTTAATAATATTTCTTGTTATATTGATCATACGGGCAACATCCCTACCTTTCCTTGTTTCCTGAGGACAGTCAGCCCTTTAAGTTGGGGGGAGGTATACTATTGTTATTACATATATTTTCACCCTATCCTTCACCATCCCATCTTTGAATCCATTATTTCCTCCATATTTTCCATTCCATCCTTCATGAACCCTATTATTTCACCCTTGTTAATCATTTGTATTGCCTACCATTTCACCCATTCTGACCAAACTCATGTGTATTGAGAATTTTTTCATATAACCTCCTATACATCTCGCATTTTACAAATATAATGCTATGAAAAATGGAAAAAATAAGAGAGCACAATGAAAATAAAATGTTGGAGGTATGAATGTTAAAATGAAAGATGCAAAATGGAAAGTGCGATGAGATTCTCCATGAACTATAAAAGTTAAAGGTGAAGAAGGCAAATTCTATAAATCCAAGGTTCCCTCTCAAAAATAAAAGATTGCACGAGGACATGCAATATGTTAAGTTGGGGGGAATGATGAGAGCCATTTATGACCCATTTTATGCCATATTTAATCCATTCATGTACTATCATATTCACTTCCATATCCCATTTCTATTCCATTTCATCCCATTTTACACTTTTATGTTGCATATGGTTAAATATATATAAGTAGTATTAAATATAGTTTTGAGATTAAAACAAGAAAATTAATTATTGATTGTTATTACTAACAAGCATTGTTATTTTATGTCTTGGCAAACATATTTTCTAACATGCAGAAAATCTTCCTGCCACTTTATATTCATGATGACTGGATTGTTGGTTTCAATCTATGGCTATTATTTGCATATGCCTCTAGTCTCTACCCACTCTCATTCACGTCACTTATTCCAACTCAGCGAAACTGAGGTGGCAATATAATGCTAGAAAATAAGGAATGGAGAAGAGCCCATAAATGAAAAGCTATTCTTTATTTATACTCACTTTTATAACTAAATACTTTGTGGCCAGGAAATATTCCATGTTTTTGCACAATGGATCTACTCACGTGGAGTAATATGTGGCGTATCTTCTTTCTTAAGGAAACTGCAAATATTATCTTGTTTGAATAAACATATTTGGTAGCTAGGCAAAACGTGGATCTTTTCATCCCTATTTTTGCTCATTAGTATAACATATCTGTTTCTGCTTTGTGGACAATGACGAAGGTCTTATATGGACCATTCTATTATTTAGTTTGTTGGTTGCACGAATAAACAGATGCACCTATTTCTGCATAGAGTTGTTATAATATTGAACTATAAATATTATGTAATATCAGCCCAAGAGGGAGGAGAGAAATATCAGAACACAAACTTTTGTACGTGAGTTTCCTGTAGCAGAATATTGCATGTAGTCTATGTAATATTTGTGGAAAAATAAAATAATGTTATATTGATCGAAGTAGCGTAGAAGGCATTCATTATTTCTTACCAGATGTACTGAGGAGGCAGGATCCACTTTTGGGGATGTCTAGTGATTTATTGTAGATTAGCTGTGTTTATTTTCTGCATGTTATGATTTTAATCGATTATTAGCTTAGCATTATTTGTATTAATTTAGATAATGTAATTTATGTTATTGTACATAATCCTAATTGATAATTATTTGCTTTAGATTTAATTACGAATTTATAAATGTTTGGGTTGTTGTTTATCTTTCGTAATATAATATTCTAGATTAAATGTTCATGCATTCTAATGCTTTCTAGTTTTTAGAATAGTTTTCTTTGGAATGGTGAGTTTGAATTTAACTACTGTAGCCAGGAAGTGATAATTCCTTTTGCTAGAGTTATTTTGGTTTTTAATAGGTTTATTTCAATGTATTCTAGCTGCATTCATCCCCACTTGGCTTGTTATCTTCATCCCTTGAGCAGAAAGCCACTATACCTTTCATCAGTCTACGACCTCGGATTGATATTAGATGCAAGATGAACTGTCTATTAAATCTTATCAATTATTCTTAACATTGGAACCACAGTTTGTCTCTACAAGAACCATGGGACCCTTTGCATAAGTCCACTGTTAAAATGAAGGGTAAGCTGATTGAATACTTCTTAGCTAAGGAATCAGCCTAAGAGGATACAGAAGAGCAATCTGACTCAAGGGGCAGCGATGAGGAAAACACAACAGGAGAGGAGTCAAGAGGTGAAAAAACTATTGAACGACTTACTGGTACTGAGCAAGCAATAACTTTTAAGGTGAGGAGTGTGATACAAAGGCAGCGAGTTGTTACATTGATTGATAGGGCTAGTCATAATTTTATCTCTGAGAGTCTGGTTAAGAAGAAAGGTCTTTCGATAGAGGAGCATGAGGGCTTTAGAGTCATTGTGGCTAGTGGGCATAAGCTACGGAGTACTTGCATGATTACCAATCTTTACATGTGGATGGGTGATTATGACATGGTGGTGAATTATTATGTAGTAAATATGGGAGATTATGATGATATTCTCGGCATGACCTGGATGAAGTCACTAGTTGAGTTCACTTTTAATTGGAGAAAATGGAGATGCAATTTGAGCACTAGGGTAGGAAATGGGTACACAGGGGGTTATCAAACAGTGGACTTAGGGTGGTCTCACTTAGGAGGATGAAGCGATTGTTCAGGCACAATGAGGTAGAGTGGGCAGCAGAGTGCCTTATTATGCCTAACGTTTCAGAGCAGCAAATTGATACTTATCACCCAAACATTCAAGAGGTCATACCTAGACACACTAAGGTGTTTGATAGCATTCCACATGGGTCCCTCCTGAGAGAGATATTGAGCATATGATAGAACTAGAGGAGGGAACAAAATATGTGACACCACTCCATACAATCATCTGAAGAAATACAAGGATGAGATTGAGAAAGCAGTAAAGGAATTGCTAGAGATGGATCACATCAGACCTAGCAAGAGCCCATTTGCATCAACAGTAGTTTTGGTGAAGAAGAAAGATGGGAGTATACGGATGTGTATTGATTACAGGGCTTTGAACTAAAACGCAATTAAGAATAGGAACCCCATACCTAGGATAGATGAAATGACAGATGAGTTCCATGAAGATTGTGTTGGCATTAACCAGTAAGGATGTAACCGGTATATGGCAAAGTGGTGTTGTCATTGATGTCTAAGGTTAAAACGGTTCTAACGGGAATCGAGTGACAATAATAGTAAACAGGTTTAGTTTACAAAAGGGACTGGTTATGAAAACGGTGACACATGGTGAACAGGAAGAAGTACTGCGACCGAGTACTGTGAGATAAAGTCTCTAACCGATCAACCGAGCAACCCCTTTTAAGTCCTTATAGGTCCAAGCGAATACATCTTTGTATTCCGTAAAAATATTAAATGCCTTTAAGATGGGGTTCTAGTCATCACCTACAAAGATATTCTTTGGATTGGTTTTGTCCCCCAAGTTCATAGTTTTCACTGAAGGCTCTTCATATTTTATTGATTTCTCATTATCAAATCGGTGTGCAAGGGTTTCCATTATGTGAAGCTCTCCCTCTTTATATTCTCCGTACTGCAAAGGGAAGGCAAGCTCTTCCTCCCCTTCGTCCACTTGTAACATGTTGCAATGGAACAGTTCATAATCTTCCATTTGCCAATGGAAGAGTCCATTTAGCGAGTCCATATCATCATCGGAACATCCCTCTATTTCCAAAATTCCTTCCTTGTTTGGCTCCATTCGCCGCTTCCCTTCATCCATTTCTTTCTCAGCTTCAAACTCGAACAATGACGCAATGTCCCCACTCACCATCTGTGTGCATAGGTCGATTGTGAATATTCAACACCTTTTTCCATTGAAAGAGTGTTCCTCTTCCAATCATGGTTTACCTTCGCCTGCACTAACCAACCTCTCCCTAGGATAGCATCGTACCCTTTTCATCTTAGTGGTATCACCACGAAATCCAAAACAAAGGGTTGTGTTCCAATCATTACCTGCTATGCCATTTGGGTCCCGATGGGTTTGATACCGTGCTGATTGACACCCACAAGTTGGAATGTTGGCGACAACAACATAGGTTGTCGCAATCGCCTCCATGTTTCCTCTGGAAGTAAGTTGACGTCGGAACTTGTCCACAATAGTGTCTGTCAAAATGGTTCCAAAAATTCTCATTTCTACCACCGCTGGGTCTCTTCCAGTGTTTACCGCGAGTAACATGGGATCTACTGTGGTTTAGAGAGGATTCTCCTTCCTAAGAGGGTTTCCACCTTCACTGAGGGTTCCCCTTCACCTCTGGCCCCCTTGACGCTTCCGGAGATGGTGTCACATTTAATAGAGTTGTTTTGAATTGTGACATAGCAGCAAGAAGGTCTTTCAATCTGATGGGGATTGCGGCTTGCAACACCTGTCGTACGATATTTTGTTTTGCCTGACCCCTTAGAGGTGCTGGCGGTGTTGTTTGTCTCCCTCCTTTCGGCCATCATTTCTTTCTCAATGTTTTCCTTCGCTTCTTGCATTCTCCTTTTCTCAACTTCGGGATTTGGGTAAGTATCCTTCTTTACCTGCGCTCGAGTGACAGCGAGGATCTCCTCCCAGTTGCCTTCAATGTTCAAAAGATTCACTCCTGACTTTGGACACTTCGTATCGTCGTGGTTTCCTGGACCACACCATCTACATAGAAACTGCGACACTTCTCCCCTCGTGCAGTCTGTTGCAAAGTGCCCCCACTGGTTGCAGTTGCGGCACTATATTATTGGCCGTCCACTTGCATCATATTGGATACGGCTACAGCCCTCGTTATTCTTATTGTTATTTCCATTATTTCCACCTCTTCCCCCGCGCCGGTTATTTCTGAAACCGCCAGACGATGTCGTATTGGTGTTTGTGTTTTCCGCCCCTGCAATTGAGGTAGAACTTCCTGCATCATTAGGATCAGTTGAGGCCCTCTTGTTTTCATGTTGTACGGACATTCCTTAGTGGAATGCCCAGCAATTCGGCAGATGTGGCAAAATTGATTCTTCGAACAGGAGCCTTTCGTGTGGCCTTCCTTGCAGTTCGTACACCACAAGTCCCCTTCGTCATTTCGGGTGGGGTTGCTCTTCATGGTTATGAATTCCTTCATCATACGAAGCATATCTTTTTGGAGAGCTTGTATTTTCTTGCTCGATTCTTCGTGTTGGTTCTTCAAAATGGACCTTATGCTTATGAAAGCAACCTATACATCCACAGATAGATTGTCAGGAATTGGCAGTTCCAAGTATGGATAGTCTAGGATGATTGGACCAACTATAGGGACAAGACTGCCCTCTGCGCTTCTGGCTCTGCAAAACCAAGGAGGGTGCTCCTAATCCAAAAAAATATACTTCTCTACAACTTCAAACTAGATTCAATATAACAGATTATGATAAGAAAATCCTAAATGATAACCAGTCATCTATTGATTCGCCATTACCATTTATGAGATACAACTTGCAGGTCACAATACCTTAAAGATCTTGACAGCTTTATATCAATATTAGGAATATAGCTAAACCCTACTAAGCAAATATCATTGCAAAAATAAACTCATTACTGGCCAGTGCCTAATTCATTGGGCAATATTTTACTGCAAAGTAAGAATACAAAAACCAACTAATGTCAATGATTCAAGATCCCTCAAATATTACCACCTTATGAAAATATTGATCAATTTATCACCAGATTCACACTACTTATAGAAATCCCTATGCAAACCAAAATGAATCTATGTTTAATCCAGAGCTATTTAATTTGATCTAAGATCAAAGCAGAGGAAAAGCAACACATACATAGATAAACTCCATGCAATGAATTAGAAAATTCATAACTCAAAGAAATAGACACAAAGGAGAGATGCAAACCCTGGATTTTTGTATTGATATATACTGAATCATGTTCCTTGTATACACTATGCTTCAAAAATATATACCACTACAATAATATCCAAAAACCAAGAAACTTGCTATTTTCTATAATAATACAACCTAATACAGTCTGCTATACCCTTGACTCAAAACTTGTAAGCATAAACTATCCAAGTTCCAACCCTTCTAAATGATCTTGGGAATCCTTTTATAGAATAAGGATTGCAACAAGCTATGGATCATTTAGGAAAATGACAAAAACTCACATCAAACAAGACAAAAACAACAAGTACAAAATAACTGATTTGTTGCAGCTTTTACAAAAATGTCTTCTGATTTGTTCACCAAGCTCCTGCAACAGTTTCCAAAAACAGTTCTACTCCTGCCAAGTGTTGTCCTTGTACTCATTCTTCTGCACAAAAATTACCCCTGCAGTTTGTTTCCTTTAAGAAACCGGGGAAGTGCCACTTGTTGTAGCATCAGTGGGGGTCTCTTCTTTATTTGATTCTTCTGAGGTATATTTATCCTCCCAAGATTTGAACACTTCTTCACTTGGCCAAGGAAAAGCAACCACCTCATCCCTCTTCTTTATCAAGATGTAATGTCCCCATTTTAGCAGGTTCCTACAGCTGAACATGGTCGGTTCATTAATGCGACCCTCGTGAGCTGACAGTGAGTTTTGAGGGTCTCTGTGACGGATTTACTATTTTTAGTAAGTCTATTTGGGGAAGTGGCTATTTTTAGCAAGTTAGTGAAGACAATTCTGAGGTGTGAGCAGCTGGATGCATTTTAAAGCATTTAATGTGGTTTAAAGATATATAAGTTGTTTATTAACTTGAACTTAATAAATAACTTAGCTTTATGTTCTAATTTTGAATTGTGAATGAGAAGCTTCTTTAGTGAAAAGTGTGTGGAAAAAGCTAGACTCATTTAATGCTTTTATAAAAAGCTTTGAAGGCAAATCGAAATTCATTCTTGAAGAGATTATTTTTTATGAAGTCTTTTGTTGAGAGCTTTCAACAAACGTTTGAGGACTGATTCCTCTCCGCAGCACTTTGAATCATTCCTGTGATGGTGAATTGTGCATTTGTTCTGAGGTAGAAATTCTGATAAATTCATGGCTGCAAATTGGTGTTGAAGTATACCAATTTCTTGCAATAGCATATTGAATTCATTTCACTTACAACTGGGTTCGTCTTTATTCTATAAATTGCTGGTTGTGTGCAAGGAGGCTGTTGTATCTCCTTAAAGACTGCAGTATTGTCCGTACGAGCTGCTTCCCAATAGTTTGAGGCTGCGTTAATCATTCCTTGGGTGGCATTTTAATTTCAGGAAGCCACATTTTTTCCCTATGGCTGCGTGGGGTCCTCAAGGTAGCATGTGACTCCTTATTTGCTGCGTGGAGTCCACAAGGAAGCCCATGACTCCCTTAACTGCTGTGTGGAGTCCACACGTGAGGTACAAGGCTCCCTTATTGGCTGCGTGGAGTCATAACACTGCTGTGTATTCTTCCCAGGTGGCAGCATCTTCAATTTCTTGGGCTGCAATCTGCTTTTCTTGGTTGCGTGTGAACACCAGGAGAATATTCATCTTTCAGCACGCATACATCTCTTGCCAGGTGCTAATATTTTGATGGAAAACATTTTCAGAATTTGAAATTACAAATTCTTTTGAATAATTGAAATTGTGAGTTTTAATAATATATGGATTATTTGAATTTATGATATTATATTTTGTGAAGAAATTCAAAAGATATATATACTTGATTAAAATTCCGTGGAAGTGCATACTATTTCAAAGAATTGAATTTTCTTGAACAAGAGCCACTTGAGCTCTTTACAGTGGTTTCAGAGCGGTTTTCTTACCAGCCTGCAGGGAAAATTTGGGTTCAACATGGCACAGAGATTTAGACCTAGCATACACTACACCCGCAAAGGTCCTAATTCTCCACCTAGTGAGGGAGAATCTGAGATTCAGTTTGGTAGTATAGGTGACGGTGTGCAAGTGGTTCAGGTAATTTGGATGGTACAGGTTATAAGGATGTAGGTACTGCTTCGGAAATTGATAGAGAAGCCCAAGATGCACTACGAAATATTGCAGACAGTCAACATCATGTTGCTACCGTATTACAGCACTTATCTGATACATTACAGCGAATTGCAATAACTGGTGATCGTGGTACGGACAGAGGTACTTGGAGTGTGTCAGCCAGTTCACATAGATCTAGAGCAGATGATAGGTCACGTGTGGGTGACAGAATGAGGGCTAAGGACCGTACTAGACAGGAGGATAGACGCGACAGGATGGATTATACTAGTATTTATGATAGGCCACAGCGTCCTACGTTTCTGAGACCCGAGGTGGATGCAGTTAGCACTGAGTCTGAGGTCGCACCGTTTGCAGATGACATTGTTGCTCACTATGCTGAGTGGGATGCTCTTCCACATGCAATCAAGCAAAATTTGAATTTTGACAAATTTCTTACACAGAAGCGTGAGCATTCTAGAGGCAGGCTTATACTTGATAAACAGAGGCCTAGAGAGACAAATTTGCGCCAGGCGACCAACGAGATGATTTTGGATCATCATGATGGCAGTGGTAAGGTTACGGCACGAGCTTGGGTTCACAAGCTCGACACTTACTTATCCTTGCGTCCTATGTCTGAGGAGGACGCCATTCGTTTTGATGTATTGCACCTTGATGGTATAGCTCATGATTGGTGGTACCATGGGTTGGTGTCACTTCGACACGATCAGATTATTTATTATCAAGAGTTCGTGGATAGGTTGATAAAGAGGTTTGATAGGAAGGACCCTAAAACCTACTTCAGAGAGTTGGCTCAATTGCGATAGACAGGTGGCCTTGAGACTTTTATCAGTGAGTTTCAGCGGTTGTCTGTTATGGTTTATGATATATCAGAGAGGAGGAGAGTTATGCTCTTTGTGGACGGGCTGGTTGAGCCTACCAGAGGATGGGTTAAGTCTTTGGACCCACCTACCTTGCAAGAAGCTATGAAAAAAGCAAACAATTTGGAAGCATCTACTCCACGGAATAAATTTGCTGCGAGACCTTCTGGTTCATCTTATGATAGGACAGCACCTAAAAGGGATGACAGAGCTAATTCCAGTTGTCCTACAACAGGCCCTTTGGATCAAGAAACTTTAAATGATCTAAGGAGGAGGAAATTATGTTTTCATTGTAGAGGGCCCTATGATTTGAATCATGATTGTCCCTTGAAACCAAAAGGGAAAAATAAGATGATGGAGTGGTTTTATGATGATGAAGATGATTCTGATTTTTCGGGACAGCAAGCTGATTATGAGCATGATTCACATAAGGTCCCAGGTAATCATGATGAGAAGGTAGTTAATTCTGATTTTAAGGTTGTTTACCTTACTAGCATGAGAAAGAAAGATTCCTTCAGAATGCATGGTCTCTTGGCAGGGCAGCGAGTCATTGCTCTCTTTGACACAGAAGCTACTCATAATTTTATTGATTCACGTTTGATGGCCAGGAGAGGATTTGAAGCTGAAGATTTTGAAGGACTTAGAGTACAAGTAGTTGATGGTTACTCTCTCAAGTGTAATAAAAAGATTCCTGAGCTCCCTGTAAAGCTAAATAATTATTCCTTCAAGGCAGATTTCTATGTGGTTCACATGCGCAGCACTGATATAGTTCTTGGCATGAGCTGGTTGCATTCACTTAAAGACATGTACATGAACACGGAAAGGATGGAATTGAGGTTCATCAAGGATGGTAAGACTCACATTCTTAAGGCTATCCAGAGTGGTGATTTGAAGACTATTTCTTTAAACCGCATGCAGCATTTGGTATAGCATGATGATGTTATAGATTGGGCAGCAGAGTGTAGGATGTTGTCTACACTGGATAACACAAATGGGTCAGCTTTGTTGGCATTAAGTGATGATAACCGGTAAGCCTGCTACCGTTACTAATGTTGTCATTGATTGGCAAAAAGAGTATAGAGACTTGTCATCTCTATAAAGTCTACAGATCCAAGGAGATCTGTATAAAAGGAAGATGGTTTGGCAGAAGTAGTGGCTGTTAAACGAATACCACCGGTCACTATACAAAGCATCAACAACCGGGTAGTGTATACAGTATAGCGAAGGAGGATTCAACCAAGGACCTGGCTACAACCGGTGTAGTCAAAAACAGGGACAGCAATACCAAACCGATGTCAACAATACAACCGAGGACGGTGCAACCGGTGAGCCAAGGAAAGGGGCAGTAACAGGTCAACAACCCTTACCTGTTCACAGCATGAGGATCTCAACCGATCTATTAATGACTCCGGTATGAACCGAGGAAGTCATAGTCAAACTGCTTGTTCCAATTAACTCTTTGACAGAGATTTTCTACTTTAAATCCGGAAGTCTTTGAGTTAAACTGGCGATCGATTTGAAGCTAGCTTGGAGGTTTTAAAGCCGAGATCAGTGGCTTTAAAACTGGCGATCGGATTGAGGCGAGTCTGGAGGATTTAAAGCCGAGACCAATGGCTTTAAAACAAAGCGTTATCTCCTATGAAGGAAAGTTGCTTGACACGCAACTACTTCTTTCTTCATTAGACAGATAATGCAAGGGCATGCATTGGATGTTTCCTCAGTAAACTAGTACCCCACTGAGCAATGAATCCGATGAAGATCTGGAGTTAGGTCATGCTTAATGATCTCAATTAGGGTCAGGACCTTATATATTCTTCTGTCCAAGGCAAATAGAAGTTGCCTTCATTCTGCCGAGTAAAAGAGTGAACCTATACGCTAAAGAAGCCAAGGGTGAAAAGAAGAAAAAAGAAGTGAGAAAGAAGATTGTGCAGAGTAGCACAACAGTAGAGGAGAAGACACCTGCAGTGACCGGTGATGCTTCTCAGTTGAGCACAAACAGAGATCTTATCAGGTTGTGCTTAGCCATCTGTAAAAGCTCAAACTTTCTATTATTCTCTAGCAATTACAATAGTTAAATCCCAGTATTTGGGTGGACTCTAACAGGTCCCTTGTATCAAATCCCTTAACTGGGTGGCATCTTGTAAGGTGTTCAAAGTCCTTTAATCAAGCAGGCACTAACCAACCTTATTGTAACAAATCCCTTAACCGGGCCGCACCTAGCAGTTTGTTATTATCCTTTAACTAGGAAAGCTCCTTATAGGGCGTACTCCGGAAGAGTACAAAATTTGTGAGGTCTCCTCACACCGTGGTTTTTACCCTAACCAAGTTTCCATGTGATAAATTTGGTGTCACTGTGTGATTGTTTGCTTATTGTTATTATATGCCTATATCTAACTGCCTTTCAGCTGTAAGTTTACTTCACCAAATTTAAAGAGAAAGAAGTTTTAGAGGTGTTGATTCACCCCTCCCCTCTCAGCACCGGTTGGGACTATCAAGCTTATCATCCGGATATTCGGCAGCTCAAAATTAAACAATCTAAGGTGTTTAATGATTTACCATATGGCAGGCCACCAGACAGAGGAATTGAACACATTATTGAGTTAGAGGAGGGCACTAAGCCCATCATGATTACTCCTTACCGGCACCATAAGCAACTGAAAGATGAGATTGAGAAGAACATTCAAGAGTTGCTCACTATTGGACATATTAGGCCGAGTAAGTCCCCCTTTGCTTCATATGTTGTTCTAGTGAAGAAAAAGGATGGGACACTCATGATGTGTATAGATTACCAGATGTTGAATAACAAGACTATTAAAAACCGGTATCCGATTCCTCGTATCGATGAGCTTATTGATGAGTTACATGGGGCCAAATACTTCTTCAAGATTGATTTGAGATCAGGATATCATCAGATCAGAGTTAGAGAACAGGATGTAGAGAAGACAGCATTCAGGTGTCACTGTGGCCACTTTGAGTTTCTAGTCATGCTCTTCGGTTTGACTAATGCCCCCACCACATTCCAGTCTACTATGAACAGAGTCTTCTTCAAGATTGATTTGAGATCAGGATATCATCAGATCAGAGTTAGAGAACAGGATGTGGAGAAGACAGCATTCAGGTGTCACTGTGGCCACTTTGAGTTTCTAGTCATGCTCTTCGGTTTGACTAATGCCCCCACCACATTCCAGTCTACTATGAACAGAGTCTTCCATGGTCAGTTGCGGAAATTTGTTCTTGTGTTTTTTGACGACACATTAGTTTATAGTAAGACTTGGGACGAGCATATATCACATCTGGATGCAATTTTGGGTATTCTTGATGAGGCTTCCTTGTATGCCAAGGAGTCCAAGTTTTCTTTAGGCATGACAGAGTTATTATAATTGGGACACATCATCAGTGCAGAGGGAGTGTGCATGGATCCTGATAAGGTTCGTGCTATTCTGGATTGGCCTACACCGGGAAACTTCACACAGCTGAGGGGATTCATTGGACTATGTGCTTTCTATCATAGATTTGTGTCAGGGTTCTCTAGACATGCAGCTCTGCTTACTGATTTAACCCGTAACGGTGCTTTTGTATGGACTACTCAGGCATAGGAGTGTTTTGAGAAGTTCAAGGTGATCATGACTTCATGCCCAGTTTTGGCATTACCAGATTTCACGAGATCCTTCGAGTTGCATTGTGATGCCTCAGGAGAGGGTATTGGAGCAGTGCTTTCTCAGGATCGCCATCCTATTGTTTTCGAGAGTCGGAAACTCAAGGGTCGTGAGAGATTGTTTAGTATTTATGACAAGGAAATGTTGGTCATTATGCATGCCTTGGCCAAATTCAGGCAGTACCTGGTGGGTAGCAAATTTTGTATTAAAACTGATCATAACAGCCTGAAGCATTTCCTTGGACAGCGGGATCTTAATGAGAGACAGCAGAAGTGGGTTAGTACGTTACAGTCTTATGACTTTGATATTTCCTATATCAAAGGTACTCAGAATGTGGTGGCTGATGCCCTTTCTCGAAGACCCCACTTGTGTGTGATTACAGAGATAGCAGAGGATTGGAGACACCTGCTTATCGCAGAGTATGCTCGAGATCGGCGGGTAGCTGGTGCTGTTGATGGCAGTGTACAAGACAGTAGTTATACGCTTGTAAATGAATTGATCATTTACAAGGGGAGGATATATTTAGTCCCTAGAACGGGTGTCAGACAGATTATTTTTCGGGCTTTTCATGATTCGCCATTGGCTGGACATCCTGGGTTCTTTAAGACTTATAGGCAGGTTCATGAGAGGTTCACTTGGAAGGGTCTGAAAACTGATGTTCAGCAGTATGTTGTGGAGTGCTGTATTTGTCAGTAGAACAAACAAGAGCATACCTACCCGGCAGGTTTCTTACAACTACTTCCCATTCCTGAACGGAAGTGGGCCTGTTTGTCTATGGATTTTATTGTGGGCTTACCGAAAGCCCAAGGTAGAGATTGTATTTTTGTGGTTGTGGATCATCTCACTAAGTATGCTCATTTTTTCCCAATCACTACCACTTTTTCGGCCGTTTAGTTAGCTGAGCTATTTTTCCGGGAGGTGTTTAGATTACATGGTTTGCCCCGGACTATTGTGAGTGACCGCGATAGTCGTTTTATGAGTCATTTCTAGCAGGAGCTTTTCCAGTTATGTGGGACGGAATTGACTCCAAGCACTAGTTACCACCCTCAGACTGAGATAGTGAATAAATGGGTGGAGGGCTATCTACGGAATTATGTTTCCTCTCAGCAGTGGGCTTGGGTGAAGTGGATACATTTGTGTGAGTATTGTTATAACTCCACTCACCACATGACTATTCAGATGTCACCGTTTCGGGCCTTGTATGGGTATGATACTCCTAGTTTTATGGATTTATTATGCAGTGATAGTCGAGTGCTTTATTTGAATAACTGAAATTGTGAGTTTTAATAATATATGGATTATTTGAATTTATGATATTATATTTTGTGAGGAAATTCAAAAGATATATATATACTTGACTGAAATTCCGTGGAAGTGCATACTATTTCAAAGAATTGAATTTTCTTGACCAAGAGCCACACTTGAGCTCTTTACACAAGATGTCCCAATCTGTTTTTACCTGTTGAGCCTCTTTATTTAGGAATCCAAAATGTGTCCTAGCATTTTCAATAGTCTCTATTGTTTGAACAAAAAGATTATTACTATCCATATTTAAAATATTGCTCATTCTTACTAACAACTCATCATCCAACTGTTCGAGCCATTTTCTTTTATCCTTGAGCTCTCCATTCTTCGTGAAAATACTAGGAAACATTTCAAAACAGGCCCTAAAATATTCACCTTTTAGTTCTGATGCCTTCCTTCAAATATTTTCTCTTTTAATTGCAAACTCTAACAAGTTTTTAACAAACTTGTGGGTACTCTTAATTGTTACATCTGCATCCTATTCAAATTTTGATGAAGAATAAAAGAATTTTAATTTATCCTGCCTCACAATCCACCTGTCCAAAATGGCCTTTTCCCCTTTAAAAGAATCCAAAATTTCTACTATAATCTCTCTATTCATATGAATACTTTTTGGCTCAATGCCCTCAACAAACTGCAAAACTGTGTCCCTAAGCTTCTCTTCATACTTCATGTTAATTTCTAGTTTTCCATCCATGAAGAGTTGCCTTTCACTCTTCAATCTCTTACCCTTTTTAATTAGGGCTCTTCTATGGTCTTCCAGCATTTCTATTTCAATCATCAACTCCTCATGAGTAAATGGAGGCAAACGGGAAGGAGGGTACTCTATAATAGGGCTTGAGGAGATGGGCCTAGCAGAAGAAGAAGCAATCTGTAATTGTTCTGGAATTTGAACTTGCAACTGCCCTCCAAGTTGTTTCCTCAATTCAGCAATTATTCTATCCTTCTCAGTTACTTCTTTCTTCAATTCACCATAGGCTCTTAGGACAATTTCCAGCTTTATGGTGAACTCTTCTTTCTCCTTGGCCTCTTTCTCTGCCACCTTCATGTTGAGCTTGGCATTTTCTAATGCCAATCTTGTCGCTTCAACCCCTGAAGTCTCACTAACTCTTTTTACCAGTAAACTGCCAGAAAAGTCACCTCTGACCATTTGTTTACCTTTGTTACCTTCCTCTTTCCTCAGAGACCACATAACCAGAGCCTGATGATCATCACTGAATGTGACACCCTTAATGGCTTGCTCAACTTCCTCTCTGGTTTTGTGTACTAGCTTGGTTTGTTTCCTGACTGCATCTAAGACAACTGCACCAACAATGTCCCATTCAGGAAAGATGAGTACCCCTGCATTCTTTATCAATTCTCTGTCTTGTTCTAGGGTAACCTTCTCAAATCTCTCAAGCATTTCCTTCTTGACCTCATCTTCAATGATGGCAAGGTCCTTTTTCGGATGCTCTTCTTGTTTTTTCTCACAGGTCTCCTTAAATTGGCTGAGGTGAGTCCTCCACAAGAATTGCACAAAAGCCCTAGCCTTAACAAAGGCATCATCTACAAGGAACTCATCACAAGCCTGTTTGGTTATAGGATCCAACTCCTTGCCTGCTAGCTCAGTAACAGTCAAGTCCATTTCTACAACTTTAGGAGGCTCAAGGAATCCTTCATCGATTTCTTCGTAGGTCATAAAGATCTGACCTAGGCTTTCCATTCTTTGCAATTGCTCGGCTCCCTCCTATTGATCCATAATATTCAGGGGAGATTGGGAGGGGGAATAGACAGCTTCATGCTGTTGTAGCCTCTCTTCAATTTTCTGCCTCTTTGGGAGAGGTGGAGAATCAAAATCCACATCAATTGGTCTATTCTCCGGTGAGATGGGAGGCTCCTCTGTTTGTTCTTGCATTTCTACTCAAATGGAAAAAGAGACATCTTCTACTCTATGGCCCTCTTGGTGTTTGTCAGGCCTAGGCATTACCACACTATATCCATCCTTCCTCTATACCATATATCTACCAGGAGGTACCATTCTTGCAAACACTGGTTTGCTCAATACAAAGTTGGCCCTCTCTCGCTCTACTTGTATTACCATATCCTTTTTCTAATTTAGGGTTTGCATTATACTCTCAAAATGGCTCATAAGAGCTTTAATTTTCTTTTCAAAAGTTTTGAAATACTTCAAAGGATCATATTCCCTGACAAAATGTTGTACAAAATCTAGTGTCTTTCTATACACTAACCATTTTTCCTTCCTGATCTCCTGCTCTTGTAGATCAAAAATATTTCTGATTATATCCTCAGGGAAGTTGAACATATGATCCATGGCAGCACACTTGGTTCTCTTTTTAAACATGTCAGTATAAAATCCCTCAGGATTTGCAGACCTTGCAACTGATGTGACCATATGGTATGGTTCCAAAACCTTACCCATGTGTGTCCATCCACCCTTTGTGATCACAAATTGATGTGCTATGGTGATGGTTGGAAATATGGATCCCCTGCACTTCCCAGTGAGTCATATCCTCCAATCCTCCAATCTGCCTTAAGATTTCTGCTATGCCAACCTTCAAAGGGACCTAGTATGGCAAGATAAAAGGAGTGCCTTTGAAACCATATACTGTAAAAACAGTAGAAACAGGGTGCAAAATGATATCTCCCCAATTATGCACTATCTTGATATCAATGGCAAACTACTGTGGCCTAAGAAAAGCCAATAATGCTTTCGGGATTCTTGGGTTCTCCAAAAACAACATGGTCCTAAGTCTAGATGCAAAGCATCTATCAAAAGTTACAAAATTGGCTTCATTCTTATCCCATGTCATGTTCAGGTTCCACAACTAGACTGGCATCTCTTCACCATCCTTTTATTTCATTAATTTCATCTCCTCAAAATAATCTACACCCTTGTAGAGAAACATGTGCATCAACAAGGAATACCAACCAAAAGGTCTATCTACCTTAGACCTCTGAATTTCCCATTAATCCATTATGTATTAACTCAACAAGGAAAGGAGAAAAATCAAAAGTTACTGCTAGGTAGGGGCAAGATTTGTGCCAACATAAACATGTAATGGATTGGCATCTCTGCTTCTGAATCTTCACCAAAAAACAGACATAGAGACCAATACATACCTTTGGCCTTTAGATTGAAGTAATCTAGCTTGATCGGCTCCGGTGTATTCGGTCCTACCATAGTTAACCCTCCTTCCATATCAAAAAATTCCCTCAAATGACCATTTCTGATATAATCCCTCTGGGCATTGTAAACTTCCTTAAGTTCATCAAAGTCTATTCTTTCCAAGGCATCTGTAGGCTCACTTAATCGAAACACCTCTCTAATTTCATCAGCAGAAATACTAATCAGAGGATTTCCATTCACATCCCTAACCACTCTCGCTACATGGTCATAAGTTTTAGCAACTTGGAGCAGAATATTAGGATCCATGAAAACATTTGGGACCACCAGTTTCCCTACATCAAATTGGCATACATTACTACTAGGGCCGAAAGCATGTCGTTGTCCAAACCCTACCCTGAATAATACCAAACCAGAGACAACAATTTTTGCATCCCTTATATAATTTCCCTTGTCATATAACCCATCTGCAACCTTAAGCCGAGGGTTTTTGGGCACAAGTTCTTTTTAATTTAGGCGAGTCATTTGTAGAGTGATCAAGTTGTTCCAAAAAAATCATCACACACTACCCTTTCTTGATAATCTACCTTTCCTTTGAATATCTTCTTGGTGCCATCTTATAACCTAGGGTTTTAATATTCAACCTAAACCAGGAATGCTCAGAAACCCTTTTTTCCAAAACCTAACAACAGAATTTGCAAACAAATGATCGCAGAAACACAATAATTCACAAAATCACTCAACCGGTAAATACCTCGCCAGAAAATACAAGAGGCTCTACAATTTCGCTCCGCTTAATCACTCTGAAAATTCTGTAGCTTTGATTCTAAAAATGGAGCGTCGAATGATATACTGCGTATGCAAAACACACTAACTCTTGACAACCATGCCACACGTTCCTGCCATTACTGCGTATGCAAAACACATTAACTCTTGACAACCATGCCACACGTTCAATGGGTAGGAAACCTTTCGTACCAAAGAGAGAAAGTTTAATACAGAACCGTTGATCTTCTTTTGAAACACATCGGACGGTCATCGCGATCCCTTATCAATAACTCTCGATCGATTCTTCATTAAGGCTTCACGCCCTTCGTCCGATCAGATTTGATCTGACGGTAATCAAAATTGAGTATCCTTTGGCCCCACTTACCATTTAGGTTCCACGATCATCGTTAGATTGAGTTAATCCAACGGTTGTCTTTATTTCATTTGATTCCGACTCTACTAACTTACTTTATGTTAACCTGGATGATCAGACAGCAAGCGTGATCCCACGATCACTATTTTCCTTTCATCTTTTGATCAAGGCATTACGCCAACTGTTAGATCAAAAGAGATCTAATAGTATCTTAATTACTTGATAGTCGGGCCCAGGAAAACACGAACCGTTAGATTAAAATAATCTGAAGGCAGATAGAAGTCTTTAAAAAACCTTGGTCCCACTTCAATCTTCTCATAATTGAACATCGAACAGCTAGCGCAATCCCGCAAAGGATAATCTTCGATCAACTTTTCATTGCGGGATGACGCCTTTTGATCAAGGCATTACGCCAACTGTTAGATCAAAAGAGATCTGATAGTATCTTAATTACTTGATAGTCGGGCCCAGGAAAACACGAACCGTTAGATTAAAATAATCTGAAGGCAGATAGAAGTCTTTAAAAAACCTTGGTCCCACTTCAATCTTCTCATAACTGAACATCGAACAGCTAGCGCGATCCCGCAAAGGATAATCTTCGATCAACTTTTCATTGCGGGATTACGCGCACTGTTAGATCAAAAAGGACTTTAACAAGGTTTGATACATGTTGAGACTTAGGAAAAATCAACATTTAGGACTTAAGAAATATTAAAATGTTGTCGGGGACTTAACTTACAAAGAATTAAATGGGCCCGCTAGGTATAATGAACTTAAAGGATTTGGCCCCACCCGACAATGACTTAAGACATGTGCTTAAAAAGGAACTTTAAGTGGCTGGAAAAAGTAACGATTAATTAGATTTTTTTCAACAGAGAACCTAGGGTTTTTATTCACAACGAAAATTTAGGGCTAGAACAAGACTTCACCTAGGATTTAAGGAACAAAATGAACCAGTTCCTTTGAAAGAAATGAGGGCACAAATAAAATCTTGAACTGGGTAGCCATAACCAGACATAAAAGACCCTTCTATTGAACCATGAAAATTTTAAAATAGAGACTTGAGCTGGGACAATAAACAATGCTAACACTTCATTGCTACATTCTCTCTCAAAATCATCGTTGTCGTCGTCGTCATCTGATGATTTACTCTTCTTTTCCTTTGCAAGGTTTCTTTCACTCTCTAGATCCATTGCTCGATTGTATGCCTCGTTATATGATGTTGGAGGCACTATCTTCATTTTTCTGCTAAAAGCAGGCTGTAGACCCTCGATGAACCATCTTTTCTTCAATCCATCCACTAGTGGACTCTCCATTTTTCCCACCAATTCTTTGAGTCGTCGTTCATATCCACGGATTGTTTCATCCTTTGCTTGTTTTGTATTGTAGATCTCCGGCACTATTTCGTTGTCATCTCTGAGTAGTCAAAGTTCTACTTGAAACTCTTTCTTTAGATCCGCCCATATGGCCACCTTTGTTTTATCAACATCAGAATACCAATTAATGGCTACTCCCCTTAGGGTCGCTGGAAACTACCTTACCCAGTCATCTTGATCTATCACCTCGTTGGTTGTCAAGATTGTCTCGCAAGTTTTCCAGTGTCGCATAGGATCTTCTTTCCCATCACCCGTGAACTTGGGTAGTTTTTGCTTTTACCCTGCCATGATGGCTGGTGTTGGTTGTGTTGGTGGTACAGTCGATTATTTTGGTACCGCGGGGTGTGTTGATCCCGCAGGCTATGTCGGTACCGTCGATGGTGTCTTGTTACTCGAACTGTTTTGTACTCCTTCACTTAGCCTCTCTGAACCGCTGGGAGTATCTAAGCCTGGTCGGTTGCCTTGGTCCCTGTGCCCCTCGATCACTTCAATACTCGTGGCAGCACTAGTATCATCTTCTTCTCTACCCTCGACTTCTTCTCTCTCCCTCCTTTGGGCCTCCCTTGCCTCCGTACGTGGAGTTAAGGTTAGATTTCCAAGTAAACTTCTAGTTTCTTCAATGGAATCCTCCCAATTCCCTTCTTCGACGGCCTCACCCTTTGATCATCCTTCGGCGATCCTCCAATCTTTGCCTTCTCTCTGCCTGTTGCTGCACCAGCACGGCTCTCTTAATAGCCTCCCACTCCTCTACTTCCTTTCTGGTATTCCTATTCTTATTCAATTGATTTGGCATAAATATTTTACTTATTTATCCACAAGTAATAACACATGATAGAAATTAAAAAACACTTTTTATTTATTTAAATTTTTTCCATACTTCATGTCACTTAGGACATAGTCATAACAATGTATTCTCTTTATTCAATGTCCCCTCCTAAGGTTTATTTCATGTTCCCCTTCCGACGGGATCCATCACGTTCTTCCTCACTCCGGCGGTAATAATCACTTAGAATTTGTTGTCGTCTAGTCTCACAGTGCACCTCCTCACGCCGGCTTTGAAGGGCTAGGAAGGTTTGCGCCAATAACACAGCAAGATGAGACGGCAATCGGTCTACTGCACGATTCCCGCGAAGGGCATCCCACACCGCACCCTCTGGTACATCCTCTCATTCAGCTTCCCTTCGGATGTGCGTCTCGATGGATGCTTGTAGCAGTGCGGTGAAGACAGTAGTTAATGCACATTCCCCTTTGAAGAGTTCCCCCTTCTGGTTCTCCTCTACTTGGTTGCTTTCTATTCACTGACCCATTGTTTTCCTTCCGCCATTCACACTTCATTACTATTTCCCGGGAATCCTCTAAAGGCAACAGCGCCAAATGTTTACCGCCTATGGCAAATTAGGTTTAATACATGATACTGAAGGAAATGCTAATAACAAATACAATAAGATTTCAGAGAACTGCCACATGCTTCATTAATAATAATCAAGTACATCTAGTGTGAACATAACATCATCAGTTTTGTCCCATCTCTGTCCTCCAAGAGGATACATAAACTACTCGAAGGGATGCGACTGAGTTGTCGCAACATAACCGTTTACCTTTCGGTCACCAACAACCGAGGCTAACAACTTTATTAACAAAACAGCCCCGTACATACAAGTTTACCGACAACAATTGATATTTTTGGGCTTGGAAGACGAAATCCCTCTTCCCTATCATTCTCTTTGCTATTGAAGACACAATCAGGAGGATTTGTGTTTGTATTGCAAGGTAAAATCATATTGCTATTTCTTCCAGCTGTTGTGATTGAAGTTCTCAGGAAAAGGGGTTCAATTTGGAAGTCTAGTTTGAAGGCAGAAGTCGGTGTGTAAATTTTTGGTAATTTTCTTCATTTTCTGGCTGTATGAAGTCAGGGATTTTCTGGAGGTTTGTGTGAATCGTATTGAGCTGGGAAGATGACGTACATATTAGACATAAGCTTTAGCAGGGCCATACAAAGTATCATCTGTAGTTGCTTCAAACTGGTCAAAGACTGCAAGCTAGGTGTCGTACAGGTTTAAAATAAAAGCAACAAGGTGTTGTACATGCTTGGAAGTGGTCAAAAGGGTGTTGTGTGGGGTCTGCAGTGAATTGTGTGTGTTGCACATGCCTGGGAAAGGGCCACATCAGGCCTGAACTGAATTTTGGACAGAAAAAAGTGGTATGACAGTCATAATCTCTTAAGTTGAGCATTGTATGCTATCCACTGATGACTAATGACAAAGTATATCAGACTTGGAATATGAGTTGAATGTTCATATTTCTGTTTACAGTTTAATGGTTGCGAAATATAGTTTGGTTTCATTAACATTTGCTCCTATAAGTATTGCTGTTATATGTTCAGCGCATTGGTTGGTTTCAAATATCATTTTCATATTTGCCAAAACAACCAAACAAAGAAAAAACTGGTAGTACAAGGGCAATCATTACATACAACCAGCCCTAGGTGGTACGGCCAACAATAAAGGGTATGGCCAGCTCTAAAAGTTCTACGACCAAGCTGGTAATTGTGAGCAGCAGCGATAACCCCCAACTATCAGTCCTCGACCAAATGTGCACTGCAAACCCCCTCAAAAACAAAAAATTGTACCACAATAAGTGGACAAGCAACTAGCTCAAGAAAACAACCACGCAGCTCAAGCATGCAACCAAGTAGCTCAAGCAAGTAGCTAAGTAGCTCAACCAGACAACCAAACAGCTCAAGCATGCAACCAAGTAGCCCAACTAGGCAACCAAGTAGCTCAAGCAACTAAGCAACCAGCTCAAGCAAGTAGCCAAGTAGCTCATGTTATTACTGACCGGTTACTGAGGGGGGGGGGGGGGGGGGGGGGGGGGGTGAATCAGTAAGAACTATTTTCTACTGTAATTCAATTCTTGTTCTGTACTTCTTGATTTAAGCAAAGGAAAAACAAACATTCATAACTGTAAAAGAAGTACACAGATCAACACAAGATTTATACGTGGGAACCCTCGGTTAGAAGGGAAAAAACCACGGTAAGACAGAGCTCAAGACTTCACTACTGCAGAATGAAGGCGCCCTATTAGGAGCTTACAAAGCACTGGTTAAGGTGCTACCCGGTTAAGGGATTTTACAAAAGATTGGTTAAGATCTGAACCCTGTTAAGAGCTGCCTGGTTACAGGACTTTGAACATCAACAAAGATGTTACCCTATTAGGGGATTTTACAACGGACCGATTAGGTCCACCCTGATAGAGGGATTTCAATTTGCTTTCACACCTAATAAAAGCAATGATCTTATGTGACACTGATTGTCTGATTGGATCATACCTGTTGATCTCTTTCGGTTTGCCTAGCTATTGAATCTTTTCTGCCTTTATGCCTTTCACCTCTGGTGACTGTGATTTCTACGCAGATGTCTCTTTACTGCTCTGACTCCTCAACAATTCTCAACAACCTTCAACAACACTATTCTTGCGTCCTATGACCTGTATTTATATGAGTTTACCGTAATGAAACCCTTAACTCATAGAAGTGTCAGGCTGTAAACTCAGCAATAAAACATGCAAATAGCAAAAAGCTATGCGTTATGATCTGGAGTTTACCTTGTAAAACATCCGTAGAAATAAAGCTATCTTCAGTTAAAAAGCTAACTTGACTTCAGAGCGGTGGATGTCCCATATAATCCGGTTTTTAACTCAAACTATTCCGCAAAATCCGGTGCGGATCTTTAGATAGTTTAGACCGGTGTAACCTTTATTCTCGGTTCAACTTTGTATGTACTCTGAGACCGGTACTGTATACTTAGATCGATCTATCGGTGTATTACCTTTTCTTTAACTACCGGGTGCATATACTCAGTTTCTTGTCTACCGGTGTCTTCTAAGTAACGTGAGTGATCGGTGACCTTTTACTGGTGCATGGTGTTTGTGAATTTACACTAATGACAATCTTAAATTGCTAACAGTTCAAATAGACAACCAAGCAACTAATGAAGATCTGATGACAACCAAGCAACTAATGAAGATCTGATGAATAATCAGCAGCTTGATAAGCATTTCATTCCAATTCTCTATTACTTTGAATAATCTTCCAAAATTTATACGACCTTCGACGTCAATGACAAATATTCATCATATTTGTACTGCCTTTTCCACAGCCAAACGGTCTCTCATCGGATTTAAGATACCTCCTTGCTTTGAATCAAAATAATTTAAGGCTATTGAGAACCAACTGTAATTTAATGTTGGGAAGCTGCAGTTGGTGGAGTAGGGCTTGTTCTTTGTCTTTACTATATTTTTAGGATTTACTTTTTTTTTCCTGTTTTTAATAATAGTTAATACATTAAAATGTAACATGTGATAATTTTATCCTTTTTTTTCTAAAATTAAAATTGAACTTTTTTAAATTTGTAATAATTAACATAAAAAATTTAATATATTAGTCAAATTTAATCACAATTTTTTTTTGAAAAAAATTATCTTCTCCAAGCTCAATCTTAATGCTCTTTGCCAAACTCGAATATGGATGTGAATCTTGTGACATCGATCAAAATGGAATGAGTAAAACCCTATGATGTTTATCTAATATAGATTCAGAGAAATTTTTAATTTAACTGTTGATATAATATCTTCTTTTCTCAAATCTTTTAAGTGGTTTCTGCATTCAAGCGTTCTTTTTCTATCTAATACAGAGAGTGTCAGAGGATTGGGTGTAGATAGTGCATATGATGTCTCAGCAAAGTATATGACGAGGGCTTTAAAATCTGATATATCAAATACCTGTGGTCTGTGGAAGCTATTTTAAGGGAAATGTTTCTGGAGCAATGGAATTCCAAAGAAGCTCTGCAAGAACTCCTTGACCAGCACATCACTAAAGGGTCAATGATCATAACACCTTCACTTTGATTCTTAAACGTTTGATTCCAAAAGCAGAGAGTCGATTTGAAGCACTTTCTGTCATACATTCAATTGTGCTTCTCAAGGCATGGGTGTGTGAACTGGGGATACAGTTGAGTGTCTAACAGAAAACAGACGAGGATATGGTTATGTTCTCAAGAAATGTTGAGCCCCTGTAGTTAACTGTGCCCATCACACCAAGCATTTCAGTAATTTCGAGTGGCCAAGCTCTTCTGCTTGCCCTGTTTGATCCTTAATGCAGTTGAGGACATCTGAAGAAGGAAGCAGCAGCTATTTAAAAGCCTAGGCAGAAGATTATCTCACCAAGATGATGGTTCCCATTGACACACATGAGCTTGAGGAGCTTAGGGACGAGGACAAGCCACTGGCTGCTCAGGTTACTTAAGGGGCCCTATGGAATTTAGAAGGTCCTTCATTCCAAATTCTGTCTTCTTCATCAGAAGTTTGCACCTTCTAAAGTCTCTTGTTGCAGACCTTTTCAGAAAGCACTTCATTGATCCTGACAGTACCTTTAGTTTATTAATTGTGCTCTGTTCTGCTGAGACTATAAGTTAATACATTGTAGCATTATACTTGCATGGCAAAGTGACAGTATAAATGGAATTCAACTACATGGGTTTAGAACAGAAAAAAAATACAAAACAAATGGCAAATTAAAAATTCCTCAATCCTGAACCACTGCCATTTTGAAAAATCCACCAAAAACACTGGTTTCTTCAACTTTGACTGGTTATTTGGCAGTTTGAGCCAGTTTTGACTGGTACTGAACAGTTTTAAGAGCAAACTGGGCTTGCCAATTCTGATAACCACAAGAAACTTGCCCTGTATGCCAGGTACACATGGCCAACCATGGGATTTTGCCAGTTTCTGCTTCTATAGATTAATGTGACAGAAGTACGTATACTGATAATCTTAGTCTTAATCACTACAGTTGTTTGAACAAATTGTATGGCTGCTTTGGGATATTCTGTGGAGGTGCTATTTTCTTCATCTTGTTCTTCTTATTGGCCACCATTAATGGTGTCTTGATGTCAGTTGTTGTTCAACATAACTACAGATTTAAGATCTTTCAAGCAAAGGAACTCCAACTATTTTACCAATTAAAAAATTATGGAAATCTTCCAAAACTATCCATCACAAATGATCAATAAACAAACCATACATAGGCTTACCTTGCATTGCAGAAGATCCTGAATCTCCAATTCTCCGATTTTTTTTCTTCTTAGAATTCAAATGATGTTTATCATGAATTGACTTTTTCATCTTCTCATCTTGTCTAAGATTCTTTGAGTTTTTCAATAATGCCTCTGACTGAATCAAACCAGGACATCTTTCAAAAATGAGCCGACGAAAAATTTCACTCTTTGTAGATAAGCTGAGACTGTCAGATCTACCATTCTCAGTGCATACATCTTCAACAATAATTCTTCCTGTGAGAGGAGAAACAACCTACAAAAGAAGGTTTATTGAAAAAAAGTCAGCAAATCAAGGGAAAGCATTTTTCTAGGAGTAGCTTCCAGTTTTTACAGTATCTACTTTTATTACCTTAAATTCGTTACAGAGCTGTATCCTCACATTAGCTGGCTGATCAGTAAACATCCATTGAAACAAAGAAAATAATGTTGGTGTGGGCTGTGATTATTGATATTGTTAATAATTACGAAGTTTTCATATATCATACAGCAGTGTATTTCATTACTAATAGATTCCAGAAATTCTATCTCTGCATAAGGACCAATTATCATTCATATGCATGATTGTGCTGTTTGCCACCAATATTACACATGCAATCAAATCTGGTCCTGACTTCATTTCTGATATGTGAGATTAACCTGAGAAGCCAGATTCACCCCTAGAGGTCCCGAACCAGGTCCGGGTCCGGATTCACGGACTGGTCCGTGCCGGATCCGGGCAGGGTCCGTGCACGAACCTGTGGGTCCATCCAGATCCACGATGTATACGTTTGATTCATTTAATTTCTTATACTTTAAGTTATATTTGTATAAATACATTCCAAGATGTTTGAGATAGGTTTCAGCTTCATAGGAGTTAAGATGCAAATTCTAGATTTTGGGGGTTTTCGAAAAATTCCAGACTTATCCAAATTTCAGGATTCAGCAGGGTTACCTCCCACAATCCCTCATGGCTTTCTAAGGTCAAACTGAAGCTGGCAAAAGGATTCGCAAAGGGTTTTAACTCATTTTATCGCAAATCACTTGGTTTCGAACCCATCTCTATGACAGACTTAGCTTAGCTCTCACCCAAATCCCAGTCAGACATGACTTCCCAATAGGCCAAAATCACTCAAACCTCATTTGCCGGACCTAGGGACTTGAAAACAGCCACCAACAAAGACTACCTAAGACCTAGTTATGAAGACTTTGACATTTGGCATTGATCAATGATCAAGCATCATAGATTCATAGTATCAAATGATTTAGCTTTAGAATTATGTATATTTCTCTTATATTTTTGGATATATAATGCATATATATATATATATATATATATATATATATATATATATATATATATTTATAAATATATATATATACACACGAATCCTTACGAATCCAACATTGGAAAAAAAAAAATTCACGAATCCACGAACTGGATTCTTGAACCCGAATCCGTCCCCGAATCCGAACCAGCAACTTAGAGATTAACTGATTAACTTCATTGAGTTGATATTAATTAGATCAAGGAAAGATCAAAACATTCCATCGTGGGATATTACACGTGAAGAAAGACAATGAAAACAAACGTTGCAGCCAAGCTATTGTTTACAAATGTATGGATTCACTATGGTTTTTCTCAGACTGAAATTTCAGATATCATGGTAAGTTTTGGTGACACCTTGGGACAAAATGGACACCAAATTGTTGAGTAGCATGGTGTTGAGTTGTAAAACACACACACCCCATTACAAATGGGGACCCCCATTTTTTGGTCGGCAGTCGGAATAGTTGTCTCTGGTAGCCTTAGTTTAGAGGCAATTTCAGAGTCTCTGGGTCGGAGATATGAGTTTGAGCAACTTGTTCACTTAAAGAATCAAGCCATGAAGAGGAATAAAGTCTTGAGCAAATCATCCAAGTGCCAAAATAAGATTGAGTCTTAGTCTAAGGAACAAAGGTTCTAGTGTACAGTCTAGGTTCTCATTTTCGGGAAAGGATGAAATAGAGTTTGATGAACGGAGAGTGGAGCGAAGGCAACATGAGACGAGAACCAAGATGCAATCACGAGGCAAAGGTTGAGCTTGAAAGACATGGAATTTTGAAGTCTTTGAGGAGTGAATAAGAAGAAAAATCATGAAAAGAGGGGTGAGTACGAAATTTCATAAGGAAAGAGCATGTTTTTGAGATGCCACAACATGGAGCTGGGACTTGGAGAGGTCAGATTCCGACCTCACCAAGTCCAAGCTGGGACTTCATACCCCAAATTTCCGCCCCCTTGCCTTGAAGGAATTTCAACTCCATAGCTGTTGTTGCTTTGAAAAATGAGGGTTTCAAGGTGCAAATCAGGACTTCCCTACCAAAATAGATCCGATTCAAGAGGGCTGAAGATCAACTTCTCAGCAAAGAAAGAGCAAAATCAGATCCCAGATTACGGAGAAATTCATGATCAAGTCTCGAAATTTGAAGTGAAACCATTACACTTCGATCATGAAGAAGTATTGAAATTGAAACGAAGAAGGAAAAGGTGAAGTGATGTCATTTTGAGGGGAAGTAGACTTATGAATTGCAAGGAAGGGAAACATGAAGGTGGGACTTGGAGAGGTCGGATTCCAACCTCACCAAGTCCAAGCTGGGACTTCAACTCTCAAATTTCCGCCCCCTACATGAGACCACAGTTTGAAATTTCAAGGTTACCTTGAGATGGGGGTGACTTGGAGGTCCCCGGTACCGGTACGGCTATTTTTCAAAAATAGGAGATGGGGGGTACTTGGCAACGGCAAAATTTTTTTAATATAATTTAATAATTTCTAAGAAATACCATAGATTCATAACATAGTGCCCTGAAAACAAGAACAATGGAAAGTTATAAGTATGAACATTGAACATTAAAAGTTTAAAGAATCAAAGACTAATACTAAATAGTAATGTCATATTAATATAGAGTCAAATAGTTCAAACCTCACATTGCATATCTCATAGTCATATCTGAGAATATCACATACGATCATCATCATATTAGATTAATAATCGCTAAGATTATCATTACATATTGAAATTCGAAATTCAAAAATATATAGTTTGATGCTAAATCGCTGATATGCAAACAAAAAACTCAGAATTGTAAACAAAAACCAGAAACCTATCTATTATCATCTACTCCACAAGGTTGTGATCATCAAAAAATATTGAAATAAGGGTCAAAATACATAAAATGACTTAATGTTTTATTTTAAATTTGTTTTTTAATTAGGATAAGGGGGGAGACTTCATTTTTTGGAATCAGAGACTTGGATTCTTCGGGTGGCTTCGCCATGAAGTCTCCAGCCATTTTTGAAGACTCCGGAGACGCATCTCCGTCTCCGAGACGCGTCTGGAGGGGGGAAACGGGTCTCTCGATAACATTGGTTTGAATCCACATCAATTCCCAACTTAAGTGTGAGCTTTCTCAAGCATAACAAGTCTGGATCAGGCTTGTAAACGGATCAAACTCTCCACCCAATGGCATGAAATCAGATCTTCAAAGCAAAAAGTTCACAATTTGATCTCAGATTTTAAACTAATAATCTGTAATGTCCCCATTTTAGCAGGTCTCTGCAGCTGAGCGTAGTCAGTTCATCAATGCGACCCTCATGAGCTAACAGTGTGTTTTGAGGGTCTCTGGAACGAACTTACTATTTTTGGTAAGTCTATTTTTAGCCGTGGCTATTTTTGGCAGGGCAGTGCCTATTCCTGGTTGGGCAGTTGGATCTGAGCTTTGCCAGAATTTCTTTGATTCTAGTCTGTCAGTGCAGTGGCTTTGAAGTTTAAATGATGTTATTAAATTAAATTATTTTAGTTTAATTTAATAACTTTGGACTTTATAATATTATATTATAAAGTGGGAGTTTTTTATAAAGTCAATTAAGTGAAATATTAAAAAAGTGTTTTTTCGAAAAAGCTATATATTCTACTCGAAAAAGCACTTTCAAGCATCTTTTATGCAATCATTTTTATTGAAGTTCGTGAAGAATATAGCTCTAGCTAGGGTTTCGAGGACGGATTCCTCATCTCGTAATTTGAGCCATCTTTTGTCGGTGGTGAATTTTACTTCTGATTAATTTTGTTGTTCTCAATCCGGTGTTGTTGTATATCGAGATTGTGGAAGCTAAAATCTGGAGATTGTTTGTTGCTGATGAAATTGTATGCTGGGTACAATACAAATTGATATCTGAAATTTATTCTGGAGGTGTGATTTATAGTTCTGAGAATCAAAATAAGGTGGCGGCAGAAAATATTTGCAAATGGTGGGACGGCATACTAGATATTGATAGCACGTGAATCTGGAATCCTATGTGATTCACGTCAGGCTGCTACCTGGGTCACGGCTCATTCATGACTGCCGTTTATTGACATTATATGCCACGCATTAGTTGTTTGGGCTCTCTTCCATTTCTGCGTGGGCATTTGAGTGCATAAGTGGAGTCGCGTGAGGGGTCCTGTTCTTCAGCAGCTCCTTTCTACTACTGGCGGCTAGCACAGGTGTTAGTAACTGTTCTGCAGGGGTCTAGGATAAGTTTGTGGGGGCACTCATAGCATAACAAGGCAGCCACGTGACTGTTCTGAAGCTGCGTCAGCTAACCCAGGATTGGACGTGGTACCATTTTGGATGATTTGGTATTAAATAAAGTGGCAGATTTAACAGACGCCTAATTTCCTTGCTAAATAAATGTTTTATACAATTTGTGCTAAGTATAAAAGCTAAAGCTTATTTTCTAAATACATTCAAACTGTTCACTTGGGATATTTGAAAATTGGTGAAATTTTGTGAGTCATTGTTTGTTAATAAAGTTTGCAATTTACATAAGAATTTGCAATTAAATATCAATTTTAGTGGACAATTCCCGAAGAGGCTAGTCAGGCTCTTCACATAATCAATCCCAAACACCATGTCTCAAGCAAAGGGGAAGGAAGATTTTAGGTGATAAAGTGAAGAAAGCAGCATAAGAAAAGTGAGTGTTTGAAGGAGCTGTGTACTTGGAGAGCTCGGATTCTAACCCCTCCATGTACAGCCTTGGACTTGGATGGGTTGGAATCCGACCACTCCAAGTCCCAGCTGGGACTTCATACCTCAAATTTCCGCCCTCCAATCTCGATGCAACTTCAATTCCATATGACTTCTTGCGTTGAAAAATGGACATTTCAGGGCTTGAATCAGGCTTTTCCACCAAGACAAATCTGATCCAAGGAGGTAAAAAGATCAACATTGCCATGAAAAATATGAAAGAGTCCGACCACTCCGAGTCCCAGCTGGGACTTCATACCTCAAATTTCTGCCCTCCAATCTGGATGCAACTTCAATTCCATATGACTTCTTGCATTAAAAAATGTACATTTCAAGGTTTAAATTGGGCTTTTCCACCAAGAGAAACCTGATCGCTTAAGAGGTAAGAAGATCGACAGCAAAATCATCATAAAATCATTCAGGATCAAATCTTAAAATTCAAAATGAAATCAACAGCAAAATCATCATAATGAAGTCAGGAAGAAGTTATAAAGTTGAAAATGAAAGACAAGGAGAAAGAGTTAGTTTTAACAAAGGAGGTTTGAGCTTAGATAGATTTGATAGACCGGATGGCACTGATAGGTTTGAGTTAGTTGTACAAGACCCAGTCGGAATCTGACCAGGGCTTGGACACACATACATGCCCCTCTAAGATGTTTGCCACCCACAAAGCAAGTCAAGAGATGAGATGCCAAGACTTAGACCAGGCCTGAATGATAAGTTTGGAGGGAAATTCAAGGAATACAAGGAACAGATCTGGGCAAAACAATGATGAAATCCAAGGATTTCAGGTCCAATTTAAATTGATCAAGGAGACATTGAAAGGGTGAAGGTGGGCAAGTATAAAAAACTTTGAAACTAAGCATCAAATTCACACCCAAAAGAAGGAAGGAGAGGTTATTGAGAAATGTTATAGATAAAATTTTGAAGTGCCTTGGAACCATGTCCTAAGACTGGTCAGAATCGGACCATGCCTTCGACAAGGCTTTCCGAAGGCTGGTCAGAATCTGAGCATGCCTTGGAAAGCTTGTGTCCAAGACACCTGAAATCTCCGCCAGCTTATAGAATTCCAATTCAACCTTGAAACTAAACTGCCACCAACCCAAATTCGCTATTTTTCTGACAGTAGCATGATGAAATGGTTTAAAACGGGGCTCAAGATAGAAATTTTTAAGTTGATTTCAACTATTTGTTTTGTAGAATTTGAGGGTGAAAATGCAAAGTTTATAAAGGGTTTCCTATCTATTTCTCAGACTTAATGCATTTATCTCTTTTGTTTTGCTAGGTGAAATAGAGGAAGGATATGCTTGAAAGCAAAGAAGTACAATGGCAAGAGGATGGCTTAAGACCAAAGGTCAAAGTGAAGATGCAAGACCAAGAGAACAAGATCAAGATGGAATTCAAAGAGCAAAGAAGAAGGAGAATGAACAAATATACAAGTCTACAAGAAGAAAAACCATCACAAACTTGAATTTCCTTTGGAAATCCAAGTTCAGTCTGAAGGATCTGACTACATGAGGGAACTCATCACTTCCACAACGTCAAGATTTCAAGTACAAGCGAGTTCAAAAGTCAGAGCAATGAGAAGAATATCCAAAGGAAAGATGATAGAGAAAATCCTTGAAGATGAAGATACGTGGGAATATATGCCATTATAATCTATGGAAGGCTTGTTATTATTGAGTATCAAGAGATATTTTCTTGTTGTCACCTATTCATCTTCAACCAATCAAAAGGCTCCAATAGCACATGCCCAAGACTATCCAATCAAATCATGCCAAGTGTACATGTGGAGTCCATTTGATGCTTCTACCTGTTGTGAGGTTTTCACACCATCGCCCCAAAATATTTGGGGACCCCCAATTTTTTTTTTTTGAGCAAGCCTTGGCAATTTTTTCTAGATCCAAGAGTTTGGGTGCCTTAGCGAATTTTGGGCAATCTAGAGGTTTTGGAATGAGAATTTTACACCTTGGATGTTTTTAAAGTGTCTAGGGGGGTATTGCTTGTTTTCACCTTGTGCGAAACGTTGATTTTCTTAAATAGTCGATTTTGTCTCCAAGCCAAATGAAATTCGATGAGAAAATTTTATTTTAATATCTGGCAGGGCAAATTTGCAAAATTTTCAGACTAAGATGAATTTTGAAAATTGATGAAATTGAAGAACTCGAGATTTTCAAAATTTAATTGTGAAATTGGATATTTTTGGGAAAATCTTGTAAATTTTTTTTGGTGGAGAAAAATGGAAATTAAAGAATAAATTTAAAGTTGCCAATTAGAGATAATAAATTGCAAAAATAAAAAAGGATAAAATTGCCAAATGGAAATTAAATTGCAAAATGATTTTTGGGTTGCAAAATAATAAAAAATTAATTTTGGTTGTCATGATTAAATGCATTAAAATCATATTTTTTGGGCTAAGTGTTTGTAATTTTAGAAATTTAAATTGGGCCCCTTTGTGTGTTAAATTCAACGTATTTTAAGGCCTAGGAGGTGTGAAATTCAAGGCAAGTTATTGGGTCCACAATGGGGAGGGTTTAAAGCTATATTGGAGGCCTAAATGACCTTTTTTCAAAATTTCAATTTTAGGGCCTATGATAATTTCGGATTTGGCTAATTTAAACCGATAATTTTGCACTAGGTTGACCCAATTTTAAATTAAAATAAAATCCCCTAGGGCTGGGCAATTTATTTCATTTAATTCATGTTTAATTTGGCAATTTTAATTTTTTGTTTTTCCCTCCTACAAAGTCGGCCTTGCTTTTTTGGAGGCAAAATTTGGTATATAAGGGGAGCTCTCCCCCACTTCATTTCACCATCTCATTCACTTCTCTCCTTTTCTCTTGGCAGAGCGAAAAAGCAGTCCGAAAAAACAGAGCGAAAAAGCAGTCCGAAAAAGCAGTCTGAAAAAGTAGAGCAAAAAAGCAGTCCGAAAAAGCAGATCCGAAAAGCAAATTCGAAAATTGGAGAGTTTGATGAAGAGAAGAAGCTTGAGTTGAGGCAAATCAGATTTGTAACAGAAGAATTTATTGATAGAAGATTCATAGCAATCAGATTTTGAGAGTGAATTGGAGAAGGGGAGATTTTCTTGTGGAGATAGAAGATTTTGAAGATCAAGCCCAGCTAATTGCATAGACAAAGGATTCCTAGCCCTTGTTGGTGAGTGGCCTATCTTTTCCTCTCTCTTTAATTGCTTTCATTTCATTGGTGCTAGTTTAGGTGTTGAAAACTAATTTCAAGAGTAGAGTTAGGTATTTGGATATTAAGTAGATTACTCGATTGTCTTGATTGGCTTTTTTTCCCTCAAGTTCTCGCTTGCATTTCATCTTAGGCGAAGATTTGGAGTGATAAGTGTAGCCCATCTTAAGGTAACGGCGGGGAGTGATAAGTGTAGTATTCCACCCCTAGGCGAAGATTGGAGTGATAAGTGTAGTCCATTTTAAGGCAAAGGCGGGGAGTGATAAGTGTAGTTTGCATCATTGCATTGCATTTTTTTAGGGAGAAGATTGGAGTGATAAGTGTAGCCCATCTTAAGGCAACGGCGGGGAGTGATAAGTGTAGTATTCCACCCCTAGGCGAAGATTGGAGTGATAAGTGTAGTTCCACATTCATTGTAGAAAAGGCGGGGAGTGATAAGTGTTTAGGATGGCTGATGTTAATGCAAGCAAGCGACCCAAAGGAATTAATGCTGAAATAGGAGACAAGGAAGTCATGATAACCAATTCCAACTTCCGCTCAAAATTTAAATGCTTTGGAGACACCAACATTGATACCTTTGATATGATTCAATTAAGAAAGAGGTTGAGAGACAGCCAGTCACCTGTGGCAAAGAGGATCAAATAGTATGGATTTGTGCAAGGAAGTGTTCAGTCTACCCCAACAACAGACATGATACGACAGAATTGGTTACATCAAGTCATCAAGGCTCACAAAGTCAGATTGCAAATCAGAGTGCAGGGCCTTCATCGTGCTTCTCAGTCAAATTCCGGGCTCTACTAAAGGTACACAGTTTGATCCTTGGATGTTTTATTTTATTGAAGAGATTGAGAATGGTTAAGGAAAATTGATTGGATTAGGATCACTAGCATGAATTTAGAGTTGCAACTTAGATAGTGCAAAATCGGAAGCAAGTCTACATGGGGTCCTACTTCTTCAATTCGAATGCAAGACTATTAGTGATGCTTTGCCAGTCGAACCAAATCCAATTGGGGAGATGCACCGCACCACTATGGCTGAGGCAAGTACTTATGCCAAAAGGGCAAGGTTGTGGTAGTTCGAACAGTTGAAGGCAGTCAAGGGTTAACCAAGGAGTAAAGCATTGATGAAAGCAGTTGATGAACTCAGTGATGGGTGGATTGTGGAACAATCAAGGAGATATGGTGAGGGCAGGTGCCCAAAACCCAACATTATTGAAACAAAGATGCATGCATGCAGATCAAATCCAAATAGGAAGGTTAAAAATGGCAAAGTATTGAAGTAAGGAGGAAAGTGATTGAAAGGTTGAGGGAGGTCAAGTTTGATTTCAAGGCGGTGGCTAAGAACAAGGCTTTTAAATTGCACAAGGTTCACATCCAGGCAAGCCACCAAGGTCAAGGCAAGATTACCCCAAGTGCATGGAGACCTCACCCTTTCGAGGTCAGGACATCAAGTACAAGCAAGTTCAAGTGGTGGTGAGAAAATTTCTAAGGACAAGCTCAAGCATCCAAGGCTTCATCTCATCTCAAGGATTAATGAACTTTATAAGACAAGGTTGATGAGGTGGCAATTTCATGTGCATGCAATCAAATCATGCCAAGTGTCCTATGTTCTCATTGGTTGACAAATTATTGTAATTTTCTCATTGGCCCACAAAGTTGGTGCTCTCATTTAATTGGTTGAAAGATGGTAACCCTAATTAGGGTTTGTAAGGTTTAATCTTGGCCCTTGATTTTGCCTCTTAATCTTGGCCACTCATTGTAATTTTGAGCCTCTATATAAGGCCATTTGTTCTCATTTGTAAAGAGAGTTATGTTGGAGAATTGTTGCCAAAATACTATCAAAATTGTTCTCTATTCATTGTTGTGACTTGCATGGTGGATATACATGATCATTTTGGTGTATTTGCATGGTTCCTCTCATCTCTCAAATTAGAGTAGAATTTCATTTCAAAGTTGTTAAAGTAAGGATAGAAGTAGATGGTTAGTTGTAATGGTGATGTTGGTGAATGTTTGATGAGGATCTATATACTAGGCCACTAGCACCTTGGCGGCTTGTCAAGGAGCCTTGTGTGGTAATCTAGTCAATTGCTCCCAAGTTCTACTTGCATTTTATCTTTCCGCTTGTACTTCAAGTTGGGTTGGAAGATAGGTGTTAGTGTGAAAATCTTAAGAGTTTCCCTTAGAATCATCGCACCGATGGAAGTAGCGCCGCTGGCAAGCTTTCATTAGGTTGATCCCCGTCCATTTGCCAATCTTTCCATTCCATATGAGTAGTAGTAAAGCAGTCACTAGTTTAGTAGTTGAAGTTTTCGAAGAGCAAAGTTGGAAGTGATATAAATAGAAAATCATTTGAGAATGTTTGAAAAGCAAAGCACCACCAAGTTTCTTGGAATGAACAACGTAAGCCCGCCAAAGTGATTACCAGCAAATCACATTTATATAACTGAGTTAGTATCCACAGGTGTAAGGAACCTTGGAGTATTCTTATATACTTTTCAAGAGAGGGTTGAGTGTTTGGTACGCTGTATCAAGTATTTCAATTGCTATATGTTATGTAGTGGTACAAAACTCACATCAACACTACCTTATCTATTTTTTGATTGATCAAACAAAACATTGTAATTTTCTCATCGGCTGACAAGGTGGTGATTCATTGTAATTGTTCAAGCATTTAATGCTTGTAGCTAGTAGTTATCCTAGGGTTGTGTTAGCATATTTTTGGCTCTTAATTGCAAGTATCAGTGCATGGTTGGTCTAGGCCTTATTGCAAGCATCTAACTTCAATTGGAAATGTTCATTTGGATTGTGGCATCATTGGGTATTTGAATAAATATTGACAATATGAAAATCATACTTGCATTCTTAGAAGCAAGCACCCTCCTATGCGTAGTTAAAAATCATACTCGCATCCTTAGAACCAAGAACCTATGTGTAGTTGATTAGGTGAAGCAAGGACGGGCAAGAGTTTCACCTATCTTCAATGATCTCTTGCATTCTAGAGTGTAATGTCCCCATTTTTAATAAAATTATTGTATTTGGGTGCAATCAATTTAGTTTATCTCGGGCCCATTTTTCTTTTGTTGGCGTAGGTGTAGTTGTCGCCATCGGCTCTTTTGTGCACTCTCGGGAGTTTTCCCGACGGGTATTTATGCTCAGCGTGTAGGTTGGATTTCATATGTTGAGATTTATATTTGATTTATATTTACAAATTCTTGTTGGGATTTTGTTGTTCGCCATTTCGGAGGTGAAAGACCCTCCCTATTTGGTTTGTTGCAATTTTGGTGGGAATCAACCCTCACCCTACTCTGCTTTGTTTTGCTTGTATCGGATCTGGCAAATCCGAGATTCTGTCAATAAATTCAATAGAAATATTTCTGGCAACCATATTTGGGCTTGTGTATTGCTCTGTGACTGTAACGGTCATTTGAATTCACTGACGAAGGAAACAGGAGTATCATACTATCATCTCTGAGGCATCCTCATCCACCGTGAACCCAGCAAACTCTCCGTACGGCTACCTCTGCTACACCATATGGCCTACAACACCAAACTTCTGTACGGCCTACACTCCATACCGTACAGCCACATCTTCCTCTCCATCGTACGGCCTCCATCATAACATCGTACAGCCTGCAAACTCACTTCACCGTACGGCATCCACCTCAGTACGGCCCAGGCCAACTCCATACGGCGTCCAGGCTTCCACCCCGTATGGATACTAATCTTCGTACGGCACAGGCCACCATTCCGTACGGACTCACCACCCTACTGTCCATAAGTTATATTGTACGCCCTCCTACTTCCGTACAGTTCTGCAATTTCCTCTCCGTACAAACTCACCATTACCATACGGCCTGCAATTTACTCTCGAAAGAGACCCGCCAAAGGTTGGGAACATTACAGTGGTATCAGAGCTAGTGATCTTGCCAGCCTGTTGGGATGATTGAGAGATTTTGGGATTTGGATCACACTATGGCGCCTAGCAGCGATGTGTTGCCCCACTTTTCACCCCCTAACCATGCTGTTAAAAGTGGAAGTATTTGATGTCAAGTCAGAGTTAGTCATGTCTGAGTCTAAGTCTAGGTTTCCTTCAGGATAGGTTGTCCTTGTCGGGTTTCCCTGCCATTGCCTTCTTCTTTTCAAGCCAGGTGGGTTATTTGGAAATCTTGTCATAATGGGTAAGTGATAGACCCCAACCTGGCAAGGATATCATGCTCCAATTGATGATCTTTTCAGCAAGTGGAATGATGTTTGGGAGTAATAAGTTTCAGGCATTCAAAAGAACCATGAGAAGATTCTTCATGTGAGGGATGCAATGACAGAGCCAGCATTGAATCATTCAGATTTTACTCTATATAGCAGTGTGTTTTCTGCCTTTGGGCCTGAAAGCCCAGTGTGTTTTCGACCTTCTCTCTGAAGGTTCAGGATGTTTTTGACTTGCGGTTCAAAAGTTCTCTATGTTTTCGATCTTCGGTTTGAAAACCCTCTGTGTTTTCGACCTTCAAGTGCGCAACTCCAACCAGGTGGGTCCTTGGGCGGTGACTTGTCCGGTTTTCATTGGCCGGCGGGGTGATACATTGACAGTGGAGGTTCGAGTGGAAAGAAAAGTCAAAGACCGGAAAGATTAAATAAATGTGCCAACAGTGCAACCCGCGTACGTCAATAGTGGAGTCCACATGTACCAATGATGAAACGGTCGCATGATCGCAAGAATTAAACAAATACAATGCGATCATGCGAAAAGTAAAAAGCACGGATTAGTGGGCCCTGTTTCTCAGCGGGACCTGAGTCATGACATAGCGGGAATCCACGTGCACCAATCATAAAGCGGTCGCATAATCGCATAAATAAAATAACACCTATGCGATCATGCGACAACGTAAGTCACCGAAGATTTTTGACGGTGAAATAAGATCCTTCCACGTGTCCAAGGCAGAGGCCGCACTTCATCAAAACGCATCCGACGGTCCTCGCAAAAGCGCAACCCCTGCCAAATGCTTTTGAGATCATGCGAGATGCGTACACGTCTCTCGGTGGGGCCGAAAGAGTTTGATCGAGATTCCAAATCGGCGGTTCCAGCTTTGTCGCTAAGCCGTGGGAGATTCATTGAGATCATGCGAGATGCGTACACGTGTCTCTCGGTGGGTCCGAAGGCATCTATATCAGGCGGCTCTCTGAAAGACAATCAACGATCCCCGCGAGCCAATCATAGGGCGGTCGCATGATCGCATGGAATAAAATATTACCATGAGATCATGCGACAAGGCAAAAAGGGAACCTATGTACGTTAACAACGCAGATGCGCTCTGCTGGGACCCACGAACGCCAACGGTGCAGTCCACGCGCGCCAATGAGAGAGCGGTCGCATGATCGCATGGAATAAAATAATACCATGAGATCATGCGACAATGAAGCCTGGTGGGTCTGGAAAGGGTTTGCTTGCGATGCCGAATCAATGGTAGTCGTTTTTCCTCAGATGCATACACGTGGAGTCGGGATGCTAGCTAACAAATAAAAATGATTGATGGTTTCTTGGCCTTTCCAAAAGCAATTGTTACATCAGAAATGGTGAATTTGTGTAACGCGGTATGTTAAGGAAATTGTACGTTGATGAATCTTGAATCGAATCATGAGCAGAGGTTATGATGGATAAATACATCTGAAACGGAGGAGTAATAGTTCGGGCAAGTATTAAATGCAGTGTGAAGGTTGAACCTTTATGAACAGGGGATATGTTACTCTGATCGAAAGGATTGAATTATTTTAGATTCATTTCAAAACTACAGAGAGCGAATTTTGGTAATATCAATTCTTTCATGATTATGAGCTGGTGACTGTTCGAAGGATATCATCTAGCATTGTGGGGAATATTTTAAATTAAATCACAGTGATTCAAATACCTATTCAAGTCATCCTATTGAGCAAAGGAAGATGAAAGGGCAAAGTAAATTTCTTTCCTCTTCCTTATGTTTTGAAACCATTCGATTCTGTGCCTTTTGGTATTCATGAAAACTGAAAGATCATGAGTTCTTATGAACTCTATGTATTGTAAAACTCTATATATACTGCTGAGAAAATCAATGCAAAGGTCGGCAAACTGGATATTGGAGCAAAAGTGATTCCATTTACTAAGCTTTATTTCTGGTTTTGTTCCATTTTAGTTAATCATCTGCATTTGAATAGAAAGGACAGTTATGAATGAAGTTGTGATTACATATTGAATTCCATTTCATGTCTGTGGTTGCAGTAAGTAATTCCATTTGCTTGTCATATGTAACTCTTCTCCTATTCATCCTGTTTGCTAGATTCATTCTGGACAGAAAGTATAATTGTGTATGAAGCTATGATTTTCGCTTGGATTCTATTTCATGTCAGAGGTTGCAGTGAGCGCAATTCCATTTGCTGTTCGTATATGATTCTACTCCTGTTCTCTCTAAGTAGATTTGCATGATTAGAGTAGTTAGATTAAAGTTAGGAGATAGAATATATACCCTTGCCTGAATTGTTTGTGTCTATGAGCAATTCGGTTAAAACACATCAGAGACAACCTGGTGATCAGTTTAAAAACATATTCATTGAACATCATACACAATCAGGGAGCTATACCTGTTAATTCAAAGGGCAGTGATTGAAGATATACACTAACCCAATTGTTGGTAACATCCTTTTGTTCTCTTACCTTGGGTGATTTGGGAGTCAAAGATTGAAAATCTTAGAAGAGGACAAACTATTAACCAACACGATGGACAGTGGTGGTTGAAGGCACTACAAAGGATTAGCAAAGAGCTCAGCGAGGGTATTGATCTTCCATTAGATATATTGGAAGTAGGTTTGTGTAAGGTTGACCAATTACCTTCAAGATTTATACATAGGATCCTTTCTCCAATTAAGGATGCCTTAAGTCAACCCAGGCTTTTGAGACACCAAGCCAAGAAAATGAAGTTGGCAGTTGCAACATGTCTTAGTGAGATTTTGAGAATCTGGGCTCCTAGAGAACCGTATGATGACAACACCATGATAGAGATATTGCATTTGATCGTTGACAGCTTTCAAAGTCTTGATGACTTCAATGGTGACCCTTTTGGCAGGAGATCTACAATATTGGAGAATTGCGCAAATGTCAAAGTAAGTAACCTCCTCTTAGATCTAGAGTTGCAAGACATGATCCATGATATGTTTCATCACTTCTTGGTCACAATCAAGGAATGTCATGATAGTAAGGTTTCGGTTGCTATGGAGAGCCTTATGATTTTGTGCATTGAAGAGATGGATGAAATATCCCAACCTATCATATCTATGTTGCGGGTTGTTCGTAATCTGGAATGTGTCTCGTCTATGGCAACGTGTAGATTGGTCAGTAGTGTATTCAAGCATTGTGAAGAAAAACTAATATCTCATTTGTACAAGTGGGAGAAAGTTGATGACGGCGATAAAGGTGATGCTTTACACGAGACCCTGTCTGCCACCGAGGCTTTCTCCGCCACCAAGGTTCTCTCCGACACGATCACTGCTGAGACTCAGTCTGCTGTAGAGGTTGTTTCTGTCACCGAGGTTGTGTTCGTCGTCGAGGCTGTGTCTGTGTCCGTCACCGAGGCCTTATCTTTCACCGAGGTTGTGTCAGTCGCCAAGGCTCTGTCTGTCGCCGAGGTTGTGTCCGTCGTCAAGGCTCTGTCCGTCGCTGAAGCTCTGTCTACCACTGAGACTGTGTCCGTCACCGAGGTTGTGTCCGTCGTCAAGGCTATGTCTGTCACCGAGGTTGTGTCCATCATCGAGGCTATGTCCGTCGCCGAGGCTCTGTCTGTCGTCAAGGCTATGTCCGTCGTCAAGACTGTGTCCATTGCCGAGGCTCTGTCTGCCGCCGAGACTATGTTCGTCGCTGAGACTGTGTCTACAGCCAAGGCTGTGTCAGTCACTGAGGCTTTGTTCGTCGTCGAGGTTCTCTCTGTCGTCGCCGCCACAAAGACTCTATCCACCGCCAAGGTTGTGTTTTTCGCCAAGACGATGTTTGTCGTCGAGACCTTGTCTACCGCCGAGGCTTTGTTCGCCATTGAGATTTCTTTCAGATCGAGATCCCCTTCGGACCGAGATTTCCTTCGGGTTGAGATTGCCTTCAGAACGAGATCCCATTCGGACCGAGTTTGCCTTCGAGTCGAGATCTCCTTCGAGCAGAGATTGCCTTCGAATCAAGATTCCCTTAGGGTCGGGATTGCCTTCGGGTCGAGTTTGCCCTTAGATCGAGATTCCCTTTGGGCCGAGATTTTCTTCGGATCGAGATCCCCTTCCGGCCGAGATCCCCTTCGAGACAAGATTGCCTTCGGATCGAGATTCCTTTTGAGCCAAGATTGCCTTCCAGACATCTAACCAAATTACCTCTGGGCAGAGATCGCCTTCAGAACATTACTGTGTTGTCGGCGTCAGCGTCTGTGTCTGTGCCCATACTAGAAGAGATTGTTGAACATGAGGGTGTGAAAGATTTCATGGGTTGGCGTTGTTGGGATCCTGGTGAAGGGCATGACAATATTTATATCAGAGTGACGCAGTTAATGCTTGATGATAGTTTACTAGTCCCAACTAAATTCAACTATGTCCATATGGTCCAAAAGCAACACAGAGTTTTCAACGGATATTGCTACCAACGTCCGCACTTAGCTTGGGATTTGAGCATCGATGAGTTTGATGTTTGGTTTCCTTGGGATCCTGGTGACTCTGGGCATGGAAACAATTATATCAAAGTGGAGCAGCGGAAGCTTGATGGAGAGTTACTTTTCTCGCTTTCTTCCAAGCACATGGTCATGTTACTGCTTGAGGGTTCCAGTGGATACAATTATCAGTGTCCATGTTTAGTTTGGAATCCTGGAGTATTGATGATGGATTGCTTGAGGGCAAGCAATCTTTGGGCAGCAAGGATTTGTAATGTCCCCATTTTTAATAAAATTATTGTATTTGGGTTCGATCGATTTAGTTTATCTCGGGCCCATTTTTCTTTTGTTGGTGTAGGTGTAGTTGTCGCCATCGGCTCTTTTGTGCACTCTCGGGAGTTTTCCCGACGGGTATTTATGCTCGGCATGTAGGTTGGATTTCATATGTTGAGATTTATATTTGATTTATATTTGCGAATTCCTTTTGGGATTCTGTTGTTCACCATTTCGGAGGTGAAAGACCCTCCCTATTTGGTTTGTTGGAGTTTCGGTGGGATTCAACCCTCACCCTACTCTGCTTTGTTCTGCTTGTATCGGATCTAGCAAATCCGAGATTCCGTCAATAAATTCAATAGAAATATTTCTAGCAACCATATTTGGGCTTGTGTATTGCTCTGTGTCTGTAACGGTCATTTGAATTCACTGACGAAGGAAACGGGAGTATCATACTATCATCTCGGAGGCATCCTCATCCACCGTGCACCCAGCAAACTCTCCGTACGGCTACCTCTGCTACACCGTACGGCCTACAACACCAAACTTCCGTACGGCCTGCATCATAACACCGTACGGCCTACAAACTCACTTCACCATACAGCATCCACCTCAGTACGGCCCAGGCCAACTCCGTACAGCATCCAGGCTTCCACCCCGTACGGATACTGATCTTTGTACGGCACAGACCACCATTCCATACGAACTCACCACCGTATTGTCCATAAGTTATACCGTATGCCCTCCTACCTCCGTACAGTTCTGCAATTTCCTCTCTGTACGAACTCACCATTATTGTACGGCCTGCGATTTACTCTCGGAAGAGACCCGTCAGAGGTTGGGAACATTACATAGAGCTAGATTAGACTCCCTAAACCCTTTATCCCTTTGCAATTTGTTTGATTAGCAGTAGATGATGAGCTCAATTTGCCATATCATTCGCATTTGTAAAGTTAGTGTCCATTAAATGAACAATGTAAGTCCCCAAGTGATAACCAGCATATCATATCATAAAACTGAGTTAAGTCCACAATAAGAAGCAGCCTTAAGTTTGTCTTAGTTGATCACACAATCATTTACATTGTTTAGCATCTAAGCTTCCTTATTCAAGAGAGGATTTGATATTGGTGTTTCATCCTAGAATACTAAGTGTTTCATCCTGCATGTTGAAGTGGTCACAAAACTCGCATCAACACATGGCTTTCCATCTAAAATGAATAGACAAACTAAAGTAGAAAATTGGACTTCGGTGTAGTCATTTCACAAATATAATCTAAAGCAACTAAAGAAATGCATGAAAGCACAGAATACATTCGGCATGCATACAACAGGCCAGTGAATTCATCTACAAATATTTCACCATTTGAAACTTGTTATAGCTTTTGACCCCCTAACTCATCGGATGTATGTGTGGGTCAATCACATGAGAAAGGTAAGAAAGTTCATTGATATATCAAGCGAGGCTCCAAGAACAAGAAAAGCCTAGCAAAGAGAACTATGAGAAGTGACATGAACAGCATTGGAAAAAACACAAATAGAAGGTGGGTTTCTAGTTTGATTATATCTGAGAAATGGCGAAACTCAGCGTGCAGTGAGAGAGAAAAATCATTTGAAGTATAGACCTCTTTCAATTCTTAAACAAATCAGTAAAACTGCCTTCCAACTTGATTTGCCACCAGACATGAAGTTTTTTAGGTAGTTAATGCAGAGAAATTAAGATAATTTTATGCCTTCGATGCTGAAAAGGGAAAAAGAATTTGTTTTACCATCCACACCAAACATGGAAGAGCTCAAATTGGGTCCATTGGAGAAGCTTGAGTAGGATGTCATACTGCAAAATAAGGAAAACACACAGGGGACTATAGGAAACCTGTTTAGTTGGACACAAAATATAACTTCCATCCAAAGCCAAATGATACCCCAAGGATAATGATGGGAAGAAATTTCGACATCTTTTAGGTCTCTAAATTTAGGGACAAGTGATAAAAAAATTAAATCTTAACAGTGATCAGAGGTTAGTTTTTAATTCAATTCAGTCAGGGAATTCAATTGGAGCCTCTTTTGTGTTGGGGAGTTGTTCGTGTTAGTTGGTCACATTATGGAGGCATGAATAATGTTGTTGAAGACTCAAGGTGATCCACGAAAATGTTTTTGTAGAGAAACTTTGAAAAATGAAGCTTCTGGCTCAAATTCATGTCTTTGCCCCTTTTACCAAACAGTTTGCCTATCAAATGTTTCCTAATCACCAGCAAATGCCACTGTCAAAACCAGCAAACATAAATAGAGTTTAAAGTGGCAAGAAATTTGAAAATAAATAGTCAGTTCATTTCAACTTCCAAAGGTCAAACTATATCATATTCATTGCATGGGAAGTTTAATCATCTACTTAGGGAGTTTCGCAATCCATTTTGGGAGTCTGCACTCTTGTTTACCTTCAGGAGAAAAGAAACTATGTAGGTTCAAGTTCAACCATTGTTGGAATAGGGCTTGCAGCAATGCATATTCTCGATGGACGGAATCATTGTCCCTTGTTCAAGAGTTGTAAAGGTCATTTTTTATCCTGATATTCATTCATACTCATTCTAATTGAGTAGATATAGTGGATTTTGGAGAGTATTTACACATCCAACAATGTAAATACATAGGGCGTTTCGCAATCTATTTTGGGAGTTTCCACTCGTGTTTACCTTCAGGAGAAAAGAATCTATGTAGGTTCAAGTTCAAGCATTGTTGGAACAGGGCTTGCAGCAAAGCATATTGTTGATGGGCGGAATCCTGGTCATTTGTTGAAGAGTTGTAAAGGTCATTTTTTTCATGAACCATAATTGATGCATGTATGCATATAAATTGGCTCAAATACTGCTAAGTTTCTACTTAAATAATTAAAATTAATAATATTATTTATCAATTCATAATTAATAACATTAATCAAATCAATACCTATAACACTATTAATCAGTGTATGTACAAATATATTATTTTCTAATGCAAATGTCATCTTAAACAGGTGGCATCAATATTAATCGATATACAATTAATATAATTGTTAGAAATAACGATATAATGTATTATTAGACTAATTAAATAAATCAATCAATAATCTATATGTATTAAAATAATGATAATTATTTAATATTAAATTAATAATTAAATGTGTCTCTTATATTATCTCCTATTAATATTAAGTGTATTAATAATTGATATAGTTTCTTAATTAATAAATAATTATTATTAAAGTCTCCTACATTGTAAATAAGGGGAAGTTATAATTTACAAATATCACCGATGAAGAATTATAATTAATACTAATACCACCAATAAAGAGTTTTATAATAATCAAATGCAAATTAATACTAATACTATAATCCGAACAACATGACTGGTCGTGTTTATATATATATTTTGAGTGGGCAAACACATTATATCACAAGGGAAAAAGGAAGAAACATTAAGAAATAATATGGAAAACTTGGGAGAAAATGAAGGAGAAAAGATAGGAGAAAATAAAGGAGGAAATGTAGGAGGAACTCAAGGGAGGAAAAAAGTATTAAAAAAAAGAACAAGGAGGTGTTAGAGAATAGAAAACCAACACACAAAAAAAAGGGTATGTCCTCTTAGTAAGATGAAATATATTGAATTTAGTTCCATTTCATTTATATATTTTAAAAAATATATGTCAAACCTTTAGTAATTCTGGATTATATTTAAGTATTAAAAGAATTAGGAAATAGAAGAATTAATTAAGGAATATAATGGAGAGAAGATGGAATAAAACTGCGACTACAGAAAGTATTTATGAATCAATGATAATAACAAAATATTATATTTACATTCTATCAAGACCAAAACCAAAGGTCTTTATATATTCTAATTTATTTAATATATATAGAATTATATCAGTTATATTATACAAGATCTCTTTTACTATTTGGCTTAAGTAGAGAAGGTTGTAATGTTACCAAGGAGTGGCTTGTATAAATCCAAGCAACTAAATCTTTGTCCCAAGATAAGGTAGGCGTCAGCGTTCTGTAAGCCTTCATGATGCAAGCTTGCATCTGTAAACTTCGAGGGAATCCATTACAAAGTTGGTATCTAGGCAACTTGGATAGCATCCACTCCTTCCTTCATGGAGTCGAAATAGTAATAAGGTTGGATATGAGTTTTAATGAATGTACATATAACATAAATTTAATAAGATAAATAACCAATCCTATTAGGGAATATTACAATCCAAACCCTAATCAAGAAATATACTATAAATTAAGTAAATTCCTGACATGGGACATTACAGTGGTATCAAAGCATGATCTTGCCATCTCGTAGGGTAAAAATAAAACAGCAATTCGCATATAAGAACAAAGATTGATCACGAAGGTCGGGTAAAGAATCAAGGAACATGTGAGCATCATTGAATATGATGACTAAGATAATTTCTCATCCATCCATTATTTGAATAAACTTAACAATCAATACAAAATAGATATATGAATAATTAATGCTAATAAGGTTGACAAATTTCATGAGCATTATCTTAATCACATAATGAATTATCAATTCAGCTCATCATAGTTGGAAGGAGGGAGAGTAGTTAAGAGGGTATAAGGCTGATCCCTAAGTGAAGCCAGGAGGGACGAGTTTCCCTTTGGACTTAGGCTATACGAGCTGAGGACCCCACTACGTCTCCTTGACATTCCTTTGTGATGAGAAAAATATAATGATGAAGTCGCCCCATCATAGTTGGAGGGAGGACCAAGTAGGTAAGAGGGTAGGGTTGATCACTAAGGCAAGAGGGATGCATTCCACTCTTGGGCTAAGACTAATTGATCCAAGGGACCCCACTACAACGCCCTGACATTCCTTTGTGAAGAGAAAAATCTAATGATAAAGTCGCCCCATCATAGATGGAGGGAGGACCAAGTAGGTAAGAGGGTAAGGCTGATCACTAAGGCAAGAGGGATGCATTCCACTCTTGGGCTTACACTAATCGATCCAAGGGGACCCCGCTACAACGTCCTAACATTCCTTTGTGATAAAATAATAATAATAATAATAAATTCACCCCATCATAGTTGGAGGGAGGAGACTAAGTAAGAGGGTAGGACTGATCGCTAAGGTAAGGGGGATGCAATTCACTCTTGGGCTTAGACAAATCAAGCCATAGGACCCCACTACATCTGCCTGACATTCCTTTATGATGTAAGATAATGTTAAGAGGAAGGCATGGTTAAGGAAGGAAAGTAACCACTCAAAGTTTCCTTGTCCAACTCTAAGATGGCCTGTTTGTAAGGAAGGCATGGTTAGGGAAGGAAAGTAACTATTGAGGGTTTCCTTGTTCACTCTAGTATGACTTGTCTATACAAACCATGAATGATATACCAAATCTCTAATCTTAATAAAGTAACAATGGTTAATATTATTTCTAAATCTGATCATCATAACTATAGGATTTATAAATGATATTCTCTAATGTTTTCAGACTTGTTATTATATACAGCCAATAACATGCTCACATTTTTATATATGTGCTAACTTATGTTCCCTTTGTTGCAAGATTTTAGTCATGAAACAAGACTTTTCTAACTATCTTATTGAATTATAGGGTTGATCAATGATAAAAATGTTTGCATTATGTGCATACATCGTGTATGCTTCATGTCTTCATGCATTCATGTGTCTACATTGTGTATGCCTCATGTCTTCGTGCATTCATGTGTCTACATTATGTATGCTTTGTGTCCTCACATATTCATGCATATGTTTTCAAGTGTATGCTCTACTTGTTTTATCTAGAATAATAGAATAACTAGAGAGAGATGAATTAGAGGCATGATTATCATGCAAATATAGTGTTGAAAAAACTCAAGTAGGCACCACCATGAGATGATCTAAAACCTTTTCTCTAAAATATAAGAGAAATATTGTTACCAATTTCCCTTATTAAATCATAACTGAAAAATATATTGTTGCTTGACAACAAGAAAATTTGGGAGGGGCGGACTGTCATGAACCATAATTGATGCATGTATGCATATAAATTGGCTCAAATACTGCTAAGTTTCTACTTAAATAATTAACATTAAAAATATTATTTATCAATTCATAATTAATAACATTAATCAAATCAATACCTATAACATTATTAATCAATGTATGTACAAATATATTATTTTCTAATGCAAATGTCATCTTATATAGGTGCCATCAATATTAATCGATATACAATTAATATAATTGTTAGAAATAACGACATAATGTATTATTAGACTAATTAAATAAATCAATCAATAATCTATATTTATTAAAATAATGATAATTATTTAATATTAAATTAATAATTAAATGTGTCTCTTATATTGTCTCCTATTAATATTAAGTGTATTAATAAATTATTAGATTCCCTATATTACTAATTGATATAGTTTCCTAATTAAATAAATAATTTATAATTTATAATTTACAAATATCACCGATGAAGAATTATAATTAATACTAATTCCACCAATAAAGAGTTTTACAATAATCAAATGCAAATTATTAATACTAATACTATAATCTGAACAATGTGATTAGTCATGTATATATATATATATATATATATATATATATATATATATATATATATATATTGAGTGGGCAAAGACATTATATCATGGGGGGAAAAGAAAGAAACATTAAGAAATAATATGGAAAACTTGGGAGAAAATAATATAGGAGAAAAGATAGGAGAAAATAAAGGAGGAAATGTAGGAGGAACTCAAGGGAGGAAAAACGTATAAAAGAAAAGAACAAGGAGGTGTTAGAGAATAGAAAACCAACACAAAAAAAGGGTATGTCCTCTTAGTAAGACGAAATATATGGGATTTAGTTCCATTTCATATATATATTAAAAATATATATATGCCAAAGCTTTAGTAATTCTAGATTATATTTAAGTATTAAAAGAATTAGGAAATAGAAGAATTAATTAAGAAATATAATGGATACTCTTCAAAAGGAAGAGAAGATGGAATAAAACTACGACTATGGAAAGTATTTATGAATCAATGATAATAACTAAATATTATATTTACATTCTATCAAGACCAGAGGTCTTTATATATTCTTATTTATTTAATATATATAGGAATTATATCAATTATATTATACAAGATCTCTTTTACTATTTGGCTTAAGTAGAGAAGGTTGTAATGTTACCAAGGATTGGCTTGTACAAATCCAAGCAACTAAATCTTTGTCCCAAGATAAGGTAGGGGTCAATGTTCCATAAGCCTTCATGAGGCGAGCTTGGATCTGTAAACTTTGAGGGAATCCATTGAAAAGTTGGTATCTAGGCAACTTGGATAACATCCACTCCTTCCTTCATGGAGTTTTAACGAATTCACATATAACTTAAATTTAATAAGATAAATAACTAATCCTATTAGGGAATAATACAATACAAACTCTAATCAAGAAATTTAAGATAAATTAAGTAAAGTCCCGACAGGGGACATTACAATTTTTTATGCTGATATATTCATTCTAATTGAGTAGTTATTGTGGATTTTGGAGAGTATTTATACATCCAACTAGACTTTTTTACCCTTTTTGCATTTTCCCAAACCAAAATCTTGTGTTACAATCATTACCAAGAATCTGAAATGATAATCGATATTTAAAAAAGTAAAGGAATACTTCATAAATAAGAGATTACAAAATACCTTCCCATAACGGAAACAATCGAGAACTAAGGGCATGGAAGGAAGTTACTAAGAACTAAGTTAAATGACTTATATGACCATTATAAGCAAAATATAACAATATTACTTTAATACCCTCCCTTGGTGGTCTTTATAATAAGTAAACCAAGTTTATCCCGAAATTTTACAACTTTGACTAGACTTAGGCATGGAAGGAAGTTACTAAGAACTAAGTTAAATGACTTATATACAATATTACTTTAATACGCTCCCTTAGTGGTCTCTATAATAAGTAAACCAAGTTTATCCCGAAATTTTACAACTTTGACTAGACTTAGGCACTTGGTAAGATATCTACAGTCTAAGCCTCAGTTGGAACATACTACAACATCATTGATCCATCTTCTACAAGTTGGCATATGAAATGACAATGAAACTCCACATGTTTTGTGTGCTCGTGGAAGACTAGATCTTTGGCAACCTTTAACACCCCTTGGTTGTCATAAAACTGGAGATTCTCTGAAACTCGATCCTGAGATATCTGACGCTCCGTGCAGACACCCTGCTAATCCTGGCCATACCCAAAATACCACTTACTAAAAATAGTAAGTTGACCAAAACGATCCGAACGAAGAGCAGACCTGATAAGTCAAACCTCCAGAATGGAATCCCAACGCTGGCTCCACCATCTGACCCCCTCTGATCGCTTGATTAGCCTATGAGGGTCACCAAACCAAGCTAATCCCATAAGTCTAAAAATAGGGACATTACAATCCTCCCTTCCCAAGATTGCTTGTCCTCAAGCAATCAGAAAAAAACAAGCAACATCATAAACCACCCGGATCCCAAGGATGGTCACAAGTAATGTCCCGATCCTCACCAAACTCCTATGAAGAAAGAACCAACATCAACAAAACAGACACCACTGAGAACAACATCTGTAAACCAACTGTAGATGTCGATGCTGAAAACAACCCAACGGAACTCAACCCAACTGAAATAACAACTCTGTCGAAACCTGAGTCGCTGTCAATCCGGCACTCACACCCAACTGCACTGGGAAAACAACAGTGACCAAATGTGCCTGAATCACTATTATCAACTCTGCCCTCTGATAAACAATCCTGAGTGTGTGGATCTAACTTGCAACTGCCAAATCCATCTACAAATGATGGGGCTAATCCATCCCATAATGGATGGTAAGATACTGGAGCCGGTTTACCCCCGCGTGAGATCAAATCATCCACCTGTGGGTCAAAAGAAAAATGATCACCATACCCCACCATATAATGCCGGTAGGAATCCCCAATCTTTGTCAATGGCTCATCATTACCAAACTGGGAATCAAAAGATGGCTCCAATATCTGACTCCGCATCACTATAGGCTGGGTAGGAACCTGAGCAACCCTCTCAACAAACCCAACCTCAAAATCCCTGTGGGGAAGCATAGTAGAAAGAGTCTCCACAATCTTCCCGACCAACCTCCGAATAGCACAAGAGCCTCGGATGAGAGTACCCTCGAACACTCTATAGGAATCCTCTAGCACATCTGCACTCTCAAGTAAATACTCCATGAATGACTCGGTGCAGTAGAAATTATACGTGGAAGCGTCAACTAGCTCCCCCACAATCCACAGCTGATCCCTCTGAAAATGTGGCACAGCCAACTGTCCCATGCTATCAGCTATGTGAGATGATGAAATAGATTCACTCCCAGCTAAGGGAAGCAAATCAACCTGAAAGCTCGACTCCACTGGTACTCCTACCTCGACCGTACCAAGTGCTCCCATATCCGAAACAGATGTGTCTGCCACAACATCATGTTCCTCAACACCAACTGTAGGAGCAAACTCACCACCAACCACCTCAATGGGCAATCGAACTGGGTCTGGGGCTGGTGTGGACCGTAAACGCTCCAACTCCAAGGTCACCTCCTCCAACTGGATCTGTGACTCCTGAAGAGCCCGCTGAGTATCCTCTAAAACCTTAGTAGGATCTACGACTCCTGAAGAGCCCGCTGAGTATCCTCTAAAACCTCAGTAGTCGCTGTGAGCTCCTGGGTAAGCTCACTCACCTCCTCTCTGTCCATCAATGCCTCATAAGCTGTACTCCCCCACTCCACTAGGTGATCTCGGTTGGCGACCATTTGTAAATAGTTCTGTCTAAAATCTTGACAGCCTCACTCATCTGTCATAGTACTCCAACCATAAACAGCCAGCAACTGACAAGCGGCATCAAAATGCTCGAGAGTAGAAGAAATATCCCTCTCATCAACTCGCAATTGGCTAGTCACATGATGACTTTGCACAACAGGCCTCCTATGTACAACCTCAAATGCACTGTCCACACTATGAGAGGAAACTGTATCCAACAAACTCCCCTCAAGATCCCCCTCTCTTTGTGTACTTACATTTGAGTACACCTCTACAAACTGAGTACAGGCATCAGACACGTCCTCATCTAAATCCGGGGAAGATGTTGAAACTGACTCAAAACAATCTCCAACTCCCTCGTCCTCTGCAACTATCTGATAGTCCAAACCCTGAGATACATCCACATGAGTCGCTGACGAAGTAACCCTCTTTCCAGAAGTGGAAGCCCTGGCTGAAACAAACTCGTGCCACTCATAAGCTTTCCTATCCTCATATGTGGGTCCCTGTAACACAAAATCTTGGAACCCACCTCCCCCAAATGACAACGTTGAATCTACACACAAAGTCAAATATAGAAAACCGGAAATACTACAGCACTCATCATCCTTGCTCTCAACATCGGAGATATCTGCAATGCTAGTGTACACATCATCTATCTGCATCTCCTCTACTAACTTTGGCTGCATACCCGACTCAATGTCGTCATATGAGTCAACTAAATTGTGGCATGAAACTATGTCGCCCAAATCAGCTACAACACTCCATTCCTGAGTGTCATCACTAGGAAGCTCCATGCTCACATCCTCAACACAGGAATAAACCACTGTCTCCTGTACTGATCCTACATTGCGACTGCTATCATAAATCTCTGAGCTGTCAAAGCTCATACGCTCCTCGCAATCATCACCCAATATCTCACAGGGGGTGTCATCTCCAATGCAACTCACAGCATCCTCAAAAGCGTCATCAGATGTGTCTATACTATCAGCTCCCACATCTCCTGCTGAGATCTCAACTACTGACACATGACTCTGCACACATGACTCAATGTCACGATGTGCACCAATAATGCTGGAGCACGAACTGTCATTAAATGACCCCGCTATAACACCCAAATCACCAACCTCACCACTGGGAGACTCTGTACATGCCTCGGTCCTATCTTAGGAAGCAACTGCCTCCTAAACTGGAGCCACACTACTACAGCTGACATAAACATCTCCAATAATAACTCTGTCCATGAAAGAGTCTGAACACTCAGTGATAACTGCAACATTAGCTACCTCTGTACAATCTGTAGTGACTACTCTGCGAGCCTCAACCTGGTGATGTTCAGCGCTGCTATCAACCAATGGCATTGAAACATCCACTGGAACCTGTGCAATAAATCTATCACCACCACTGCAGATGGGAATAGCAGGTGCTAGACTAGATGTAGGAACATCAACATCATGGACTACTGTCGGAGAAAACTCCATCCTTCTCCCCTGCAAACTAGATGTCGGCCTACTAAAGGCAGAAACCATATATCTCGCTGCCCTATCTACTGTAACTGGATCCGACAAACTCTATGCCAATCTCTACTGATGTAGTCTAAGTCTCTCCACGCTTTCTACTAAAGCATTTAATTCCGCTCTATTTCCCTTACTGCTATGACGACTTCCGAAACTGGATCTCTTGTATTTATCCATGGCTAGAGGAAATAGAAGTGTTGATCACTTAAAAAACTTTTGAATAAAAATGAGTCCAGACCCCACAGGATGGCAGGAAAATAGCTCCGATACCACTGTAAAGAACCGAACTTGGCTCTTTCTGAATATTCAATATTAACTTTGAATATTTGCAATTATATCATAATATTGCTCCAACCAATAATTATAATATTTATTTATGCTCAATCTTGAAATATCAAATTTCAATTTTATTATGTCCTCTGAACAAATCATGAATTATTAAACATTTGCAAAGGAAACAATCACATAATATCTTATTATCAGAAACAAATCAAATGAGCACCTGTGGATCGAAAATATATTCCAGCTGACAACGATGGCTTGTAATGAAACTTCCACCCGAAACAATCAGCTCACGTGCCTGCAGAGAACAGCACGTATGGTGCCTATGCTTGGACGCCGTGCCAAAAGGATGATTGGCCACCTGTGTATGGTGTTAAAGTGTGAACTCCAGCCTTCACGTGAGACCCAGGATGAAGTTGACGGCCAGACTGTTAACACGTGGCCAAAAATTTAAAACGCCAACAGTATATTCAGACTTACATTACCAATCAAAGTGACTAGGAAATGTTAGGAAATGTGGCAACAGTAAATTCCAATCTCCTCACAAATTTGACACTCACTTATTGCATTACTTTCCACAATTCGATAATAATAACCAGCCACCAAATAATCAAATCAGATGCCTCTAAAATTTATTGAAAACTCCTCACAATTTAATCAACAATTCAAATTCCAGAATTGAAACCTTCACCAAATTCAATATACAACAGCATCGAATTGAGAATCACAAAATAACCAAAAGTAAAATTCACCACCAACAGAAGATGGCTCAAATTACGAGATGAGCAATCAGTCCTTGAAACCCTAGCCAGGATTTGTCTTCGTCCCAAATTCCAAGAACAAATAATGATTGCATAAGATGAGAAAAGTGCTTTTTCGAGTAGAATATATAGGCTTTTTGGAAAAAGCATTTTTTAATATTTTCACTTAATTGGCTTTAATAATAATCTCACTTTATAACATAAAGTTATAAAGTCATAAGTTATTAAATTAAATCAAAATAATTTAATTTAATAACACATTTAAAATATAAGCCACTGACTATCTGACTGCAATCAACAAACTTCTAACAGAGCACCAAGTCCAACTGCCCAGCTAGGAATAGGCACTGCCCTGTCAGAAATAGCCACTGCTAAAAATAGACTTACTATAAATAGTAAGTCTCTCAAACTGGAGATTCTCTGAAACTCGATCCTGAGATATCTGACGCTCCGTGCAGACACCCTGCTAATCCTGGCCATACCCAAAATACCACTTACTAAAAATAGTAAGTTGACCAAAATGATTCGAATGAAGAGCAGACCTGATAAGTCAAACCTCCAGAATGGAATCCCAATGCTGGCTCCACCATCTGACCCCCTCTGATCACCTAATTAGCCTGTGAGGGTCGCCAAACCAAGCTAATTCCATAAATCTAAAAACAGGGACATTACACTTTCACATATCTCAATACTTGCTTTGCTACAACCCATTGTTCTACCTTTGGGGCTGTCATGAAACAAGAAATGTAACTCACAACATAACTTGAAATAAGGTTTAGTGGCTATACGTTAGATACGGCTGCCTACTAATTGCCTGAAAGCTGGCTCATTGACCACTGGTATTTTTTATTTCACCAAAAGTTTCAGCCCCTTCTCCATAGGTGTAGACGAGATTTTGCAATTCATCATTTTGAACCTATCTACAAACTCATGGCAACTTTAGACTAAGAAATGAAAATACTACCACCTATCTACCAAACTTCTACAACTAGACAATAATGTTGAATGCCTAAATTTGTCATATCAAAAGCATGCTAAATCGGTCATATCAAAAATATGGCACACATTCAATTTGATTTGCTCAAGAAAATCTGCTCCACTGCAAATATTGCTAATGGTTGAGCACTCATCTTCCACCAAACATCACATTTGTTTGGAAAACACTCCAATCCTTGTCAAAGAGGACAACTTTTATAAGAGGAAGATGAGGGAGGCTATAAAAATCTTTAATTACCCCTCCAATCTCAATCGGGAGGAAGGATGGGCTCTCAGCCTTTTGTGGCATCCTTTATTATCTGCCATAAAGGGCCACCATCATTCTTCTCGCTGAGCTCTCGCCCCTCTTTCCCTCCCGTTCCCTTTTCTCACCCATCCCCCGCCCCCTTGGTACAATGTTTATAAGAGGAAGATGAGGGAGGCTATCGAAATCTTTAATTACCTCTCCAATCTCAATCGGGAGGAAGGATGGGCTCTCAACCTTTTGTGGCATCCTTTATTATCTTCCATAAAGGGTTACCTTCATCCTTCTCACTGAGCTCTCACCCCTCTTTCCCTCTCGTTGCCTTTTCTCACCCATCCCTCGCCCCCTTGGTCCACCTTCCTCCCCGCTTTCCTTGTTGCTTTGTGAACCCCCTTATCTTCCATAAAGGGCTACCATCATCCTTCTCGCTAAGCTCTCACCCCTCTTTCCCTCTCGTTGCCTTTTCTCACCCATCCCTCGCCCCCTTGGTCCACCTTCCTCCCCGCTTTCCTTGTTGCTTTGTGAACCCCCCTCCTCTCGCTCTCCTTTTGTGCCTCTTCCCCCGTCCTTTTTTGCCTTCGCCTTCTAGTTCTAGTGGCGTTTCCCATGTTTCTTCCCTCATTTTTGCAACCCCCCCCTTTTGCCTTGTCTCTTTTGGTCCTTTTCGGTTTTGTCCTTTTGTTGGCTCTTCGTGGTTTTCTTCTTGTATATATATATATATATCTTATGTAAAAAAAATTGGCCAACCTTCGCTCTTGCTCTCTCTTGTGTATTTTAAGTTCCATTTTTTAGTTGTCTTTATTTCTATTTTTTCACTTGTGGGCATTTTGTAGTTTTACTTCTTTCCTTCTAGTTGATTATTTTTTCTTTGGTTTCTTTTATATTTATTTAGTACTCCTTGTTTTCATGCTTTTGAGTCTTTTTGTTTGTGTTTTAGGTTTTCTCGTTATTTCTTCTTTTTTGCTTTGTTTTAGGTTTTTGTTTGTTTCCTTTTCTAGGTCATTTTTTATTTATATTTGCGTTTGTTATACTTTCTCTTTTATTTTTATCTTCAGTTTTTTGTTTTGTTCTTGATTTTCTTTTCATTTAAGAATTTTTGGTTAATTTATTTTATTTATTTGTGTTTTGTCATATATATATATTTGCTTATATTTTATCTATATGTTCTCTCTCTTGTGTAGACATATATATTTACATTTATAATTTTGTATTGTTTACTTTCTTTCTTTCTTTTAGTTTGTATTTAGACTCTGTCTTTTTATTTTAGTTTTTGTCTTCTTTTTTAATTTCTATTTTTTATTATTTATATTTCCTTTAGTTTGTGATTTTTTATTCTCTCTTCTATTTCTTCTTTTCTTTTTCTTTATTTATTTTCCTTGGTTTGTGTGTCTCCTCTCTCTACCCTCTCCCTCCTTTTTATTGAGTTTTGGTATGCTACCTATTATCTTGTAGCATTCTTGAACTCTCTCATCCTGATGATGGATCATTGAGTATGATCTGAAACGTTAATGCTTAAAAACTCACAAAATCTACCCAGAAGCATAACATTTAAATCATGGATTGTGGAAATCTATTATCATTAAGAAGAATGATGACACTACCAATGCTTTTGACGTATAGCTTGGGATCTACAGGTCCTTGCTAAAAGCCATGTCCATCCAAATACTTGTCAATCTTGATGTACCATGCCCTAGAGGCCTGCTTTAGGCCATAGAGAGCCTTTACCAGTCTGCAAACTTGATGCTCTTTGCCTACAACATTAAAACCTTAATGCTGCATCCTATACCTCTTCCTCCAAATCTCCATTAAAGAAGGCACTCATTACGTCTATTTGATAGACTTCCCAACCAAATTGTGTTGCGATGGCTAGAACCAGACAATGGTGCTCACTTTTGTTGTAACAGAAAAGGTCTCCTCATAGTCTATTGCCTTTTCTCTCCAATAATCATTTAGCGACAAATCGTGCTTTGTATTTGCAGTCAATACAAAAGCACCCAAGTATTGTTCTTCAAAACTATAAAAGAACCCAAGTATTGTTCTTCAAAACTTTATGCTTACATTCCGTAGCTTTTTCGCATTCAAGTTTACCTTTCGCCTCTAAATAATCCTAAAGCTCATAAACATTTCAAATGTTGGCCGTAAGAGCAATGTTCATTGTACTTTGCTTTCTCTTGCCTCTAGATGGTCTACCCTCAACTAGTTCATTATCCTAAACATCACCAATGAGCTTTTTCCATCACTTAGGTCATAGGGTAGATGAATCTTCTTCAAAATCAAGTTGACCATCATTACTTGGGCTGCCTGCAATAAAATCATATGGATGGGTACTTGCCTAAGAGATTCCACAAGGTCTGAATCATCAAAATACCACCATTCAAGTTGTTGCAGATTGTAGCTGCGATAGAGGTCTTTATCTCTGATTTTGCCATATGTTGAAATTGGGACAACACCTCTATATTGCATCAACAGCTAGAGAAGATATTTATGATGAGATTTCTGTCATTTTAAGTGAGCACAATGTGGCATTCAATGTGTGCTAGGTCTCACACTCTAAATATTTGATATTATATTATATGAAGAGACATGAGACATGCGAAGAGTCATGCGTTTGGAAATATGAAGAGACTTGATTTTGGAAATTGAAGAGACATTCAGTTGTGATATGAAGAGTCTCTTGATTCTATATATATATGTGATTGCTTTGTGTGTGTAGGTATTTATCAAGTTGAAAGCATGGTACTTGAACTTCTATTATTAATAAAAGAGATATTTTTTTGGTGTGGCTGGGTTTTTCTCTCTAGTTGGAGGGTTTTCCAAGGATAAAGTTGTTGTCTTTCGTACCTATTTTGTTCTACTTTTGTTTATTGTTGTTTATCATTATTTCTGGGCTAAACATTAACATGGTATCAGAGCCAAGTTGGATAACAAAATGAGTGTTAAAGATGAATAGCTGCGATAGAGCTTCTTCACCTAAGATTATCTGCCATGTATGATGCCTCTCGGTTTTTTCCTTGGTGCTCTCTGTCATAAGTTTCTTCAATTCTTTGTATATAAATTTATGTTTGGATCCCAGCTGTGATGCTCGATGTTCATTTTGGCTCTTAAGACTCAGCTATGTTGCTTTTGTTTCATATCCTTCATTTGTTTTTGGTTCAAACCGGAGTTTCTTGTTCTTGTCCGTTTGTTTGACTATTAAATGATGCTCTTGCCGTTCACGTGAATTTCTTCCAGCCTGTTGTTGCCACGTCAGTATATTTTGTTGACATGGCAGCTGAGTCACACCTTTTTGTATGGTTCGTCCGCTCATGATGGTTCAAGTTTTGGCTTCCAGTACATTCAAACATTGTCTTCATGCATACTCATATTCTCACCACAGCGGCATGGTTCGTTGCCTAATATTATTTGTTTGTCTTGGCATAAGAATTTTACAAGTTATTTATTCGTCGGCTGTGTTGAGAGGTTTTACTTGTGCCATTTTGATATATCTTGGCATCGTTCACATTATTTGGGTATCCTTTATTATGGTTCACGGTTTATTTCTGACTTGGCATCCAAGTAATCAATGTGCGTGGTTTCCTATCCCTGCTGGCAGTCTCTATTCATTCGATGGCCGTTTTATTTGTATAGAAGACATCTGTTATCCTAAAGGCAGCTGTTCATGTTTTGATTATTTTATTATTATCATGACTCTTCACTATCACGACTCTTCATTTGTTATTAGCTATAGTTCTCTATTTTGGTTATCTATCACTTATTATCTATCTGGTTGTCTGTGGAGGTGGAAACACCAAAATGGGGATGTGACTATGACAAGCTCCTATACAGCCCATAATCATTTTCCTTGTTTATGTGTGTGCAAATTTCTTGGAGGAGAAGGAGAAGCTCAGAAGATTCAAATAGCATGTTCATTGTGAGCATATCTTCCTTCTCTCTTCTCATTTCTACCATTTCATAATATAATCTGTGTATTTCAATTTATTGTTATCCATATTAGTTACTTCTATTATTTTAATTATTATTTTGGGATTTGTGCCTCAACTTGTGCCGTGTCTATACAAGACAAAAGTGCACTTCTCTGACGTCCTAAACTCGCAATGTCGTGCTCAACCCGCGCTGGTGTCCGAGGCAGTGAGTGTTACATAGGCCAAATGATAGAATAATGGGATGATCTTGTTATATTAAACAGAGGAACGTACGTTCCTTATTAAGATTTACAAAGATGTTGTTTCTAAAAGAAACAAACGTTTACAGAAGGCAGAACAAGAAACTTTCCTATACAGACTAAAGACGACTAGATGACCATTTAAGAAACATTCTATATTAGAAGATATTATCCTAATAGTCAGCTCACAGATTTCAGAAATTGATTTTTGTAGTTTGTACTTCTATTTTCCATAGTCAAAATATCTTTATTTGTTGTCATAGTATAGTTATCTTGGTTTCTTCATCTTGCATTCTAGTTCGCATTAAATCCTTTATCATCCAGTTGTCTTGATCCCCTAGCTCACCGGAGCGCTAGCTGAAGTGAGGTAGCACAAGGGGTAGTTCATCCCTTAAGACTTTAATCGGTTTTAAGGTCGGTGAATTTTCCCTTCTCCATAGACTCACAACATGAAATCAAGATCAAGAAAGAATTACTCTACAAATGAAGAAGACTCAATAAAAGGAGGCCTTCCACAACTTCAACAACACAGAGGATTCATCAACAACGCAAAGAGAAGATAAGCTCAAGAACTTCAAGGAAGAAAATAACAAGGTGGATTACTCTATGATGAAGAACACTACGACTACAACAAGAATATCAACACCATAGAAGAAGATCAAGGCAACTTAGAAGATTCAAAGTAAGTTTGAAGAAAGACAATCGAGATACATAAAGGATAATTCAACAAAGGAAGAATGTTATCAAAACCTTGGAAATCCAAGATCGAACTGAAGGACCCAACAACATGAAGGTTGACAAGATATAAAGACATTCAAGATATCAAGACAAAGACAACTTCAAATGCTTCAAAGGAGATGGAATTCAAGAGAACTTGAAGATGAAGCAATTTGGGAATATGAACCAGAACAATCAATCAAAGGTTGAATAATGTTAAGTATCAAGAGGTATTGCTAGAGATGTAGAGACTTCTTTATGATGATGAAGTGGAGTTGAAACAAAGATAAAAAGACCTACATGTTGAGGTGGCATCCAGTCATTTTCAACCAATCAAGTGCAAACTCATTCTCAAGTGGACATGTGGAAGGGAATTAATGTATTACTACAATCAATTTTCTCATCGGTTCATCCTTGAAAGGATATGTAATTAAAAACTTGTAATCGTCTCATTACATGACATTAAATGTGTGTAACCAATGGTTACCCTAATTAGGATTTGCTTTGAATTATCTTGGTCGTTGATTTCAAATCAATTTGAGCCCTTTATTGTAATTGAGAGATCTATAAAAGGTTTGGCCTTCTGATTTGTAAGGAGTTAGTCATTAGTTGTAGGAGCAAACAAGTAGTAGTAATAGGAGGAGATTAGAGATTGTTGCCAAGATTATGTTGAAGTTAATACACAATTTTCATTAAAGATATGGTAGATCTTTGTGTGTTGTCTCGACATTTTGCATCATTTTTATTTCTCAAATTCCAGTCAAAGTTCATTGACTCTAATGGAGAAATGTGAAGATGTGCATTGAATTCCTTGGTTCATACCATTTGTAGTTTGTTGATTGCAAATTGCAATGTATGGTTAGTTTGATTGTGGATGTTCATTTAGATTGTGCTAGTATTGGGTATTTGGATAAACGCTTGCAATATGAAAATCCTCCATTAACTTTGTTGATTGCATCAAGTTATGTGTAGTTGTTTTTGCGTGGCAAAGAAGAGCTTGGTTTAAGAATTCTAATATCCAAGCATTATCCATTGTTATCATTCTCCTTAGAGATTAGATTGAGTTAGCTTAGATTCTCTAAACCCTTTTGCTTTTGTCTGTATTTGAAGTGCAAGTTAGTTTCAAGTTTCTCTGCAAGAGCATTCGTACTTTGTTTACCCGCTGGGGTAAACTTAGTATTGCACAGACATCGTACGGGAAATATAATAAACACAGAATATATCAGAGAATAATAAATACTTTCATTAATCATTCCAGACTGGCAAGTACATTTATATCATAATGATTATACAATAATATCTCCCATGTCCAACCTCCGAGAGAGTATATAAAGTACCCGAAGGGTCACAACCGAAGCGTCGTGACGTAACTGTCTAACCTCTCGGTCACTAACGACCGAGAGTAACATAATACTTTACTAACATAATAACCCGTACATACAATTATCCCGACAACATCATCCCCCCCAAAAAACAAGTCGTCTCCGACGACTTACAACAACAGGGAGATGAAATACACCATATAGAAGAAGAAAATCACTGAGAAGGGGCAGAGGGGCATCCCTGAAAAAGCTGAAGTGCCGCCCTCCCCAGCAATGCTGCGTCCAGTAGGTCTTTTCCGTCACATCCCATTCCTCTCGTGCCTGCACCAAACTTGTCTCCAAAACATACTGTTCAGCTATAGCCTCCGCTAACACCATACTGTCTCCCTAGCCAATCTGACCTTGATAGCCACCCGTGCCAACTTCTCTACTTCCAACTCCTGGGTACACTGAGCCAAGTGTTGCTCTACTGCCTCCAACTGGGTGGTCAGCTCCTCCCGAGCTCTCGATGCATCCACCAAGACAGTCTCACGTCCAGCCAACACCTACTCCAAGTGCCTCAAAGCGTAGTACCCCTCTTGAAAGACTTGCTCCAGTGCTCTCTTCACCTCCGGCATGCAAACACTCCATGCCTGTAGCAACTCTGATCTCATCAACAGGTCACACTCTCCAAGGGCTGATAACTGAACCGACTGGGGGTCTAGGGGGCAACGCCCCCAGCGGGGTCGAGGGGCAGCGCCCCCGCGGGGTCCTGGGGCAAAGCCCCAGGCGCGCTCCAATTTAGCACCTTCAAAGTCAATGAAACGCACTATTTTTGTGATTTTCGTCTGCTCCCATGCTCTTTTCTGCAAACCGCTTATGTTTCCATTACTTCCTGCTCATGCCCTTCCCTTTGGTACCATTCGTTCTTCAATATGAACTACTTTGTTTTGTCGTCGTTCTTTTTTTTGTTTTTTTTTTTAGAATACCATATGAATTTCTTCCTTCATGCTTTCCCCTTCACACATCCCAATGCTGTACTGAACCCTTATGCATCTTCTTGTCTGTGTCGTATGGATTCCCTCTCTCTGACTCCCTTTTGTATTGCACGGATACAACCAAATTATTACTGATCAATGCCGTAACTATGTGTTTGTACGGCTTCTTTATCGTCTGCAATGACCGTACGAATATATCCTTGCGCTTTTTAATTTCTCCTGTAGCGTGTGGTCTGGTCGTACAACCGTACGGTATCCTACTTATGGCTTGGCTATTGTACGCCCATCTAACCCTTATGCGTCGCCTTGGTACCGTACGGTCTTTTATTTTTCAGCTTGGCGTTTTCCATGTACGGTGCCGTACGGTGTCTTATGGAACAGTACGGTACCGTACAGTATCATTTTTATTTATTTCTTTCCTTCCGTATGGTGACTGCTGCATTAAAAATAACGTACGGGCATGGATGCTATTGCCGTACGGCACTTGACAGCCGTACGACATCCTACAATGCTGTGGCACTTTTGAATGTCGTACGACCGTACGGTCTGATCTTTTTTCTTTTTCTTTTTTCTTTTTTTTCTTTTTTTGTTTTTTTTCAATTTTTTTTTCCATCGTACGGTCATGCATAGCCGTACGGGTGTTTTTCAATTTTCTGTCCGGAGGCTTCTCTGGTCACCCGTACGGACGCCTGCCGAGTCCCTCTCGGTTGCTCTGTCCCTCCTTTCGGATCCATCCTCTTCGGGTAAAGTTTCAATTTGGTCCCGTTGCCACTGTCATGTATCCGTTCGTCGAGAGCCCACAGAGTGTGCAGTCGTTCCCTCTCCCTGTCACCGAGTCTGTTTTCAATGGCGATCCAAAAGCTTGGAACCATAAATTCTACAGGGACCACGGTCTCGTTCCCATACATAAAAAGAAAAAGGAGAATCAAGATTTTGAAGACTGCGGTCCTCCACACAGGATTCCAATTGTCTCCCATAACGATGGGTTTCAGATTTCTCTCATCCCCAAGATTTATCTTTTCCAACTTTGCTTCTTTGTGCCAGATGGGTTCCTCCTTCCGAAACTCCTGGGCAGGGCTTTCTTTCCTTTCGACTTCCCCTTCTCGGTATGATGTATATTCCGGAAGGAACTCACTCTCGGCTTCCTCAATCTTCAATATGTTGCAAGACGGCGGAAATAATTCATAATCACCCATTTGCCAGTGGAATAGACCGTCCATCGAATCTGTATCATTCTCCACTTTCAGTATCCCTTCGGCATTAGGTTCCATGTTTCCTTCCTCTCCGCCCATCTCGTCGTCTGACTCTGAATCGGATGCCATTTCCTCCCCAACCATCTGCGTGTTGAGGTCCACTACAAACTTCCTTCCCCCCTTTTCAAATGCGAGGGTGTTTTTCTTCCAATTATGATTGGCTCGGGCCGTCACCAACCACCCTCTACCCAGGATGGCATCATACCCCTTCTGCTTGAGAGGGATTACAACAAAATCTAAGGTGAAAGGCTGGGTTCCAATAGTCACCTGTTGCGCCATCAGTGTACCAAGAGGCTTAATACCATGCTGGTCGGCCCCTAATAAATTGAAAGTCGGTGGCCACAGCGTCGGTTTCCCCAAGCTTTTCCAAGTTTCTTCCGGGAGGACATTGACGCCCGACCCACCGTCGACAATTGTGTTCGTGAGGATGGTACCCAAAATACCCATCTCCACCACTGCGGGATTCCACCCATTATTTATCGATAGCGTCATGGGGTCGGTTGCAGAGCCACTCGTGATCTCCGTTCGTTCAACCGTGCTTGCTGGAATGTTTTGCCCAAGGAATAGAGCCGTTTTGAGATGCGGCATCGTTTCCAATAGGTCCTTGACCTTTACTGGTACCTCCAATTGCATTATCTGCCTTAAAATATTTTGTTCGGCCATTGCTCGAGTAGAAATGTCGACATCTGTGGAGTCCCTTCGGTCCTCCATACCCTTCGCGATCTCAGCCTTCGCCTCGAGCATCCTTTGTTTCTCTGTCGGGGGGTGAGGATATGTGGCCTTCTTCATTTGCCCGCGTGTGATTGCGAGGACCTTCTCCGTGCCCCCTTGTTCCATGTCTAGGATGTTGCAGCCGAGCTTCATACAATTAGCATCCTCATGGTTCCCCGGTCCGCACCACCGACACAGTTTTAGTGGAGCAGTAGCCTCATTCTGACAGTCACGGGCATAATGTCCCCATTGGTTACAACTCCTGCACTGTATCATGGGCCTCCCCTCGCGTCATACTGGACCCGCGGCTTGTTCTCATCATTGCCTCGGCCTCCCCGTCGGTTGTTTCCATACCCGCCGGATGATGGAGCATTTTGTTGTCCGCCAGTACCAGACGTGGAAGGTTGGTCCTGTGCATAGAGCACTTGTTGATTTCTCGCCCTCAGGTTGTAGGGACATTCTTTAGTGGAATGTCCTGCGATTTGGCAGATATCGCAAAAAGCCTTCTTCAGACAAGAACCTTTTGTGTGGCCTGCTTCCTTGCAGTCCGTGCACCACACCGTATCTTCTCCTGTCTTACTGATACTTCCCTTGGCGACCTTGAGTTCTTTCATCATTCTTTCAAGGTCTTTTTGCAACGCGAGCACTTTCTTGCTCGACCCATCCTCACTGCTTTCAGTCTCCGAGTCATCGTCAGAAGATGACCTCATCTTCTTGGAGGTCTTACACTCACTCTCTAAATCCATTGCTTGGTTGTATGCATTACTGTACGAAGTAGGTGGAACTATCTTCATTTTCTTTCGTAGGGAGGTTTTGAGTCCCTCTATGAACCACCTCTTCTTCAGTTCGTCCGCTGGGGCTGACTCCATCTTCCCGATGAGTTCTTTGAGTCGCCGTCCGTACGCACGAACAGACTCATTCTTCGCTTGCTTAGTGTTGTAGAGTTCCGCTAATATCTCATTATCATCTCGTAACAATTGAAACTTTGTCTGGAAGGCCTTTTTGACCTGGTCCCATGTCGTCAGGCTCGTCTTGTCAACATCCGAGTACCAGTCAATGGCTCCCTCCCTCAATGTTGCAGGGAATTGGCGGATCCATTCGTCCTGGTCGGTAACTCCATTGGCAGCCCATATAGTCTCACAGGTCCGGCAATGCCGAACAGGATCCTCCTTCGCTTGGCCTGTGAACTTGGGCAGTTTCTGCTTACTCGCAGCCATGGTAGGTTGTTGCCTCCGCGAGGGATTCGGTACTCCGACACCACCTCCTCCTTGAGTATTGTGTGTAGTGTTCACTAGTGGCACTTGCTCGTGCGGTAGTTGTGTGACTGGTGGGACCGTACTGTGTGGAGTCCTTGGTTCCAATGGAGGGTTCGCCTGTGCATTCGCAGTGCCTTCGGCCGTACTGTCACTGGCACCTCCGGCAGTACCGTCACCTTCGACCATACGATTCCCTTCGTGGTCTCGGTCCTCCGCACGTGGTGTACAAGTCAAATCTTCAAACCGGTCTCGCTCTTCTTGAAGTAAGACCTGTCTCAATTGTGTTTCCTCGAGTAGTTCTTCCCTACTCCGCACTCTCCGATGCTCCGGCGAAGTGAACTATTCTCCATCGGCCTCTGCACCTTCCGTACCACTTCCGAGGTTCCCTTCGGGCAACCCTCCGGCAAGCTGGTCCTTGGCAAGTTGCCTCAGCCTATACCGACGTTCACGTTGTTGCGCGGAGATCAAAGCCTTCTGTGCGGCTTCACCTTCGTCATCTTGTGCCTTTTTATTTCTATCTTTATTTAAAACATTGGGCATAAATCCTTTCCTCACTTCTCTTCCCGAGTACGTCTAGGCAACGGCGCCAGATGTTTACCCGCTGGGGTAAACTTAGTATTGCACAGACATCGTACAGGAAATATAATAAACACAGAATATATCAGAGAATAATAAATACTTTCATTAATCATTCCAGACTGGCAAGTACATTTATATCATAATGATTATACAATAATATCTCCCATGTCCAACCTCCGAGAGAGTATATAAAGTACCCGAAGGGTCACGACCGAAGCGTCGTGACGTAACTGTCTAACCTCTCGGTCACTAACGACCAAGAGTAACATAATACTTTACTAACATAATAACCCGTACATACAATTATCCCGACAACATACTTTAGGAAAACATATTGATAAGTCCACGAAGAATATTGTAAGTCCCTTTGTGATTACTAGCCATATCACATCAAATCCAACTGAGTTATATCTAGCACAAAGTCGTTAGTTCCCAATGTAAACCTTGGGGTTCCCTTATTTGATCACACATTGTCATATTGTTTAGCGTTTAAGGCTTCCTTGTTCAAGAGGATAGAATAATTGGTCACAAAACACCCATCAAAATAAACATTATAGTATCTAAATAGAAAGTTTGTTGAACTCAAACAAATATAAGATTTTATAAAACCATTGAAGAATGACTAATAGTGTGTGTACATTTATCTAATAATTTTTGGTGTAGTCCACAAACCACAATATTTGCATGCTAGCACTAACCTCTTGCACAATCGTTCTCTTTATAACTCCATCACTTGCCATCATGAACCTGCAAGCAATACAAGAAACATTGACTATCAAAGTTTATAAAACACAGTTCCTTAAAATTTTCATACTATACTAGCATGATGGCATCACTATGCACAAGGCTTGTCCTATGAGGAATAAAGTCCCATGATGCCATGTATAAATATGATACCAATATGTATAAGGCTTGACTTGGGGGAATAAATTCATGTAATGCCATATACAAATGCATGTGTTACTAATAAAATAATCTAAACAGGCAATAAAAACTATCAAAGTACTTAATCATATTACAGCAAATTTAGTGCACCATTACATTACACAACTTTATACCCCACTTACTCAAAAAAGTCAACACCAACTCCAAATTAAGTGATAGAACTTGAAGGGATAATAAGTTTACCACCAACCATATGAGATGAATAAAACTTTCTCAACAAACTATTTTGTGCTCGTACCAAGAATGAAAACAGAAACTCATGTAATATAGAATATTGAAAGATCATCTCTATAGAAGCATATAGTATAGTTGTGCAATGTGAATGCATGTCTTCTCATAAAATTTAACACATACACACACCCTACCTTATTTTTCCTTTCTTTCTAGCTTTCTTTCTTCTTTTTCTTTGGTGTGTGTGAGGAGGGAGGGAGGGAGGGAAAGTGTTACTGATGAGTTTTAATTCAAAGGCTCATGGATTTAGCAAAATATTAGAACATACATAGTCACATAAAATAAATGTAATCATTAATTTGAATTCTATTTTTAATTTAACTATTACATCATCATTCAAAAACAATTACCACAATATTCCACCATTACATAAACATGAAAAGCAAAATTTAAACATTAAATACTTGCTTTCTAGCTAATAACTAATATCTAAATATATACTGTTGTCACATATACAATATGTAAGGTTGCACATTAATTTGTCGAGTGATCACTATTTGTATGATAAATGTGGATTTAAATAGTTGGCAATTGTTGTTCTCACCATCCTATTATTTCAAACATCAGCATTCTACACAAGCGTAAATTTTCAAATATGGGCACTCACCTTAGTTTAAAAAGGATGTGTAGCGCAGTTGGACACAAAGAACATTTATATTATTAAATTCAAGTCATATCCAAAGTTTTTCTCTTCATGAGCAGATAGATGATTTTTGAGGAAGACATGGTATATTGAAATCAATATTTTGGATTTAATTAAATGCATTTCTTTAGAAAAAATGACAATTGTATCAACTATATGTCATTTCATTTATAATGGAATTTGAAATGATAATTAAATGTTGTATTAACAAAGGAGAGGAATGCTCCTTATACAGAATGTTAAGGTTTTAGGATCATTGCAAATGTAATAGCACTATCTAATTGTATGTGTTTTCCAAATGCAACAATCTCTTACATTTATATTGAGAATGAGCCAAGAAGAGACATGTCCCTTCATGAGACATGTCTATTCATTAATATGTAATTAATATAATGAAAATTATGATTTTATATATATATATAATATAATATCTCGAGTATTATATTAGTTTCTCTAATATTTACATAATAATATATATATATAAGGATATATAGATCTCATATATACTAAATATATAGATACATATCTTTACTAGTATTGACTCATTGTTTATTCGATTGAAGCTACAAAACATCAACACGTCAACACATTGTTTATTCGATTGAAGCTACAAAACATCAACACTCCCTCTTAGCTAGGGAGGATAAATAAATCCAATGTCAACACTTAAGACACTTGACAACATCAATCATATGATGTAAGAAATAAAGGCATCATCCTCAAGATGTAGTCAATAGAAACATAGTCTCAATATGTGGATTGCCTCCATCGGCGATTCTATCCACAAGCTCTTGAGTATTGGCCTATCAGAATGTCAACACATGACATTCACCAAATACTCCGAGTATTGGCCTATCAGAACATCAACATATGATATTCACCAAGTACTCAATAAGGTACTGGCCTGTAGAATATCAACACATGATATTCACCAAATACCTATCATATATCTATACAAACAATTCATAGACCGTCAATGACATCTAATACTTAGTTGTTGATTTACAAGATAATCTATGCAAACAACTTATAGACCGTCAATTTAATGACATCTAACACTTAGTTGTTGCTTTACAAGATGTATCTATACAAGCAACTTATAGACCGTCAATTTAATGACATCTAACACTTAGTTGTTGCTTTACAAGATATATTTATGCAAACAACTCATAGACCATCAACTTAATGACATCTAACACTTAGTTGTTGCATTAATTCATCATGTTCTGTTTCAACATTATAAATAATGTATATCATGATTTAAGTTATTGTAAGATCGTCACCTTCCAATAACTTTTGCAAATACAAGTGATAATCATATGAAAGTCATCACTTCTTCATGATTTACACAGGGGGCAGGCCCATTAAAAACATTCATGATTCATTAGTATAATAATCAATTATATCAAGTTTACCTCAGAAGTGTTTCACCTTAAATAGAGAACTCCCTCTCAATCAACATGATCAAGATTGTCACAAGTTGACTGAACCATCTGCTCCCTCTGAAGCTCAAGTTTATCAACTTCTTGACCTCTTTTGAAATGTCAAACTCCCTTTGCATCTAGTCTCAATCATCAATTCGTTTGCAAGTATCAAGTTCTTTCTCCCTTGAATGCAATTAGCTCGTGCTTTTTTCCTAAAGGTATGTCAGAGAGAGATTACAAATAGCTCACTAAACTATCTCGATCATAAATACCAATGATAGAAGCATACAAGGTTTTACTAACCAATAGTATAGCATGAATTACAAACTCAAAAAATTATGTGCATTAATAAAACACGAAATGCTTATCTTTTATAAATTTCAAGTATTTCATTTTGTAAGGTGAGCCCATATAGAAAATATCATGCTAATTCACAGAATGACGTCGTCATTCTCAAACATTACCATAATTCTTCACATGACCTATCTTGAATATCCAAATTTTCTATACACTATCACAACCTTCAATCTTATTAGATCTCCCTTCAAGCAGTTAGGCTTTTAAAGAAGGAACCTCGCTCTTTTACAAATTGTTTTGCATAGACCCGTACACATTCGGTCATAACTTTTGAACCAGAAACTTTCTTTCCAATCGCTTCGGTGAGATTCTTCTAAATTTGGTTTTCATAAACATATCCGAAATTTAGCAAAATCCAATAGTGCATTTGTGAGATATGGTCCTCGTATCGAGACTGTATTTTTTGAGACAGTCACACATTCACCATCAATAAACTACTCTCTTACATTTGCAACTTGGCTCTGATACCATGTTAAGGTTTTAGGATCATTGCAAATGTAATAGCACTATCTAATTGTATGTGTTTTCCAAATGCAACAATCTCTTACATTTATATTGAGAATGAGCCAAGAAGAGACATGTCTATTCATTAATATGTAATTAATATAATGACAATTATGATTTTATATATATATATAATATCTCTTGAGTGTTATATTAATTTCTCTAATATTTACATAATAATATATATAAAGATATATTTAAGTATATATATACATCTCATATATACTAAATATATACATACATATCTTTACTAGTATTGCTTAATTGTTTATTCGATTGAAGCTACAAAACATCAACACAGAAGATTATGGGTGTTCATTCCATGACGGAAACGATCAAGAACTAAAGACATAAATGGAAGTTACTTAATCTAAGTGACTAACACAATAGAAAGTTACTAAACTACTTAAATGACCATTATAATATTACTTTAATACCCTCCCTTAATGGTCATTCTACTAACTACACCAAGTTTATTTGAAAATTTTACAAACTTGTGCCAAAAAATACTGATTTGTGAACTTTTTGCAGCCAATGCAAAATCCTGGGAGTCGAAAATGGTTACATGCGCTTGTTTCCTTCCAACATGATGTTGGGTAATGAAGCCACAATCCCTCTCACTATCCAAAGACACAAAAAAAGAGATAAAAATCAGCTTCTCAAATAGCTTCGGTTTTTATTGATTAAAAATTTGGCAAAACTAAAAGCTTGACTTGTTTAAAAAAATCATGCAAAAAATCTTTATACTCAATTTTTGGAAAATAACTCTAAACCTTCACAGTTCTAAGAATCCAAGATTTTGCCAAAAAAATCGTCAAAAATAGCAAGGCCAAAACCCTCCACTACTTCACGAAAACAGCAACACCCACGATCATGTAAAAAAATCACACCAACTCCAATTTTTTTGCAGGGACACTCTTTGACCTAGAAACCCTAGGTGCAACCCAAAAACCACTACAAGCAACTACGATTTTATAAAAAATATCAAAAAAGTTGTCGAAGATGAAAAGCACAATTTTGTCCAAAAATTCATCAAAAAAGGTTGCTGCAAAACAACAACACAATTAAGTGGCATAATTGTCAAACCCTAGATGCAACGCTGTAGGCAAAAATCACACACAATTTTTTTAAAAAATCATCAAAAACTATCATTTTGTATCAAAAAAGATAAAAACCATGATTCTTTTAATGAAAAATTGCAAACAACCTGTCACACGATACTAAAAAACCCTCACATGTAGGAAAAAAGCATTTACAGAGAATTCGCATACCAAAAATATCAATCAAAGGTCAATTTGCAGTGAACCATGAGTTTATTGAAAAAAATCACTCAAAAAAGGGTGTGGCTCAGCACCTTCGCAACATGCAAATAGACACGTCGCTGAAGAAAAACATAGATGTGCAACCTTTCGTAGCAAGCAGAGGTGTGTGCGTTGCGGAAAAAAGGACCAAAGCTAGCAAAAACAACCACAAACTAGTCGCGATTTGCAGAGAAATCCCTCAATATGGCACACAATGTTGTTCAAGAAACCCTCAGCCAAACATTCAACTCTTTTTACAACATTCAACCTATCTTGCAGTGACAAGTTTTCCCTATTTGCCTGTTCAAGATCAAACACATAAGTTTTTTGAACAACATTGTGTGCCATAGTTTCAATAGTTTCAACTTATACAGGACAATGTATAGAAAAATATAAAATACCTAGCTGAAATAGAACTCCAGAAATAAGATATGTTTATTGCTTTTAAATCTAAGAAAAACAACAAGAAACTATCCAAATCATAGCCACAAAACTTGTAGTTAGATTTGGATAACTAGAAAATATGAATGTGAAGCACAAAGTGAGACACCTATGCGATATATCCACTGCCCCCAAGCTCGAGGGTTTCCGTCCTCAAACCTGCTAAAAAGCTTCCAAATTCTCCAGGAGAACAACAATCAAATCATAAACCAAGCATAACCAAGCATGAAGAGAATGAGCCTCTAAAAGTTCTTTTATAACACATCCCTGTGACTCTTCATTTTCCCCCGGCCTGTCTCTTCATCTTTCTTTCTGAGTCTTTTATTAACCCACTTTAAATTAAAATGACCTTTTAATAATGAAGTGACGTATTAATATGTACTTAATTTTTAATAGTCACTTTATTAATAAACTATTTAATCTTTCGACATTAAAATAAATAACCAATTGAACTCAAAAAACCATCTGTGATAGCTCGTTGGAAAGGTCTAAGCGTGATGTTCCAAGTCCAATACTGAAATGCCAAAAATACAGAACCCTTCAAACTTACTATAAATAGTATCTAGAAAACAAGCTGAATCAACTCCTATTAGCCTGAAATTGGGATTACCTAGGCCAAATCTCTCTCTGATCCATGTATAGTCCCAGTTAGCCCACAAGACCAAGACAAATGGGCTAGAAAAAGGGACATTACAGTCCTCCCTTCCTAGAGATTGCTTGCGCTCAAGCAATCTGCCTCGGCATGTTGAAACCAAATGCCTAGATCCCATATCAACCTCAAAAATGCTACTCTACCAAACTGTTGCTCTACTATAATATAAATAACATGCCTGGAACTGTGAGGCCACTCATCAAACCACCACTGAATTAACGTACCAAGCAAGTCAATACCAGGATCCTAGACTATCATGTTGTCACAATTGTCAGATATGAAGAGATAGTAGTATCCCTAGAAGCGATCATCACTAAACAACTCTCCAAATGCGAGTGATCTCCCATAGAAGTGCATAACACTCATTAAAGGCACAAAATAAAACATATCAGCCCAACCTGAGTTGTTGATGTAATGCATAACAACTCTCATAGGTCTAAAAACTCTAAGAGTGCTAAGATCAATGCCATGATATATATTTCGCCAAGGTAACTCAAGACAGACCACCTCATAAAACACCCTATCAATCACGATCCAATTTCTACTCCTGTAGTCAACTACTATATCCCTGACATCAACAATTTGTCTCCAAATGCTAATGTGGGAAAAATGAGCATTCCAAAAAACCCATCTCACTACAAGCACACAAATTGATGTTATGAAGTGACCATAATGACTCAAATTATCCCAAACAGACATGAAGAATAATTAAGTCGCGCCCAAGAAATGCCCCATAACTAGTTGCACTTAAGTAAACAAGTACCCTAAAGTCAACACTCACGCTAGAAAGGAACTAGCACAACAATAAACAATCTGAATTGCCATTGAATACATAGAAATCATGGGTAAGGAAGTAGCTGAAAAATCATTTTCTCTTATCAAAACATATCTATTGTCCACCTTCAACCCAGAACCACTCATTTGCTGAACCAAAGAATCCATCCAACTTACCTGTAGATCTGAATCTGAACTCATATGTAGGTTGATCGGTAAGTGGGCAACAATACTAACACTAGAAACTAATCCACTACTCCAATCCTGTGACCATCCCTCATTACTAGGAACTGTACCTAGGTCCCAAATCATGCAATCCATTTCATTCTCATCACTGGAATCAGAAAAAACTCCCCCATCCAACTAGAAGAGTGGATTATCAAATGTCCAATCAGCATCCACCTCAAACAAAGAATTGTCAACCAACTGAATGTTATCCAGCTCATATTGGAGTTCTAGCTGATCCAAAAATTTGTTCCATGATCTTTCGGGACAGCTATCCAAGTCATAAGTCTGATGTATGCTATCAAGTTCCTTAATCACTTCCTGAAAAAAATCAGACCTTCCTCTATTCTCTTGCTTCTTGAGCTGATTTGTGACCAAAATCTGATTTTTTTGTTTTTTGAAGAGCAATTTGTGTATTCTCTAAAGTCTCTTGTGTATCGTTAAGCTCCTTGATGAGCTTATTAACCTCATTCTCCTTTTCCTTAAACTTGTCAGCATATACTTTAGCAACCTTTAAAATATGACCCGTATCTGAAAGTAAACACAAATAATCTGATTTCATTGTTTCCAGAGCCATTTTAACAACATGCAAGTCTGCAAAATAAGGATCACTTCCCATGCCCTTTTGCCTCTTTTCAATTAGAATCTTCCTACAAAGATCTTCAATGATCCTGTGAGTGTCATCATAATGTACTAAAGTTGTAACTATCATCTCATTGGTGAACTTCAGCTGATTTTTTAAAGCATGTGACATAACACAATCATCTTGGTTTGCATTGTTTGATTGGTCCTCCAAAACACTATCATCCCGAAATGCTTTCTTTGATGGGTTCTCTAAATCACTATCATGCATAAGTGAGTTGCTGCTATAAAGGACACATGATTCATCACACCTCTCAAGGACATCATCAATGTCATCATAGGCTTCAAACTCCTTGTTTGATTGATTTGCATGCAAAGACAAGGCTGGTGCTATGTCATCATTCTCAAACAATTTCTCATGATGTGAAGATTCATAAACTTCTTTGGAAACATCTTGAGATCCCAACATGCCCTCACATTGAGTAGGACCATCCCTAATAGTTTGTTTGTCAATCACAACCTCCAAGTCACCAATGTGGAGATTTGTATATCCCTTACCTATAACAATAGCTAAACTCATTGCATCACTAACATTTATGTAATTTTGTTGGGGCAAAACTATGTGATTCTTATCTTCTTCATTGCTGGTCTGAATTTCTTTGGCTGTCTTATCTTCATTACAATTCCCACAAACATGATTAGGTGTCCATGTGTCCTGACATGTAAAACAAATCTGCTCCTTCCTCATTTGGTTCTTACTTTTTTTGGGAGTTCCTACAACCTGTAAGCCCATTGAGATTAATTCATTTTAATCATGTGCTCCTTGAACTTTTCAATTTTATGTTCAATCAACCCCTTTGAGAGCTCATAACCCATATGTGAAACTTTATATTCCTTTCTCCAAATAGCCAACAAGTCTGATTGCAACTACCTACAGATGTCATCATCCTTATCTAGATTAAGGATATGATCGTGTGCATACAAGCCCTCACGTTGTCTGGAAGACGTTTCTTGATCTCTGTTAAGAAGCATTGAAACATTTGACGAATCAAATCAGTACATTCAAGATCAATCATAATGGCAAATGATCTGACTTTGACATAATTTCTAAAATTTTAACCTTCTTAACAAAGGTAGGGCCTTTGTCATCGTGTAACCCCTAAAAACTCTTCACAATCAACTGCAAGACCTTTCTTAGTACATCATCATTGTAGGGTGCTAAAGGAGTTGTTATTCATGTAATTTCACTAAGACATGAAGCAACTAGAAGTCTCACATCTTTATGTGGATGTTTCATAAATTTCTTAAAGCCCAATTAAGAAGCTTCTAATCTGCATGGTCTACTTAGAACAAATATGTTTCTAATTCCTCCAACCTAGTGAGAACACCATCAAGAATTTTAATGGACTCCAAGTGTAAATCAATCAGGTACAGCCAATTCCCTAGTTCTTTGTTTACCCTCGTGGGGTAACAGACAGTAATTGCATACAGACAACTAAGTACTCAGGTACATAATCATTGTGTCTCCATCAAAGGAACAAGTACATACATATAACGTCCGAAGGGATGCGAGGCGAACCGTCGCACCCGTGTAACTCCTCCAAACGAACAAACCGTCTAACTACCCAAATTACCCGACAACATCATCCCCCCCAAAAGAAAAGTCGTCTCCGGCGACTAAACAACAAAATGGAGATAATGCCCAGTACATAAGGAAAAGAAATCAGCTAAGAAGTGGAAGGGGGCATCCCTGGAACTAATGATTGGGACGCTGAAGAGTTGACCTTTCGCCTCAACTAATACACCTGCTGCGTACGGACATCCAGGTCTGCCTGTATCTAGGAGTTGGCCTCAACTGCTTCCTTGAGCATGAGAGTAACCTCCTGTTGCTTTGTATCCTTGTGACTGCATGCCGCCTTGGCTTCGGCTAATTGGCCCTCTACTAGACTCCTACCAGCATTCGCTGCCTCCAGCTGTGCCAGAAGTGTTGTACGCTCCGTCTACCAAGCACTCTACTGGGCTGCTAACTGGGCAGCTATCTCCTCCCGAGATCTCTCTACGGCCACCCGAGCCTCCTCTATCTCCCATGCCGTTAACACTGTCTCCACCAGCCGTCGGCCCCTATCAATCACCACTTCAAGAGAAGCCATATACTTTGCCAAATCCTTGGCCATCATCACCTCTACCGGTTTCCCCTTCTCTACCTGCACCGTGGCTGCCTTCATCTCTACACTCTGCCTGCCACCTCCAGCATTACCCAACTCTCTGTCATCCCAATGGATGTCCTCACGCTGAGGGGACAGAATACAAGATCCCCGTGCCACTAGTGTAAGGAACCTCTGTGCCAGGTAAGCACTTGCGCGACCCATCACCGGTAGTCCACTTTGACACATAGGTGTAGAAAATTCCTCAACCGGCACGCCTCCATCCATACTATTACAATCGGAATCAATCAACACAGAGTCATCAAACGTTACCACAGGCTCTGACCCCAACACCTCCAGCCATACTTGGCCGGACTCAGCCCTACCCTACTCGGAGAACTGCTCCATCTCCTCTGCCACATCCCTGTCGGGAGGTGTTTTACCCTCGTGGGGTAACAGACAGATACATAAATGCAATCAGATATTCAAGTACACCGTATAGAAGACAATAGGCTATTCCATTCATAATCATAAAAGCTTGTACATTCCCATTCCCCCCCAAAACACAAGAGCAAGTGTATACATATAATCTCCGAAGGGACACGACCAAACGTCGCGTCGTAACGGTCTCAGTTACTAACATAACATAACATATCTTTATTACATCCGTATAACATTTATGTCGACAACATCATCCCCCCCAAAAAAAACAAGTCGTCTCCGACGACTTAACAACAAAACGGAGATAATGCCCAGTACAGAAAAGAAAAAAAAAACAGCTAAGTAGAGGGGGGCATCCCTGGAACCGACGGTTGGGACGCTGACGAAGTAGCCTGCTGCCTCAGCTGGTAGACCTGCTGCGTACGGATGGACAAGTCTGTCTGAAGCTGTGAATTAACCTCAACCACTTCCTTTAGCATCAAGGTAGCCTCCTGGAACTCGGCATCCTTCTGAACAACCCGGTTGTCAGCAAGACTCTTGGCGGCATCGGCTGCCTCCAGCTATGCCAACAATTGTGCACGTTCCTCCTGCCAGGCACGACGCTCTATTGCTAACTCGGCGGCCATCTCCTCCCGAGATCTCTCTGCTGCCTCCCGAGCCCTTTCCCGAGCCTCTCCTTCCTCACGTGCCGTAAGGATCGTCTGCACCAACTGTCGACCCTTTGCAATCACCGCCTCCAGAGTATTCATGTATGCTGCCAAATCTTCTTCCATCATGACTTCCACCAGTTTCCCTTCCCGTGTCGGCCCCTTGGCTGCCTCCTGCTCAACACTCACTCGGCTGTCTTCTACACCCCCTGATGTGCCTGCCACTAACTGAGAGTCCTCTCGTAGAGGAGACACAATCGCAAATCCCCGAGCTACTGGTGTGATAGACCTTTGTGCCAAGAACATACTCGCCCGGTCTAACACGGATGGCTGACTCTGACTCACCGGTGCCAACAAATCCTCCATAGGCCCGCTGCCCTCTATACCCTCATGGCCGGACTCAATCAACACCGAGTCTCGAAATGTCACAACCGGCTCAGATCCTGCCATTTCCAGTGGTATCTTGCCAGGCTCAAACCTACCCTGATCTGCAATTTGCTCCATCATCTCCACCATGTCTCTACCCGAAGGGAGACCCTCGCTCTCTCCTGTCTCAAACTCTGGTAATGCCTCCGGACTGGCAGCTCTTGCTATCCCCTGTCTCTGGCTCAGGAAGCGTAGCTGCTATAGAGACTCTGGCCGACGTGACCACAGGCAAGGGCAACTGAACTGGGGCTCGGACCTGGCCAAATGCCGAAATGGCTATCGGACCGGAGACCAAGGCAAGTTGTGCCACACTGGAGGGCACGGAACGCGGGAACAGTAACGGAGTGGCTGAAATTATCCCCACTTCTTCCTCGTTGTCACCCTCCGAAGCACTCTCTTCTGATGTCTCCCCACGGCCACTATCCATATCTCCATGCTCCCCACTCGCCTCCAACTCCTATTTGGCTCGTTTCGAACCAGCTACTACCTTCTGGCCGCCCGATGTATCCAAGTGGCGCCATCTCATGAGAGCCCTGAACCAAAGGGCCCACCTTAACCTCCTGTGACAGTACGGCCGATGGAATCTGCCGCTCGACCGCATCCAAGAAGAGCCCAATGGCATAGTGCGGCATGTAGTGCTCAAGATTAAATTATCAAAAACTGAAATCTAATTTTTTAAAATTTTACTATGTTTTAGTAAACTACATTTTTGAGGGTCTTCGGTGCATTTCTAGGCTTGGATGCTGCCCAAAAGTGCTAATGGAACATTGTAACTTTTGAAATGTGGTTCTAGATCTTTTGAATATCTTTCCAACGCATCAAACAGTTCCCAATTCAAAGCTACGAGTAGAAAGTTATGCCTTCTCCAAGTGGACCTAATTTTTATATATAGTTTTTTGATAATTTTTGATAGTTTGAATAGTTTGTTTGTAATAAATATTATGATGGCTCTTCATTTCATTTCCAAGGGATTTTAATGACCCTTGGGATCCATCAGACTTGTATAAACTCAAAATATTCGAATAGAATGGATCAGTTTTTGGCTTGCAATCTTCTTGTTCTCAATTTTCGTGTTCAATTCTACAATACTGCAGGTATCACACCAAGTATTGTAATTTGGTTACATAAATCATATCATGTAGAACGTGTGGTGTTGAAGCATCATAAAAGCATACATCCGCTCAACCAGTACAGTAGCCCAATCGTACATTCTGCCGCCTAGTAAGTGGTTCATCAATGTAACCTACTAGAATGAAATATCTGAAGCGCAGCTAGACCCTGTAAGACGGCTCTTCACTACGTCCATAAGGCATCACCAGTGGCCCTCCTGGATGAAAGTCTTCTTGATTCCACGATTATGTGACGCCTTCCGGAGGGACTCCTCTGCAGTCGTGAGATCATCTCTACAAACCAACCGGATATAAAAATCTTTATTTTCTGCACTCATCTTCTGCGGCCTCAAGTCAACCTTCACGCCTCTAGTTGGCAACCCGAACACTCGGCGAAACTCGGATACTGTGAAGGAAACCGTCACCGAGTGGTTCAGGTAGGGAATAGTGCTCTGCTTTGAAAATCTATCGGACTCAATCATTGCCCGCAATGGGCCTTCGAAATCCTTGATACAGAAAATGGGCATTTGGATAACCCATTGTACCTGAGCCCTTGAGAGGTTGTCTTTGATCAGTAGGGTTTCCGAGCTATCCTCGCTATGATCTCCTCTCTAAGATCCCGTAGCCACCATTTGTGGCCTCTGAATTTGCAACTTTTTTCCTGTACCTGCGCCTGGAACTCATGCACCAGAAGAAAGTGGTGTATTCTTGCTCATGCTCCGAAAGTCTTCTTCCAATCTTTTCCTCCAAGTTCGTTTCCCTGCTGACTCCATAACTATTTCTTCCTGCTCCCAATGGAAAATATAACTGTTTTTTTTTTCAAGTGTCGTATGAATTCTCGCTTGTGTTTTTCCCCTTCTCGCTAGCTTCCTTTCTGTACCATACGGAATGCAAAAAATAATGATACTTGTTTTGGTTTCTGTTTTACCTCCGGGCTGTACTTTAAACCGTACGGACTTATGTTTTAACACTCCTCTATGTCGTATAGTAACTCCTGCTTCTCCCTTGCGTGCCCTCTCTGAAGTCGTACGGTAACTTGGATATCCTCATTACCTACGGACTATGCCTCCTACGTAAGTAAGTGAATCCTTTGTCTCGTATGGCAATTTACCTTGCTGGCTTCGTGTGGTGCTTTGGTGTCGTACGAACATCAATCCTTTGCGTGACCGTACGAATCTCTCCCTTCCGCCTCCGCTTCCCGTTGTCGTAAGGTAGTTGTACAAAGATTCCGTCGTCCGATTCTGAATCGGAGGAGGATGCCATTTCTTCCCCGACCATCTACGTTGTGAGATCTATCACAAACTTCCTCCCCCCTTTCTCAAATGATAGAATGTTCCTTTTCCAGTTATGGTTGGCTCTGGTAATCACGAGCCACCCCCTCCCTAGGATGGCATCGTACCCCTTCTGCTTCAAGGGAATTACTACAAAGTCCAAGATGAACGGTTGGGTCCCAATGGTTACCTGTTGTGCCATCAAGGTTCTGAGGGGCTTGATGCTATGTTGGTCGGCCCCTAGCAGGTTGAAGGTTGGCAGCCACAGTGTTGGTTTCCCCAAGCTCTTCCAAGTTTCCTCTGGTAGAACATTCACCCCAGATCCACTGTCAACAATCGTGTTAGTGAGGATGGTACCCAAGATACCCATCTCCACCACCACAGGTTTCCGCCCACTATTTATCGACAACGTCATGGGGTCGGTTGCGGAGCCGCCGGGAACCTCCGTCCGTTCAAACGTGCTTGCTAGAACATTTTGTCCTAGGAATAGGGTCGTCTTCAGATGCGGCATTGTTTCGAGTAGGTCCTTGACCTTTACCGATATCTCCAGTTGCATCATCTGCCTTAAGATATTTTGCTCTGCCAGGGCTCGAGTATAAGTGTCGATGTATGTGGAGTTCTCCATTCCCTTCTCGATCTCGGCATTCGCCTTGAGCACCCTTTGTTTCTTCGTCCGAGGGTCAGGATATGTGGCCTTCTTGGTTTGCCCGCATGTGATTGCCAAGATCTTCTCAATGCCCCCTCGTTCCATGTCCAGGATGTTGCAGCCGGGCTTCAGGCAGTTAGCTTCCTCATGGTCCCACGGTCCGCACCACCGACACAGTTTTTGTGGAGCAAAAGCCTCTTTCTGGCAATCACGGGCAAAATGTCCCCATTGATTACAGTTTCTACACTGTATCATAGGTCTCCCCTTCGCATCATACTGGATCCATGGCCGGTTATTATTGTTCTCATTATTTCCTTTGCCTCCCCGTCAGTTGTTTTTGTAACCGCCAGATGATGCAGCATTCTGTTGACTGTCAGTTCCAGATGTGGAGGGTTGCTCTTGGGTGAAGAGCACTTGTTGATTCCTAGCCCTCAAATTGTAGGGCTAGCCCTCAAATTGTAGGGACATTCTTTGGTGGAATGTCCCGCAATATGGCAGATGTCGCAAAAGGCTTTCTTGGGACCAGAACCTTTAGTGTGGCCAGCTTCTTTGCAGTCTGTGCACCACACGGCGTCTTCCTCAGTTTTTCTCGAGCTTCCCTTGGTGGCCTTGAGTTCTTTCATCATTCTCTCGAGATCTTTTTGTAGGCCAAGCACTTTCTTACTCGATTCTCTCTCGCTACTTTCTGCCTCAAATTCATCATCCAAAGACTTCGTCTTCTTGGAGGTCTTACGTTCACTCTCCAAATCCATTGCACGGTTGTACGCATTGCTATACGACGTGGGTGGTACGATTTTTATTTTCTTCCGAAGGGAAGTTTTTAGTCCTTCCACGAACCACCGTTTTTTGAGTTCGTCCGCCAGGGCAGATTCCATCTTCCCAATGAGTTCCTTCAGTCACCATCCGTAGGCGCAGACCGACTCACTCTTCGTTTGCTTTGTACTATAAATTTCAGCCAGAATCTCATTGTCATCCCTCAGCAATTGAAATTCAGTCTGGAAAGCCTTTTTCACATTGTCCCAAGACGTCAAGCCTGATTTATCTACATCCAAATACCAGTCAATGGCTCCTTCCCTTAATGTTGCAAGGAACTGTCGGATCCATTCATCCTGGTCCGTAACCCCGTTGGCAGTCCATATAGTCTCACAGGTTCGGCAAAGCCAAACAGGATCCTCCTTTGCTTAGCCTGTGAACTTGGGCAATTTCTATTTACTCACGGCCATGGTTGCTTGTTGTCTCCGCGGTGGATTCGATGCTCCGGCACCACCTGTGCCAGCACTCATACCCGCACTTCCTTGATTATTGTGTGCAGTATTAACCAATGGCACATGCATAACTAGTGGGACCCTACTGTGTGGAGTTCTCGGCTCCAACAGAGGGTTTGCCTATGCGTTAGTAGCACCTTTGACCGTACCGTCCCCTCCTTGGCCTTGGTTCTCCGCACCTGGTGTACGGGTCAAACCCTCCTCGAACCGATCTCTCTCTTCCTGAAGGAAGACCTTTCTCAGGCATGTTTCCTCAAGTAGTTCCTCCCTACTCCGCACTCTCCGATGCTCCGGCGAAGTGAACTGTTCCTCGTCGACCTGCGCACCTTCCGTACCACTTCTGAGGTCCCCTTCAAGCAACCCTCCAGCAAGTTGGCCTTGGGCAAGTTGCCTCAGCCTATATCGGCGTTCACGTTGTTGTGTGGAAATCAAAGCCTTATGTGCGGCCTCGCCTTCATCATCTCGTGCTTTCTTATTTCTATCTTTGTTTAAAAAATTGGGCATCAAAACTGAACACAAAACATTGCTTTTCAAACAAAAAAAAGAACACTTATTTTATTTATTCATGTCGGTTTACAACATTGTCAATTGCATTACATTGTGTTCCTTTCTCCCTTCCGTCCGACTTCCTATTTCAAAGTCCCCTGCGGTTGCCATCGCCTTCTTCCTGACGGCGGCGGAGGTGTTCTCGGGCGTGGTATGCGCGGAGGATTTCCTGACAGTGTTCCTCTCGGGCAATCTCCTCTTAGCGAGCGCGTTGGGCGAGGGAGATGGTTTAGCAATCAGTTGGCTACAGGGTTAGCCTCGATCACAGCCCACACGGCACTGGCTGGAACTTCTTCGCCTGTGGCTTCTCGACAGACGTAGGTTTCTATTGCCACATGAAACAAGATTCTGAATTCCCTCGTCTAGTTATCTTCTCCTTCATACAGTTTTGTACGAGCGTCGTCTACTTCCGGATTAATTTCACCAACCGGTAAGCCCATTGTGTCTGCACGCCATCTGAGTGCGCCTAGGCAACAGCGCCAGATGTTTACCCTCGTGGGGTAACAGACAGTAATTGCATACAAACAACTAAGTACTCAGCATAGAATATAAAAGAGCATTGTATTCATGTATTCACAAGAATTTTCCATACATAATCATTGTGTCTCCATCAAAGGAACAAGTACATACATATAACATCCAAAGGGATGCGAGGCGAACCGTCACACCCGTGTAACTCCTCCGAACGGACCAAAGGTCTAACTACCCAGATTACCCGACAACATTCTTTTTCTTTCTACAAGTCTCGAAGCTGATCACCATCAAATGTATCATTAAATTCTTGTGAGAAAAGATTACTTTTCAAATTTTCCATTGTAATACCCCTATTTTGCCCTTTTTATAAGACACAGTCTAGAGAATATATCTGCTTGAAAATGATATAAAACAATGTACAATGTGAGGGCTGCACTATGGAATGGAAATTTTTATGTCTACTTTCCCCTCATATGGAGTTGTTGGAAGGTGGAGGTTTTATATATAGAGATACGACTCATTGTAATAACTCTCTTCCTATTCTCATCCCCCAAATTGATCAATAGACCTTAAATCAAACAGTTGGCATGCTGCTCATGACATTCTGAAAGCTTCACTTATTTCATAGAGGCATTTCAGCAAACATTTGATAGCCTTCTTCTACCAGGAACAATTTCACTCCTTTAAAACTTGTTAAGAAGTTTGTTGTTACAGATTTAGCAAAGAAACTATAGCAATTAAATTCTTGTGAGAAAATATTACTTTTCAAATTTTCCATTGTAATACCCCTATTTTGCCCTTTTTATAAGAGAATATATTTGCTTGAAAATGATATAAAACAATGTACAATGTGAGGTCTATGCCTTCAACCCAAAACTGAGATACATGTGACTGCAAGATTCCAAATAGTCCAGGGCTGCACTATGGAATGGAAATTTTTATGTCTACTTTCCCTTCATATGGAGTTGTTAAAAGGTGGAGGTTTTATATATAGTGATACGAGTCACTATAATAACTCTCTTCCTATTCTCATCCCCCAAATTGATCAATAGACCTTAAATCAAACAGTTGGCATGTTGCTCATGACATTCTGAAAACTTCACTTATTTCATAGAGGCATTTCAACAAACATTTGATAGCCTTCTTCTACGAGGAACAATTTCACTCCTTTAAAACTTGTTAAGAAGTTTGTTGTTACAGATTGAGCAAAGAAACTATAGCAAAATATACATATTATGGTTTCATACAAACTTTGGTATTCACACTTGTAAGTTAAATTGTGTGAAGAGAGCAATGTTCCAAATTTCGTTACAATATCAATTAACACAGTGATAATAAGCTCTTAGCTTTAATCTTCAACTATTAAGGAAATGACTCCTTTAACATACCAGGCAAACAAAGTGGATTCATTGTAGCCTTTTTGGAACTCTAGAGTAGAGAATTCGAACACACTTATATATCTGGAAAATGTTGGCGACTCTGGTGAATGTTCTTGTAATGCTCAAGTTCTATCATGTGACATATAATGAAATTTCAAAAGGAGAATACTATTGTGAGAATCTTTCTTAGACGTGGGACTTTCTCTCAGAGTAAATAAAATTGCCGGCCCTTGAGATTCAGGAATTAGTCGAGTTTGCAGGTGTATCATTAAAGAGATTTACCAATAACATGAGCAATGTATTGGCGGGTTCCTTATCTCTGCTAGTTCGAACCATAGTTCCTAGACTCGAACTCGGCTCAGACTTGGCAAGGCCGACTCGACTCATGACTCAGATGACTCGGCAAAATGAAAAAACCCTTGAAATTTAGAGATTTTTAACAATTTAAAACTTGTTTCATGCACCCGTTATTAAATAAAGCTTAAAGACACCATAACATCATCAAATAGAAGCTAATTTGATCACATACATAAACATAAATCCATCACATAAGTACAAACGTAAATTGTAGCTGAAGGAAATAGAAAACATAGATATGCAGAATTATAAATATTGTCAAATGTATATAAAATCCATGAAATCCATGACATCAAATGTTCCCAAACATATGTAAACAAAAACAAGTCTATGGCTCAAGTTGTATCTCAACCTCAGCCTTGGCCTTAGACTAGCATGTCTGCCTCCTACAAAGGCATCTGAGGTAGGTTCTAGATGACTGACAAGCCATAGCATCTACCTCAGAGGTGCCACTCTGATCAACATCAACTACGCGGGAGCCTGATCGTGCTCTATACTCCTCCCCTAGCCACAGCCTCAACCTCTATGTCTACCTGGTCAACCCACTTATGGCCTCCCCAATGTGATTTTTGGACTCCTTGATGCTCTTCTTCCCTGCTAGTTGCAAACCTATGCCCTCTTCTTTTCCTTTCTCTCTCACTTTTCCTCTCTTCTTCTCACAACTAGCAAATAGAATGACGTTTAGTGCAAAATAGAAGACAAGTGAAAAAAAATGGGAACTTCTATTTTTTTGTTTTTTTTTTTGGCTTGCCGAAATTGCCAAACGTTGACGCGATTCATGTTGCCATGACTCGCGCAAGTCATAAGTCATGACTCACCGAATCATGGAAACAGGTTGTTATGACCCGTTTGCCTTGACACGGCTCGTGGACTCGGAAAACTGGGACGACTTGCAGCGAGTCCAGGAACAATGATTCAAACATCCATTCCATGGCAAATAAGTCGGGACTTAAATATTTGATCGAACCTTTGATTGAATGGTGAGCAACAAGTGTTCTACCTTGATACAGGATGCATAAAGCTCGGCCGAAAGTTTGGAAGCAAGGATATTTTCATCTCGTAATTGTAGCAGAGGTTTTATTGTAGTGGAGAATAACATTTTAACAATGAAAGCTCTTTGCCCGTAATATATTTCTAATGCTATTGTTGTATGGTGGAAGTGGGAGATTGTTCAAATAACGGAATGATAATATCATTTGAAATGAACTAATCAAGAAATCTATAAAATGAATGGACTGGGTGAAATATTTGCATGTGAATGAGTGTATAAAGGAGCGTTACTTGTATCATTTCCAAGTTTAGGCACAACTGTGTGGAGCATCTCATAATTTCTCATAACTTCTCCTGGAACCATTTGCGCCCTATCAATGGTCATGCGCAGAGTAGTCACGATAATTAAAGGTTGGGCAGAATATCATGGGTCCCTCTATGTGCTTGGAATTTATTTGTTTAATTGCAATATTTAGCCACGATGTAATGTTTGATGAAATATTTTTATGAGCCAGTCCATTGTTTTGGCAACCATGAGAATATAGGTGTCGTAAATATTTGTGTGGAGACATTACAAATTATGATCAGACTATTTCATATCGTGCCTGGACATGGTCTTGGAGTTTAACATTTTCTATTGAATTATTCAATATCGGCATCAATATAATTATATCGAAGCTAGTTGAATCTCCTGTGTAATGTATTTAGAGAGCCATTCTGAAAGCATGGATTCTCCAGAATTGATTTTTTGAGTTATACACATGAAAGTGGAGAGTTGATTCATGAGGCGCAAGCTAAAACAAATACACCTGATTTTCAAGCATGTGGAAAGTAAACAGGATGTTGATTTCCAACCAGCTGAGGACGATATTATGAAAGAACCCATTGCTACAGATGAGAGGTATCCTAAACTCTTAATTGGTAATTTTCTGATTACTATTGACAAAACTAGAGAAGAGGAGAATTCCTTTGATGAATCCATATATGAACATGATGCTATTCCATCATTACTTCATGAAGGGTGCATGCCACCCGCTGTAGAAACCATAGTTTAAAGACTCGGACTCACAAAAGACTCGGCAAGCACTCAGCAAAAGGAAAAAACCATAGTTTTATGTGATATACCTTGACAATTAGGAAATTGATAAATTAATGATAAAAAATTATATATTGATTATGTTAATTAATAAATAAATAATTGAATAATTATATATTAATTATGTTAGTCAATGTTATCAATAACTAATTAATAAATTAATAATTATTATATTGATTAATGTTATATCAATTTCTTCGTAATTGGCAAATAAAAATTAACAAGGGAAACCTACACAATAACGAAAAGAATATATTAATAAATATATTAAATCGCAAACAATGTTTGCATATATCATCTGCTCGACGCGGTTAATACTCACATATATCTCACGCGATACCCAAACATTTTTCAAGCAACGGTGACACGGTGTATTAAGCAATAAAGATAATCGCCCGGTTATGAACCCGCGTCATTAACAAACGGTGCAAGCATGAGCCGCGATTTGGAAAGACATAAGTCACAACTCCTGGCAAAGCATGAGTCGCATCTCCTGGACATTACAGGTATAGATACAGTTTCAAGAGCCATTCAAGAACCACGAAAAGAAACATTGAGATAAGAAAAGGGGGATCAGTATTGAGTCCTACCGTAAGTAAGAAGGCCACCAGTTGATGCTTGCTAGCACTGGAACAGCAGCCATAGAACTGTGAGTAATGAATTTATTAATCATAAATAAATAAATATTCCGCTTATAAACAATTGATAGTAGATTCTTTGAAATTTAAGATAATCAGGATAACCAAAACATAATATGAAATTGATCCCGATTACTACTTCTTACATGAGAATGGAAGGCAGAGACCACCAAAGAGGGGCAGTCTAAATCCAACAAGATAACTCCCAAGATAGGGTGGCGACCAGCTAATCTTTAACCTTGAGAGCTTGAGCTCAAAACAGGTTAAAGGCTTGAGTCTGTAAACTTTGAGGGAGTCTATTAATGGTCTCTAAGCGCTTTGGTCTGCCTCCAATGTCTTCTCCCTTCTCAAGACAAGAAGTAATAATATGATCAAATTTGTAATATGTATTGGGAATAGCCAAAAATTCTTAAATCATTATCTATTCTTTATTTTTATTTGTATTTGTTATTGTTAAGTTAGCAGGGGACATTACATTTTACATAAAAACAAAAAGACACTAATGCATTTAAAGAACATAAGAGCCATAATTCATACATTACACGTCATATAAATCTCAAACACTCAATATATGAAATATCATCATAGTTGCATACTTTAAAATGTATAACAGCAGCATAAGTTTATAAATGTTTACAAAATTAGATCTAATGATATGTCCAAATGTGAAAAACAAAAAACTAAACATTGCATCCTCCTCTTTCCTCTCCTAATATGACTCAATTTATATAACTCAATTTTTCACGCCTTGAACTAGTAGGCATATAGGTATTTAAATAAATTGATTCTTCTTCTTCAACATCAAAGTCCTCGTCTTTGTCATCCTCCATTACATCAAAGTCACCCTAAAACCTTGTTTTGAGCAAGCACAAGAACAAATGACTCAAAAAGTGAAAATAAAAAGTGATGATGATATGGCTCCCATAGTTAAGAACAAATCAGAAAATTGGATCTGTGACAGCCCATATTCCCTAGATGAATTTGAACAAAAATCTTTATCACTGCAAGATTTCATAGACAGGTTATTAGTTACGAAAGAGAGGCTTGTACAAGTGTTAACAAGGGCAGATAATTATCACAAACTCATTGAGGATCTTATGTGAAAAACTCAAATTGATGAGAGGCAAAAAGGAATTGCATGTGGTGTTACTAGTTCTCAACTATACACCATCAAAGAAGCATTTGAAAGGATGAAATCAGATTACTTGCAGCTCTTAGTGGATAGAGATCTTGCTATCAAATTTGGGGAAGACAAGGAAAAAGAGTTTGATGATATTTGTTTCTAACTTAGCATGGCCACTGAGTTCTTATGATATGGCAGCTGTCTACTTATTGATTGGTGATTTCATCTTCACCCATACTTCAGTTATTAGTAGCTATCCCACTTGGTCTTCTACTACATTTTCAGAATTGGCATAGTCTACAATGGGTATTGAGTTGTATGCAGATTTGTGGAGACATCTTTACTCAAGGGATATCCCATGAGATGATCATTTTTCCTGTACAGGGGCACAATGACAACATTGTTATCATTCTTATTGCTGACCCGGATTATAGCAGCAACATATGGTGGTTTTATGAGTTGATCCTTGTGCATATTGGAGATGTTTTTGGCATCTATAGGGTGATCTACTTGTTTAGTTGGTTGATAAAAGAAGATGGTAGATTGATGGACATCTACTTCTACTCCCATGCTCAACTTGATAGACTGGTTTGGGACCGAGGCGTCAGAAGGATGAGAGCATTGTTTCTTATGGTTCATGATGTGTTGCTTCTCAACATAAGGCATAGAGTTGATGTTATCAGATTTGCACAATGGATTGGTGTAGCAATGTTTGTGAGGTTGTCATGGGATCCAAGTATTTTATTGACGGATGAGTTGCATCTTAACATTTGGCTTCACAGTGTGGCATGTCCTGATTTCAGAGATTCTAGAATAAGCTATAGAGCATATTACAGATTGATATGGGATCTTGGTTTTTGTCTAAAGATTCATGATTGCTTGAGGGCAAGCAATCTCAAGGAGGGAGGACTGTAATGTCCCCTTTTTGAGACTTTACTGGAGCTAATGCAAGCTGTTAAATGTCATTTTTTATATTTAAAAGAGGATTAAAAGGTGGCAAAATGGAAGAAGACGAAAGATAGAAATAGGAATGTGAAGAGTCAACAGGTTGTGTTTAAAAGAAGAAAGAGGAGCTCATTTCAGTATGCTTGGATTATGTTGGATTGCTGATTTCTCTTGGAGAGATTTGGGAAGCTTCAGCTTTCTATTCAAAAACCTAAGAACAGAAACCTTCAGTCTTTCTATGTGGATTGGACGGAAACCCAGTTCATCTCTTGAGGTGGATTTGCGACGGAGTTCACATATGTGTTTCAGGTTCATTTCTTATTATCCAATTTGGCTGTAGTTTTTGTATTTAAGATTGGATTATGTTATTGTACTGTTGAACATTAAATGCAATAACATTTCTGAGTATATATTATTTGGGAGTTTTCTGGAATTTTGTTGGTTATTCTGAAATCTTTTGCATGAGTTTATCTATTTATACTTCTAAAAATTACTTGGGAGAATTTGGGGAAAATATTGAGTTGGGGATATTACAGTTCTCAAGAGAAAATCCAAGTTGCCAATGATAATGTAGCTGCTTTGTTTATGCCTTCAATATCAAACCAAGAGAAGCTCATGCACTGGAGACAGAATTTCCCATGCACAGAAAAGTCTAATTTGTATCCTCCAAACCTGAGAGCTCCAACATATCCTTTGACAACACCAAACATTTCACCTAATTCAACTCACCACATTGAAACATTTCAAATGTTTCCGTACCAAATTCAAATGTTTTTCATTCAACAATTTACAGCTCCCTTTCATACGACTATCTTGTGTTGTCTATTCTCCTCAAGAAGAGCGAGCAGGCAGGATTACACCGCTTCTGGGTTTGCTAAATACGATAGAATGAAGATTGTTCATGCTAATATCTTATTTTGGATATATTATTTAAGATTATATGTCTTATTGGTTTCATGTTGATATCTTATTTAAGATTGTTCATGCATATATTCATATATATTTAATTGTATAAATATATCCATGTCATCATTTGTAGTGAATTCTGAAAATGATCGAATCTACTATATACCAAGTGTTGGCATAAAGCTTAGTTGTCATTAATGGCAAACATCAAACACATCGGTACTCAAGTTTAGAGCAACAGTCGTGAACCGGTAGACTTACAAGGAAAACAGTGTACCTTAACTGGTCACATTAATACCGGTCCAAGTCTTGTCCAACTGGTCCAGTAGAACACCGCTTCTAGGTTTGCTAAATACGATAGAATGAAGATTGTTCATGCTGATACCTTATTTTGGATATATTATTTAAGATTATATATCTTATTGGTTTCATGTTGATATCTTATTTAAGATTATTCATGCATATAGTTATATATATTTAATTGTATAAATATATCCATGTCATCATTTGCAGTGAATTCTGAAAATGATCGAACCTACTATATACCAAGTGTTGGCATAAAGTGTAGTTGTCATTAATGGCAAACATCAAACACATCGGTACTCAAGTTTAGAGCAACAGTGGTGAACCGATAGACTTACTGGGAAAACAGTGTACCTTAACTGGTCACATTAATACCGGTCCAGGTCTTGTCTAACCGGTCCAGTAGAACACCACAAGAGGCAAATGACCTAACAGGTTGCACACCGGTTTGCGTTTAGAATTGCAAATTTACCATGCAGTGCTTTATAATCCAATTTGGATTTTGCGGGGCGTCTTTCAGAAGAACTGGAGCTAGCTTTTTCTTTTTGCAAGAGTTTCGAGGTAAACTCAAGACTGTTTACAAGCTTTTTGATCAAGAGTTTTGCATGCGAGATTTTTGGAAGAGTGAAAGCTTGGCAGCACCGTTTGGTGTAATTATAATAAGATAATTTCTTATAAACAACGGTCATCATGCATGAGAAGAGATGTTGAAAATCAAGAGCGGATAGAGAGCAGAGAAGAAGAGTAGAATCTTCTAAGAAGGGATACAGTCACGAAGAGTGAAAGAGAGAGAAAGATTCAACAGCCAAGCAGAGGAAGGAGTGAACAGGTATGATTTGATCGATAGATAAAGTGACAAAAGAAGATCATTGTTTCTATTGTGAGAAGCACATTTAAATCCCTTAATCAGGGTGAACCCTAACAGGTTCTGTTATATAAGTCCCTTCACCGGGTGACATCTTTGTTGATGTTTTTAAGTCCTTTGACAAGGCGACTCCTTACAGGGTCAAGATCGTAACCGATCTCTTTCAAATCCCTTTATCGGGTAGCATTCTAACCAGTGCTTTGTAAGCCTTTAACCAGGCAACTTTATTACTACAATAGTGGAGTTTCGTGGGTTCTGTCCCACTATGATTTTTTCCTTCTAACCGAAGGTTTCCACGTATACATCTTGTGTTGACCTGTGCATGTGATTTATGTTTATGATTGTTCAAGCATTCTTTATATTTTCAATATTAATAGGAATAATAAACAGAGAAAAGAATACAAGACCTTGAATTTACTAATTCACCCCCCTCTCAGTAACCGGTTAGGATTAACAATTGGTATCAGAGCCTAGTTCTCAGGAAAAGGAAGCTTAACTGCTTGAGTAAAGATCATGGAGGGTTACAGGTATCAAAAGCAGCTGGAAGAAGCTAATGAAATTATTGCTTCTCTTGAAAACACACTAAGAAGATCTCTTGCCAACAGAAAAGAACTGGCTTTGCAACTAAGTGAAAGTCAGGAAACAATTGAAGAACTATCTAGACAGAATAGTTCTGATGAAGCCGAAGAAGCGGTCTCTGGACTCATGGTGAGTAACATGAACCTGACTGATCAAATCTCCAATTCGAAAAGAGAACAGGAAAGTCATGCTCTGAGGATGATTCAACTCATCGAAGCAAGCAGGAAAGCTGCAGATGAGAAAAATAATGCCAAAGCAGCACTACAGACTGTTGAAAGAGCAAGAATCCTTGTTGAAAATGTTCTATGAGAGACTAATGCTCTCACACTACAACTCCATGAAAACATGCAGTGTATAACTTAGGAGAATGCAATCATGCATGAACACTTGCATGATAAAGATGAGGCATGCAAAGAAATGGTTATTGAAGTTGAAAAACTTAAAGAGCAGCTGAAAACTCTTGAGGAGAGGAATGAGAAACTCAGAAAGTACAATGAGAGTTCTAAGAAGCTAGATGAGCAACTAAAAGCTCAAAGAAAAAACAAAGATCCTAGATGAGCAACTGAAAGCTCAAAGAAGGCACAAGGATCCCACAAGACTTGGGTACATCGGTCAAAGCAACAAGGAAACCGGTGAGTCCTCTGGAGTCCAGGAAAGCAAGGACAAAAAGAAACCAACCGAAGACAAAGGTAAGAGAATCTTCAAACCCTCTTGCAAACATTGTGGCAAACCAGGTCATAAATCAAATGACTGCAGGAATGCACCAGTGAAACCTTTCACCACTAACAGTTACTGCAGTAACTGTTATAAGTATGGTCACAGGACCTTTGAATGTTAGTCATGATCAAACAGTGTGTCCAGTGGAAGCAGGAGAAGCTTCAAAGGTTATTGTTATGCATGCAATAAATTCGAACACAAGGCTGAAGAATGCAAGTCAACAACCATGGCATTCAAATCTCCACCGAGACCGGTATTCCCTAACAAGAATGCTAACCAGAGCACATCCATGTGTGCTACTTGTGGACCATCAGGGCATAAGAACTCCGAATGCCACTCACCCATGGACAAAGAAAGAAGGGTAAATCCATGGAGAGGAACCGGTATGACTTGTTACAACTGTAACAAGATTGGGCATCTGGTCAAAGACTGCAGGAACCAGCCAATGAACAAAGGGAAAGGCCCAGCTAAACCAGTCAAGAGGAATGTTACTCTCAATAAAAGGAGAAACACCACTGAAGAGATCAACAGGGAAGTAAAGAAGACTTGGTCCAAAAAGGGGACAAAGAGCTCTGAAGGAGAGAAATCAGAGACAAAGTCATCATCCACCGATGGTGATATCTCTTCAGCAAACTAAGCCAAAAGTGCTTAAGGGGGGAACAAGTAGAAACCCTATTGTCCCCAGAGTAACTAGTGAGATTTATTCTCACTCAGTCAAGGATAGAAACCGGGAAGGATACACCGGTCTAACACCAAACAACCGGTCAAATGGAGAAGCTGACGTATCACAGTCAATGTTTCAACCGAGGATAGTGTAGTAAACAGGTAAATCGTCAATGAACCGGTTCATGAAGGTAAGGTTAGGTAAGGGTAATTAATACAGTAATTGTTAACAAATGTTACTGTTTGCTAATTACCGTTACGACCTAAGTGTATAAAAGGGAAAGTCGATTACTCATTTTACTTTACATTGCCTTTTGTGATTATTGTTTTATAAGCTTGAGTAATCTTTCTTGTGCTTCACGATCTCTGCTTTGTGTTTTCCGTGAATTCGTCAAGAAGCTTTCTATGTGTTACCTTTCTTGAGAAATGGCATCATCATCATCTATTGTGAGCCTAATCGACATCAAACAACACGAGCGACCAGAGTATGATATTATGCCAATGCAGAATAGAGCGAATGATATGCTGGAGCCCTATCATCAATTCCCGATGGGGTGTTGTTGACTGAAGATGTAACCACGTTCATCCACAGCAAACAAGAAGAATTGGGTGAAACATTCATATAGAGCGAATACTTAGGGCTCTGTGAAGATGGAAAACTCTAGGCGAAATACACGAGACTAGAGGCAGCTGGATTGACCAATGGGTCAAATACCCAACAGTGTTTCGTCCAGACTGAATTCGGTTAATACTCAACAGAGTACACGATTCAGGAATGTGGTTAGCAAAAGGCGTCGTTACTCCAATAACAAAGGAAGATTTAAATAGAGTAACTAGGTTCAACGCCATAGGGGAAGTTCTTACTCTGAGAACAATTGCTAACGTCGAAGTCACTCGACTAACCAAGTCGAAATACGACAGTCGTATGATGACTGTGACTGATATTGAAGATGAAAGAGTCTAGTTTGCTGCTGTTGTCATTGGTTACAAGGTTTACCAATCTAGCAATCTCAACAGCATACCAAGAGGAGCAATTCATGCAACGCACGGGATTATGCACGACAATGCTCAATATGACATATGTGCTATGCTAAGGAGCCAAATTTTTGAAAACCTAAAGAAGCTCGGTATGGTAAAGAAGAAATTTATGAGATATGGGACACTGATGGTATGTCTCTTTTTCTTCTACCAAAATTTCTTTCCAGGAGTGGGTAAGGTTACTTTGAAGCTTATCAACTCAGAATGCATCAGAGGAAGAGAATTCCTTCAGCTATTGTAGATGAGTACAAGGATGAAGTTTGTTTCCTTGTAAGCACCAATCATTGTATCATTCAGGCTGTTGAGCCAAGGACTGAGTTTGCACCTAAACTTGGTTACGAGACTTCATCCAAGACTGCCAAAGCTTACGCTGAGGCACTTCAAGAGAGTAACCTAGATCTCTCTGCCAACTGGTTCGGCACTTATGAGGAGATAAGTGCAAATTTGAAGAAAAGTACATCTTCAAAGGCACCAAAGAAGGTATATGTCAAACGGTCTCCTACTCCAAGGACAAGGAAGCCAACTGTGCAAGAACCAAAAGTTCAAAAGAAAAAGGCACACTCAGTCACAACCGAACAGTCACAAGGTGAGGACTCAAAGGAAACTGAGACAAAATAGACCGCCACCTATCTAAGAAAGAGGAAGACCGGGAAACCGGTACAAAAGGAGGTTCCAAAAGGTGTAAAACAAACCATTGATGAATTGGTTGAAGGAATAATGACAACAGGTAGAATGGGAACCATTCATCGAAGATACACCTTGGCAAATGATGAAGACACGAGGAAAATAGATGTTGTAGTATACAGCTTACACAAGTTCAAGAGGACACCAACTGAGATTCATGGCTCAGTACCTGCAGTGTTACAAGAGATTCTTGAAGGAACGTGGAAATCTTCAATATCAAAGGAGAAAGAACTAAGGGTTAAGGCACTACTGGAAGTGCAGAATCACTTGAGCCTGCAAGAGGCAACCAATCAAGCAGAATTGTATAAACAAAACTTTAACATCAGGAAGAGGATTGGTCAAGTACTCATAGGAGAAGTAGATGCGGTACATGATGAAGGCGTTGCAATCTGGACAACCAATCTGGAGTAGCAACATCAAGCTGAAGCCGAATGTCAGAAGACTTTGGTGCAACCTGAAAAGGACACTAGTAGAGGGAAAGGCATTCTGGGCGTTGAGGCACCGGTCCAATCCAAGCCTGCAACTAAACTGGTCATCGTTGAAATCGCTGAAGACACCGGTGGTGATCTAACTCCACCAACTATCCTTGCATGTCCAAAAAAAGATAAAGCTAAAACCCTTACTGTTGATGAAATAGTTGATGAGAGATTAGATTTTGGAAAAGTTAGCAATGTTGCTAAATCCTTCAGTGTTGATGATAAAGATAAAATTGAAATAGCTATGTTAGAGGGTTTTCTTGATTTCAATCGGGGACCAAAGGACTACAAGCCCCACTTCCCAGCTGAACTAAACAAAAGGCTACTTACAAAATGGAGATTCGGTATAGAAAAGAACAATAAGATCTTAAGGGAAGTTCTGGAAAAGGTTGAACCAGGTCTTGATGAAGATGCATGTAGAATGGTAATACATGAAAAAGGAACTTATAACACAGTAATCAACAATGGTACCAACAGCATACTAAACATTCATAGAGTAATGTTGCTAATTCACCATACCAATATACCCAGTTCCAGAATGGCGAGGAAATGCTTTCTTCTTTTATTCATACCAAAAAAACCACACTTTACATGAAAGACTAAAGTGTTTATAAAGTAGTCGGTTGGTTGGGACAACCAACGGACGCACCTCCTCGCTCCTAACTACCCTCCCGATAAGTTATAACTAAAAGTAATACATCATTACTTTATTCATACTACATTTATCCCCCCCAAAAAAAACAGTCGTCTTCCAGACGACAACACAGCCTAGAGAAAAAAACAAGCTTAAACTTCAGAATTGGGTTGTGAAGGCATCCCTGGCTTCGAAGTTTGCCCCCATATGCGTGCCAGATCTCGTTCTGCGAGTTTCTGCTTGGCCCGAACACCTTGGAGAACCCGCAAAGCCTCCATCTTCTTTGCTTCTGCTTGTGCCACTTTCTCTTCCAGGTCCCTGCGTTCCTTCTGCCATGCAGCCTTTTCTTCTATCCACTCCTTCATGTTACCAGTCAGCTCCCTTTCCTGTTTGACATCCCAATAGGTCTTCCTAAAGGCTCCCTCTATCTCTGCCAGAGTGTGCATGAGTGGTGTCTGCCCCTGTTCCTGTGGTACGATGCCTGTGGTTACCCAGAGTTCCTCAATTTCTCGTTGTGTATATCCCCCTTGCTGAAGTAGGGTCCAATCTGTTTCACAAGCTCCTTTTACGAAGGTCTCCAAGGACTTAGCTGCCTCAACTATGGCGTCCTCCTTCTGGCTCTTGGCCTGCTCCATAGCTGTCAGTTCCTTAAGGAACCTAGCTGCTCTGTCTTCCAGTGTGATTGTGTCCTCGCTCTGAGACTGATTTTGGGTTCCTCCTAGGTCCTCCTCTCTCGCCTCCCTGGATGGTGGTGAAGGTGGAAGGACCATTCTGTCTTCCTCTAGCAGGCGATCCGCCTCTTCCAGAACTCTGTCTTCTCCCGCATCCTTCTCCTATATTTCTATGAGGCCCCCTTCTGCGTCCTTGTTGTCATCAGCGTGTACCACCAAGGTGACTGATTTGGTCACTTCGATACCTTGCGAAGTGTGGAGCCTTATCCTGTGGCTGCCCGCTTGTCCTCCACGGAGGTCCATGATCTTGGTTTGCGCCTGTTGCTCCGCTGGAATCAAATTAGCCATGCTAGGCAAGGATAGTCTCGTGGCTCCCCATCTGGAAATCGTCTCCGGCCTCTTCCCATCTTCCCCCATACTCATCATGGTACTTCCTTCCTCCGTCGTGGTGCTAGTGGCCCTCTGAATCTCCGCAAACTCAAGTACCCCTCCTGGTAGTGGTCCTTCGCTTGTTGGTAAGAATGTGACATCTCGCGGTGTGCCTTTCAGATGGCCAAGGCAGATTTCCTCCTCCTGAGAGTCAGAGGATGTATCATCTTCCCCACTATTATCTCCCGCTTCCTCCCCGCTAGAGGATTCTTCCGCAGGAATATCCTTTGCCACTTCCTGTCTGAGTTTCTTTGTTCGTGGTTCTCCGCCACCAAGTCCTACCCCCATGGTATCCAAGTGGAACCAGTATGACATAGCTGGTTTGTAGGGTTCTACCCTACTCGCTGGGATCAACGGTCCCTTGTGCTCTACCACTACCTGCAGCCGAACTGCTTCTAGAAACAAGGCTATTGCATGGTGAGGCATATAGAATGCTTTATGTTTCAATTCCATAAACTCCCTTAACCTGTCTGACAGAAATTGCGCCCAGTTGTATATTTGTCCTCTATTCAGTCCATCCACTACTGGCAACATCCAGATGGCAATATCCAATGTGCGGCTCCCAACAGTAAGTTTGCTCTTCACCAGGTCTACAATGCACCTCCATTCTGCGTTGGCTATGAAAATCTTTTTCAAACCCCGGCTATTCTTTTTTGCTGAGAATATCATTCCGTACCTGCTTGGTGAGGTTCTCCTTACAAACTAGCTCCAGCCACTTCTTCTCCTCCATGGCCATAGGTGTTTTTAGGGCTTTCGTGATTTCCTGCCCTCTGTCAGGTATTCCAAATACCTTGCTTATTTCTTTAGCAGAATAGGAAACAGTTACATCTTGTTGGGCATACTTTATGACGGATTTGTGGGCTTGCCTGTCATATCCTTCCACCATAGTCCGTAGTATAGATTCAAATTCCTTGAGATCAAATATGGGCATAAAAATGATTTTCTCTACCTCTGCCATGCATAGTGCTTCCTTCAGGGTGTGCTTCTCTTCCGTATTTTCCCACCAGGCGCAACATTCACTCCCTACTACGCTTTCAAAACTAATATTTGCAGCTGTAGTTTTCTCTGTGACATTCTTTTTACCTTTCTGGCTGGCCATCTTCTTCCCCTTTTTCACCTGTAGGACTTGGTTTTTCTATTTGTAGTCAATGATTTTCCCCTTGCTCGGGTTTCCCACACTAATCTTCACCATCATATTGCTTCTGTTCAATTGTTGTGTGTTTTTAAATTTCCGTCTCCAACCATTCGCCTGTTTTTGCCCCGCTATTTCTCTCTGGGCCATACTATTATGTTTCTCTTCCTCCGTACGGCCTATGTGACTATTGCCTTCCGTACTGCCAAATGCGTTTTTATTGGTACGATGCTGCTTTATGTCCGTACAGGCCTGGTACAGCACTCCTGTGTACGGCTCTGCTGGTACGGCACCCTTCCGTACGGATGTGCATGGTGTGGCACTTCCCTGTCTTCGTACGGCTGTGCTTTGAGTGGCATTGTCTCGTACCCGTACGGTACTGTTCTGTACGGCTATGTGCTGCACTCCTTTGCGTACGGCCCTGAGATTCACTATAAGGCCCTGTTGAAGTACGGAGATCCTAGCCCTCAATTTGGCCTTACGATTGCGGTGTTCAATTTTGCCACGTACAGTGTGTACCTTCCTCGTACGGCAATCTTGTCCTTGGCCATGATCTTCTTGTCCATACGGTGTACGGCAGTCTAGTCTGCTGTGCTGTTCTGTACAGTGTTCTTCTAGTCTGTACGATTCCTTGTCATGTACGGTGCTGTGGTCTCCCTTGGTATGGATGATTTGTTCTGTCTAGGTGCCCCTCTCTTCTTCCTGTACCACGGAATGAATTATGTTTCCCCACTAGAGTCTTTTATAGCCTTCGTGGTTATTAGGGTTTGGTGTTCTTATTTCCCACTTATTGTCCTTTTCAGCTTTTTCTTTCATTCCTTCTCCTATTTCCAAGATTTCCAGCACATTACACGCGGGGCGGAAGATCTCATAATCCCCCATCTGCCAATGGAACAACCCATTCAGGGAGCCGGTTTCATCCTCTGAACAGTCTCCAAGTCGCAGAACCCCTTCGTCATCTGGTTCCATCTCAGCATCTTTATTATTCTCTTCCTTGTCCAATTCTGAATCAGATGCTACTTCCTGGCTCACGGCCTGATTCTTCAAGTCAATGATATACTTTTTCCCTTCCTTCTCAATGGAGATAATATTTTTCTTCCAATTGTGGTCCGCTTTTGCCAGTATGAGCCACCCTCTCCCCAATAGTGCATCATAACCCTTTTTCTCCAGTGGTATCACCATGAAGTCCAAAAGAAATTGTTGCGTCCCGATGACTACTTTTTGTCCCATCAAGGTTCCCAGAGGTTTTATTTCGTGCTGGTCTACTCCAACCAAGTGGAATTTTGGTGGCCATAGGGTCGGTTTTCCCAATGTCTTCCAAGTTTCTTCTGGCAAGACATTCACGGCTGACCCTCCATCTATGATTGTGTTGGTAAGCTTGTACCCTAGAATCTCCATTTCAACCACGGCTGGCATTCTCCCCACCCCTACTGATAGCAACGTTGGCTCTGTGGGCTCCTTCATTTGTTCCCCAACCTCCCTATCCTTCTCTTCTCCAGGCCCTAATTTCTTCCCCATGTTGTTGTCCATTTGTGTGATGGCTACTCTAAGCTGTGGCATAGTTTGTAATAGTTTGTAATGGCCTGTAGCATTTGTTCCATTATGTTTGCTTCAGATTCCGAACGTTCCATTCTTGTGGTCTTATTCTTCTTTTGTTCTTTTCTCATTGCCTGCTCCACCGCCTCTTGTGCTTCTTTCAACCTTTCTTTTTCGGTACACAGTTCTGGGTATGTTAGCTTCCTTACATGAGATTTGGTAATGGCCATAACAAGCTGTGGTTGTGCCACATCCAACATGTTGACCGACTTTTGTCTCGGGCAATTGGTGTCCTCATGGTTGCCTGGCCCGCACCATTTGCAAAGAAGGCCTCCTTGTCCACCTCCACTTTGGCAATTGCGCATGAAATGTCCCCACTCGTTGCATCTCCTACACTGTATCATGGGCCTTCCTTTGGCATCATATTGAATGCGGCTACGAGGGGTGTTATTGTTGCTGTTATTGTTGCTTCCTCTACGGTTATCCCTATACCCTCTTGGTGAAGCCTCCATGTTTATGTTTTTGGACGGTGTAGTTGGTGGTGTTGCCTGTTCTTGAGTATAGAGTACCTGGGCACTTCTTGCTTTAAGGTTGTACGGGCATTCGCTGATAGAGTGCCCTAGTACTTGGCATATATCGCAGAATGACTTCTTGGGGCAATTGTTCTTAGTGTGTCCTTCCAATCTGCATTCCGTGCACCATAGTTCTTTCCCTTCCTTTGCTTCTTCCTTCCCCATCTTCATTTCCTTCATCATTCTAGCCATATCCTTTCTCAATACTTGTATTGTTCGGGTCTCATCGCTGCTCTCATCACCACTGGTGCACCTCTTCCCTTTGGATGTTTTGTTTTCACTTTCAATGTCCATAGCCCTATCGTAGGCTGCCTTTAGGCTCAATGGTGGGACTACTTTCACCTGTTTCCGAAGAAATGAATTGAGGCCCTCAATAAATCATCTTTTCTTTAGCCCATCGGTTGGTTCCTTGTCCATTTTGCCTATTAATTCCTTCAATCGCCGGTAGAACGCCCTTACAGTCTCATGTTTCCCTTGTTTGGTGTTGTAGATTTCAGCCATCACCTCATCATCGTCCCGAAGGAGTCGGAACTCTTCTTCAAATGCTCTCTTCAGATCTTTCCATGTGGTTTTTGCACTCGAGCGTAAATCTGCGTACCAGTCAATAGCAATCCCCCGTAGGGTGGCTGGAAATGCTTTTAACCAGACATCTTCATCCGTTATGCCATTAGCCTCCCAATATCGTGACAAGTTCTACAGTGCCTGCCAGGATCGTCTACTCCATCTCCAGAGAATCTTGGGAGTTTCTGTTTATCCGGGTTTTGTGCCATTTTGTTAATGCTCCCACTGATCAGTATGGGTGGTTTGCCAACTATGTGTCCCTGGTTGTCCTTCGCTCCTCTGGCCACGCCAACGTCTCCCTCCGAGATAGTTAGGCCCCTGAAGTTGTGTAACAAATCACCAACCTCACCGTCAACCGTCTCCTCCTCGTCACTAGAAGAGTTGAAGTATGTGATTGGCAATGGGGTTTGCTTCGCGATATCAGTTGGAGATTCAATCTCCTCAGCCCAAGGACTTCTATATACTCTGTTCCACCCTTGTGTAGAGTCCTCCTGGGGGTCGTCCACTCCTTGTGGTGTAAGAGATTTCTGCAAACGGCATACTGCCCGCTGTAGCCGTACCCGTCTTTCCAACTGCTCTTGGATACGCAGGGATCTTCTTACGGACTTTTCTGGGTCAGCCTCTTCTTCCTCCCGCGTCTGTCTTCTCCTGTCTTTATTAAGGAGGTTTGGCATTAATTAATTGCTTTGTGGGGGGTACACCGTCTAGGTGGATCTCGGGGCTCTTCCTCCCTCCGGTTCCTTTCTTCGTACTGTTTGAGAACTTGCTATCGTCGTTGCTCCTTCCTCACACTTTCTCGCTCCTCTTCGAGTTTCACCAACTCTCGAGCCAACAACCTTGGGATACTTCCCAGGAGGTCGTATACTGCGGAGTTGACACTGAGTTTGGCCCGTACTCTACGAGGCGAGATGTCACCCCATTGTTCGGCCTCTCGTTCCACGTACTTGTCTACCGCCACTTCCCAAGACTGAATCAAATCTTGTGTGACTTGGCCCTCTCTTGTTACTTCGTTATCCTCAGGATCACTATCGGTTACTAAGGTCGACTGAACGAATTCGCAGCCCATTATGCTTCCATCTTGCTGTACTCATCACCGTACTAGCCTTGTACTAGTACCAGTTCCGTGCTCCGACCAACTATTAGTCACCGTACCAATCTCGTAATGTACCCGTCACGTACTAGCCCGAAGCTATGTCACGTACTGTACCAATCACGTACTAGCCAAGGTACTAACCCCTTACCACTCAGACCTCAGGTTTGTATTCGGCAACGGCGCCAAAATGTAGAATGGTTATACATGAAAAAGGAACTTATAACATAGTAATCAACAATGGTACCAACAGCATACTAAACATTCATAGAGTAATGTTGCTAATTCACCATACCAGTATACCCAATTCCAGAATGGCGAGGAAATGCTTTCTTCTTTTATTGATACCAAAAAAACCACACTTTGCATGAAAGACTAAAGTGTTTATAAAGTAGTCGGTTGGTTGGGACAACCAACGGACACACCTCCTCGCTCCTAACTACCCTCCCGATAAGTTATAACTAAAAGTAATACATCATTACTTTATTCATACTACAATGCAATCAAGATACAGTTGGAAGCAGAAGCATTGAAACTGGATATAAGAGACAGGGTGGCCAAAATTATAAATGGTCAAGAAAGAAGTGTATGAAGAAACAGTCCAACTACGGAAAAAATATGACTTCAACACTCCATCAAAGGGGCAGGAGAAAATTACATCAAAAAAGGTGTCTATTGAAACACCTAAGTCAACAGGTCCTCACGATACTTCACAAAGTGAACAGGCAAAGGAAATGGTCCCACTTGTACAGTTCACAACTGAAGAACAAGTCACAACCGGTGATCAGAATACAACCAGTGAGAAGGACAATACTGTAGATCAGGACAAAACGGGTGAACGGTTCACAACCAGTGAACAGGTCAAAATCAGTGAAAAGACTCCAACGGGTGTACAGGATACACCACTCAGACCAGTGGAACAAGTAATAGGGGAGTCATCAACTAAGATGACTGAAGAAAAGGAACTAAGAAAGTAGAGATGGTCAAGAGTGATCAACAGGTTGCCGAGGAACAACCAGAAGAAGACCAAAAAACCAGAAGAAGAACGGCAACCAGAAGAGGAACATAAAGAAGAGCCTCAAATGGAGGAAGTGGAGAAGCTAGCTAAAGAAGAGACGGAAAAGGACATCAAACAAAAACAACCATTAGATGTACCAAGCGCTTCTTCATCAAAAAGAAAGCTATCTTTTGCAGCAGACCCTGAATCCAAGAGAGGGAAAGTTAGCACTTCTCCAACCGGTGACACTGTGATTGACATCAACAAAATGTCAACAAAGCAGCTGAAGCAACTCACCAAGAGAAAACAGGATATGGTTCTAACAAGTGTAAAAAATATTCTCTACAATTTTGCACCTGATGCAAATATTGATGAAGAAGAACCCATAATTGATCAACTAGAAATTCTCGCACAAACGATTGGTGAAGATATAGCAGATCCTGAAACCCTTGCAATTGATCATTATGAACAAAAAAGAATAACTATTCTTCATGACAAGGTTGAAGACCTCAAAGCCACTATAGCTACCAGCACCGGAGAACTAAAGTAACAGGTACAAGATGCTGGGAGGATAATAACAAAAACTTCAAACTTTGAAGATTTTCTCAAGGACATAATAGAAAGAATCAAAAGAACAACAGAAAAGCTAAAAGAGATAACTTCAAAGTTCGATGCTAAGACCTCTTCTGCGACAGAGTATAGTCGTGAGCTAACCAATTTAGTTCTTACATTGAGAAAAGCATTTGAGGAGAACACAAAGAGAATCCAAGATCTCATTGGATTTCAGCTATTCATAGCTCCAACTTTTGATCTGATGTGGAAAGTAGCAAATGATGCTGACATAATTCTCAATGAGCCAAACTATAAGACAATTGAGGACATAACAGAAAGAACCAAAAGAACAACAGAAGAGCTAAAAGAGAAAACTTCACAGTTCAATGCTAAGACCTCTTCTGCAACAGAGTATAGTCGTGAGCTAACCAGTTTAGTTCTTACATTGAGAAAAGCATCTAAGGAGAACACAAAGAGAATCCAAGATCTCATTGGATTTCAGCTATTCATAGCTCCAACTTTTGATCTGATGCGGAAAGCAGCAAATGATGCTGACATACTTCTCAATGAGCCAGACTATAAGACAATTGAGGACATGGAGAACCCAATTGTCTCTCTTCAAGCTATGCAGTATACCCTAGATCAAGTCATAGCTGCATGGAAACCATTTCTAGTTTCCGCCAGGAAGATCTACAAGGATATCTTCAACAGGCTACAGTTATGAGGAATTAACACCCTGTCCCTTGGAGGCAAAAAGGGGAAGATTACTTTCAGGAGATTGTTGGTAAAGAAAGGGGAAGATACTAGAGTTAGGCTGATCAGATGACAGAGAGTTGAGACAGGATACAGTAGAGCAAGTCTACAGGGGAAGTATCAGTCGATAGGATAATACTCTCCAGGGAGTATATGTGTTGATGTGTTTTGCCACCAATGCCAAAGGGGAAGATTGTTGGCATAAAGCTTACTTGCCAATGACCAAGGAGTATATGTGTTGATGTGTTTTGCCACCAATGTCAAAGGGGAAGATTGTTGGCATAAAGCTTACTTGTCATCATTGGCAAACATCAAACACACCAGTACTCAAGTTTAGAGCAACAGTAGTGAACCGGTAGACTTACTGGGAACACAGTGTACCTTAACCGATCACATTAACACAGGTCCACGTCTTGTCCAACAGGTCCAGTAGAACACCACAGGAGGCAGATGACCTAACAAGTTGCACACCGATTTGCATTTAGAATTGCAAATTTATCGATCAGTGCTTTATAATCCGATCCGGATTTTGCAGGGTGTTTTTTAGAAGAACTGGAGTTAGCTTTTTCTTTCTGCAAGTGTTTCGAGGTAAACTCAGGATTTGTTTGCAAGCTTTTCGATCAAGAGTTTTGGAAGAGTGACAACTTGGCGGCACCGTTTGGTGTAGTTATAATAAGATAATTTCTTATAAATATAGGTCATTATGCATGAGAAGAGATGTTGAAAATCAAGAGCGGAGCAGAAGAGCAGAGTCTTCTGAGAAGGGATACAGTCACGAAGAGTGAAAGAGAGAGAAAGATTCAACAGCCAAGCAGAGGAAGGAGTGAAGAGGTATGATCTGATCGACAGATAAAGTGTCAAAAGAAGATCATTGCTTTTATTGTGAGAAGCACATTTAAATCCCTTAATCGGGATGAACCCTAACAAGTTCTCTTGTATAAATCCCTTCACCGCATGAAATCTTTGTTGATGTTTTTAAGTCCTTTGACAAGGCGACTTCTTACAAGGTCAAGATCTTAACCGATCTCTTTCAAATCCCTTTACCAGGTAGCATTCTAATCAATGCTTTGTAAGCCTTTAATCGGGCAGCTTTATTACTGCAATAGTGGAGTTTCATGAGTTCTGTCCCACCGTGGTTTTTTCCTTCTAACCGAGGGTTTCCGCGTATACATCTTGTGTTGACCTGTGCATGTGATTCCTGTTTATGATTGTCCAAGCATTCTTTATATTTTCAGTATTAACAAGAATAGTAAACAAAGAAAAAAATACAAGAAATTGAATTTACTGATTCACCCCCCTCGCAGTAACCGGTTAGGATTAACACCAAGTATATCATCGATCTGCATTTAGAGGTTATTACTTGCAGATTATCGGCATTTCATGTTTGATATTGGATCCCAATCGAGCATCGTTATCAGTAATCAAATTCTAGTTTAGTTATTATTTATTAGTGCAAGATAAATAACAGATCGGACTTATTGATCAGTTATGTTTTACTAAGTAACAAACCTGATTAGTAATCGAATGTTTAGTTTATATGAACCGGCACGATCCATGAGCAGCAGACATGCCTCCACTTCGTGGAGACATGTCCACTCATGGGACGTGTCTCCTAATAATATATTTAATGCAGATCCGATCCACAATTGGAGACATTGAAATCAATAAATGTTCTACACTTGTGTTTCAGATATCTAGTAAGAAAGATTCAGATTTATATATTCATCATCAATATTTATTAATATTGATTCGGCATCAACTTCGTATATATCAAGTTCAATTCTCTGGTTGTAATCTGCAAGAATTGAAAGTGAGTGTAATATTCATTTTTTGAAATTGAAATGACATAGATAGATCAAATCTGTAAAAGAAATTTAATCAAATTTAACAGTACAGCTACAGATTTTATTGCAATCACTCGTCGCTGAGCCATACATGCTTGGAAGGAGCTGGAAGGTTAAATTTTATTGCGATTTCAGTGCTTGGGTGTGAAAATCTCCAAGAAGGGAGGAATATAATGTCCCCTTTCTAGGCGACAAGAGATGAGCAGAGGGTTGACCTATCACACGAGTTCTCGTAGGTCAATGAGGTGATTAGGGGACATACTCTGGGGTTACTTGTGCGGTTTCAGGTTGATTTGAGCGAGGTTCCAGTTTGCCTGCACAGTTCAGACAATATCAGGGATCAGAGAGTTTTAGACAGAATTGGTTTTGAGCCCTGGTTTGCATTTTATGAGTAAATGAGGAAATCAATTATTATTTCCTAAGTTTGGGTTATAATAAAATATAAATAAAAAGTGATATTATATTCACTTTATAATAAAATAATAAAAAGGTGATATTATTATCACTTTTTAATAAATTAATAAAATAATAAAATAAAATAAAGTTATTTTATTAATAAAAGGGCAAATGAAACCCTCATTCAAACTTAGTGTTAGGGCTGAAAATAAAAGTGAATAAGAGGAGAGATCATTTTTGACATATCCAGGTTTATAATATCATTTGCAGATTTGGGGAGAGCTCTATTGGTCAGGTTTTTAGCGGATTAGAGGCTCAAGAACGAAAACTCTTGAGTTCTATCAGGTTTGGACGACACCCCAGCTTGTAGGAAAGAAGGAAATCATAGTCCATTCAGCTTATTGAAGCAATTGGTGCTTGAATTGTTTTTAGTAATTCATTTTGGAAAGATAGAAATCAGAATTTCTTCACAGCCTATTTAGATCAGACCTTGAGAACAAAATCTCCCTTGGGAATCTGAGATTGGACAAAAACCCAATCTTGTTACAACACATTTTCATCATAGCATTCAATGGAAGGTTGAAACAAGCTGTTGGGGGGCTATTTTTCAGTGATTAGAGGCAGTTAAAAACATATTTTGGGGTATCCAATAGATCTGGGCGCATTTTGGAGCATTTTCATTCATATATCATCATTGTTGAGGGCAGACCACACACAGATGAGACCAAATCCAGAATTTGTGTTGAATTGGGGAAGGGTTTTCACATGACATCAGCAGATCAGAGGTTACCATCAGTCAAATTCAACATATAACCCTTGTTTAACCCCAGCCGCACCATCTTCTATGCTCCTAGTAGCAGCACCTTGCTTGGCAATAGGGTTTGGTGGTTATCAAAGGTGCTGATCAAATTGTCTACAGTCTGAAATTCCTTGATCAGACTTCTAGACCATATCTTTGCTGAAAGAAATGCCTGTAGCAGCAGTTCCTTACTTGGCATGAGGACCTTTGTAGACAACTGGAGTGCAGATCAGAGTTTATATAGCCTGAACCCTTGAGATCAGACCTCATAATCAAGTTGTATGCTGAAGGTTTGATATGTAATTGATATGCAATCAATAAATAGAGTTACAACTTCATTCTTGGTCTCTTATTTCTATTGCCATCACAAAAAGTTTAAATATCAAGAGTTGTCTCTCTCATATTTAGTTTGCATGCCAACTGTTTGTATTAATGTCTAGCTGCTGTAGGTGCATATTTACATTGTGTGGGTCATCTATGTGCACATTCAAAAGTCAAAAAGAATTGCATTTGCATTATGGTTCTTTGCCTAGACATCTTAGTAACCATTTGAAAGCATTTAAATCACATTTGACATCATTTCAAGCAACCATTATCAGACTGAAACATTGAAACAGAAAGTAAAGAGGTTGTATGCAAGGTGTTTGACAAAATTCCTTGAGCCTCTAATCAGCATCTTGAGGTCAAAATTGGCAAGGAATCTTTCAGTGTCTGAATGATAGCTGATGTGTCATCACAGTTTTGATAGTAATTTGAAGTTAAACATGTCAGTAGTGGTTTCACCATGTCATAGGAGGCACTTTTGTCAGTGTGAATTAATATGCAAAGTTACAACAGAAAATGGTGTTTCTTCCCAATTGAGCTGGCTAGGAGTCCTTTACTACAGAAAAGGACAGTGCAAAATTCCAGTAGGTATGAAAAACAAATCCAATTGCGAGGCATGAGCATGAGTCAAGAATTAACTGAATATAAAACTATTGTGGTGCAAAGACTAGCATCAGCATAATTGCAGGATTCACCAAGTACCCCTGCTGGACTTACTGGGTTCCAACACGAGGAAGGCCAAATGAGCCTGCAGGTTAACTATCCTAATCTTTTCCAACTTAAACACCATGCAATTGAATTATATTTATGGTTACCAAGCCAAATCTCAAACCCAAATAATGCTATTATGGCTACAGAAGCACCAAGCGCCTATCTAAGACATGCAGACAAGACCCACCATAGAGCTAGTGATGATGGGCCGAGTGACACAGCCTCTTCTCTACCATAGTTAATGACTCCATGTTTTGATTTTGATTTTTTAAGCTGTGGATATTGTAATCAATGAGTTGTGTACACCAAAAACACTCTAAGTATTTATATATTCAGAAACAAATTGTTTCCTTCAGCTCAAATATGCGTTTGTACTTATTTGTTGGATATATAATTGTGCATGTGAGCAAAGTTAGCTTGCACTTGATTAGTTTTCTTTCTTTTGTTTATAAAGTTGATTTAAAGAAGAAAGCGTAGAAAAACAAATAGTTCTTTAAAATCTATATCAAGTTTTTCTGAAGTGCCAAGTCTTGAGTCCACGTCGTAGATTGGCCTCTCAAGTCTGAGTCTAATAACCATGGCAAAAAGTGTATTCTAACATTATGTCTTAACATCATATCATACCTAAAGAGATATGCTTTCAACAGATCCTACTTGTCATTCTATTTACTATCAGTCAGGAGATATTGTCATTGCTTTGAACCCTGCAGAGAGACTGCAGGCCAAGCATATTGAGATCCACATTGACTCCATCAGGTACTGCATGCAGGATTTTCATATCTATTTGAGTTGTCACTTGGATGCACGGGAGGTGATTCCCTTCCTTTCAGGGGAATTATTGAGTAAGTGTCACCTTCCTACAAGCCCTTCCCACGTCTGAGCCCACTAACCATGGCAAAAAGTGTATTCTAACATTATGTCTTAACGTCATATCATATCAACTGAGTTATGCTTTCAACAGATCCTACTTGTCATTATATTTAATATCAGTTCAGGAGTCATTGTCATTGCTTGGAACCCTGCAGAGAGACAGCAGCCCAAGCATATTTAGATCCACATTGACTTATCAGGTACTGCATCCAGGATTTCCATATGTATTTGAGTTGTCATTTGGATGCAGAGGAAATGATTCCCTTCCTTTCAGGGGAATTATTGAGTAAATATCAGCTTCCTGCAAGTCCTCTAACCAGTGGTTTAGGCCAGATTCTAGAGTGGATGTATATCTCTCTTAACAAGATCTGTGTTTAGACTTTAATTAATGGTACATTGATGTGTGCTGGCCCTAGAGACTCTAATTTCTACAATGTTAATATGATACGTAATTAAAAGAGCTCAGCTTCCTGCAAGTCCTCTAACCAGTGGTTTAGGCCAGATTCTAGAATGGATGTATCTCTCTTAACAAGATCTATGTTTAGACTTTAATTAATGGTACATTGATGTGTGCTGGCCCTAGAGACTCTAATTTCTACAATGTTAATATGATAGGTAATTAAAAGAGCCTATGCCCACTCATTTATTACGTAAAGTTCTGAATCTATCCTCCTATATTGAGTATATTGTGATCTTGGAATCCTCTGAAATCCTCAATCTATTCCACTGTATTTTGCAATCTACCTTGAGTTTTCAAATTATCTTTTAATTATAAAATATCATACTCTACAGTAATAACCTTAAAATATGTTTGAATAAAGAAGAGAGAAACTTACGGAATCTTGGATCCATTTTCACTCTTCTCAGGAGCAAGACCTCCCACAAGTGGTGATAGATCTTTCTACAATTCAAACCACACTCCAATTGATCAAAACAAGTACATGCACTTTCAATTCTCTAAACAAACACATAATAACCTATGCCCAAGTTAAAAATTATTGAGGAAAGATGTACCTGTACAGCCTCTAAGCCGATACAACTATGATATTCATCTAAGAAAACCTGTAGTAGCAATTGTCTGTTAGATTAATCTGAAAGGTGTGATAACAAGCCAATTAACATCAAAATTAAGCATGTTCCATGGCCTGAGCTTACCATAATCAGACGACCTGCCTTTGCATTTTCTACAATTTGCCATTGTCCTTCCTCTGATGAGAATAACCACTCATTAGCCCTAGCCTGAAAAACAACTGATGAATAAAGATTAACAGGCAATGTTCATAAAAAGAATGTACTGAAAACTTTAGAATGTTGAACATCAACACGCAAAAAATACAGATTTCTAGGAAAATAAAGTCCAGCATAACATGCAACTAGGATTTTTGGAGGGCACCTTAAAGAGAGAGCTTAGAAAAACATCTGGCAACAACTGGAATTCAAATATTCTAAAGTAAAAAGGCAAGAATTTGAAGAACGTCAAAATCATTCCAGGTGAGGACAGCATTCATATATTAAGGAGAAATCCAAAGAATGAAATACAAATTGCCATTGTCCACTCATAAGAAATGAACTAATGAATTATGCTATAATCCGTTAGAAGACTACTAAAGACAGAATGTCATGAATACAATTTTGCCCTAGAAGATTTGACTGTACATACAAAAAACAATAAAAGAATTTAGGAAGAGTATGATGTAAGGTGAGACAGAAAGCATTAACATGATAATTGGAAGTCCATAGATATCAGATATGGACAACTACCTAAACTTAATTTTTTTGACTTTAGTAATAACTGTCAATTTACTATTTTTTTATCCTAACCAAAAATACCAATGTGATCGTTTTGTTTTCGGGTACTTCGGTAATTAGGAGTTTTTAGTTTTTGTCAAGGGATAGGTGGTTATGGGAGTGTTGCCGATGGTTGGCACTCGCACCCCTCGACATCTATATATGTTTATGTACATTGTCTCCATGATGTTATGTTGTCGTCATGAAATAGAATATTGCTAGTGTCACTAGAAATACATTGTAAACATTGCTGAGATAAATGGAAATGCTTTTGTGAGTTCTCTTAATATTTGCATCTGTCTGTTACTTAACTTATATTCTCGTATGCACTAAATTGTTACCCTACAAGGCAAACATGTTTTAGATTTTGCCTAACACCTTCTATTAATATAAAAAGTCATTTTTGAAACCTCCATAAAATTGTTAGTAACAAAATTTAGCTGAATTGCAATCCAACAGGTGAGTGGAATAAGAATTGGGAGCCCCCCTGAAAATTTTATAAAATGAGTTTTGATAATGCATCCGAGAAGCAATCCACATGATGCAGGTGTAGGATTTAATTTAAGGAATGAAGATGGTAAATTTATATATGGAGGTTATCTTCTCCTGAGTGTTAAAACCAATGATAAGGCAAGGTGGGAAGTGGTAGCAGGCATGGCTGCAGCAGCTTCCAAATGAATGCAAAAACTCAATTGTTGAAGGAGAATCCTTGCTAGTCATCAATTCACTTTCAAATGGATACAAGAAAAACTACTTTCAAGACCAGACAAGGTTTGCCCAAATGGCTTCCTCTTCCTTTAAGATTATGCAATACATTGGCCATTTATGAGTGTAATGAATCACGTTTTAAGGAAGCTCAAAATTGTGTGTTATAGCATATATTAATGACATCTTGCTCTCTACTGCAAAATGAGGGGAGCATTTGATGGATTTTAAATGGGAAAAGAGCCCTTGTGCAATTCAAAGAAATGTGAGTTTGCACAATCCTTGCTAGTCATCAATTCACTTTCAAGACCAGACAAGGTTTGCCCAAATGGCTTCCTCTTCCTTTAAGATTACGCAATACATTGGCCATCTACGAGTGTAATGAATCACGTTTTAAGGATGCTCAAAATTGTGTGTTATAGCATATATTAATGACATCTTCCTCTCTACTGCAAAATGAGGGGAGCATTTGATGCATTTGAAGTGTTAAATGGGAAAAGAGCCCTTGTGCAATTGAAAGAAATGTGTTTGCCAAAGAGTCTTTACCATATTTACACCACGTGGTTGGAGGAGGTGAGCTAACAGTACATCCCACAATAGTGGATCCAGACTTAAAAATTGGCCCACAACAAGCATTCATATAGAAACAAGACATTTTTGTAGTTGCTACACAATACATGCATTAAGTCCATTCCAGCCTTCTCTTCCGTAGCTGCCCCTCCACATTCAATTGCAGCACTCAATAAGCACTTTCATCGAGTACTTATAATGTCCCCATTTTTACACCTTCCTTACTGTCGGTACCAACTAGCGAGATAAGCCTATTACTGGGTTCCCCTAGGCTAATATTGTGGATTGGGAACCCATTCAAGGGCCTTGTGGCCTTTCGGGGAGATCTTGGAGGCATTTCAGGCACTCAAAGTCAGTCTCCTATTTTTCAAGAGCATCCCTAATTTTTAGGGGGAAACTAGCAGTTCCTCTATTGACCACCCAAAGCTTGCGGAGCCTTGCAGGGGGCTTTATGAGCCTTTCCAGATGTGTCTGAGACAGTTTCCTAATTTTTAGGAAGGGTTCCTATTTTTTAGGAGGGGATTGGCAGTTGTCCTACTATATAAATTAATGTGTTCCATCTGTTTTCAGGTGGAAAGTTCAAGTGATGGTTTCAAAATTAAAATTAAAATATTAAAGTTATTCTATACCTAACTTTAGTTTTTAATTTAATAACTTAAAGTTACTTTATTAAGTGACTTTAAAATAATTTGAGTTACTTCTAAAGAAATTCAAAAAAAATCAGAAAAATTGCAAAACATCATAAACATTTAGAAAACTTCAAAAACCCCAAAAAAATAATTCAGAATTCAGAAAAAATTCAAAAATTGGCTTTTCAAATCAACGGTGATCATTATAGTGGTATCAGAGCAGAGTTTCATTTGAGGAGCATAAAAAACAAATAGATTTAGAGGTGACGGTCATTCCCATATATGTATTACAGCCACAAGACTCTGCAAGATACATTCATAAGGAAACAGTATATCTCCAACAGCTGGAGATGATTTTCAATGAGAAAGAATATCCTTAATCAAAGTATGTTGATGAGATGGAGATAAGCTGTGCAAACCCCTGTGAGGAGCATTAATCCTCACTCATTGGGGTCTTTGCCCCCAAAGCCCACAAGGACACGCGTTAGGGGCTCTGTCCCAAAATCCGAAGGGATACCGCCCCTCAATCCCACTGGGCCTACCACCCTCAAACCCTGCCCTAGCTTTAGAAAGCAAAATATAAAATTTGGGTCCATCTGGATAAAATTTGTAAAACACTAAAAAAATAAGCAATATTAATCATATGATACTTTGATGTGAATTGAATTCAAATTTTTTATTCGTAAATAGAAGTGACCGGGAAAACTACTTACGACATTTGTAAATTTAATTTTATGTGTGTCTTTTAGAAATATTTTACAATTTTATGTTTTTTTATTGTTCAGAAATTTTCCTTAGTTTTTGCAAAGACTGAATTTTTTAAAAAATTTAGCTATTGAACCATTTGACTAAGACAAAGCTGGCAAATTGAAGGAAATATAGGTGATGTTGGAATAATTACTGGCGATTTCAGCAATGAACCTGATACATACCAGGAAATTGTCAACATTAGGAGTCTTTACTCAAAAAAGGAAATGGATTGACCTTCCACAGATCTATAAAAGAGGCAGATATATATGAAAGTTTTGAAAGAAACTAATCAAGAAAATCATTAAATTCATAAGTTTGTGATTTATTGAAATATATGAAGCATTTCTGAAAAAGACGGAGAAGATTGCACATATTGTTAGAGAAAGGAAACCATTAAAAGCATAATGTAAATTAACAAGTGCCTTTTGATGATAATGTGTAATTGAACTCTTTTCCTGTCAATCTTTGAACTAGAGACATAAAAAAGCATAGAAAGGTAGATATCATGTGGCATAAATTTATGTTCTCAATTAATTCCTCACCTTTGGTACCAGAAAAACTCCACAGCTATAGGAAAAAGGTCCAAATCGTTCATAAGAATCCATAATTACAGCCCTGTAGTTAAAACGCGAGATGCCATACTCGCCTAGCATAATATGCATCCTGCGGCCAGGCAAAAGATGTTTCATACCATCTTTAGCTCCAATTTCCAGATCTTTTAAACCATTCAAAAGGTCTTCACCAGGGGCATGTTGTTCCCGCAGTTTGTTCTCCTTGGCAATAGTCTCAAACAAACCTTGAACCTAAACGAATGCAAATGAAAAAGGTGGTTGATAACACCTTAATTTTTCATCCAATATCGAATTTTACTACAGCATATTGAGTTACTCAATACATCATCAGGAATTATCACGACAAGAAATCTCATGATGACACAATTAATCTAGGCAAAGCTATAACTCATATTAAAATGAATCACGTAACAATTTTGAAAATTCTCCTTTTGAACAACTGACAACTACACTGTCTAACCATTTGTCAAAATAATTGCCAGTAATCTTAAAGAATTATATGCAGTTGTGCAATTTTCTCACACTCAGACAAGAATCCTTCCCAAAATTCCTACCTGCAATTCATCATATTTCGGTGAAGTGGAATCAATAGATGTTCTCACTAGATGGACAGCACTTGAATCATCTTTCAACACAACAACTAGAAAAGGATGATAACTGGATACAGATGAGGCATGTTGCAAAATGGGATGAACAGTTACTTTCCACCCATACCTAAATGTGGAAAACAGCAATTCTGAAATGCCAAATTGAAATATCTCAGTTGCAAAAAATAACATCTATTTATAATTGCTCAACTCATTTAGAATTAGTACATTTATCGGGATTAAAAAACATTAATCATCAACCAAAAGAAAAGTCAAGTTGTAAATAACTACAGAGAAAAGGCAATATGAAGAGTAAAATCATAAAGACTGCAATTCTATTTCTAATAAGGACAACAAAACATAATCATCAACTCGATAGAATTTGCACATTTCATAATGCTCTTTATGTGGTAGGACCAGAACAAACCTATTACATGTGTCTGAACAAGGCTTATGCAAACATATTTTCCACCTTTTCTAAGCACTCGCTTTACCTGTACGTATTTGCAGCAGTTCCATCAAAATTCCAGATTGCCAATATCATTTAGATACTATCTTAATTTTATCTAAATTGCTATAATCATATGGTGAATGAGAAATTCAGCAAAGACACGATCCAATTATAATCATTTCTTAAAATAAAGCTTATTTTAAGGATTACCAGAGACCTCGGAAAGAAATTGAATCCCCAATCTAGGACCCAATTTTGGTTCCATTAATGCATCCAAGCCTCCTTTATCTAGAACAAGATCAAACGTCCCATCGGAGAACTGCTGCCAAAAAGGTTAAGTGATTACTTCTGGTGATTGTATTCCTAGTCATCATTACAAATAAGATAAGCAACCCAATATTAATTATTAGTTACAATAGAAAATATTCCCTTGCTCATTTTCAAGAAGTAAAAGCTTAGTGCAATGAAAGTATTGCTCTAATGGATAGACTTAAAAGCTACCATATGAGAATTGGCTGTCAATAAATTGCAATCTAATAGACATTAGACAACTTTCCAAGCATGTGAAATGCTTGCAGAATCTACAATCCTCCCCTCTTTTTGGATAACATGTGTTTTATAATGTGGAACAATATATGTAAGAATAAATGTTTTGTGAATTAATGCATCCAAGCCTCCTTTATCTGGAACAACATCAAACGTCCCATCAGAGAACTGCTGCCAAAAAGGTTAAGCGATTACTTCTGGTGATTGTATTCCTAGTCAACGTTACAAATAAGATAAGCAACCCAATATTAATTATTAGTTACAATAGAAAATATTCCCTTGCTCATTTTCAAGAAGTAAAAGCTTAGTGCAATGAAAGTATTGCTCTAATGGATAGACCTAAAAGCTACCATATGAGAATTGGCTGTCAATTAATTGCAATCTAATAGACATTAGACAACTTTCTAAGCATGTGAAATGCTTGCAGAATCCACAATCCTCCCCTCTTTTTGGATAACATATGTTTTATAATGTGGAACAATATATGTAAGAATAAATGTTTGTGAATAGTAGTATTTGGCAAAGTTTATCTTTACCATTAAGGTTACATTATCCTAATGGTAGGATCATTAATTGCAAAATTGCCAAATACTCACATGATTCATGAGTAATTTTCTGTGCCTAGTTACTCAACCTTGAACTCGCCAACTTGCAGGTTCAAGTTTCAACAAGTCTACAGACCAACAGGTAAACATGAAAATACAGAAAAATGCTGTAGCAAAATGAAAGTTCTACCATTTTAAGTAGTTCAACCCATGCAGGCATATTTGTGCAATTTTAGAGAAGTTTTCAGCTATGTATGAAAAATGGCATGCACTGTGAAGGTCCATGCAGTCTCAAAGGCCCTAATTTGAGCTTAGCACCAGGGGCTTCATCCGTCAACCCAGCCCTATACTGTGCCTGGTTATGCACCAAGGGCACTGCCCCCCAACCCTGCTGAGGGCTGCCCCGCCCAAACCCCCACACCAGATGCTGCCACAATCCCTCTGGCAGCTGTCACCTCCAGACCCCCAATTTTGTTTTAAGAACGCCAAAAAAAATGTTTTGGGCCCATGTTTTCCACACATGAGATTTGTAAATATTAATACGAACATATAATTCATAATCAAATGACACTATGATGTGAATTGAAATCATTTTTTCATTTATAGAGGAAGGAAAAACTACTTATAACATCAATAAATTCAGTTTTTTCATGTTTGTTATTGTTATAATATAAATTTATATGTTCTTCAATGTCTAAAAAATTGAGTTTTTGTATTCAAGTCTAGTAGAAAACAATTCCCAAACATTTTGCAGGCTCATTTGATACGTCTTGTAACTGTAGTTTGCATATTATTTTTTTTAAGGAATTTAAAATTTCTTTTTCATAAATTTTATATTTTTTTACGAATGTAAGTTTTCTTCTTTAGTTGCTGCGTTTTGCCAAGTTGCCGAGTCCGAGTCAAATTTGGTTCTGCCATGTTTTTGCCAGAACTCGTACTTCAACTAGTAAAAATTGCGCGTGCCAGATGGTGGAGGCCTGTTTACTCCACAGAGGAGGTACAGGTTATAATCCATTGGGATGAGCATATACATGGCAATAGCACAGTTCGGCACCTTCTTGCCAGCACATATTAGACGCACAGAAAGCAAGGGGTGTTCCCATTTATGTTTAGGCATCGTGCACCTTAAAAACTAATTTACTTAAGCATTTAACCTCCAAACCAGCTTAAACTTAAAACTTAACTTCTCACTTTGCAAGCAAATCGTAAATTGCTAATAGTGACATATCTCACCCAGTGCCATCTTAGAATGAGAACCTGAACTCTTAAAACAAATACTGCTGCTACTGTGCACACCGACATTGACTCGTACTTCAAATAGTAAAAATTGAGCGGGCCTGATGGTGGAAGCCTGCTTAATTCATAGAGGAAACACGGATTCTAATCCATTGGGATCAGCATATCCATGGTAGTAGCACAGTTCCGTACCTTCTTGCCAACACATATTAGACGCGGAGAAAGCAAGGGTGATCTCACATCGTTCTGGCGCCGTGCACCTTAAAAGCTAATTTTCTTAAGCGTTTAACCAATAAACCCTGCTTAACTAAACCCCACAAGAACCCTGAAGCAACCATACTGCAATAAAATATCTTTGCCACGCAAGCATTACATAATATGAAACAAAAAATAACGCTGAAAACATAGAAAATTTTCAAATTAAAACTGTGCTTCACATCCAAATTCAGAAACATCCAGAAAATTCAGATAAGAATAAAATGCGAAAAGGGCAGTCAAATTGAATAAATTGCCTGCATATTAGTCATGTCCATGACTCTCCAGATCATGCCGGGGCGAGTACGCAGGTACTTTCTGAGCATATTTCCGATGACCACTTTGGAGAAGTCGATATTTGTAATACGCTTAAATCCGGTGTCGTACAGCTTTTCAGAAAGCTCAGAATTTCCGCAGCCAGGAATGAGGATGTCCAACTCCAGTTGGGCATTGTTGGAATGGAGGGCACAGTGTTGGGCGAGTGGCTCCGCCAGATTCGACCACTCGCCATACCACTCGAAGGGCTTGTCTGATCGAATTTTGAAGAAATCGTCCCAGTTTTCACGACTAGTAAAATCTTCAAGGGCTTTCATTAAAGATTTTTGAGCTTCTGGAGCGTCCATTTTGCAAATACAAGGTTGTTATCTTTTCCTGGTCTTAGCTTATTGCTGGGTATGTTAAAGAAAGGTATATGTCTCTGCGTATTTTTCAAACGGTAATGTTTTTTTTTTTGTTTTTGTTTTTTTAAGGATCCAAACGGTATTATTTTTTATTTTTTTCAGGTATGATCTAAGTTTAGTTATATTTTTGAAGTGTTGTATTTTATATTTATCTATGAAGTTAATTTAGGGTTTGAACAATCAAATTTAGTTCTATTTTAAATGCAAATTTTTAGCTGAAATTCTAAAACCTTAAGCCTTATTATTTGTGTTCAGGTGTCATTTGGCAAAGTAAATTGATTGAAAAAATTATATGTTAAAGAGTTCAACTCATGTGAGAATATGATGAAAAAGATTACTTGAGGGTGGCAATTAAGGGTAATGCTAGAGTGTTTGTGGCGCAAGAATCATATTCTTCTTATATGTGACAGGGTAGACGAACAGTCCTTATTGGTTGCTGGAATTGGAAAATGGGAATTGGTGAATTGGTATAGGCCAATTCTAATTTTGGTCCAAAATGAGCATTCTGCCAATCCACCTCAGAACCTAGAATTAGAATTGAGGCATGGAATTGGAATTGAGAATTCAATTTTGAGAAGGGAAACCAATTCCCATTTTCCAATTCCAAGTCAATTCCAACAACCAAACGGGCTATAATAGAAGTTTGGGAGAAAAGAACATGTGTTTTTGCAACGAAGGGGTGGTTGAAATCGAATGGCACTTTATCTTTGAAAATTATCCATTTCCTTATGCTTTTGTTTGGTTTTTTATAAGTTAATTTAGGCTTTGAAGAGTCATATTTAGTGTCTTTTTTAGGATGAATTCCCAAATGAAATTCTAGTACCTTCAACCTCAAATTCTAGTACTTTCAACCTCACAATTTGTCTTAGAAAAGTCACAGTGCCATTTAACAAATATATGTTCTCATTGTGAAAATAACTTGAAGGTTTTTTATTACCTTTTGCTTTTGTTTTGTATTTTATATTTACTATCGTACTTAATTTAGGGTTTGAAAAAACATATTTAGTTCCAACTTTTTAGGGCAAATTCCCAGCTGAAGTTCTAGTACTTTCAACCTCACAATTTGTGATAAAAAAATTCACAAGTGTTATTTGACAAATATTCATTTTCAATATGAAAACAACTTGAAGGTTTGTAGTGGAAAGTAACTTTGCAAGGAAACAATGCTTCACAAAACTATTGGTTTCTTGATAAAGTTTCATAATCAAAGTGTCGATGTCAAGAAGAACTTGAAGATTGTTTATGATGTGACTCATAGTCCTCTAGACTGCTAGTCTCATGGACATCATTAACATTCTTCCATTCATGCATTCATTAAGTTGAAGAAAATTTAAAAGTATGTATTTTTTATCATTTGTCAAAGTAGCTAATAAAATAAGTTTTAATAAAAATAAAGAAGGAATAATGCAAATTAATATAATTAAATTTTAAATAATTCTAGAAAACAAATGTGGTATGTTTATCTTTAATATTTTATATTACCTTACATAATTATTTCTCTTTAGTTACTTTATTGTTAAAAGAGATATTTTATTAAGCAAACTAGCAAATAAAATACTAAAAAATTAGGTACTTCACCAAATGAATATATAATAAAATTGATGAGTGTAAATAATGTTCACATTTTAAACTAATAAATAATAATTAAATAATATAATGTTTTCGCACTGTAAGTTGCTTATATTATTTTTGATACTTTAGGCATAATACAATTTTTTTTATTAGAGATGTAATCATCTAATTTCATCTATGCGTAAGAGATTGAACGTACTTCAATAAGTTAGGTTTGTTTAATTTAGATTTATGTTCATCTCTAGACTTAAGTAGCTTGACCTTCTTATTTTATAGTATCACATCCAAGGTCAATAACTAATTATTTTAATTTTTTCCATTGTTAATAAGAATCCTTGGGTTAATCCAATATTTAGTTCTAAAGAGGAGGTGAAGTGGGCACCACTAGAGGAATGTTGGGTGAACATGAACTTTGATGACGAAGCAAAAAGTAATAGTGGGTTGTCGAGGGCAAAGTGTGTAATGAAAGACTGTGTCAAAGATATTGTGGCCTTGAATTGAAAGTACTTAGAGAGGGAACTAAAAATGATGCAGAATTCCTAGTGGCTTGGATGACTCTAAGGTTAGGTTTGGATTTGAATTTTAATAGAATACACTTAGATGATAATTCTTGAATTGTGGTTAATGTGATCTAACAAAGGTGAATTCCTGATTGGACATTAAATAAATATGTTTTCTGTATGTGAAAAAAATTTATATGAATATACGGAATTCAAAATCACTAATATGTATAGAGAAGGCAATAGTATGGCAAATGAACTGGCAAAGTTAGCAATGAAAAATTCAACGACAACAAGGAGAATTATGGTAAAGGATATTTAACATGCAAATAATTTTAATTGCAAAGATTTACATTGATTGAAGAGCACATGATATGTTTTCAAGGAAGTCCTTTAAGAGGGCATGTATGATACTAATTTATGAAAATTAGTGTTCAAGATTTAGTCAAGAATGCTAGGTGAATAGGTGAATAGAAATAATTGCAAACAAAAATGAAGATTGATTGCATAAAATGAGTGATTGAGTACATGGGAAAAGAGTGGAGGAATATAAATGACAAATATCCTACTACCACCCTACCTAGCTTAACACATGGGCAACATGCCACGTAGACATGTCAGCTAAGCACCTAAGCATGATTATACAACAACACCCTCCTTTAATCCTAGCTTAGATGAGGAGAAAAGTGGGTCCTAACATCAAAGCCTAATAAGTTACTCAAATACAATGCGATCAAAAAGAAGAGGGCAAAATCCTATGCAAAAAAAACTTCAATAAAAGAGGATAAAAGATGAGAATCATAAAAACCCTTGTGAGAAAAAAAATTGTCCCATATGAATGAATGATTGTAATGACGTCCATGAGACCAAACAACCTAAGGGACCACTAGGTCACAATCATAAGCTAACTCCAAATTCTTTTCCAATTCAAACCTCCTATTGTGAATCTTAACAATCAAACTAGCGGTTTGGTTGATCTTATCCTCCTCAAATATGTTGTGCATGTTGTTTTCTCCTGAACTAATTTTGTAATTTTGTACTGAGCTCAGATGTCATCATAAGCGGTGCACTCAATGATAAAATGACATTTAGTCTCAATCGTTCCCGACACACAGAACCTACAAATATTCTTCCCATTCCTCTTTGGGCCTTTTCCATCTACCCATCTCGCATCTAAGGTGATGAGAACCCATCCTCAACTAGGCCACTAATAATCTAGCTTTTCCTTTAATAATTGCCCCCAGATACACCTTATCACCATGTTCCCCAATTGGGTTGAACACTTTGATGTAATGAGCCTTTTTCTTGCCCATGTTATTAGTCCACATGGCAGTCCAAAATTTTTCTATGACAAACTTTTTTATTTCCGCATTGGTATTAGGACATTCTTGTAACTTGATGTTTCACTTACTCAGCCACTTTATATTTTGTTTCATCCATGTTTTCTTCCTACGAACCAAGTCCTCTTTTATCACAATTTTGGGCCATCGTTGGTTATCCATGTTGTCAAGTTTCTTTAAATAACTTATTAACCAAGTTATCGTTGCCACCTCTAATGGGAAACTACCTGCTTCAGCTAAGAAAATTTCATATGGGATCGAGGTCTTAACTTTAAGACTGCTACTGATTAAGTGTTTCTGAATCCTCTCCACCTGTCTCCAACCACATTTTGTCATGCTGCCTCCCCAAACTTTGCAGCCATAAAGGACAATTGGCGTGACCAATAAGCCAAATAAAGTTCCAGTCCCAAAGTTCAACATTTCTACATCTATTCTGAAGCAGGTAGGATGCTTTCCACCCTCCCTGAATCCTTTTCTCTCTACAAGTCTCCCAACTGAGTCTATAATGGAGGTCAAACCCCAAATATTTGTATTCTTTCACAATTTCTAATGGACTACCTTCAAAAATGAAGGAAACATGCTTTTCCTTCCTCTTCAAATAAAAGATCATAATTTTCATTTTGGTGATGTTCACTTGCATCCCCACTTCCTGAAAAAAGTGCTCCAAAGCCCCTAATTGATCTCTTAACCCTTGAACAATTTTAGAAATCAGAATAAGATCATCCACATAAAGAAGCTACACCACATGTCTTGCTATATACACCCATTCGCCATCTATCTTGTCTAACCAGGATTCTATTTTATCAATGTATAAGCCAAACAAAGTGGGAGATAATGGGAATCCTTGTTTAACACCAATGTCACTACTGAAGCATTCAGACATACCCTCTTTAGTTCTGATTTTGGCTCTGACTCTCTCATATAGCATATGCACTGCAACTCTAAATACATATGGGATATCTAAATCTTCCATTCTACTCCACAACTTGTCTCTAGGAACCATATCAAAAGCCTTCTTGAAGTCTACAAAACAATAATAAGCTTCTCCTCCTTGTTTGTCCCATAATTTTTCTATCAAATGTCGAAGAGTGATGCAATGATCAATGGTAGAGTGTCTAGGTCTGAAACCTTCTTGTCATTTGGCTCTTTTCCCTTCACCTTCAGCCCAATTGTTGATTCTACATTCCACCATGCTCCCAAAAATTTTGCCGAAGAGAGGATTGACCATAATTGTCTAATAATTAGATGGGTTATTGATGTCCCCACTTTTAAAGAGAGGGATAACCATGCTAGTGGTCCAATCAGCTAGAAACCCCTCCCGAATGACACTGTTAAAGACACCTTTGATGTGGGGTGCAAGAAGATCAACTCCCCATTTTAAAAATTCAGCCTGAAGTCTGTCAATGTCACTTCCCTTGACACCAACCAATTTATTTATCCCAAATTTGATGTCATCTATCGTAAATAGCTCCTTTGAGGTGTTTATAATGGGGGGAGAGACCTTCTCGTGCAACCACTCATAAAGTAACTTAGCATACTCTAACCATTTCTTATCTGTAATATTATTCACTACTTATTTTTTCCTCTATTGGAGTTCCTTCCAAAAGTCTTTGGGATTGTGTTTGCTAAGATGTATTAACTCCCCATTCTTGTATTAACATACTCCTCATTTTTTGCTTGAATCAACTTGGTATATAACTTCTTGTTTTCTTTGCTTGAATATTTCCCTCTTATAACTCTTTTAGTCACCTTACATTCTTTGTCATACCACAGATTTGATGGAAATGTGTTCACAGCCCTCTTCCTATTGCAAGATCTTTTTCATGCCTTTAGCGCCTTATGTATAATTGGAATCAACAAACTACTATGTAAATGATCACCCTAACTATTGCTCCTTTCATCAACCAAGATATTGTCTATTTCAAGAAGTTGTTTAAGAGCAGCGTTGAATATGGCTTTGTTCTCTTGATTTATGAGTATTCTACCTTTGTTAACAAATGTATTTTTCCTGTGGAAATCATGTTTATCATGTTGGTTATTTGGAATGAAATCCAATTTAATATATAGGGGCATGTGATTAGATTTCATCTCTATAAACTGTTCACCAATGTCAAACTCTATCACTTTAGAAGTAAAATTTTATGAGCAAATAACGTAATCCACCACACTTTGACCATTGTAAGTTTTGTAAGTGATACCCCCTACGGTTGCACATAACCTCATGTCGTTACAGATAACCATGTCAAATAAACTACACAACCCCAATAATTCTGCCCCAAAATGATAAACACCCCCGTTACCATCCTGAGACGCTCTTTTACAAAGTTGATCACCACCTTCTACCAGCCATAAAGGATTATTCTCTCCTTTTTCACCGTTGCTCAAATGTAAAGATTGATTGTTGACCGTCCTTGCATTAAAATCCCCAACAAGCATTATTTCACCTGTAGTGTTGAATATAGAAATATCTTTTTTTAATGACGCAAATGAATTTTCATTGTCTAAGTTCCATTTTTTTTTTGTAGAATTTTGAGTTTTTCAGGGTAAAGTAACAGGCAACCAATCTAAAAATAGTCTCATTCATTGTTAATCGTAGCCATATGTATTGCTTATTTGGATCTTTTTTTTCAAATTTAACCATGTCATACTATTTCTCTTTTATAAACACTATGATACCACTGTGTCCTTTACCTATTTCATTCCCATTATTCCAAACTGAAAATTTTTTGGTAGCCATCAAAATACGGGACCATACAACCATCATGCTCATGTGTCTCAACAAGAATAATAATATCTTTCCCTTCCACTATGGGCCCTAACTCAGGACCTCTTCTCCAAGGATAACCTCTGCAGTTCCCACTTACTACGCTCAGGTGATCCTGTGGGGGCCCAATTTCCTATTTCTTATTTGGAAATGCTCACTGATTTGACCTTTCCCATTTTTCAGACATGGCCACTTTCCTTCGTTTCTTGCAGATTTTACTTTTACCCATTCCTTCCTTTGCTCCTCTTGTTGAGAAAAAGTTAGATCTTTATCTAGATAGAATAATGTTCCTCTATGTAGCCCTTTGTTTCTGAGAATAATATTTTTATCCTCTAGATTTCTCAAGATCACTCTTATGTGTTTATCCCTTCCTCCCTTCATCCCCTTACCTATCATGTTGGCTTGTTGAATACCGCCTATCCATTTCAGCTTATCTCTGAGAAAGTCTCTTGCAGGAATATCGGTTCTCTTTTTCTCTCCTAAGTATTTCAGCCCTTTTATAATGATATTTACAGTCTTACCCCTTTTGTCTTGTTCTTCCCTAATTTGGAATTTGATTTGTTGTTCAATAATTCCCTTTTGTTTGTTTTTTGACCCGTTTACCACTTGTGACCAAGATTTGGCTTCCTTTATCCACTCCTTTAGTTGAGATTCTTTAGATTCTATGTCTGCTAAGGCTGATTGTATTTATTTCAATCGTGTGGTGTCCACTTCTTTGACCACTTCTTTTTCTTTATTCCTTGTTAGTCTCAATTGTTCCAATTCTTGTTTTATGGTTTCAAGTTCCTGTTGTCCTATCTCCATTTTGATTTGCATGTTTGAGATTTATTCTTTTAGATTTTTGTTCTCTCTTTTTATCTTGCTTGTGTACTCTATGGATTCATACACTTTGTTCTCCTCTTCCCAATTCCTTGTCTCAATAGTTTCTCTCTTTTTTAAGTCCATAAGCTCTTGTACATATAGCTTTGAAGACCACAAAAGTGGTGTTCTAGTTGGACTATAATAGATTTTATTGTCTTGTATCTCTTCTCCATTATCACCTTTGTTTGTTGCACCAACTTCTAGTTGGTTCAAACAATTCTCATTTGACTTGGTATTCTCATTTGCCTCCACCCGTACCTATAATCTTTCATTTCCTTGCTCTATTTGTGTTGTTTGCCTCATACTAGACTAGAAGGTCTTGTCCAATATACCATTAATTATTGGTAAAATCATTGCAAAATGTTTTTTATTTATTTGCTTAAACTTTCAATTATGCCTGCACCTTAGAATACATTTTTACTGTTTTGCATTTACCAGTACCAACCTCTCATCTATCCTACCTGCATGTTTGAGAAAATATATCATAATAGATTCCCAAGCCCCTGTTATACTCTCTAAGGTTGTCAAATATTGAGGTGCCAAAGGCCCACCTACAACTTGATTCCAACCTCGTTGATGTAGAAAGTTTATTAATGAGCGTGTCAGTTGGGTTTGAAGATTCCAATTGATACCGACCCCATCCCCAACATTTGGATGAAAATATTATTTCCAGTGGTGAAAATGGACCTCTTTAGGCTGGGCCATGACATATCATCAAAAGGTTTTTATCTGTCTCACCGAGGCTGGGCCCCATAATGTCTTTTAAAAAATATTATATACTGTTGGTTTTGTTTTTATGCACAAATTTCAGGTTTGATATTCACACCCAGGTAAATGTTGCAGTATATGATGTGCCTTGTCTTAAAAAAATACAGAATGCAATAAAAGTAGGGAATAAAAAAGACTATGGAAAACAACTATGACCCACCTCTCCACTGCTTAGGGCCGACGATGCCCTCATTTTTTGTCCCTAAAAATGCCTGCTACCCGTCACTGCCTGCCTGCCTGTTATCCGTTGCTGCTACCCGTGCCTACCTGCTTGTCTGTTTCTCGTCGCTACTTGCTTGCCTGCCTGCTTGCTACCCCTATGTGCCTTGCCTTGTCATGTCGTGCCTTGCCTCACAACCTTACAAATGAGAGAGGTCATGAGAATAATTTGAAGGAACACACATTTTTTCAATTTGATAGTTGACCTTGCCGTCAAATTTAGCATGACCTTCTAGTTTGGGCAGAGCACTAAAGACCTCACTAGTCTGGTCGAGATGCTTATTCTATTTACTGACCATCCCTGCCGAAAAAATCTCTAGTTGTCATTTCATAAGCATCTTTCGTACTGTTGCAAATTCGATCTCTAGACCTCCCAAAATATATCGAACGCTTTCCATATGAAAGAAGAAAGAGTGATACAATGCAATCCCCCACAGTGTAGAATGTTCTACAATAATGGTAGATGCCTAAAAAAGAATTTTCAAACTAACCCAAGCCTAAAAAACAACATTCCTCCCCATAGGAAGAAAAGTTATTGTAGAAATATGCAAGTTATTTTATCATTCCTAAAAGGGGTACAAGGAAAGAAAACTTAGGATTAATGTAGCCTCTAACTCTTCTCAAGGGTCTCCATGTCAATATCAAGATGTCCCTCAAACAATTCAAGTATTATAGGCTGCAATGTCGAAGGTGACAATTTTGAATCTAATGAAAATCAATACAAATCATAGTCCAAAGAATGACGAGCCCTCCAAACATTGCTCTAATGTCAAATGGTGACAACGTGTGATGTCAAGATGGAATAATGGGGTCTAAAGATCCACCCACAACATCAGGAGTGTTGGTAAAATAGTGTGTTGTACAACTTGCATAATAATATTTATTATTGTAATATTTTATTTTATTAAGCAAATGTTGCACCTAGGATCACCTAGATGGGTGTGCAACATGTGGAGATTCCCATGGACTAGTCTTGGGACCGTTTAATGAGTTGTATTGTAACATTGTAATATTATTTGATGTAATTATTTAACATTAGAGAAATAATTAAATAAAGTGCCCAATATTGAATGTGGGGTCAAGGGGGTTTGGTAGCATAAATATTTAGCACATGGTTTATGTAATACCACTTAGTGGTTTTGTGGGAGCTTGTTTCTATAAAAGTAACTAGAAGTGTAGTTGTTGAGGTTACCTAGGTTAGCATTAATGGAGGTTGGAAGCATGGTATGGGATGTGTGGTTGCTTCATTATTCACATGGAATGCTTGTTTATGGTTGGGCCTTCAAAGGCTTTCATAGTGTACTATAATGGACACATTGTTGAATAATACATGGATGGTGGATTCTTTTGGAGGCTAGGTTTTTCACTCATGAGGGTTTTCCTAGGATATTATCTTGTGTCACATTTTTTTGGGTATGTTATCTATTCTCTTGCATGTGGATTCTAAGTGTTTATTTGCATAAGATCTATTATGGGTTATGTAGAAATTATCATAAAGTTGGTTGTAAGTTTCCTTGCAAGTGGTATCAAAGCCATGGTATTGGTTGTATAACCCAAGGTGTCAATCCATGAGAGTGCATGAAATAGTGATAAGGAAAGCAATGTATATAGATTTTGTAGGTTGTTTATTGCATATATAAGGGTTTTGGATTTGTTGTTATGATGGGTTGTTTATGGATTTTGGGCATGAGAAATTTTTGATCGAAAGGTTTTTCAGATGTTCATTTAAATGAGGGTTTTTTGGAGGAGTTTGCAAAAATGACCTCTTGTGAAGAAACTAACCTCACTATTAGATCTGAGTTGGCCTTCTAAGAAATTTTGATATGAGATTTTCCTATGTTCAATGAAAATTGATTTTGATGCAAAAAAATTTAGTAGGACGATCGTGATGGTAGTCAAACTTGAACAAGGCATTTACAAAATTAAAATATCCTATTAGAAATTTGTACCTACAAAATAAAAAAATATAGTGGGGGTGTGGAGGGGATTTGACCTCACCCCCACGGCCCCGCTGCTGACTGTGGATTCGTAGTGCTTAGTAGTGCAGACCGCAATACTTATTACTACAGATTTTGTAGTGTAGACTGCCACTGATAGAGCTTTGCTCCTAGCTAGCCAAAGAAAATGTGTGTTTTTAATTTTAGTTTTTTTCTAATGGCATTATGGATATTTATGTGACATTTTTTAAATGCCAAGGGAGATTTGTTTAATTTCCACTTGATATTATATGTCCATTGTGAGGGGAAAATAAAATTTTGGGGCATATGGGAGAAATTTTGTGAAAATGGACTTTAAGGTAGATTGGTGAATTCTTTGGAGTCCATGTATACCAGTTGGCTTGCACATAGCCTAGGAGGTTGTTTTTCTTTTGAGGGGCATAACATTTTCCTATGATGTCAATTTTTAGACTTCTTATACTTATTGGAAAGTTGATTTTCAACACTTCAGTTTGGTATAGATTTGGTTCGATGATTTTGATGTTTTGATATGTTTCTTTAGATAAGAAACTAGATGTTCTCCTATTACATGGTTTTGGTCATAGCTTTTGCATACAGAATCATATTTTCAATTTTGAATAGGTGTTAAAGAGCATGTTTAGTGCACTTTGCTTTGGTGTTATTATTTTATCAGTTTGAAGGGTTTGGAGAGGTGTGTACTTGTTGGTGCCTGAGATTTGGGGTGTGAGTATGAGTGCATCAAAGTGATTCAAGGGAAGATATCTTGAGGGACTAAGTATTTTTATGAGATATTAATGATGATATAGTGGATTATCAGATTTGGTGCTTCCTAATACAGGGTTACATGTGTTTTTAGAGTTTGGGCTTTGATGGTGACAATTACACGGGTTGGACATGGTTGGACATGGTTGGACATGGTTTGGGAATTTTAATTTCATGTGGGTGATAGTTGAGTGGAGGTACAATGATGGTGATGATTATGGTATCATGGGTATGTAGGTACATGTTTTGTATTGATATGAGATAATCATGACTATGGTATTTAGTGGTGATTTGGTTTGATGTTAGGAGGTTGTTTCTTATCTCCTCAATGGTCATTTGGTTCCTTCACTATGGTACATTATTGTGGACATGTTTCATGAATTTGATCAGATGTTGATCTAGTGTTTGAGTCATATGTTCTATAGGATTATTCTCTTTGATATCTCAGTTTGCAGTTTACCAATGTGATGACGAGTTTGCATGTTTCAATGATTAGATCTACGAGTTATATGATTGGTAGGTGTGTATAGCCTATTTGATTATAGTGGGATGACTTGGATGTGGATTGTATATATCCACCAAGTTTGATTAATTTTTGTTCCAGGCTTCATTAGTTGGCCTTTCTATGGGTTTTTTTTTTATCGATAGAAAGTATATTTTATTAATTTCATAAGATGTCAAATACAACTCAATACAAAGCCACTAAAATGGCAGATAATGCTTATCCCACCTAGTCAGAAATAAAGCCACTCAAAATAGTAGATTCTTCATGTCACCCTTACAAACCTATTGAATCTTCAAAACAAAATAAAAAATATCCATCATAAATGTCGAAAGATAGATGTGCAATAAACCAAGCACACCAAAAAACAATAGACACACCACAAGGTGAGGAAAAATAACCCATAGTATCAAAATTGGGCATGTTGAACAATAAGGTTTGAACACCGAGCGTTAATGAAACCAACCCACCACCTCCTCCTTGGAGAAGTTCAAGAAATTGGGCACCAACAGGCTCCCATGCATGTCTCATGAAGCTCCAACACCACCCTTAGCACCACCATGCGACCAAACATCACCAGAAGCCAATTGGGTAGGAGGATTTTATCGACGATGAACAGGGTTGTCATCCATCCCCAAAGGGGCCATCGATTTCACCTAAGAATGTTTGATCTTCCTCCTCCTTTTAGCCTCCTAAACATGTCACTCCTCCTCTATTGTATGCAGGAAAGATAATAGAGCCCACCATCCCTTCCATACCTCTACCATATGCTCTACAATTGGACAGAAGGAAGTCCAAATGACCTGCAGCTCCGCTTTGCCACCACCAATGAGCCTCTACAACCCTTGGTTCATGTGTAGGCCCACACCCAAATCCTCTCTTCCTATGATCTCTGACAACCCACCCACCCATTTAGACACCAAACATGCTCTAGTCACCTTCACTACCTTGTCTTTTGACGAGCCATCCATTAGGGCCAAGGCCAAGAACAACGAAGAAATATCCAGATTGGTTTTGGGATGAAGGTCTGAGTTAAGAAACTCATTACCCAAAATCAAACATAGCGCTTCCCAAAACTTCAGGCGATCAAATTTGAAGACATTTCACAACTTCTGAACCGAAATCGCCCCCCTGAACCCCAACAATTGACCCGAAAATGCCAAAGAAAAGTTCACCTCAATGAGTGAAAATAGAGCCCAACCACCAACTGTACACACTCAAATGGTGCACTTCTCTAAGTCATTATATCCAAGGGAATCTATGAATAGGAAACCTTAGAAAGCGACCTAGAGCTCTTTATGTATGGAGTTGCAAGATTATTTTAAGTTTGCTCTCAGCTAGAGCTATTAAGCTAATGACCTTGCAAGTCAACCACATAATGATGTTCTGCCCCACGGTGGGGGCCAAAAATGTACACACTCAAATGGCGCACTTCTCTAAGTCATTATATCCAAGGGAATCCATGAATAGGAAACCTTAGAAAGTGACCTAGAGCTCTTTATGTATGGAGTTGCAAGATTATTTTAAGTTTGCTCTCAGCTAGAGCTATTAAGCTAATGACCTTGCTAGTCAACCACACAATGAGAGATTCAAATGAAGACAAGGGCAAGAATGTCAATATCTTCAAGAATCAAAATGGAGATGAAATGCAAGCTATGCTAAGAATGAAAATGCAAGCTAGAAATGAGAGGTGCAAGCTAAGCTATGGAAATGAAAGTACAAACTAAACTATGAAAGGAAAGATACAAGTGTTACAAATCCTTCCTAGTTAAACTAGATGAGTTACTCTAAAGCTTGAAAGGAAATCTAAACTATGAAAGCATAAACATGAAGCTACTATGCATGAATGAAACTAAGAATGGAATGTAGATGCAAAAGCCAATAATGCTCCAAATCTTCAAAAGCTCCAAAGTGACCTAGAAAACCTGCAGCATAACATTAGCATAAAAGATTGATGTGCAAATGAGGAAGAGAGCTCTTCTTTTATAGGAAATGAGAAAGAATAGACCATGGAGATTAAGAGGCAAAAGATTTAATCAAGGGTGGAGCTTGAAAGAGGAGCAATCCATGTGCACAAATATCCTCCAATGAGAAAATAAGAGTTGACTTTTGTGTCCATATGAGACAAAAAGTGCTTTTTCCCTTTTTATAAAATAAAAATAATGCTTTATTTGTGCAACTTAGGATAAAAGGAAAAGTAGGGGTTTTTTATTTAATAAAAAGGGAGGAAATATTCCTTTTAAATAAATAAAGACTTTAGGATAAAATGGTTAGCCCAAGGCAAATAATCAAGAATGATAAAATAGGATTTGATCAAGGAAATTGATATAATTGATAAAATGTTGATTTTTGAAAATCTTGATTCAGGGATTTGATAAATTGTTGAATGGGGGCCCAAAGTCTAGGCAACCATTTTAGGGTGCATACATTTTCCCCTCTTTGACTAATGTGTGATCATTCTGGGAACACATGTGGTCAAAGAAGAATTGAAATGTGAGATCGATTTAGGATCACAAAACAATCCAGATGTGTGATCATTCTGGGAACACGCCAGGACAAAAATAAACCGGCTGAAAGACAAGACCAACACTGTTGCTGTTAAGTGATAGTCAAGTCTGAAAATAAGAGATAAGAATCAAAAGACAAGATCAACACCATTGCTGTTAAGTGATAATCAAGTCTCAAAATAAGAATCTTAGGCTGAACTGAATGATAAAGATGAATCAAAGATTAAAATTGATAGATACTGCCCCCTCAGAATCGAAATCAAAATCAGGTAGAGGAGAAGCAGCAAATAGATAAACTTGATCAAGTCACTAGAAATCACAATCGAAGATGATAGGATGATAAGATAACCATTAAGCAGTGAAGATATGCCCCAGTTTGACTGAAAAAGATAAAGTCAAACCTTAGAGAGATGAAGCGAATGAAAATGAATGATAGACTAGGAGTTTGGAAGAGATGGGGGTGAAGAAATGAAGGTGCCCCAACAAAGATTGAAGGATCAAGCCTCAAATGGTCAGCCAACTGCGTAGAAGAGGGAGAAATTTGAAATGTGATTTTGACTATCAAGATGAACTTGGATTTCAATTTTGAGGCCGAAAATGGATCTAGGATGTCGATATTAGCTAGGGGTGCAATTTGCACAAAATTCTGACAAGAATAGAAAAAGATGTGATATGAAAGACAAGAAGTGAAAGACATGATCGAGAAAAGGAAGGGGGAGCGCAGTTGACCGAAAGGTCCACGAAAGATAAAAGGAGAGCTCTCTCCATATGCAAGATGCAAAACTAATCTGACATGAACCTAGAAATGCAAGCTACTATGAAAAGTGGTTGACTTGCAAGGTCACAACGCTAATAGACATCTAATAATCATCATCGAGCTTTATTGGTAGCATCATAAGATCATACAATACACACTAGTATGACTATGGGTATAGGAATATGATCTATATCAAATTGATATGTGGAAATCTCACCTAGGCACCAAAGACATATAGGTCAAGATGACTAGTGCAGTGAGATTACCTAAATTTGATATGGCAAGATTATACTCGCATCAAGACACAAGGAAAGTCAAGATGACTATAAGTATGCACTTGCGCAATAGTCAAGGATAATACCTTGTAGACCCCAATGTCAAGTGGATCAAGCATAAATGCTAATGACAGTGAGAACCAACAAAATATACCCACAAGTAGAAAAAACAATAAAACATGTCCTCATGCCCTCAGTCTTCTAGCTATGCATCATCGAAAACTATCATAGGGAGAGAACACTCATCAAAGAAATCATCATAGACAACACACAAAGAGATAAAGTCAAGCAAGTCTCAACGAGTCGAGTGTTTAAGTGCATGTGTGTAGGTCATAGAATCAATCTTCGAGTATCACATTTGCTAGTGAGAGATATCATATCATGTTAAACTATAGGGTAGGATATCTGATAAGTGTTGAGAAATACTTGACGCTAGGGTAGTGTTGAAAAATGCTGTTTGGGTGGTGTTGAAAAACACTGTTTGCAAGATGTCCTAAAAATCAACGCATTCTAAAGACCAAAACTAACACAGTTATGCCTCCTAGACAAAGACAAAGACCAATTCCAAACCAAAGCAACAAGGTCAAGGCATGATGGAGAAAGGCTAAGTATCGAGGACGCATGCTAAAAGACAAGGGTGCAAAGGCCTCAAGTAGCGCCTGTTTCTAGGTTTTCACCACTTGGAGATTTTTTAATTTTTTATTTTTTCAATTTTTTTGTATTTTTGCTACCAAGGTGCCTGTTTCCAGGTTTTCACCAAGGCACTTTTTCTATTTTTTGAATTTTTTGCATTTTTTAAATTTTTTGTATTTTTTTAGGACTTTTTATATTTTTTAGGATTTTTTCAGCATCATATATGAATTTTTTTTTTGGAATTTTTTCAGGATCAATAAGTATGTACAAAGGATGCCCCCAGATAGAATGGGCATCAAACTCTCAAGCAAGATCAGATCATGTAGTCCTAATGTCTAGCAAGGTGGAGGACAAGAAGGATTAGCAAGGTGGTGGAAGATATGAAAGACAAGATAATGAAGGAGAATGAAGGGAAGAAATCTTCAAGGGCAAACTCCTCAAGACTACCCAAGCTAGGGAAAAATTGTCATGTAAAGCACATTTGGACAAGCAATAAAAGGCCAGCATAGGATAAGTCACAAAAGCATAATCCAAAAGAAGGAAAGGATGCAGTCCAAAGGAGTAGACATGTCAAGAGGCTTCATAACATCGCATTTTACTCTTTTTTAATAAATCAAGACCAAAGGGGAAGAGGATAGCGAAAGGTTAGAATGAATGGAGGAAAATGAAGGCTAAACATGAATGGAATGAAAGCAAGATCATCACAAGATAGCTCACAAGATAGCCAAATGTTCGTGTATAGGTCAACATTGTCAAGATCAAAGATGGAAGATGGAATGAATAAAATATGTAGAACTATGCATGATGTCTGATTGCCAGGTTTTCATCATGGTACTTATCCAAGGTGCCACAAAAGAGTGGTTTTCACCATAGGACGAATTTATTTCTCTTTACTTTTTCTACCAAGGCGCCTATTTCCAGGTTTCCACCAAGGCACATTTTCAATTTTTTCATTTTTTTTATTTTTTTCATTTTTTTATTTTTTTGAATTTTTTTTATTTTATTTTTTTGGAAGAAGGCAAGCTTTTTAGATAATGTTCCTTGAAAGGATAAACCATGATATGCCAAGGATTCAAAATGATATGCTCAAAGATGCTAATAGGGAAAGTAAGATGGAAGAGAAAAATGGAGGATAAGGTTTTATGTAAAGTGAGTGAGGTTGGAAGATAGGAGGAATAGGCAAATGAGGAAAAAGGATAGAAGGTAGAAGGATAATAAATGGAAGGATTGTGAAAGGGTAGATGGAAAAAAAGGCAAGATCAACGTCAACACATACCTTGAAGGGTGGCGAGAGGATGGAGGAAATGTGAATGAAGGAATATGAGAAGAAATATGGTGAATGTTTAGCAGAGGTTGCGGTTCAGGCACATGGAATGGAAGAATGTTTTTGGAAGAAGATGAAGTGGAAGCCTTTGGAAGCTTGAATGTCAACTTCACTTGTTGTTCAACATAAGACTCTCTTAAGAGAGACTTTGGAATCCATATAGTCGTAGGATTTTCATTTCTTTTTGATGATTTAGAGAGAATATCTTCAATGATGGATTTTGGAACCCATACTTGTCTTTTAGTTTTCTTCTTAGATATCTCTTTTGACTTTTTACCTCCATGTCGATTAGAGGAGACACAGTGATCTTCTTTTTTTGACGGATTCTTGTATTGCTTCTTTTTCTTGTATTGAAGATTCAAGTTACTTCCAAAAGACTTGGGACTTGTAGAAGAAGGAGGACGATATGACTGTTTTAGATGGGTGAGTGGATGAAAAGGATTCAAGGGTATGCATCTATGTTGATCTTGAGGAAAGATAGGAGATGGAGGGACATAAGGACCCAAGATGGATGAAGAATTAGGAGAGTTAGGAGGGGAAAATGAAGGGACATAAGGGCCCAAGATGGAAGGAAGACATGAAGCCTTTGGTATTGGTGGAGGAAGTCTAAGGATGGATGTGGAAGATGCAAAAGGATAATCGACCAATTCATCAGCATTTATATGACAGCCAAGGACATCGACATCTTTAGAGTGAGAATTAGGATTTTCAATAGGATCGTGAACATCTTGAATAGGAGAAACTTCTTCGATAGGAATTTTTAAAGCTTGCAAAGACTTAGGAAGAGTAAAAAGTGGAGGTGAACATGGAGTGGTAGAACAAGAAGATGGAAGACTTTGATCTTGACAAGTTGCTTTGGATAGCATAAGTGCATCATTTTTTTCTTGATTTTCAATAGGTTTAACATTGGAAGTAACAACACTATTTTCAATAACCTCAATGGAAGTAAGGTCATCTTGATTGTTAATAAGCTCAATGGTGTGAGTAGTAGCTTGATCTTGCTTAGGAGATGGTGGAATGAATGCAGAAGAGTGTAGAGGATCAAAAGAACCATGAAGCGGATTAGAGACGTCATGAAAAAGATTGGATGACATGGAGGGTTCTTGATCTTGATCTTTTTTTATATTCTTTTCTTTATCATTTTTAAAGTCCTCTTGACATGGAGCCGCTTCTAAGGACAAAGAAGCATGTTGGAATTACATGGAAGATTTTGGAATAGATGGTGAAGGACTAGCTGAAGTAGGCATTATAGTGCATAAAGGCTTAGGCTCTTTAGGTTTAGCATTATTGAAAGTATTTTCAGCCAAGTGAAGGTTAGCTTGAGTTTCTTTAAGAGGTAGCCCTTGAGGATAACTATAGGGAACTGCATGAAAAGTATTAAGACTTTCATTGGATGAAGGATTTGTGAAAGATTTGGAAGGCTCAGAAGCTTTAGGAAGTGTATGTTTATTGGAGGAAGTAGGGGATGGAAGGGAACCATCACAAGACAAAGGTTTAGCATTAACATGATCTTTCTTGAGAGTGTAATCTTTATTTTCAGCTTGAATGTTCTTAGAGGAATGATTCTTATAATATTGATGTTTCAAATCAGCGTGGTGCATTTTATAGTTCTCAGTAGTGGTAAATGGATCATAATCAAGGTATTGTTCACAGAAATCATCAAAGTCTTTTTCAAAATCAGAGTCAGATGGATCACCATCGCGATCTATCCAATGTGATGACCCATTTCTAGTAAGCACGAGCACATGATGAGGACTCTTAGGAATAGAAGTTTCATAGGTATGACTATATGGTTCATCATCATAGCCATCATAATAGTCATCATAGTCATCAAAGGTGGGTGTGTCACTCTTCATGGGAGAGGTATCACAAGGATTACTATATTGCTTATATTGAGGAGTAAGACTCTTGAGAGAAGTAGAAGATGAATGAGATTGTGAAGAAGAGGAAAGTGAAGACCTAGTGGAGGAAGAAGACTTGGATAATGAAGAATGCAAATAATGTCTAGAAGAATCATGGTAAGACTTGGAAGGTGAAGAAGAATGAGAAGACTTAGATGATGAAGAATGTTTGGAAGAAGAAGGTCATGACAGGATCATGTATATGATCCTAGCAAAGGCATCTGATTCAATTGATTTTTCTTTTATTTTTGCCATAAATTTATCACCCATGAGATTTTTGGAGGAATAATACTCTTCAAATTGAGAAATGAGTTATAGATCATCTATTCTCAAGAGATGTTCCATAACAAGATAATTGAAATTCATGGTTGTAGAAGAGAAGAAATCAAGCATTGAAGAAATGAATAGAAGAGATGAAATACAAGAAGATAAACTAGATAATAAGAAGAAAAGAATCAAGAAGACATGAAGAGTTTAGGAAGAAGAGGAAGAAACATGGAGGAAGAAGAAAATGAGAGACTAGGAAGACATGGGAGATGTGGAAGAAAGAAGACCAAGAGTCATTTTTTGCAATTTGATACCATTGAAATTCATTTGGATATTGAGCAACATGTCATAGCACCTAAGATCCAACCTGGACCGACCAAGGAAGACTAGGAATGGCAAGAATCAGCTTCAGATTGCAGACAACTGTGAGATAGCAAAATAAGTTTGTGCGATAGTTTTCAGGCAAGCAGTGTGACTCTTGACCAATGAACGTGAAAAACTTAGTTTTGAAAGCAATTTGGTCAATGTTGTAAGTTGATAGGTACAATTTCTTGGTTTCAAGCACAGTAATATCAGGAAATAGACAAGTTTGCAAACAATAGGTGATCAAACATGTCATAAAACACTTGTGCAAGAGCAAAAGCAACCTTGCCAAGACAAGCAATTGTGATATCAAAATTGAAAAATCTTATGAACACTACCGAGATGTTGAATATGCAAGAACGTTTACATGGGTATATCACAACGAGAACACTTCAAGCACTTTTTAGCCTAAAAAGACAATGGCTCAATACTTAACAACTTGGCCCACACTTGATGTTCCATTGCCTCACACAAAGTGGTTACCCACAATAGATATTGGCTTTGTCGTAGAAGTGCCAATGACACAACCAAAGGAACATAGATGGTGAGTAATCTTGGGGTGATCTGGGTTATTCCACTTGGATCAATCCTTGCACCAAGAAGCTAAGCGAAAAAATAGGGTGGCTTCTATCTATGATTCTTAGTAAGGGCTTTCATTCGTAGTACCCCTCTTGCTCCTCAAAAAGGACTAGGACCTCACAGCCTCAAGAGTACCTTAAGCATTCTTGCTCAACACTTTTCTCATGGTCACAATCCCACAAGTACTCACATCAAATGAAGACAAGCACTACGTCTACCAAGGTTTTGTGTTCTTGATAGCCTTGAGTTTATAGTGGGTTGGAATAGCTTAGTATTAGCTCATCCCCACTTGGGTCATTCCTCTTGATTGCTCAAGAGTAGGCCCGCTAAAAGATTCTAAAGTTATAAACAAAGAGTAGATCAACTTATGAGGTTCAAGGTTTTTGTTTCACCACAAGGGTGAAGAGCATACTCCCCTATCTCAAAGTTTTATCCCAAACACACCAAGAAAATGTTCAATTACCTTCTTGCTTTCAAAATCCAAAGATGGGTCAAGATTTTCTAGTTCACCATAAGGGTGAAGAGCATACTTCTCCTACCACCCAAGAATTCCTACAACAAGATATTATGTTCCTATGAAATGAAACAACTAGTAATTGCCACACTTGAAAATGAAATAAACAACAAGCACTTGATTTGTTTTTATGCTTTGGGCAGCCCTACAAAAATTGTTAGTAGCCCTTGTGCATTTGGAGCTTTGGCATGCATTCTTTTAAGCAAATAATCAAGCAATGAAGGCACCTACAAGCACAACTTGTTAGCCCCACAATGGTTAGCAGATCAAAAATCAAATAATCTACAAGGAAAATAGTTGATCAAATGAAAAAATTTGAAAATGAAACCAACATGGTTGGATTAGGCTCGGAAAGAGCTTTCCAATGATATATCACACTTAAATTTTTGATACCATATGTGAATTTTTTTTAAATGGGTGTCAGTTTTCCAGAGTGGCACAGATTCTGAAAATGCTAAAATTTTCAAAAAAATAAAAAAGAGCTAAAAAACAACCACTTTCAGGTCTGGGTGATAGTACAGTCACCAAAAATGTCACGCGACACTTCGTTGTATACGAGGGTGACAGTTTATCTCTGTGCGATAGTTCGCTGACCTGCAGGCGATAGAATATACTAAACAGTGCGATATTATCTGTCAAATAGTACGACACTTTTAACTGGTAAAGTGTCACCCTGCTATACAAGAAACTGTCGCACGACACTAGAAAACTGTCGCACGACACTCTGAGACAGAAAAATAGCAAGCTGAAAATGACGCTAAACTATGACAAATTTTTTTTGAAAATGCATGAAATGAAGGACAAAACAATAATGTTCTGCCCCACGATGGGGGCCAAAACTGTACACACTCAAATGGCGCACTTCAATAAGTCATTATATCCAAGGGCATCCATGAATAGGAAACTTTAGAAAGTGACCTAGAGCTCTTTATGTACGGAGTTGCAAGATTATTTTAAGTTTGCTCTCAGCTAGAGCTATTAAGCTAATGACCTTGCTAGTCAACCACATAATGAGAGATTCAAATGAAGACAAGGGCAAGAATGTCAATATCCTCAAGATTCAAAATGGAGATGAAATGCAAGCTATGCTAAGAATGAAAATGCAAGCTAGAAATGAGAGGTGCAAGCTAAGCTATGGAAATGAAAGTACAAACTAAACTATGAAAGGAAAGATACAAGTGTTACAAATCTTTTCTATTTAAACTAGATGGGTTACTCTAAAGCTTGAAAGGAAATCTAAACTATGAAAGCATAAACATGAAGCTACTATGCATGAATGAAACTAAGAATGGAATGTAGATGCAAAAGCCAATAATGCTCCAAATCTTCAAAAGCTTCAAAGTGACCTAAAAAACCTACAGCATAACATTAGCATAAAAGATTAATGTGCAAATAAGGAAGAGAGCTCTTCTTTTATAAGAAATGAGAAAGAATGGACCATGGAAATTAAAAGGAAAAATATTTAATCAAGGGTGGAGCTTGAAAGAGGAGCAATCCATGTGCACAAATATCCTCCAATGAGAAAATAAGAGTTGACTTTTGTGTCCATATGAGACAAAAAGTGTTTTTTCCCTTTTTATAAAATAAGAATAATGTTTTATTTGTGCAACTTAGGATAAGAGAAAAAGTGGGGGCTTTTTATTTAATAAAAGGGGAGGAAATATTCCTTTTAAATAAATAAAGACTTTAGGATAAAATGGTTAGCCCAAGGCAAATAATAGAGAATGATAAAATAGGATTTGATCAAGGAAATTGATATAATTGATAAAATGCTGATTTTTGAAAATCTTGATTCAGGGATTTGATAAATTGTTGAATGGGGGCCCAAAGTCTAGGTGACCATTTTAGGGTGCATACACCAACAACCTCAATTCTGAAAAAAATGGAAGCTTACAATGTAAGTTCCTTTGATCGCCACTCCATGCTATAAAGAGTTGTCGCTGCCTCAGAATCAAACCCCATAATTTCTCATGATGACAAAACATCACTTCTCTTGTACCCTACATAAATTTATATCTGGTGGAAATTTACTCACACCACTAATTGGCTACCATCTCAACTTGATGTGTCATCACCGCCTTCAAAGTACATAATAAAAGGTACTCCCTCTACCTCTATTTTTATAACACACTTGACGTCATGACTTTGTGACATCAAAAGGATTTTGAAAATCGTGACCTACCACGCCCACATCAGTATCTCTTAAAAGTCTAAAATCTTTAGAAAGTTCAAACATGCCTTCTATTGAGCCTTTCACCCCAATGTTAGAGAGCTTATTTGCAATTGAGATAGCATCCCTAAGCACATGGGTCACCCGAAAATCGATAAACTCCCCTAGAAAATCTCTAATCCTCCATATATGTTTGTTGAGGTACCAAGTATCTATTTCCACTTTAGAAATCCCATTAACCACTAGTTGTGAATCTTCTTCAATGTGGATCCTTTGAACACCCAATTTTTTAGCCATTAGGATACCCCCAATTGCCTCCAAACACTCTGCCTCATTATTAGTACCATCTACCAACCTTTTGTCACCAAGCGCTATGATATTCCCAAACTCATCACGAGCCACAAAATCAGACCCCGGTGGTCCCGGATTGCCCTTAGAAGCACCATTGAAGAACTAATCTTAATCCACTCCTGATCGGGCGAATGCCACCTTAATCTATCATCCCCAGCCAAGAGAGGTTGAACCCTCTAAGGTCTATTAACCGGCTTTCCTTTCTATGGTTATTAGTGCATTAGTATGTTTTTCTTTGAGATAAGAGGATGGATGTGTATGCACCCTAAAATGGTCACCTAGACTTTGGGCCCCCATTCATCAATTTATCAATTTCCTTGATCAAATCGTACTTAATTTAATTATTTTAATATTTCTTAAAGTTTGATCATTTTATCCTAAGCCTCATTTAATTAAAAGAAAATTCCCTTTTAATTAAATAAAATCATCTTATTAAAATAAAATTCCTCTTTTTAATAAAATCCCCACTTAAATATCTCTTTGTGTTGAAAAAAGAAATAAAATAAATAAAATCCCTTTTTCTCTCCACTTTGAATGCACATACTTTAAAGTGGTGGGCCTTTTTCATCTTTTGCCTTTTAAAGAATCTTGAGCACATGGATCAACCAAGATTTAATCTCCATCATTGCTCATTTTTTTTTGCCTCTTAATCTTGACCGTCCGCTATCTTTTAAAAGGAGCCCTCTTCTTCTCATTTCGATGCATCTAGATTTTTGTATTGTTATGTTGCAAGTTCGGAGAGCAACTTTGGAGAAGATTCTTGAGCACTTGAGCTTGGATATTGAAACTTCTATTTTTCTTGTCTTCTTCTCTCATGCCCCATGACAATCCATTTAGATTAATATTGCACTTGCATATTTGATTAGATTCATATTTCTTTTTATAGAATAATCTTGCATAAGCATTTCCTTTTCTAGATTAGTTTGCTTTGATGCATTGTTATCATATAGAATAGCTTCCATTTTCATTTTCATGCATACTTGATGATCATGGAGACTAGCATTCTTGTTTTTCCTCTTTGAATCTCTCATTTTATGGTGTACTTACATGGGCACAAACTAGGTCTAATCTGAGGGCCTCCATTATAAACCCTTGCACTCCATCAATAGAGAGCTATGAGTCGCCATTTGAGACCTCATTCTTGAGAAATCTTTGATTTAATGACTCATAAAAGTGTGTTAACATTTTAGCACACATTTTTGGCGCCCACCATGGGGTAGAAAATTGCATTTCTTGCCTCATTTTATTTTATTTTATTTTTCTGATGATTTTCATGCATTGTTCGTACTTCTGTGCGTCACTGTTACGGAGTCTCACGTGAGGTTTATCGCTGTATCACGTGAAGTTTTTCTAGTATTAGCATTTTTGCATGCAACAAAGGCATTTTCTCTTGCGGGCCTATGTACTTTATCGTGCGGGTTGGTACTTTCTTTCACGACACTGTGTACTTTCTCGTGCGGCCATGTGCACTATTCGCGTGGACTTTTGACAATAGAGACCTAAATTTCCAGATTTGCTAATTTTGCTTGATATTTTATGACATTTAATGCTTGCTGTGATTGTTTCCCTGATTTTGATTGCGAGGCAGCATAGCATCGGATTGTAGATCTTTGAACCTAAGGTGAGTTGCTATAATCTCTATAACATTTAGATTTTGGGCATAAAATGGATCTCTCATGTGTCTAGCTTGAGTGTTTATTGCTTTCATAGATCACACTTCAATTTTAGGCTCTAAAAAGAACATAGATTCACTTTCTTGCATATGTGTTTCACATAGTAATTAGGCCCTATGAACACTATTTGTGGCGTTCTTGAGAGAGTGGGCTTCTTGCAAAGATCTTCTTGATGATATTGTTACTATCTCACGGTCTTACTTGGTTTTGTCTTCAACATTGATCAGTATGTTCTCTCTTGGTCCCATTTAGAGAGCTCAGTAGACATTGTTGTTGACATTATGAATCTTGGTGAGGTGGTTTCAATCTTAGCGTGTCAATGAACTTGCTTGCTATGTTTGGGTGAAGTGAAGAGGCTAGAGGATTATGCTCTGCTCCCTTTTTGGGTAGTACTAGAAACTCAGATCCTTGAATCTAAACCAAGTCCCCATGTGGTCCTTTTTGTGAGTCACCTTTTTAGAGAGGGTTAAATGTAGTGGACATTTCCTTTATTGGGTCAACCATGTGGATGGAACCTCAAGCGGTAATAGTCATTTTTTCCATGGTAGTAACAACCACTATACAAATGCCCTTGTGGAAGAAATCTCCATGGGTGTAGTTTCTTGTTGGGCTGTTAGATCTCCTCAGCATCTCCAATTGATTAAATTCTTGAAATGTGTCAAAACCTCAGTGCGCCTGGATTGGAGTTCGCCCTCTCGAGATTACAAAAGTTGCAGAGTCAAACCATTACTAAGAACCATAGTGCAACCAAAATTTCTCTTTCTAGGACTATGTGAGTGGTTGGAAAACATTTGAAGAACATACACAAGTAGAATCTTTAAGGAGTAGCATACTAAGTCACTATTCTTGTTCATGTGCAAGGTTGCTTTGTCCCTTGCCCATTATTTGAAGACATTATTTGCTTGAACTCCTTGATTGCTGTCTTGCGTGCTTGATCAATGATAAAAATCTATTGATGTATTTACCTAATCTTTTAAAACAAACAAAAACTGAGTTCCCGAGTTTACAAACTTGCTATCAAGCGGTCTGATCCTGTTTTGTCGCATGACTCTGTGCACATTCTGGTGCGAGCCTGACATTTTCTCACGTGAGATTTCAATTTCTCACGTGATCTCTGGCATTTCTTCACATGGGACTGCATTCCCTCATGTGAAACTGTCCTGTAGTCTGTCAAAACAATGAGCTAATTTGTATCATTTTCAGTTTTCCTTGGTCAATCCGGATTATATTAGGTTGCTTGCCTCGTAGTCGGAAGCCTGTTTGCACCTTGGGTTCCTGTGTCTTGACCTCTTGGATTAGTATTCTTTTATTTCACAAGTGACCTTGCTTGGAGTCGGTAAGTTGGAGATCATCCTTGTTGAGAAAGTAATTCTTTAGATTCTTTGATAACTCACTTTGAGAGTTTTAGTATTCTCTTGTCCAATTCACTTCCATCTAAAATCAATTTCATTCAAATATAACTTGGGTAAATCATCCTCTTGATCCATATGTGTTAGGATACTTATCCATTGATTGGGCACCTCTGTGGTAGTGTTGGTTTATAACTTTTGCAAAAATTCTATCTTATCATCTCTCTTTTGGACAATTGAATGCTTTAACTATCCTAGTTTGGTACCAACATCTCTTAGGGTCATCTTATCACCTAGGATCTTTTCTTTCATGTCAGTTACAATAAGATATCAAGTAAATCAAGGAAAATGACCTCAAGTAGTCTTTGATCAATTACCCTTAGTTCAAACTCACCCAAAACGTAAGGGAAAAGAGCCTATTTTTTATCAATCCCCTAGGAATACCTCAGAAGCTTGGTTTGATCCCAAGAGTAATCTTAGCGAGTTGAGCACATCCTTAGCACCTTCTCATTCAGATATGGATATGAGTTACACCATGACTCGAAGGGAGAGGGAAGAAAGGGATAAAAGTCTTGACAGCATATTGGAAAGACATAGAGATAACATTCTGTTTGGCAGTTCCTCTAATGAAAATCGACCAATTTCACCACTTATCTCAACCAGATATTTGGATGCTCACCAAAGGACTGAAAGGGAAATGAAGAAGGCCTATCAAGAAGAGCAATCACAACATGATAGTCAAGATGATGAACCTTATGATACTCATGTGAATGCTGCATGCACTAATGACTTGTTCAAACATTCAAGATCGAGTTCACCACTTCAAACAACTTCAAGATACAAAAGTGAAAGACTCAAAAGAATTGAGCATGAAAAGAAAGCCTTCCTAGATGAACAAGCTGCAAAGGAAGAGAAACTTAGACTCCTAGAGTTGGAAAAACAAGCCTTATTGGATATAGAAAGGAGAGCTGCACAAGAAGAGAGAGATAGGCTTTTGGCGCAAGAACTTAATGATCAATACAACAACATGTGTGTTGGTGATGGAAATAAATCTCCTCCACCCACTCCTCCTAAAAATCCACTAAGTGGAAGATACTCAAGAACACCTTCAAGATCTCCTAGCCCTAGAGGAAGAAGGGCTTCACAAAAAGACCATTATAGGAGACAAACACCTCCTAGGAACTTAAGAAAACCTTCTCAACATGCTCACCATGGTTCACTATATGGGGGTGGTAGTTCAAGTTTTGATCTTGACTCTCAAGATTTCATGAAGATACAACAAGAACCACTCTTCCAATAGTATGTGGAGAGATACTTAGAGAAAAACAAAGACAAGTTCCTAGAGAGTTTAATCAACAAAGGTGCTAAAGTCCCTTACAACTTTGATGTGGACAGAAAGATCAAGAAGCAAGGTCCATCTCAGGATGAGAAGATCAAACAACTTCATAGTATGATGGAAAAGATGTTGGCACCCAAGAGCTCATTCAATCTTGATTCAATTTGTCCCAATCCTTTTGACAAGAGTGTGAGTATGAAATACTTTCCTAGAAAAATTGAGATCCCCCAATATGACAAGTATGACGGTAATGGAGATCCACATGATCATGTGTGCCAGTTTTATATTATGAATTTTGAGTTCCATCAAGATGACTCGTACCTCATGAGATTGTTCCCAAGTAGCCTTAAGGGTCAAGCGATGGAATGGTTCACCAACATAACTCCCCCCTTCAAGACTTTTAAAGAGCTTGTCCATAGATTTGTCACCATGTTGGACTTATGCAACTTAAAGCAACATCAAGGGGAATTCTTTGTCACTTTCTTGCAAAGGTGGAGACAACAATGCTCTCGCTACTCTAGGACCATTCATGAAAATGAGAAGATTGACATCCTTATTAGCAACTTGGTTCCCGAGATGCGGTATGAAGTTAGGAAAATGGTCTTTGATTCCTTTGACACCATGGTTGAAACAGCATGTAGGATTGAGGATGTCTTGAAAGAATAAGGAATTTTGGCCAACAACAAAAACAACAACAATGGTCAAAGTAACAACAACTCTAATAAGGATAAAGGGAAAAACTCACATTGGAATAGAAACAAACAGGTGGTCAATGATGGAGTTGTGGACTCTTCTCAACCTAAAGATCAAGTTGTTCTTCACTTGTCTAGTGTTGTTCAAGCTATGAAGCTCAATTCATATAACCAACAAGAATACAAGCCAAGATATCAAGATAAGCCTAAGAAAGAGAGGCGACAATTTTCAAAACTTGGTGATTCATATGAGGATGTCTTCAAAACACTCATTGCCAACAACCTTGTGCATCCTCAAGATCCCGCAAAGCATCATATACCTGATATTAAGCCACATTGGTGGGATGAGAAGGCCTTCTGCAAATTTCATAATGGCATTGGATGTAATATTGAAAATTGTTGGAAGCTTAAGCACATCATCCAAGATCTCATTGAGAATGGAAAACTTCAGATAGATGGTTTGAACACTAATGTTGATCATAAGGCTTTCAAAGAACCTTTGCCCAAGTATGAGAAGGGGGAAACCTCTAAACCTAAGAATGGCAACGCTGAGATCAATTACACTTACAGAGCTGTGGAAAATGTGGTTGAAGTTGTGGAAGAAAATGTCAATATGATGAGAAATAAAGATCTATATGGCTATGATCTAGACATGGACTCTCCTCCTATCTTTGATGAAGAACTTGTTGTTGTGCTAAGCGGTCCTAACTCTAGAATGTCATCCCAAGCTCTCAATGTTGTCACGTGGAGTCAAGGTCCCATTGTCATTAGAGGACCCAACTTAAATCTGTGTGCTATAATTGTGTCACACTTCTATGAATCATTACATTCAAGAACACTCAAGAATGAGGTCTCAAAAATTGATCCATAGCTCCCTAGGCATGGAGTGCAAGGGTTTTAAGAATGCTCTTAGCTAGAGCTATTTAACCAATAACCTTGCTAGTAAACCATGCAATGGGAGATTCAAATGAAGACAAGCGCAAGAATGCCAATATCCTCAAGAATCAAATGAAAATGCAATGCAAGCTAGATTAAGATGAATATGCAAGCTAAACTATGGAAATGAAAGAACAAGTATTACAAAGCCTCCTAGTTAAGCTAGATGAATTAATCTAAAGCATAAAGGAAACTAAGCTAAGAATGCCATGAAAATGAAGCTACTATGCAATAAATGAAACTATGATAACATGTAGATGCAAAAGCCAAGAATGCTCCAAATCTTCAAAAGCTCCAAAATGACCTAGAAAACCTGCAGCATAACATTAGCATAAAAACATAAGATATGAAAATGAAGAAGAGAGCTCTCCTTTTAAAGGAAATGAAAAGGAATGGACCATGGAGATTAAGAGGCAAAAGATTTAATCAACAGTGGAGCTTAAAAGAGGAGCAATCCATGTGCACAAATATCCTCCAATGAGAAAATAGGAGTTGACTTTTATGTCCATATGAGACAAAAAGTGCTTTTTCCCTTTTTATAAAATAAGAATAATGCTTTATTTGTGCAACTTAGGATAAGAGGAAAAGTGGGGGCTTTTTATTTATTAAAAGGGGAGGAAATATTCCTTTTAAATAAATAAAGACTTAGGATAAGATGGTTAGCCCATAGAAAATAATCGAATAAATGATAGAACTAGGATTTGATCTAGAATAAGCAATTTAAAATTTTAGCAAAAGGGGCTAATAGTCTAGGTGACCATTTTTAGGTGTATACAAAATCAACCCAATAAACCAAAGCAAGTGGCATCTAAGAATGTCACCTCAAAATCAGCAGTTAATCCCAAAATGATTTATAATCTTGTAGATCAGTTGCAGAGAACCCCATCTCAGATTTTGATCTTTGAGCTCTTAGAATTGTCCCTGAGACACAAGCAATTCCTTGAGGATGCCTTGCGTGCAGCAAATGTTCCTAATAACTTAGATGTCGATCAATTCCAAAACATGGTTAATCATATTACTAGCCCTGATTATCTTACTTTCTCAGAGGATGATGATAAAGCTTTGAGCCACCCACATAATCTCGCCCTTCATAGTGAAGTCATGATTCACAAAACCTGTGTTAGGTGCGTGTTGATAGATGGGGGTGTTGGGATCAATATTTTTTCTTTGAGTCTTTTGAAGATATTAGGTTATTCATAAGAAGTCATAGATACCAGAAAGAAGATCACAATCAAAGCCTATGATGAGGCGGAAAGAAGTTCCAAAGGGTTGGCTATCCTTCTTGTTAGGATTGGCTCTGTTGAGAAGGATATTTTGTTTCAAATCATTGATGCTGGTCCTCTGGCATACAATATCTTACTTGGTAGACCATGGATTCATGATATGCAAGCAGTGTCGTCTACCTACCATCAGTGTGTTAAGTTCCCCTATAATGGAGTAGAAATTTGTATACCTGGGGATAGCACATTATCTGTTAACTCAATTTCAGCAAGTACTCATGTTCCCCTCATTAGAGAAGCAGAAGATTTCAATGCAATCTTAACAGAATGCAAAGACAAATTCAAGTCGGTAGACCTTGGTATAGGGGGGTATCAACTTAACTCTTTCACAAAGCTTCCAGTTTCACCTAGGTCTTATGGCAAGCCTTCACAAGAAGTGATACCTTCCTCTTCAGCCATGACTTTATCTGGCACATTTGTAGAGTCCCCAGTGCCTATTCAAGATGATAAAGAAGAGGTAGCTATTAAAGAATGGATTTATAGAGAAGATAAATACATGCATAATGAGAACTTCTCTCCCTCTCCCAAGGATTATGGAAGAGGGTATACTTTTTTCAAGCAAATGGGCTATCATGGACATGGCCCTCTTAGTCACAGGTTAGATGCTAGAGCTGAACCTCTTGATCATGCTCTTTTTGGACGCGGGTCTAAGAAGACGGTTGGCCTAGGATTTGCAAATCATAACAAAAGCACTCTTCCTATCCTTGATGAGTCAAATAGTGAAGATGAATTGAAATACCTACCTAATTTGATAAATCAAAAAGATATGTGTGAATATTGGTCCCTTCCACCAATCTCCTTTGGGGAGATTCAGATAATTCAGTTGCTCATGCGACAGTTGCAACATTAGAACAAGATGAGCCATATGTAGAAGATCCTATCAGAGAACATCAATGAAAGAATATTATTTGTTTAATGCAGAGAGATGTTACCCTTGAAGATGTTAGAGCTTCCACATCAAGATATCCCAAAACTTCATGGTGTAAACATCCTAGTTAGGATTCAGAAATAGATTCACATGAGTATGAATGGAACTCTCTCTCAGAGCCTTCTACAGTTGACATGAATGTTGACATCATCCATACATTGCCTTAGTGGACAATTCTTCTCTTGTTAGGATGAATCCTGATTTGGGTAGCTTAGAAGGATACTTGATAGACTCTGACTCTTCAGTCACCAGAGATGATATCATTCATATCCATAATCTTGAACTAGTCATTGACTTACCTCTTGCTCATCCTAACCTCATTGATTGGTCCCAACGCTATCAAGAACCTGAGATCTTAACTTTCCAAAATGACTATGAGATAACCTGTTACTTGAATGCCATTGAACATGTAGTCTCTTCCACCAGTGAACCAGCTACCAGCATGATAGAGCCAGACATCAAGTACCTTAGTCACAAAATAAAAAGAAAAGAAAAGAAAAAGAAAAAGAGTTCTAATGGCGAAAACCACTGTGTGGTGGTGTTAGAACCAAAAAAAGTAAAAATAAATGATGTATCCAAGGGTGAAAACCTCTCTAAGGTGCCCATGGATGAGGTACTTGATCATCTCCCTAGCTACTTTCAAGATAGATCCTCAGTTCTTGTTGAGCCAACACAAGCGGTCAACTTGGGTATAGATGAGGCTCCACATATAGTACATTTGGCTCAGTCCTTGTCAACACAAGAAAAATAAGCCTACACTAAGTTCTTACAAAAAAAGAAGATCAATTTTTCTTGGACTTATTCAGATATGCCAGGATTGGACACTAATCTTATTATGCATCACTTGTCCATAGTTCTAGGTGTAAAACTAGTCAAACAAAAATTGAGAAAGATGCATCCTCACATAGCTCTTCTAGTCAAAGAAGAATTAGAAAAACTCCTTGGTGCAGGATTCATAAGAGCTATTGACTATGCTGAATGGATATCAAACATTGTACCAGTTTCCAAACATGACAAATGCATTCGAATTTGCATAGATTTTAGAGATGTCAATAGAGCATGCCCAAAGGATGATTTTCCACTTCCTAACATAGATATGATAGTGGACATGACAGCAGGTTATGAGATCTATTCTTTGATGGATGGTTTTTTTTGGATACAATCAGATTAAGATAGCTCCTAAAGACCAAGAAAATACTGCATTCACTTGTGCATGGGGTACCTATTATTGGAATGTTATGCCTTTTGGATTAAAAAATATAGGAGCCACCTATCAACGAGCTATGACAACTATTTTTCATGACATGATGCATAAAAACATGGAAGATTATGTGGATGACACCTTGGCCAAGTCTAAGAAAAGAGACACACACTTAGATGATTTAGAAGTCATTCTAGATCGCATGGAACAATTTCAATTAAGGTTAAATCCTAAGAAGTGTGCATTTGGTGTCACCTCTAGAAAACTACTAGGATTCATCATTTCAGCAAAAGGAATAGAGGTGGACCCTGAAAAAGTCCAAGCAATCATGGATATGCCACCTCCTAAAAACATTAGTCAAATGAGGAGTCTTCAAGGAGGTCTTCAATCCATAAGGAGGTTCATTTCATAATTGGCAGATAGAGCTCAACCTTTCAACAAGAACTTACATGAGGGAGTCAAATGTGTTTGGAATGAGGATTATCAAAAGAGCATAGACCAAATCAAGAAGTACTTAGAAAATCCTCCCATTTTAATGCCTCCTATCCTAGGGAAACCACTTATTCTATATGTTTCAGCAACAGAATCTTCCTTGGGGTATTACTAGCTCAACTTGATGAATATGGGAAAGAAAGAGCGATATACTACATCAATCGTACTCTTGTTTCATATGAGGTTAACTACACCAGCATTGAGAAAGCTTTCCTTGTAGTTGTGTTTGCTTCCCAAAAGTTGTGACATTACATGCTTGCGCACACAATACACCTCATAGCAAAAATTGATCCACTCAAGTATTTACTCGATAAGGCTGCCCTCATAGGTAGACTTGCTAAATGGATGATGATCCTTTCAGAGTTTGACATAGAGTACATTGAATGTAAAGCCATAAAAGGACAAGCCATAGCAGATTAATTGGCTGATTTCCCAATCCAAGATAGTGCACCTATTCAAGTTGACTTCCCAGATGAACATCTCATGCATATGATTGAAAGAACATGGAGGATGTTCTTCGATGGATCTTTTATGCAAAATGGTGCAGGAGCTGGTGTGTTGTTTGTTTCTCCTCATGGGTACACGATTCCTAAGTCTTACAAGTTATTGTTCCCATGTACAAACAACATTGCTAAGTATGAAGCCTTAACAAATGGGCTTAAGATGGCCATAGAATGGAGAATCATAGAGCTACATATATATGGGGATTCATAGCTGATAATCAACCAAGTCAATGAACAATATTAAACAAAAGATGAGAAACTGGTACCTTATAAGAAAATGGTTGATTCTTTGAAATGATACTTCACATTTGTCACATTTCAGCAAATCCATAGAGTAGAAAATAAAGCAGCTAATGCTATGGCTACACTTGCTTCACTCCTTCAGTTAGAGCAACATGAATCTAGATTTGAATTCCTAGTGGAAGAGCTACATCACCCTATCTATGACTCCCAAGAAAGCCATGTCATTTGTACCCTTGTTGGTCGTGAGTCATCCCGTTATGGTGCCATTTACTCATACCTTTGTGGTGGCATTATCCCTGAAACCTTTAACCGATCTGAATGAAGAAACCTTACCCGAAATGCCTATCGCCATACCCTTATCTCTGGTGATTTGTATAGGAGGGGTTTAGATGGAACACTTCTGAGATGCTTAGAAAAGGAAGAATATAACCAAGCATTAGTTGACATTCATGAGGGCATATGTGGGGGACATTCCAATGGTCTTGCCATGGCCCAAAGGTTGCTTAGGGTGGGGTACTATTGTCCTACGATGCAGATTGATGCAGTAGCTTTTGCAAAGTCATGTGAAAAGTGTCAAAAACATGGTAACATGATACATGCTCCAAGTAGGGAGCTCAATCCTTCTATATCTCATTGGCCATTTCAGCGCTGGGCCTTTGATCTTGTTGGGAAAATTCATCCCAACTCATTAGGTGGACACAAGTTTATTATCACTGCTACTGATTACTTCACTAAATGGGTAGAAGCTGTCCCACTTTTTGTTGCCTTGGGCAAGACAATCTCTCTATTCATTATGAACCATATCATCTTTCGATATGGAGTGCCTTCTGAGATTATCACTGAAAATGGAGGTCAGTTAAAAAATAAGGACCTTAAACAACTCTGCAAGAAATTCAAGATTAAGCAACATTGGCCCTCCATTTACTTCCCCCAAGGAAATGGTCAAGCAGAGGCATCAAACAAAACCATTCTTAAAATACTACATAGAACAGTTCATAAAAATGGCAGAGATTGGCATTTACAGATAAATATGGCTTTGTGGGCTTATAGAACAAGTATTTTTACTCCTACTGGGGCTACTCCTTTTGCCCTTACATATGGTGTTGAAGCAGTGTTACCTTTAGAGGTTGAGATTCATTCACTTAGAGTTTCCCTCAAAGATCTAGTTATAGATGAAGACTACTGCGCCATGCGAATTCAAGAGTTAGAACTTCTAGATGAGAAATGTCAAGCATCATTTGATCATATGAGGGTTTATCAAAAGCGTATGTCAAAAGCCTTCAACAAAAAGGTTCACCCTAGAGAATTCCAAGTGGGAGATCTTGTCCTATGTGAAAATCCTAAGAACCAACAATATAGAGATCAAAAGGGCAAATTTGAACCTAATTGGCTTGGACCTTACATCATTACAATAACTTTTGGGATAGGTGCCTATTTATTATCTACTGAAGAGGGAGAGCAGCTCCCTGATCCTATTAATGTCTTGCACCTGAAGAAGTTCTATCCATGATGCCCATTCTTTCTGGGGGCATCCTTTGTACATACTTATTGATCTTGAAAAAATCCAAAAAATGATATATTGTCAAAAATTCTAAAAATCTGAAAATGTCCTGAAAAAAATGATCATCTTAGTGAAAACCTAGCAATAGGCACTTTGATGTATCTCAAAAAAAATTATATATTCCAAAAATACCAAAAAAATAAAAAATTTAAAAAATAAAAAAATAAAATAAAAAAAGTGTCTTGGTGAAAACTTGGAAACAGGTGCCTTGGTAGCAAAAATACAAAAAAATTATAAAAAGTCTTGAAAAAAAAAAATGCAATAAAATCCAAGTGGTAAAAACCTGGAAACGGGCGCTACTTAAGGCCTTTGCACCCCTATTTCTTAGCAATAGCCTTTCTCCATCACGTCTTGTCCTTGTTGCCTTGGTTTGGAATTGTTCTTTGTCTTTGTCTAGGGGGCATAACTGTGTTAGCTTTGGTCTCTTGGATGTGTTAGTCTTTAGGACACCTTGCAAACGGTGTTTTTCAACACCACTCCAACTGTATTTTTCAACACAACCCCTGACATCAAGTGTTTCTCAACACTTCTCGATTTGGTCTTACCTAGTTTTGTCATGTGATCTTACCTACTTGCAAGTATTCGATCCTTATCCTCGGAACTCAGTATCAGTTAACACACTTAAATTTTTAAACACAACACTTAATGCTTGAGCTATGTCATGATCTTTTCTTTGTGTGCTGAATGTTATTGATTTTCGCTGAGTGTCCTTGTCTAATAAGTCTCTCTAGGATGCATAGCTAGAGGACTTGGGGCATGGGGCATGTTTTTATTTTCTTTCTGCTTGTGGGTTTGGTCTTGAAACTCTTGAGTGTCTCTTATTGTTCCCTTGAAACACTTAGGAGATTTGAGGCATCATCCTTGACTATTTTTGCACAACCGTTCTTATGGTCATCCCGACATCTATGCCTTGATGCAAGTGTGGTTTTGCTTCATTAAATTGGGTAAGCTAACATCAAAGTTATCTTGACCTTTATGTCTTTGATGCTTATGTTAGAATCTTTCCACATTCCAATCTGATATAAATCACATTCATATCTTCATAGTTGCGCTTGTGACTAGTGATGATTGTGTGATTTTCCAATGTCTGTTAATAATGGCCCAATGATGAAAATAAGTTCCTTAACATTCTCTAATGAATGATGAACACAAAATCCTATGTTATAATTGCTCTATTGCAAGTACACCTTTGCATTTTCATGTAGCTTGCATTGTTAGACTTCATGTTAATTTGCATTTTTAGGTTTTATTATGAGTTTGAGAGGATTTTCCTTCATCTTTCTTTTGGACTTTTAATCAACTATGGTCACGTTTTGATCTTCATTTCCTTATCTGCTTTCATGATCTCAATCGAAATTTCCTATCTTAAACAGTTGATTGATTTTGGGGCATTATCTTTCTTAAGGCAAATTCTCTTCCTTCTCTTTATTTCTTTTCACCTCTTCCAAACTGCTATCTTCCATTCACTTTCACCCCACTTCTTTTCTTCTAATTCAACCTTGGGGCATAATCTTTCATCCTTAATGATCTACCTTGGTTTTGTGATCCTTATATTTTTCATCTTACATCAAGAACCTTATTTTTAGTTTGATTTGATCAAATTTATCAATTTACTATTTCTCCTCTATCTCATTTCGATTTTGATCACAAGGGGTTAGTACCTATCAAACATCAATCCTTGATTCAGCTTTATCAATCCTATCAATTGCTTCGCTTGGGGCAACCTCACTTGAGACTTGAAAATTACCTATTTACAGGGGTGTTGGCCTTGTCTTTTTCAATCGGCTTATCTTTGTCCTGATGTGTTCCCGTCTGTCTATCACACGTCTGGGTTGTTTTGTGATCCCAAATCGATCTCACATTTCAACTTCATTCTTTGACTACATGTGTTCCCATAAAGATCACACATTAGTTAAAAAGGGGGAAATGTATGCACCCTAAAATGGTCGCCTAGACTTTGGGCCCCCATTCATCAATTCATCAATTTCCTTGATCAAATCATAATTAATTTAATTATTTTAATATTTCCTAAGGTTTGATCATTTTATCCTAAGCCTCATTTAATTAAAAGAAAATTCCTTTTTAATTAAATAAAATCATCTTATTAAAATAAAATTCCTCTTTTTAATAAAATCCCCACTTAAATATCTCTTTGTGTTGAAAAAGGAAATAAAATAAATAAAATCCCTTTTTCTCTCCACTTTGAATGCACATACTTTTAAGTGGTGGGCCTTTTTCATCTTTTGCCTCTTAAAGAATCTTGAGCACATGGATCAACCAAGATTTAATCTCCACCATTTCTCATTTCTTTTTGCCTCTTAATCTTGACCGTCCGCTATCCTTTAAAAGGAGCCCTCTCCTTCTCATTTTGACGCATCTAGATTTTTGTATTGTTATGCTGCAGGTTCAAAGAGCAACTTTGGAGAAGATTCTTGAGCACTTGAGCTTGGATATTGAAACTTCTCTTTTTCTTGTCTTCTTCTCTCATACCCCATGGCAATCCATTTAGATTAATATTGCACTTGTATATTAGATTAGATTCATATTTCCTTTCATAGAATAATCTTGCATAAGCATTTCCTTTCATTTTCATGCATACTTGATGATCATGGAGACTAGCATTCTTGCTTTTCCTCTTTGAATCTCTCATTTTATGGTGTACTTTCATGGGCAGAAACTAGGTCTAATATGAGGGCCTCCATTATAAACCCTTGCACTCCATGAATAGAGAGCTATGAGTCACCAATTGAGACCTCATTCTTGAGAAATCTTGGATTTAATGACTCATAGAAGTGTGTCAACATTTTAGCACACAAGATGAAATTCATGGTACCTAGAGAGTTGATGTTGAAACTTGTAGCATGTGATTTTATCACAATGTCATGATAGCTTGGTTTTTTATTTATTTTACTTTCAAATGGGAGCTTATGATAGTGATGATTTGGTGGTGTAGGATTGATTTCTAGTTGGCGATTGTTGACAGGTGTATGTATCTTCTTGGCTTAGAGATCTTATTTTCACTTGGTGTTACTGACATATCAGTTGAGTGTGTGTAGACTTGGAGGATCTTCATGTAGGAGATGGTTGTCATGATGCCATGTGTGACTCAATACCATGGTTTAGTAGGATTTGTTGGTAATTATTTGATTCACCATTAGATGGTGGATGATCTTCCTTGGTGTTTTAAAATGCTACAAGATGTCTTAGATCATGTTGTTGCAAAAGGGTCTTTTACATTTTTTGGTTCACTAGTTGAAAATGGTCTCTTCACATGATTGGAGATGTTAACATCTTGAGGACTCAGGGGGTCCTTGGTAGAGGTGTGTTTTATGCTTTCATTTGACATGTTGTCCTTGTTGTTAGGACGGTTTCATTATTATGTTATGGTAAAATCTTGATTGCATGCTTAGAGTTTTGAAATTATATGGTTATTTGATATATTCATGTTGAATATGTTATCTCTCTGGATAAGATAGTTTCGATCATGTTTTCATGTTTATGTTCCTGATTCAGTTGTTGGAGCTTTGACATTGATCTTGGTTTATTTTCTTGGTATTGAGTCCATTATCATTTGCTCAATACTTTGTGACAATTTATTGTGTTTCATTTGGAGTTTGGCATGGATTGATCGGTTATAGGTGCTTATGGATACTTGGAGACTTAGATGATTCTGATTTCTCTTGTGATTAGAGATGTATATGTTGGGACAATTTATTGATTTAGTAGGAAGACCGAGGAGCATTCCCTAGTATGGGTTTGAGAGGAGAGTGTTCTTAGATTAGTCTTATAGACTTGGATATCTTGATGAGCATTTTTCTTCCTCACTCTTTATCTACTTGGAATTTTACTAATTGAGAGGTATTATCCATTGTTCCTTTTAGGTGCATTATGTTTATGTTTATGCTTATCTTTCATATATAAATCTTGAGCTATGTTCTGAGATAGTTTGGGAAGATTCATTTGAGAGATGGTTTGGCACTGGTTACCTCCTTTTGAATACGTTGTTATTGTGATATCATTATGATTGAGTTTGGGAGATGGTTTATTGGGTGTATTCCTTGGTTTGGGAATGGTATGAGTTTGATCTTCTTGTAAGAGGCGTACCTCCATGTTGATTATATAGTATATATATTGGTTTGGCTTAAAGAGGTTGAATGTGGTTTGGCTGTTGTTATTACTTCTTGTTTGGGATTCTATGAAGGAGATCATACTTGTCACAGTTGGAATTTAGAGGTGTGTGTAGAAGGACATGATACGGGTTTAATTTGTAGTGTTTCTCTCTTTGGTCTTGGTTATCTTCTTTCATGTTAAATTTAACTTACATTGGATTTAGAATTGGTTGGAGCTTTGTAATCACTTGTTTGTGTTCATGCATGTCATCTAGGAGATGTCATGTTAGTTCATTTATCTCTTTCCTTTGCTGGTTTTGGAGAACATGGGGAGAGTGATGGAGACTTGTGGTGAGAGGTGTTCTTGAAAGTTATTGGTTCAAATATTTTCTCTTTTCATTATATGGTTTCTTCCATGAGTTTCATGTTCCTATAATTTGGGAGGATGGTCACATATTGTGGGAGAGTATGTAGCTATGTGGGTTGCATGTGTGGATCACTGTGATGTTCTTCATACTAAAAGTTTATCGTTATACTTATATGTGATGCTATTAGTGGATTCATTTCAAATTTGACATTACCTATGCACTAGGAGCTTCTTGGTGTGTATGTGGAAAATACTCAACTTGAGGCTTGTGGTTGCATGTTACATGTTGGATATGTTGATTTAATGGGATTCACTTGGCATGTTTGTATACCTTGGAGGTATGGATAGTTGACATGTTAGCACTTGTTGTGGGTACTATTTCAACTATGTTTTTCAAATCTACTAGTACATATGATTACCTTTGGATCAAGTGTTTATGTTTGGTATATCAGTTGGTATAGGTTCATGATTTCTATGCGACAGGTTGTGTGGATTTATCTTTGGATGGCTTCTATGTATTTTTAGTGCCAATGGCGTGATAGGATGTTGGACCATTCATGTATGAGATGGTGGTCACTTTGCTTTTTTTGTAGGTATCTCAATGGAGCACATGGAGCACTTTGATTCATGACGGTATATGTTGCTAGAGAGATTGGTCCTTTGCTCATATTTGTGGTTACTTGACCCTTATGCAATGTACACAATAAGTGGGAGAATGTTGGGAAAATGGTGTGTTTTACACCTTGCATAATAATGTGTATTATTGTAATATTTTATTTTATTATGTATATGTTGCACCTAGATGGTTGTGAAACATGTAGAGATTCCCATAGAATATTCTTGGGACCACTTGATGTGTTGTATTATAGCATTGTAATATAATTTGAATATTATTTGATGTAATTATTTAATATTGGGGAAATAATTAAATAAAGTATCCAACATTGAAAGTGGGGTCAAGAGAGTTTGGTATCACATGGTTTTAGCACATGGTTTATGTAATACTACTTAGTGGTTGTGTGTGAGATTGTTTCTATAGAAGAAACCACAAGGGTAGTTGTTGAGATTAGTTAGGTTAGCACTTGTGAAGGTTGGAAGCATGGCATGGGATGTCCAGTTTCTTGATTATCCACATAGAATTTTTATTTATTATTAGGGCTTCAAAGGCTTTCATAGTATATTGTAATGGACACATTGTTGAATAATACATGGATGATGGATATTTTTGGAGGCTGGGTTTTTCCCTCATGAGGATTTTCCCAGTATATATCTTGTGTCCATTTTTGTGGTTATGTTGTTTATTCTCTCGCATGTGGATTATAAGTCTTTATTTGCATAAGATCTATTGTGGGTTATGTGTAAATTATCATAAAGTTGGTTACAAGTTTCCTTACAGGAAGATGATGCAACACTATAGGAACTATCATGAAAGAGGGGATGAATATCCTCAATGGTGTCCTCTAAGTCTATAATATGGGAATCTACAAACAATAATACAATGCCTAGTAGAAATGCATCCCTATGAGTTATCTCAAGAAGATGATGACAAATTTGATGCATTAAGCCATTGGGAATTGTCAAAGAAGCACCAATGAAGTAAATGGTAGCAATAGAAGATGAAGTGTTCAAAATTGTGGATGTAACAGTATGTGAGGGAGCATTATATGTCAACTGATCATTTAATGAATATGGTAGGTTTCTTAGTTTCATCCAAGACAGTGTCATGATGAAGATTCAAAGTCTCCTTGATAATGCTAGATGATTCTCCAAGCAATAGCAGGGCACTTAGGAGGCTCTATGTGATGAAAATATATATTCCAAATTGTAATAGATATTGGTCCATAGATCTCATCACATTTTTAAGACCATTTGTCATTTTTTCATTTATCATTAGGCACAAGAATAAGCCTAAAGAGATAGAGGAATAGACGATGCTCATGCAATTGAGTTTGTAACTCTTGTTTGCAAGGAAAATAGTTCTCTAAATTTTGTTTGATGACTGAAGGAAGAAATTTTGGTTTAGGTGATATGATGCCCCCCCCACCCCACCACAAAAAAAAGAAAAAAAAAAATCAGAACTTTATCTCAGATCATGATTGCATGCATAATCCATGTGATATCTCAACTAGCCTCAAACCAAGGAAATGTAAGATTAACTACCTAAGCATACAAGATAAATTACATATTACATCTCCCATTGGTTTAGTTTTAGGGACCCCCATTTATAATTGGCACTTTATAAGTGCAAAACATGGACAAGTCCAAATGGAACAAAAAATGAAACTTTGTAACAAGAGTGCAAAATAAATGCTATTAGATTGAGAACAAAAAAATAGGCACATTTGCAAAAAAATAACACTCAATTTTGAGGTATCAGATAAAAGTTAGACCAATTACAATACTTCACCCATACACATATTGTAGAATTACCCCAAAAAAACATTTGCAATACTTTTAAATATTTCAATCACTACTTTGTGGAGATGTATGAAGATTTCAATACAAATACTATGTAAATGCAAGACAAATGCAATGCGTGGTGTAGGAAAAGTCATTATTTTGTACATATAATCTAAAATAATGAAAATATTGACTAATGAAGCTAAAGTATAGCCGATATAGAGAGGATTTGAAAAAAAAATAGAGACTTTTGCCAACATGTTTATGCAAATATTCCAAGAACCGTACAAATATAGTCCAATTTTGATGGCATCTGTAATAAATTTTGAATATTGCAAATATTATAGAGACATTGAAAATATGAGGTAGAATTAAACAAATAAATTGTAAATACTTGTAAATTATTTACTAATTTCACAACCTTTAAGATGATTTTCAACTTGCAACAAGCACAATATTGAAACTTGCAAAGACAAAGCCATTTTTAATGTGCATTTTTGTTAATCAAATTTAACAATCCGAGATTTATCATAGATATTAAAAACTTGACAATACTTGACAAATATTTTCTTGATCTTACAAATAAACCATGAATTTGTAATATAATGATCAAAACACACAAAATTTTAAAGCATTACTTGAAATTACTATTGAAATTGTAACTTATGCTATTAATTTACAATCTTAACTCCTCAAATGATAAAATGTGCAAATATTATGAAAATATTTGTTGGAAATCTAATATGGGAAAGTGAGATGCTGAGAGGGGGTGAATCAGATATCTCCTAATAATTTCACTTTGACATAAATTCAACTTATCATAAACATGAAATTCAATACTGAAATAGATCTAACAATCTAACTTCATCCATGAAATGAAATACACAACACAAAGATTTTGGTTACCCAAAAACCCTTGAAAGGTAAAACTGGGGAGGGGATGACACCCACAAATCTTCACTACTATTGTATTAAAGTTTGTCTGTTAGGGCTACAAAGTTTGATCATTTATTGATGATCTACCCTATGAGGGGTCTGCCCTGTTAAGAGATTATAGACTTATACAATCTACCTTGATTAAAGGATTGAAAAACTTACAACAAAGTAAGCACTCGATTAAGAGATTTACATAGGCTTGTGAGGACCACTCTATTAAGAGATTTACCCTGATTCACCTACTAAAATATATCAGTACCTGATCCTTTAGTTTGCACTATGATGCTAATAATAGATCTTCTCCTTTCAATACTTGTTTGATCTCCTCAATCAAATATAGCTTTGTTCTGCCCTTCACTGCTTTTCTCGGCCACTCTGACTGATCTTTGTCTATATCAAAATACTTCTCTTTTCTATGTATATGAGATCTCCTTCATTACATTCATACACATACATCATTTTAGGGTCAAGATCTCATCTTATATAGACAACAAATCAACCTCCTAGATCAAGATCAATGATCTAGATTTTTTACTTATGTCACTTAAGAATTCCATTAATATGATAGGTTACATGGATTACATAGGGATTAGTGATTAGAAATGCAAGGCGTAATCAACTCCTTGATTCCCTTAATGAACATTAAATATTGTATAGATGTCAGCCAAAATGGTTTACCTAAGTGTTTGTGCCATTACAAACACATATGTCAAAACTGGCTTGCTTGGCATATGAAGTCTTTGACACTTGGCATTTATTGTTTTTCATATACTGGTGCTCGACACTGACTCTTCTATACAACTCAACATAAACTACTTGGCAACTACTAAAGTACTCGGTGACCTCTGACTTGCTCGACAATAACTACTGCTCGATAGTTGTACAAGTTTATCCATGACTCGACCTTTACAAGATGGCTCGGTCGTTGTGATGACCAACCAACATTGCCTAGAAAATGACTAAGTGCTAGATACTAATGGACAAAAAAACTTAAGGATCAAAAATCTCCCCCTTTGACATTAGTGGAAAAAACACTTTGTCATGACTTTTACATTACAAAATAATACTTAGTAGTCTGAGCACTCCCCCTAAGACTTTGACTCAGTCTTCAAAAGATTATGCCTATATATACATAAGACTCTTTGACATACAACTGAATATATACATTACAAAATAGTATGTCATACCTTAATATACATTCCTCATTGTATTTTCTCTGTGTATTACTCATATCATTCTCATTCCCCCCTTTATGTTATTTCTATCATGGCATGTCACTTCCCCCTTATTTTTGTCACTTGAAGCTGCTGGGGTGTAGGGGTGAGAAAATACTTATCCAAAAATGGTTTATGGAGCTTCATTATCATACCTAAGGCATTGTCCCATCCTAACCTAATAGACTCCAAAACCTGTATCTTTATTTCTAGATGGGCAGCTAGATCAACTAAAATCTCAGCAATAGAGAGATGAGGATCTCTCTGTACTAACTCCTTTGTCATTGCTAATCTTTCTGCATAACCTCTAGATGAGGTGTTAACATTGTATGTATATAAATTATCTTAGCTCTTATTCACACATCATTAACCATCAACTTGGCTAATCTCCCTTGTGCATGAAGTAACATTGTGAAATGAATGGAGTTGGAGCTTGCATCCATGCTCAGTGAATGACTGGTAGACTTCAAGTCTAGTTACAGTTTATCAATCAATTCTTGATTGTCCTTAGTGAAATCTTCTACATTACATGGATTTTTGTATAGATAATGAACATTCTACACAACCTCTTCTAAATTAGTCACTAAGGGAAAAAGTTCTACCTGTTTAACTGCTATCTCGATTGAGACCTTTTCAAGTACCTTAGTCTCAAACTTTCTTTCAGACCACTATATAAGTTTTTCATTTGCCTCACTATTATCACTATTCACCTTCTTAACATTTTGAACTAGTTATTCCAAAATAAGTACAATATCATTCACATCATCCATTTCAAAGGATTCTATGAATATAACTTTGATTTCATGCGAAACTTGTTTCTTCTGATGTTCTCTCCTTAACTCTTCTTGGTTTCTTTTCTTCTTCAAAAGGTCTTGCCAGATTTGCATCTGTTCATAAGTCAAGTTATTAGTGTCCCACTTTGGAATCGCTATAAATTCATCAAGTGTAACCCATGTTCCTGGAGATTTCTCCTTTTTCTTCTGACTTTTCTTCTTAGATGTATTTCCACTCGACATCTGTATTAGAGCTTTAATAGCCTCTTGTTCCTTAGGCTCTGGTTTTTCCTTAATTATTTCTTCTTCAACCTTCTTCTTTTACTCCATATGAGGACCTGCTATTACTAATGCATACTTATCTGCTTGATCTTTTAGGCTCTCCTCTCCTTATTCATTCTTATCTTCCTCGGTAAGTGCATTCTCAATTGTAATTGTCAGCTTGTCTTGTTTCTCGGCACTTGCACTAAGTAATACTTGTTGCTCAACTATGACCATGTGTGAGCTTGAAGGTGCATGCATTTTCAATAGTTGAAGCACCTTCAATCTATGTATAATCATGTACCTGTATAAGAATGGGATTGGTACTTGGTAGAAGGTGACCAGAAGTTGCCTCAACAAGAAGTTGACTCTTTATCTCTTCCTCGGTCAATACATTGGTGATGACTGGTGTATCCTCAAGAATATCCTCTATTGTGATCACATCCTATGATCCACTTATCTCTACCTTATGTATTTACTTTTCCTCAAGATTTTGAGGTTCTTCAATGTCTTCCTTATTATCTAGCTCCACTTGGTTGGATGTACCTTCACCCAGTTGTGGACTCTTCTCAATTAACATTAAAAAAATGATCTTCCACAACCTTGTACTTTGTTGAACAAAATCTTCAACATTATGTTGCAAAATGGAATAGGGTCAGAGCTTTTGTACAAACCTATTTTTGTACTTCTCCATATATGTTGTTATTTATTGCAGTGATAGATCAGGCATGATATGAGCTAATGTACTCTCCCTTTTCTATTTTTTTGTCGTCATGGCATACTACCATTTCTGATCAATCCTTTTATACAGTTTGATAGGGATGAGATTCCCAATCTATATAGGTGTCATCTTAAAAGTTCACATCATCTCTATCATCGCCTCTTCAACTCTTTCTTTGTCATCATTATTTAGCTTTTCAAATTTTATTTTCTTGAGGCCTACTAATCCAACAATGCTTTTGATATTGTGGTATATTTCATCCATAATCAATTCATGTCTATGTGATGGCATTTTCAATTTTGTATTGTCATCAGTATCTATTTCTTCATCATCATCATCCTTCTCCAAGACTAACTTCCTTCTTGGTTTCTTCTTGGGATGACTCAACACAGCCTTATTTTGAACTGGTTTTCTTTTTCCTAATGTCAGTGTCTTTCTCTGGGGCTTGGCAGTTGTGACAGTTGAAGCTGCCCTAGTTCTCGGTCTAAGTACTGCAGGAGGAGTGGGCTTTTGTTTCTGTAATTGTCTTTTGCTAGCCTTGACAACTGATGCCTTCTTTCCCTTCTTTGGAATTTTAGTGTCCTCATCACTTCCTTCAGACTCACTAGACTTATCTTCTCCTAGCCCTTGTGCTAGTTCAAGAGGTGCATTTTCCTCTTCACCTTCTCCTAGCATCTTCTCTAGGTTCTTAACTATTTTCTTTCTTTTCCTCTCCATGGTTGCAGACTTTAAACCCATAGTTATCTTAGACTTAGCCTCTTCATAAGTACCAAAAGGTTTTTCCTTCCTATCAATCTCCTCAGCTAGTAAAGTAGTTATGGTTGTTGTTATCTCATCTACATTAACCTCATAAGATAATGGCCTAAGCCATGCTATTATCGGTATAACAGCTTGAGCATAAGTATAGTTGGTATCCACTAGGAAGCATATGTCATTGTAGTGCTTCTCTACTAGGGATACAGGGATTCTACTCCTCTTTCTCATTTTCTTTTTGAATTCTATAAAGTAACTATCCATAAAACTCTCAAAATTCTCTCCTAACTGATCAACAAACTCATTTATTTGTTGGGTGACTGGTCAGTCCTTACTCCATACAACATCTCCAATTGTAGGAAAACTATTTTGAGCATAGAAGAATAAACAAGTGAATAGAAAACCAAACTTACACATTGAATTCTTGTCCTTTCTGATTGAAGTAAGGTTCTTGGAAAGCTGGGTCAGCTGTAGCTCGAAAAGATCATAAGTGTGATCTTTCTTCACCATCTTCCATGCTTGATCGACTACAATACATGGAATGTTATCTAACTTTCTTGATTGATATAATTTGTGAGCAATCACTCTCATTGCAAAATATATTTTTGGATCTTTAATTATGGAAATTGTCCTTCCTCTCTTATTCCACACTGCCTGAGTGTTAGTTTGAATCATTTCTTTACTCTGACATCTCATTGTTTTCTTCCCTGTTAGACTAGGATAACCAGTGACTCGATGAATCATATCCTTGGTGATCTTAACTGGTCCACTCTCTAACCATATCTTCATATTATGAACTCTGCTTAACACAATCTTGATCCATTCAACCTTAAAATTTTGTGGGAAATCAAGGGAACACACTAACCCTTTCTTGGCAATTTTCTAATGTTCAACCTTCAACACTTCGTTGATACATAACTTGTTATATGCCTCCCTTAGCTCATAATCTCTGATTTCCTTGATTTTACACATATATCATGAGCACACAACATTAATCATTAAAATCTTAGGTGGAATCAATGATAGAGCACCCGTGAGATCTCCCTTCACCGCACATTACGGGATGACTTGCATTTTTTGTGGCTTGCACGCATCATTCCTCACAAGTTGAACATTCAAAACTTCCTTTCCTTGCTTCTTAGCTATTGTAGATGAAGTAGATACCATATCTTTGAAACTAGGGTTCAAATTACAAGTTTAAGTTACTCGGTAATACCTTGATTCAACAGTCCTTCATGATGTTTGCCAATGACATGTTGTAGAGATCTTCTCAAATTTTACTTAGCATAGATAACTCTTGTTAATCACCTTAAAATCACTTTGCAAGTTCTCAAATCACTGGATGAAATGAAAAAAAAATGGTAATAATTTTCTTTATAGACTCCAAACGGTTGGATTAGGGATTCCTTTAATGATCTGTACATTGAGTAGGCGAATACAGCTATCTCCACCTTCTCATGTCAACTCAGTTAACATGTACTTGGTCAATACTACCATTTAGTTTTTGCTCGATAGATATCACATCTTGGCTATCATAGGAGCTCGACACACACTGAGTGATTCAGTCAATATGAATTTAAAATGCTCGACATCAAATGTGCAATATACCTTATTTTTCAAATCTATCCTAATGCATCTCAATTTATGCAGATGTGGACTTTAATCATCTCAAATGTCAAGAAATAATGTAAAATATGAAACTAGAGAATTCAGTTCCTCACACCTTCTTTGCTTAGTTTGAAGTAGTGTGATCACCTGATCCATTGGATTAGGTAACCTCACATTCACTGGCTCCCCTACTACTTTCTTCCTCTTTCTTTTTCCATATTTTATTCATCTGGTTCCTTATCTGTTCAACAGTTTCTTTATTACTGAATTGTTCATTGCTTAGTGCATGTGATCCTCAACAACTACTAAAGTACTCGGTGACCTCTGACTTGCTCGACAGTAACTATTGCTCAGTAACTATACAAGTTTATCCATAACTCAGCCTTTACAAGATGGCTCGATCGCAGTGATGACCGACCAACATTGCCTAGAAAATGACTAAGTGCTAGACACTAATGGACAACAAAACTTAGGGATCAACAACATTAACATGATTGCAACTCTCACCTTAATATACATACTAAGTTGTTTGAAAATAATTTGGATTAATGTTGCACTAGGAAAGGCTCTGATGAGATTTAGCCAAGAATACTAGGGATATAAAAATAACAAATGAGAAACAAATTCCCAATCATGCATGAGAATTAGGAGATGGAGTGACAACGATCATGGTGGCCAAGAGGGAAAAACTAGGTGTTCTGTTTCAATGGTGATCGAAAAGCTGGAGTACAGGGGAAAAGCAAATGGCCCTTCAATCGTAGAGGTCAGGTGCCTTTTCTCAAAGGCTTTCAGAATCGTGATGGGGGTGTCAAAGAGTCTCAGAATGGTTCAGGCGGGTATGGTAGGAGATGGGGGAAGAACTCAAATTCTAGTAGGGGTTTTCATGGTAAGATGTTAGTTGGAAAGGACTTCATGTTTCATCAGATTGAAAATAAGTTCTAGAGAAAAAAGATGGGGAAATGGGGAGCTGGTAGCAAGCCCTAGTTATAACAAGGTAGGCTTCTCCCTTAAGGCCAGAAATACTCTGAGTGTTTCTTCTTATGATGATGTTGTTTTGAATAACCCTCAATGGATGGAGGAGAAAGCCAAATTGGAAGCTAATGCTCTAGTAATGAAATGGCTTGGCCCTTGGCTATCTTTTTCAAAAGTCAAATCTTGGTGTGAAAAATGCTGGCAGCATTCCTTCATTTCTTTGAAAACTTTATTTAATGGCTTTTACTTAATCTTATGCTCTTCTAAGGAAGACAGGGATTGGATCCTTAGTAATGGACCATTTTTTATTGATGGCAAAGGACTTTTTTTGAAAAAAATGGACTGTTAACTTTGATCCTGTTAAGGAATCTATTTCAGAAACCCCGATCTGGTTTTAGTTGGACAATCTTCCTGAAGAATATAGAAATGATGAGACTATCAAGATTCTAGGTGAATCTCTTGGTAAATATGTAAGATGGGAGGAAGTTTTAAATGAGGAGTCCTTTGCTACGATGCCTAGATTCTTGGTCTGGCGTCAAACTTGTTTCAAGCTCCCTTCCCATATTATTATTCACACTGATCATGGTGAATGGCGGAAAGGTTTGGTTGCGAAAATTGATGATCATGCGGGTGTGGAACAGGCTATTGGGGGTTCCCATTCACCTTGTAAAGGAAAGATGTCTATGGAATCCTTTTTAACCCACCGTCTTCTTCAGCTGACTGAAAATCCTCAAGGTTTGAAGGACCATTCTATGCTCTTTTCTTCCGATTTGGATGTTCCCATTGTTGTTGATAGAATGGATGAGAGTGTAGATAGACCCTTACTTTCTGAAATTGATAAGACCTTATTTCCGGACCTTTTCTCCCATGAGGCTCTGGATCAAGTTGCACTTTCCACTCAAAAGGTTAGTGAGACCCCCTTTTTTGTTTGGTAACTTGATTCGCCAGTTAAGGTTCCTAATGATCCTCTTGTAGGATGTAGATTGTCAGGTAATGAGGAGCTACATGACTGGGTGGTGAAGGAAGTCAACCCTTTGATCCATCCAAATAATGATGCACGGGATATGGTTTGATTGGATTCTCAAGTGCTGGTTGGTGTTCATATTGTTTCTAGAGAAGATGATAGAAGTAAGAATCCTATTGTTGATGAATTTTCTACCAGTGCTGGTTCTGGGTGCAAATATGACCGGGATGGTTTGGACCTTGGAGAAAGAAGAGATCCTATGGATGGAAGAATCTCCCCTATTAGAAATCTTGAGGGTCTATTTGATGGTGTTAGAGATAGTGGTGGTGATTTGATCATTTCCTCATTCTCAGAATGAGGACTTAGTGTGGAGGAGGGTGAGGATGATCTTGGTGTCTTTGATACCCCTAATATTCTTATCCCTAAAGGTATTATGCAAGAGGATTCCTCTTTGAAGGGGCCTAGATTGGGGGAAAAGAAGAAACATGGGGCTCGTTCAACTAAGGAGAAACTGGAGATGGCTGGTTGTGCAGCAGACCAAATAAAATTGTTGAGACTGGGAAAGGGATATACCATTTCCTAGTAGCAATGAGGATCCTTTCATGGAATTTCAGGGGTTGCAATGCCCCTGACAAGATTCGCTTGATTAAGCATGGTCTTGATCAAGCACATGCAGATTTGATTCTTTTTCAGGAAACAAAATTGAAAGTGGGTGATGACTTTTCTTTTAAGCTCTGGTTTAGAAGATTTGAATGTATCTTTTCTTTCTTTGTTGGGGCTTCGGTTGGTCTTTGTGCCCTTTGGGATCCGTTGGTTATCTCTATTCGACTTCTGGTTCAGTCTCAAAATTTCCAATGGTTAGAGGTGACCTCGAAGCAGTTGATGACTACTTTCTATGTTCTAAACATATATGGTCCCAACAACTCTGCTGCTAAGGAAGGATTATGGCATGATCTTGGTGATATCCTCTATGCTAATAAGGATAAGTTGTTTTTGTTGGGTGGTGACTTCAATGCAATCTTAAGCCCATTAGAGAAGATAGGAGGATGTGGCTGGGGTGGGAAAAGCCACAAATACTTTGTAGACTTTGTATGGTCTCATGATCTATGAGAGGTTGTTTTCAAGGCTGGGGGTTTCACTTGGAATAATAGACGAACTAAATTTTTTGAATATTGCTAAAAAACTAGATCACTTCTTTTGTTTTGGGATGTGGGATAATCTTAATTGGTTACGCAGTGTTGATGTCCTCCCTATCTCTGGCTCGGATCACTTCCCTATTTGCTGCAATATTCAGGAGGACGTGATGCCTTTGCGCTCTCCTTTCAAGTTTGAATCTATGTGGTTTTGTGATCCTGATTTACCTTCTCTTATTGCTCTTTGGTTGAACTCAACTCCAGTGGTAGAAGGTAATTTAGCATTCAAAATTTTCAAGCAATTACAATTTGTAAAAGACAAGCTTAAGGTCTGGAATAGAGATTCTTTTAAAAATATTTTTGTTGAAAAATTTCTTTTGGAAGGAGATTTGGCTGCTTTGAATGATAGGGTGTCTGTTAGTGGAATGGATGAAATGTCCTTCTTGGAGGAGAAATCTTTACTTAGCAGGTATAAGGAAATCCTGGCGTGGGAGGAAATTTTTTGGAGACAGAAGTCTAGAGACTTGTGGTTGAAGAATGGGGACCGTAACACTAAATTCTTCCATTCCTCTGTAAAAGAGAGATGGGTTAGGAATATGATCTTCCATATTTCTGATAAATAGGGTCGTTTGTTAACAAAACAAGACCAAATTAATGTGGAAGCAGTTGCCTATTTCAAGGAGTTGTTTTCTGTGGATAATGCCCCTTCCAAAGGCTTATCTGATATTATGGACAAAATTCCCTACCTTTTATCTAAGGATTAGAATTCCCTTTTGATGGCTCCAGTTTCTAAAAAGGAGGTTAAGTCAACTCTTTTTAATCTTGGAGGAGAAAAATCCCCTGGTCCTATAATTTTCCAGCCCTCTTTTTTCAGAAGATGTGGGATGTGATTGGGGAAGATTTGTGGAGAGTTGTTGAGGAATCTAGATGTGGAGGTTTCATTTTAAAAGATTTTAATAATACATTTATTTCTCTCATCCCCAAGAAGGTTGATTGTCTTTCTTTTGATGACTTTAGGCCTATTGCTTTATGCAACATGGTTTATAAAGTGATTTCTAAAGTTATGGCTAACATGCTTAAGCCTCTTTTATAGTTTTTGATTTCCCCAGAGCAAAGTGGATTCGCCCCGAATCGTTCTATCTTTGAAGGTATTATTGTAGCTCATGAAGCTATCCATACTGTTTGGACAGCTAAGCTTCCTAAAATGATGATAAAACTAGACATTAAAAAAGCTTATGATCATATCAATAGAGATTTTCTCCTTAAGGTTCTTAAGGGTTTTGGGTTTTGTGATGCTTGGCTGAAATGGGTGAACTACTATATGTCTACCTCTAGAATTTTGGTTCTTGTTAATGGCAGCCCTCAAGGTTTTTTTGAGACCTCGAGAGGCTTGAGGCAAGGGGATCCTATTGCTCCTTTTCTTTTTATTATTATGGCTGAGGCCTTAGGTAGATTGATTACTTGGAAGAGATAGTCTGGGGCTTGGAAAGGCATCACAATTGCTGAAGGTGTTGATCCCACTACTCATTTACAATTTTTAGATGATAACTTCCTCATGGGGGAAGCCTCCTTAAGAGAAGCTAGAGTTATAAAGGCCTCATTAGTTTCCTTTGCTAAGGCCTCAGGGCAATGTGTCAATTGGAAGAAGTCTGATATCTTCTTTTTTAATACCAATGCTGGGATGTGGAGACAAATCTGCCATATTTTGGGGATGAAACAAAATTCTTTACCTGGAAAGTTCCTAGGGATCCCTCTTTTTGAAGGATTCTGCAAACCTAGTTTATGGAATGATTTGACTAAACAATGCTTTCGGTGGATGGAGAGCTAGAAAGGGAGATGGCTATCATCTGCTGGGTGAATTTTGCTTCTTCAAACTATTATCTCAGCCATTCCCATCTATTCTATGAGTTGCCTTAAGATTCCACAAAAGGTGTTGGAGAATATTACAAAGAGGATGAGGAAGTTCTTTTGGTGTGGGAGTCAGGAGGAGTTCAAGTGGCATCTCATCTCCTGGGACAAGATCTGTAAATCCAAGGGCATGGGAGGAGTGGGGCTTAAGGATTGGAGGAAAATGAATCTTGCTCTGGGTGCTAAATTAGTGTGGAACATTTATGAGGAACCCAATACGTTATGGGTTAGAATTATTAGGGCTAAATATCTTGGGGCTCTTAATGATGAATGTATTTTGAGAATTAGGAATCCTCCTAGAGGTTCTACTGTTTGGAATTTCATTTTAGATTGCAGGAAGGTCATCATTAACCATACTTCTTGGAACTTAGGGAATGGAAGGAAGACCCTTTTCTAGATGGACTCTTGGAATAATTATCCCCCGGTGATCTCTGAAGCTAAGTTTATTGAACTCAGTGGTGTGATGGTAGATTCATGGGGGGAGAAGGTTGCAGATTATATTGAATGTGAGGACTCTGGTTGTGGGCCGGTCTGGATGTGGAAATGTTTGGATAACCTCCCTCTCACTCAGGATCATAAATTATTGATGTTGGAAGTGTTCCATTCTAGAAAGGCTTTCCTCTCTTCGGCTGATGATAGATTGGTGTGGAGTGCTTCCTCTTCAGGGTCTTATTCAGTTAAAATTGGTTATAAGGCTCTAAATCGACAAGAGGAGATGAAGGGCTAGCCTACTAGTCTATGTTGGAATCAGGCTTGTCTTCCTAAGGATGGATCCTTTGCTTGGTTAGTTATTAATGGAAGGATTTTAACAAGGGAAAGGCATAGAAGATTTGGTTATCAAGGTTCGACTATGTGTGCTCTTTGCAATAGGGCCTATGAGGATGTGGATCGAGGATGTGGATCATTTGCTTCTTAATTGTCCTTATGCTTATAAATGTTGGAATTACATCACATCAAAATTAAGATGGATAGGTCCCCTCCCCAAATCTATCAGGGATACATTTTAATGTTGGCCCCTGCCCAAGGAGAAGTTTTCCTTGGCCCCTCTTTGGTTTTTTTGCCCTTCTATCATAATTTGGGAATTATAGAAGGAGAGGAATCGAAGGATATTTCTTGACAAATTTGAGCCTTTGGAAAGGTTGAAATTGAGGATTTTTGTGTCCATAGAAGAAGTGATGAAGGCTTCTATTTTTTCTTCTCACGGATCTATGGTTTATAATGCGGAGGATAGAAGGCTGCATGCAAAATGGCCGAATTTGAAATGGCAGGATGGCTACTTGTCAAAAGAGGGACAGGATTATTCTGTCAAGGAGATTAAGTGGATACCCCCTGATGATGGGTGGGTGAAGATCAATTTTGATGGGGCTTCTCATGGAAATCTGGGTCCCTCTGGTGCATGAGTTGTTGCTAGAGATAGGGACGACAATATCATCACTTATGCAGCTCAGAAATTGGATGATGGCACAAACAATGAAGCTGAGATGAGGGTTGCTTTGCTTGTTGTTTCATTGGGCATTAAATTGAAGGTGAGGAATTTGCATTTAGAAGGGGATTCATAGGTGATTATTAATGCTTTATGTAATCATGTGATGAATGCCTAGCACCTTAAAAATCTTGTGGAGGTCATTCATGATAAATTGCTCTCCTTTGATGATTTTAAACTGAGCCACACTTTGTGTGAAGGAAAATACGAAGCTGATGTGGTCTCCAAGTGGGCGATTAATTTGAAGAATGTTTATGATACTTTTTTTGATGACTACTCCAGCTGGCCGCAGGGTGTTTTGAGTGGATGTGATGTTTTCCAATGATGGTTGGGGTTGGGGTTGGGGTTGGCTTGTGTATTGCTGACGCCGGTGTATGGTGTCGTCAACTATTGATGGATTGTGTCTTCTTCATTTCCTTTTTTATTTGGCGATGTCCTTTTTCCATAATGATTTTTGTGCTTCTTATTTTGGGTTGATGGCTGGCACGAGGGAGCCTTTTGGTGTGTAGAGTGGCTTTATGGCTTTTGAAGCTTTAAATTGGCAATGGCTTCATTTCTACAGTGGATATTTTCTATTTTACTTTGCTTTTTGCAAGTGTGGTGGCTCTCGCTATGCTCATGGAGGCTACCTTCTCGGTGGGGACTGCTAAGCAACAAAAATCCTTTGAGGGCCCTGTCAGCAAAGATTGCATGAAGGGTCTACTGGTTCTAAAGGATGATGATTTGGTTCTAGCTTCTTTGGATGTGCTCGGATCCCAATTTCAAGAGTGGAGGCAGAAATGGCAGTCAAATGTAGATGTGGTTTTGATGTTTGTTGCATGGGCATTGCAGGTTGGGGATTCAGAGATGGAGGTTAAAAATTTGGCAGAACACCTTTTTGGCAAAGAAATTTTAGTGTGGCTTGAGTCCATTTTGGAATGGGCTTACCCTGGTCAGGGTTTTAATTACATGGAGTGTTTTGAAGATGAAGCTAATGGGAGATTGTTTGGCAAGGTGCCATTTTTACGCTGGTGGGGAAAGGTTGATAAACAAGCTTATTGTGATGATATTCAGCAGAAGTTGGTGGTGTTGAAGATGGCTTTGAACCATGTGAAAGAAGTGGCTGCTCTTAATGAAAGGGTTGTGTATGTTGATGTGTCGAGATGAAAAAGAGGGCGGTGTCGAGGGAGGATGAACGCCTTGGTCTAACGGATGGTGATGGCTCTGGTTTTTGGTTTTGTGTTGCTGTGTCTTCATCTTCGTGCTGGCCGAATGGTGGTTTTTGACATTTGCATTCCCTTCTCTTAATGGTATCCCCTGGGTTTATTCAAGCTTTCGAGTCTGATGGGTGTCACATTTTGTTTATGGGTTATGGTTTTATGTGGTTCTGGTCTGCCTGTGGATCAATGAAACCTATTTTGGTGTCTAGGTTTGGGGGTTCGGGTGTGTTATTATTGCCTATGGGCTACTGGTTGGTGTTTTGCTTATGGGGTATGCCAATATCTGGCTTTATGTAAATCTTGATGTTTTAAAAAACTCTTGTAATCCTTTCTTGATATATAAAATTATTATGTTACAGATAAAAAAAAAATAACAAATGAGAAGGAATTGTAAACCAAATTAATACTGATTGTATTGAATGAGTGAGTGAGTACATGGGAGAATCATGGAGGTATATAAAGGACAAATATCTACCCTGCCTAACTTGACACATGAGGAAGATGTCACATAGACAAGCCAATAAAGTACTTAAGCATGATTACACCAACTATTGGTAGTAATGTGTGTTGATTTATAGTGCTCCTTATTGAAAGATAGGAACATTTTTTTGGATTCAGTGTGATGTGGAGTGGCAATGCAGGAGATATGTGGGCAACCTTTGCAATAGGAGTGAAAGATAAACAAGTAGATTTTGTGGCAAGTTTATTGATACTTGGTCGAGGAGCATCTTCCACTATGAGTTATCAATATATTACAAGATTTGAAGATGATGTTAGAGATGACTACATCAAGTTCAATGGAAAATGTAACAAAAATGAAAATGTGGCATTAGTCTTTATGGTTTGGGTAATGTAGCTAGAGGAGAAAGAGATGGCAAAGATTTTTTTTGAAAAATGCATGAAAGCCCACTAGAGAGGAGACATGGACTATTTCCTAGAAATCGTGGTGCAAGAGAGAAAATATAGGACACATGATGGCTACTGGCCACAAATTTATCAAAGGTTATAATAGTTCACTGGTCCTCTTCCTAATCTTCATTGCAATGCACAAGTTGAGGTAGGCTTGGGGAATTTGAAGGAGGAGAAGGGTTTGGTTTTGAATGTAGAAGAGAAGTAGTGATGATGAGATAGAAAGGATACTTTTGTGTCAAATATCAAATTCATGGGTAAGTAAGATTCAAATATTGTCATGTTCTCTGCTTTTGGTCTCTCTATGGCTTTCTTCACTAGTAAATTTTTGTTTGATAGTTTCAAAATAACAAAATCAAGTGCTTAGGGCATTCATAGTTGCAATGAGCATGACACCTAGTTTGATTATTTATATATTTAAAAAATAATTATTTTAGTTTTTATTTAAAATATCTTTTTTTAAGTATACTTATATTTACATTTTTTCTCGATATATTTTTATTTTTAAATAAATATTAATTATGTTTTTTTATTTTTATTATCTTTGTATGTTGATTATGTTTCAATTTTTTCTTTCTTGTCAACTTTTTAGTATTTGTTGTTAACACATGCTTGCATGTATGCTCCATCCCTTGTTGCCACTTTAGATACATCTCTCAGCATAATCACAATTCTTTATTAGGTGGAATACTAACATAATTACACTTTTGTTTAAAATTAGAGATTTTAAAAATGTTACACATGATCAAACTAGTACAATGAACTCTATCTATGAAAATATTTTTCATGAGTTAATAAAATGCAAGTTAGTGGTTGGCTAAAAGAATCAGGAAAGAGAGAAAGTGGGGAACCACGTTTTAGACATAAGAAATCAACTATCAATCTTTGTGGTGTGTTCAAACACCTAGTTAAAAGGGTTTGGACAAAAAATGATATATTGTTTCTTTATAGCTTCAAGAAGTTACTTGACACAAAACCAAGGCAAAAATTATAGAGTGTGGTACATGAAATAAGATTAAATGTGTAATGCAACATAGGAATCCATAGATTATATGAGAAAATCAATGCTAAAATTAAAATACAATTATGTTTCTTCAAAACTTTTAAGAGTGACATAGGTGAAAAAAAAAACTACCCAGGTTATCCCTCTACTTTGTTTGGGCTATACATTTTTAAGCTAAAAGATTAGATAAGTAAGTATGAGGAGGGGGTCCACACAAATAGCTAAGTGAATTCCTCCTTTATGATGATGACCTAATTTAAATTGTAGAGAGAAACCAAGGTTTAAGAGATCAAATATAAAATCTAAACTTATTTTCTAAAGATGTGGGAATGCAAGTGAATATGAACAAAAATAAAATCATGATGTACTCTTTAAAAAGGAAGAAGATGCATTCTACATTTCAATTTAAAATAGAGACTCTCAAAGTGGTCTCAGAATATAAGTATCTTACCCTTGACTTTCATTAGAAACTCATTTAGTACACATGTAGGTTAAAAATGATATAATGAGATTTTAGAGCTCTTTAAGCACTTCAAAATAAGAATAATAATGCAAAGTTATAGGATTGGAGAAACACTAAATTCCTTGTGCACTCATAGAAATGTTGGTATTATATGGTTGTGAGATATGGGCTATTGGAATGCATTTTAAAAAAAAAATTGAGGCATATAAAACAAATCCAAAAGTATATAATCACAAGCAAATTAAGAATTAAGAATTTACTTCCATATGAAATTACAAAGTTGAGAACTTCCATGTATAAGCAACTAGTTTGACCAAGTTACTCTGGTACTTTAAAAATAAAAGTGGAGATCAATAGGTAGCCCAAGGATATAAGAGATGAAGAGATGCCCAAAAAAAGAAAATATAGATGAAAAAAATAAAAAATGAATGAATAAGTGGGACATTAGTGTAAAGGAATATCTAAAAATTACATATTTACCAAATTATGTGAATGAAAAGTTTATGAGAATAGCATAGGGAGAGAATACAATGATGAAACATCAAGATCAATACCTTGTTGGTGTGTTGGGATTGGATCCCTAGGCTAAGATTTGGGATGGTTAGATGAACAACATCCAAAGAAGAAAGGGAATACATAATTGTATTTTTTACACTAGTGGAGCAATAGAAATGGAGGAATATTTCATCTATACATGCCTACGGTGCAAGGACAATGAAGCTAAATATGAGGAAACATTGAAATTTTGTTTAATGAACTAGGGTTATTCCAAAAAAATGATTAAAAGGTTTAGAAGAGTTACTAGTCTAAATAAAAAAGAGAAGGGATGATCTTAAAAAATATACCAAATTTATGCAATGAAGCTATGATTAGTTAAAGCAATTGATGTAATTAGTGGTTCTATAGATCATTTTAGTCCCATGAAAATAGTTAAAATTATTTCATTTGTTTTGATAACTAGCTTAATTTCATTAGTTAGTGGTTAGTGAATCTAATGAGAATACTATAAAAGTAAGGAAGAAAATTCCTCCTAGTTTGTGGCGTGTGTAAATTGACCAAATATTTTTTCTTCTTTTTAATTTCATAAGAATTGACATGTGTTTAAAAAATATTCCAAAAATATTGTTATTAGAATTTTTTGTGCTAAGATATTATATTCTTAAATAAAAATGAACATTTGGATTCAATAGATCAATTGTATTATTTCATTTTATTTTTCTATATTCAATAAAAAATAGTAACTACTTCAAATATTTATTCTTGATTCCATTTTTAAAAGACTAACCATGTTAATATATTTTACAACAACTACAACATTTAAATAGTTATTACAATTTTCTATAATATTAGTTATCAGTATTACAATTTTCTATAATATTAGTTATCAGTATTATGTAATGACTTTACTTCAAATTAATATTTTTGAGACAAGTCAAATTGCCCAATGTACAACATAATGTTTGATGTGATTTTAAGAATTCATAATCCCATTGTCAAAACAATATATTGTCCAGGGGAGTCAAATTCGAAATCTATCAAAATAATTAAGAAGCGGATCAAGAAAAGAAATGAGTAGAGGCATATGAAAAGATAGTACATTTGCATATATTCATTCCAAAGATTATCAAAGATGAATCAATCACTCTCACAACGAAGGCTGGGAATTTGAGCATGTCTTAAACAACAAACCAATTAATGTTCAATAAAGATTTAGATTAAAAAAGATCAATGTAGGGGTACATGACATCGAAGAAAGCATGTAAAAGATATTTCTAAAGTGAAACCATGAGAAAATGGTACTTAACGAAGAAGAAAAGACGTAGCTAATATTAGGTTTTTCTCTACAACACTATGGTGGGATCATAATAGTTAGATAGTTAGACCAAAATGTAGGGTTCTTTTAAGGAAATATATGATTCGGATATATCATTCTCCAAAAGGACACATATATAAAAATGATGCACATAGAAGAAGACCTTGAGGATTGTAAGAAATTTAATTAAAATAAGTTTACCATGGGATCATCAATATCATATTGAGAATGATGATATTAGATGCCTTTGGTATAAACGACAACATCTGACTCTTTTTCCATTCTAATGAGCTTTTTATTCCTCTAATTTAGAGATATTTATGTTATGTTGTGAGTAAGTTTAGAGTTTGATAGTTGATTAGGGTTAAAATAGTATAGTAGAGCCAAGTCCATTATAAGACAATTTGGGATGGTATTGAGTGTTTGTAATATTCAATTTAGATGTTTTATGAAATTATAAACTTGCAAATTTACATTTGATTCAAGGCAAAAGAAAAATATTTATAGAACCTTACATCATTTCTTTGGTATAAGGAGAGAATGAGACATTCAAGCTTAGGTTCTATAAGTGCCACCATTGATCACTTGATAATAATCAAAACTCGTGATGCACAAAAAATAATTCCAACAAATTCAAAGTTACCACGACAATTAAATTTTGTTTGATTCTCTATTTTTGCAAGGTAGCCATGGATAGAAATCCCTTCTTTCCATAGTCATTTTCATGGTATGTGTAGTTCTTTTCTCCCACTTCACTCAATTGGGATTATTAAATTGTGATCTTAAACAATTTGTTTATTGGCATGAATTCATTCATTGTGGTTTAATAGTGAAAACTCAATGCCTAAATATCTCACTGGCTTAAAGAATGATGCAAATATGCTTCAAGTGTTTTGTTTAGAATTTTTTTTATCACAATGTATATTAGCTACTCTCTAAGATGGAGCTAATATAAAATCTAAATCTCAACAAAACATAAGACAAATAGAGTAATAGGAGAGAGATTCTAATAATGAAGTGAGGTCATGGGTATAATAGTTGACACTGGAGCACTTTGAATTAACCATTAGATATTCAAACAGATTGTAATACCCCTTCCATAGTTTACTTTTCAATTAAATTGGCAAGACTCTTTTAGGCCACTTTTCATGTGTGTATAAATTCTCAGATAGCTTTGATTTATGTATATTTATGTTTATGATTTTACTAACCTCATACTTGCATGTGTATGGTTTGTGTGTATGTTTTATATTTCTGTTTGATGTGTTTGATATGGTTGAGGGATAGAGTCGTAGTTACTTGCTTGCGAGATCCACACGATCAATTGATCCCCGACATTGCATGTTATATATTTATACATGTATGTACATGCTCGTCTTTTATGCAAGATTTCAGTTACCGGGCATCGACTTCTCTGAATTGTCAGGATGAGTGTGCCCTATTGCAATATTTTAATGGTAAGAGAGGGGAGATAACATACATGTCCAATCCCAACCCAAGCTATTGATCTTCCTATAATAATGGACAAGTATCTATTTTTTTCTACCTATTTGAATTCGTCAAGGTGACATAAATTCGTGAGCCCTTCCCTTGAGTTTGTTTGTTATTTGAATTAGTTGATTTTTGTGTGTTGTAAGTCATGTGAGTTTGTTGTGTGGTTTATTTGGTTAAAATAATTAAATTCAGATTTGTTATGAAATTAGAATAATTGTATCTTATGAAAATCAAAATATTAAATATAAGGATATTTAATTATTAAGAGTTAATTAAATACCTTTGTTTAACTAAAAGTCTAATTTGGAATAAGGGTTTAAATAATTATTAAATTTAAAATTGAAATTATAAGCATAATTGATTTATTTAATATTTAATTATCAATTGTAAAATTATTAATGTGCTACAATATTAATTGATTAATTAAATATCAGTATGCAATTTAAGTTGCACATTTAGTTTAATAAAAATGAGTTAGAAATTTAAGTTGAAGGTTGAGTTAAGACTTATTAAGTGAAAAGTGCATATAATTATTGTTATAATTAATTAAATATGCAAAAAGAAAATTGATAAAACAAGGTTAGAAAGTTGAGTTTGGAGTTGAAAATTGGAAAAGTGCATTTTATTATTAAAATTAGAATTAATCATGCAAAGAGGGTTTGATAAAAATGAGGTTGTAGTTAAGTTCGTATTTCGATGATTTTGACTTAAGTAATTCTTTTATTATTTTTTAGTGAAGTTTGTCTTGTTTTTTGAGTTGCATGTTTTGAAAACCTAGTTTGTCAGGTTTTCTATATTAGGGGGTTTTAGGTTATTATTTCATTACGTCTATTAGGTTTTGGAGAATCATGGTGCTTGGAAGTTAAAGAATTATTTTAAAGCTTCAATTTTTGGGAGTCTTCGATTTGACCTTATTTGTTGTATTCAGTTGAGGGATTTCATGTAGGGTTTGAAAACTTATGTTTATCATTCTTTTGAAAAGATTGTCTACTTTGTGATTGGAATTAATTGTTGAAAATTATGGTTTTATTTTTATTGAGGATTATGGTTTGATTTTCATTATTTTAAGTTTAGATTGGTTATTGAATTTCTTGTGTGAAAAATCCAAAATTTGTTTGAAGAACAATAGGGAAAAAATTTAAAATTAATTTAGTTAGGATTTTTTTTGTATTTGTTGAACATTGAAACTCTAGGAATTAAATCGAAATAAAATAGATATATAATATTTGCATATGAGCATAATCTTTTTATAGAATTAAAAGAAAGTAGTAAATAATATATATAGAGAGAGGAAAAGATATTAAATCATGAATTAGAAAATGAATGGAAAATTAAATGTATATGTATTTAGAATTTGAAATCTATTATATATATATATATATATATATATATATATATATATATATATATATATATATATATATATATATATATATATATATATATATATATATATATATATATATATATTCAGATTTAAATTTTTTAAATTTTTTTGTAAAGAACAATAAAAAGAGAAAGGGATGAAATAATAATCCAAGAAAGAGAGAATGAAGGATGTATTACCATGAGATAACCAAAAACTAGGAGCAAACCCAATAGCCAAAGAATGGAGACAACAAGATTTTGAAAGGGGAAAACTAAAGAAAAACCTCTTGGTGTTATTATGAATATGGAAAAGTCACACACACACATAGATCTCATTTACAATAACTTTCAAAGTTGAAATAAGAGAGGAGAGCATCTCTTTTATAGAGATGAGAAGAGGAATTACTAAGTAACTTACCAATCTATGAATGTCATCATCCATAATAGGTGTGTGCAAAGTGTCAAGATCCTCATAAGGAGGATAATATAATTTTCTTATAAAAAGAAATAAAAGAAATGACATGTCCTCCCACTTGGACTAGAGGACAAAATGTTAGAATTCTTATATGGGAAAGTGAGATACTGAGAGGGGGGTGAATCAGTTATCCACAAACTTTTATACTTTGAAACTAATTCAACATACATACCATAATCATATATTTCAATACTGAAATTAATCTAACATTTTAATAAAATCCATAAAATGAAACACATAACACAAATATTTGGTAACCCAAAAACCCTTGAAAGGTAAAACTGGGGTGGGGATGACACCCACAAATCTTCACTACCGCAGTAATAAAGTGTGCTTGTTAGGGATACAAAGTTTTGATCACTTCTGGTGATCTACCTTGTGAGGGGTTTGCCCTGCTAAGAGCTTACATAGTTATATAATCTACCTTGATTAAAGGATTTGTAACTTACAACTAAGTAATTAGCACTAGGTTAAGAGATTCACAAAGGCCTGTTAGGACCACTTTGTTAAGAGATTTACCCTGATTCACTTACTAGAATGTATCAATACTCGATCCTTCAGTTTGCACTTCAAATGCTAATAAAAGATCTCTTTCCAATACTTATCTAATATCAAAATCAAATATTTCTCTGTTATGTCCTTCACTACTTTGCTCGGTCACTCTGCCTGATCTCTACATCTAACAATAAAAACACTGCTTCCATCTGCATACAAGAGATCTCCTCTGTTACTGTTACTACATTTTAGGGTTTTGATATCACCTTATATAAACAATTGATCAAGCTTTTATATCAAGATCAACGATCTAGATTCATCACTTATGTCGCTTAAGCATTCCCTTTTTTTGATTGGTTACATGGCTTACATAGGGATTAAAGATTAAAAACACAAAGCATAATCAACTCCTTGATTCTCTCAGCTGTATATAGTCGAATGTGGACCTCTAATCCAACTACACATGCAACATAGTCCTTACTCACATGATCGAATTATGAGAGAGAGTATGAATTACTCAATTCAAAATTCGTGGTGAAGTGACTTGTTGCCTCCTATGTAGATGGGGTGTTTAATTACTCTCAGAATGAGAGCCAACAACCATAAGACCAGTATTACAATGGAGGATTTGAAAGCTATAATGATAAGAAAACTGAAATTAAACTAGAATGAGTGCAGTTTAATCTAAAATGCTTTGAAGGAAATATGATATTAATCTAAATAGCTTTAAAAGAAATATGGAGTGCAGATTTTACTCTAAAGAACTTGAAACAAAGATTAGATTAAGCTAATGAGCAAGTAAGCAAACTAATTATAATGAATATGCAATATTAAACTAAATGAAAATTACACTAATATGCAATAAAAGCTTTGAATTAATGAAATTGAGACACAAAAATACTATAGTTCAATTACTCTCAAAATTGCTCTCCTTGAATGAAGAAAAGAGGTTCATTAAATAGACAAGCCTGGGAAGAGAATGAAGGGGTTCTTGATTTGAAACTCCAGACTCTTCATTCCCATTTGAGAGAAAAAGATATGAATTACTTAATTAAAAGAATGGAAATTGCCACACAGGGTGACCTTTTGAATATTGTGAATTATTAATTCAAAAAGGAGTGTCCATTCAAATAAAAAATAATTATTAATTCCTTTTTATGTATATTAGCCAAATGGGGTGGGTTTAATTTAATTCCAAGCACTTAGGACTTTAGAATTAAATTAATTTATCATAGGGGTAATTTAGCTAATAAAAGTCGAAGACTTTAGGAATTAATTTTAATATTTGATTAATGCAATTTAGGGTTTTTGCAATTGACATCAAGTCGAATAAAGTCAGGTAGGAGAGAGAAAATTGCCTAGTAAACTAGGACTATGATGATGTAAAATTGATGAAAATGCACCAAAATTGATTGAATTTATTAGGTGCCAATTTTAGGGTATTACATTTGCCCCTCTTTGAATTGATGTGCGAACAACGCATTGATTCAAAGAATAGTCTGAAGTGATAGATGACGAGAAATTTAGAAGTCTAGGTTAGGTTGCCAAGACATCGAATAGATCAAAGCATGATTTTTTGAAGTCCAAGTTAGATTGCGAAGACAACGGTCTTGAGAGAAGAGGAGAATCAAAGTTAGATTGCTCTAATGCCTAGAATGAAATTCAAATGCAAACTTAGGACTATCTCTAGAATCAGGGTTAGATTGCCCCAATACAAAGCTCAGCCCTCCGAGACCTGGGTTAGATTGCCCAGATAATGGTCTAAGAGAGATTTCAAGAGCCATCTCCAAAATGAAGCTTGACTCCCAGGAATTAGGGTTAGATTGCCCCAATACCTAAAAGATTTTAAGAACCATCTCCAAAATGAAGCTTGATTCCCGAGGATTTGAGTTAGGTTGCTCAGATACCTAAAAGATAGATGACCAGATAGCAAGATGCGAGGCACCGAGATGCCCCTAGCAATGAGAACTGATGATTCAGATTAGAATGATTCAAGAATTAATTCAACAAGATTCAGATGATGCAATCATCCTGCCCCCTCGGGAGCGAAATTGAAAGATGACATATCAGAAGGACAATTGACAACAAGAGGTTGCAAAGCAGAAGAAAATTGAAGCAAAGCAAAGGTCTTGTTGACCAAGTTTGACCATAGCTGACCAGATTTTACTAGAGTTGACTTTGATGAAAAGAGAAAAGATCTTGAGAATATGATGCAACGATGAAGGTTTGGCAGGAAGATGACACTAGAAGGCTGACTGCACAAGAGTCCGATCCCAAAGGATCCTAGAATTTAAAACACAATTTTGAGCTATCTAGAGATGTCAAATTTTGATTTTGATCCCGAAAATGGATTCAGAGTAGTTGATTTAGCCAAGGGTGCAATTTTCACGCAAAACAGAGCACTTTTGAAAATTAGGTCAAAAGCTATATAAGGCTTAGGAGGGTCATTTTTAATTCATTATTCACCTTCATCTTCTTGTGATTTTGAGCTCTGAGAGAGAAATGGAGGGTCTTCCACTGCATATGCATCGATTTGAGTGCTCCTGATGACACACCCGGCCAATGGAGTATGACACACTTGTAAGTAGTCGATAAACCTCCTTGCATTTCAATTTTTATCACTTTTTAGGTCAATCTAGGGCAAATCTAGAAGGTTTTAGGTCATGTTCTACTAATCTCACGTGAGGAAGTAGTTTCCTCGTGCTGGCCTGGATCTCCCTTTGCATGAGGAAGTAGTTTCCTCACACAAGTTAGGGCTTCTTCGCGAGGGCTCTGTCTAGAAGCTCGTGCGAGCTGAAAGCTGGTCCCGTATGAGATTTCTCCTATTTGCACAAGGTCAAGTCCTGTCTCACATGAGGAAATAGTTTCCTCACGTGAAAAGCTATTGCAGAGTTTGAATGCTTTTGCCAAAATTTGTCAAATTTACATAAAATCAACCAAGTAGAGTGTCGCAGAGTCATGTCTAGGATAGATGCCTTGCTACATTTGCTGTTGTGTTGAAAACCATCATGTTGAGATATTGATCCAACACCATCACTTGCTTTGCAGGTTGACTTCTCGGACATTGCCTTCAGGACACACCATCCCGTTATTACTACATTAGTGCAGAGACTGATAGATGCAAAGAGTACTCATATTGAGGGACTCGGCTTGGGATACTTGCGTGATCTACCTGACATTCAGGTAAATCATAGTGTTCTTGGTGCACTCATAGAGCGTTTCCATTCGGAGATGAACACTTTCCACTTTTTGATGGGGGAGATGACTGTGACTCCCAAGGATGTATACAGGATTCTATGGATACCTGTCCATGGTGCTCGAGTAGAGTATGACACACAGCCTCGATAGAGTACTGTAGCCTTGAGGACCATCTTCAAGGATGATCTAGTGATGGGTTAGGCCATCTCCTGGGAGGATTTGATGCACAAATATGGTAGTGATCACCCATTAGCCATTGTACTTGCTATGTTCTTGAGCTGCTACCTTATTTCAGATCAAGGTCAACATGGTCTAGAGTGCGGCTGGGGGACGATGTTGCAGAGGATGCTGGCCAGACCAGCAGTTAGATTTGGATGGGGTGAGTGCATGCTCGCATAGATGTACCATGAGCTTCATGAGATTGTGTATCAGGGTGCGAGGATGATGGCGGTAGGTGTCTTCATCTTACAGATTTGGGCCTGGGAGCGTCTCCCCATTTGCAAGCCTATCTTCCATGATACATGACAGGCTCTTGAGCCTTATATATATAGGTACACATGTCTGATGACTCAACCTCTTCTGGGTAAGATGGAGCAGTGGAGAGGATAGCTAGATGACATGGAAGTTGTAGTCTAGAGACCTTAGGTTGCCACTGAGCCCTAGGATGATGCTTGGAGAGAGCTTTGACATATGTTTGTGTCGCGTCCACTGATTGGATGGAGTGTTACCATTATTGAGAGATTTCTTGTCACATGTGTCCTGAGCTAGTTTGGTAGGTAGCAGGACATATCACATCAGTACTTCCCCTATGCTCACTTCGTCAATGAGGAGAAGAAGGGGTGGCACACGAGACTGGATCCAAGGCGGTGTGTGATAGAGGCATGCATTCTAGATACACGATGGGACTATATGGTGGATGTCACCAATGCAGGGGTGACACCTACATACAAGGACCAATTGATTGCATGACCACATCCAAGATTTACTGATCCTATCAGTATGGGAGCACAACAGTAGCCAGTGCAGCAACAGTAGGTACTAGATCAGTAGCCACCAGCCTAGCAAGCACCAGTTCAACAACCTGCATAGCAGTAGGTTGCATAGTAGGGACCATAGGGACATCAGTAGAGAGTGTTGAGACCTCAGTCAGGACATACTAGCATCCCTACTAGGACCATGGGCTCAGATTCAGGAGCTGGGAGCAGTGGGGCCCATCAGAGGTCCACTAGCTAGTGGACAGGTGATACATCACAACAGGCACCTCCAGATGACGATACTGATATGCCTGATATTTCAGTAGGAGCAAGTACACCATAGCTATAGGAGGCTCTCAGGAAGAGCTATGAGAGAGTGAGATAGATCCAGCGGGAGCAGGATGACTGTCACACTCGAGTCATCAAAGAGGAGACCTGCGTAGCTAACATGGATGCTGAGATCAGGCAGCTATGGGAGGAGCTAGCACAATCAAGGATTGAAATGAGATATGAGGCTACTCAGGTAGCTTATTAGTATGTAGCTTACTGTGGGGTCATTCCAAATCTATTGGATTAGGTATCACCATTTGTTGATTATGTTGGAGCTCCCCAGGCACCTCCACTAGCACCTCCATAGGCACCACCATAGCAGGCACCACAAGCACCCCCACAACAAGCACCTCCACAGCGGCCAATGCCCCCTCCATAGAGACCACTACCACCACCCCCTCCAAGTGGTACTGGGTAGAGCTAGCACATTTTGATATACTTGTACATTGTAGCCCATTTTTGATATTGTGCTCGAGTAGCACCTTCTCTTTTGTACATGACATTGTTGAGATATATATATATATATATATATATATATATATATATATATATATATATATATATATATATATATATATATATATATATATATATATATATATATATATATATATATATATATATATATATATATATATATATATATATATATGAGATCGATAGTTTTGATATCATTGTACTTGTTGATATATTGCTTTGATATTGATGTTTCTATATGCTTAGATGTATGGATAGAAATGTATGAAATGCACATGTTTTATTTTATGAATATGAATATGCACATGGTTATTTTGATGATGCAATGTGAAATGCAGTGATAGATGGATAGAATGTATGCATATGTGTAATGTATGATTTGAGTTATGCTTATAGTGGATGCAAATGAATTTATGAATGCAAATGGAAATGAAATGAAAATGAAATGTATATGGTACTAATCATCTCATGAAGGACTGTCGCAATATATGACAGGTACTAATAAAAAAGATTACATTTTGAAGATCAAGAGCGAGGACCGAACACTTGTGCAGCCAAGATGAAACTAGGACAAAAGATGAGAACCTTTGATGAATAGAAAGAAATCAAGAGAGTAATGAGATATCATCTCAAATGCAAGTTTAGCATGAACATGCAAGCCTAAGCTAAAATGCAAACCCTAGGACTTGGTTGTTGGACTCACCGTATTTATCATCATCAAGTTCATTTAAGCATGAGACGATCGCAAGATGCTATACAATCCTCACTAACATTGCAATTATGAGGATATGAATATGACATAAGTCTTAGATTTGTCAGAATGAGATGTAAGCATTAAGGCACAAGAAGCCAGAATGACCTGAACACCTATTCCTTTTGATTTAGCAAGTTAACATAAGCATCAAAGCACAATTGCTAGAATGACCTGAATGTTTCTTGTGAAAAAACACACCAGACACACAAGAGTTCCTTCTTTTGCCAAAGAGTGCTCATAGTGACCCTTATGTTCACTTAGTAGGATGAGCGTTAGCAATTTTACTTGTAGCAAAAAGAAGTCACTCAAAACAGACAAGGAGAAGAACCAACCTCACCAAAGCATCCATATAAAAGGAGTCGAGGTACGCATGGCCATCCAATATGAGATGAATGATCTTACAAATGGACACCCCTCTTATATGAATTCATTGGATCATTGGAACTAAACCAACAAACAGAAAGCAAAGGAAAGATCATGCCCCCAGTCTTCGCATTTCTCGGTCAAGAAAGACGTCTTATATTTTCTTGAGGGGAAATGATAAAGAAAACAAACAAACAAGCAAAGGAAAAGCTTAGCATGCTTCAAAGGAACACAAAGTTAGTTTTTAGTTCAGTTTACATTTGTGTTCAAGTGGATTGAAGTCAAATCAGAAGCGCACAATGTTTGAAGTCTTGACAGGATAGCGACAACAGGCAGATGTAGTGAGAACCACTGGTGACTATCGCAAGAGACAAAGTCTCAAGAAGATATCAGAGCACGGACTAAGTATCAACAAGTGAATGCAGTGAGAACCACTCATGATCGATACAAGGAATATTCTTGAAAGAGAGAATAAAACACGAGCGAAACATCAGTAGGCAGACGCAGTGAGAACCATTGGTGACTGATGTAAGGAAGAGATCCCAAAATAAAGGGGTTCGAATGAGAGCTAAGTATCAGTAGGTAGGCATAGTGAGAACCACTGGCAACCAATACATGAGAGATTCTCAAGGAGAGAAATATCAAAATTAGCTAGGCATTAGCAAGTAGATGCAACAGGAGTCGCTGGTGACTGATGCATGAACAAAACTTCCAAAAGTGATAGGACAATGCCCCCTAGACCAAGAAGGTGCCCCCAAGTGTGAACCAGTTCCAATCCATGACGAGTCAAGGAGAATCTCAAAGACAACTGAAGGCAAGTGCATGAGCTAGCAAACCAAAGTAGGAAACGAACTAAAAGCAGGAAACAAACTAAAGCAGGAAAGCAAGAAAGCAAACTAAGGCAGGAAAGCAAAGAGACTAAAGTGGGAAACTAAGAGCCAAGCGATGCTGAGATGAGATGTAGCTTCAGGAAACAAGAGGCACCTGTTTACCAAGTTTTCACCATCTTGCCAGAGATTCTATTTTTGCTACCATGACGCCTATTTACCAGGTTTTCATCATGACACATTTTCTTCTTTTTCAATTTTTTTGTACTTTTCTCTTTTTTCTCTTTTTTTGTATTTTTGAATATTTCAATTTTTTTTGTATTTTTTGATCTTTTCACTTTTTTTTGAATTTTTTATTTTTTATTATTATTATCAAGGTGCCTATTTACCAAGTTTTCACCAAGATAATAGATACACCAAAGTGCCTGTTTACCAGGTTTTCACTAAGATGATCATTTTTTCAGGACATTTTACAATTTTTAGGATTTTTTGTAATATATCATTTTTTTGGATTTTTTCACGACCAATAAATATGTACATGAGCACACAGAGAATGCCTTAGCTATAGAATTTCTTCAAGTGAAGAGCGTTGATAGGCTCTTTGAGCTATTCTCCTTCAGTGGTGGAGAGTCGATAAGTGCTGGACCCAAATGTTGCAGTAATGACATACAGACCAAGCCAATTTGGTTCAAATTTCCCTTTCTAGACTCGCTGTTGCTGATTCTTGGGGTTCTCTCTTAGGATGAGATCACCCACTTGGAATTCTCTTTGTCTGACTTTCTTATTGTAGGCTTTAGCCATCCTCTTTTGGTATGCTCTTAGATGATCGAACACCACCTTCCAATGTTCATCAAGTAACTCAAGCTCTTGAAGCTGGGATATTCTATTTTCTTCATCAGTGATGAGGCCCCTCAAAGAGATTCACAATGTTAGAATCTCGACCTCAATAGGTAATACTGCCTCTACTCCATAAACCAAGGTGAAGGGAGTGGCCCCTGTTGGTGTTTGGCTACTTGTTCAGTAGGCCCACAAAGTTGGATTAATCTGGAGATGCCAATCTCTACCAGATTTATGAACTGTTCAGTCCAAGATCTTCAAAATTGTCTTATTAGAAGCTTTTGCTTGTCTATTACCCTGAGGATAATAGATAGATGACCAATGGTGAATAATTCTAAATTTTGTAGCATAAGTCTGTCAGGTCCTTATTTTTGAATGTCCCCCATTGTCAGTGATAATAGATGAGGGTAGACCATATCTACAAATGATATAGTTCAGTATGAACATAGCAATAGTCTTGCCATCAGCTACAACTAGAGGCATTGCCTCAATCCACTTGGTAAAGTAATCAGTAGCTGTGATAATAAACTTGTGCCCTCTTGAAGAAGAAGGATGTATCTGATTGACCAAGTCAAAGGCCCATTGCTGAAATGGCCAGAAATTGATGAGAGGACTAAGATCTTTAGCAGGAGCATGAATCAGATTTCCATGAAATTGGCATTGCTTACAAGTCTTAGCATATTAAACAACTTCTTTTTCCATGTCCGGCCAGTAATAACCTGCTCTAATAAGTTTTCAGGCTAACATCAGACCACTAGAATGAGACCCATAGATACCTTTGTGTACCTCAGCTAGCGCACGTTTGGACTCATCGGGTTCTAAACACCTAAGGAGGGTACCGTCTAGACCCTATCTATACAAGTCATTTGCTATGAGGACATATCGTAAAGTAGTACAAATTAAGTGATGCTTTTCATTCTGAGTATAGGTGTCTGGAATGATCTGGTTATGAAGGTAGGAAAAGATATGGTGGTAGCGGGATGAATCATGTCCAATGACTGAACAGATCATCTTGGATTCAGGAATATCATAGGCAGGGTAGTGTAATGCCTCCACCAAGAACTTGTGTCTAAAGTCATTTTCCAGCATTTGTAACATTGAGGTGAGAGTGGCCATAGCATCAGCTACTTTATTGTCTACCCTTGGAATCTGCTAGAAAGAAATGTGTGCAAAGTACTGTTTAAGATCATCCACCATTCTTTTGTAAGGTTTTAGCTTGTCATCTTTTATTTGGTAGACATCGTTGACTTGGTTGACGATTAACTGAGAGTCTCCAAAGACCTTGAGCTCATCCACATGCCATTCAAGGGCTATCTTCATTCCATTAATGAGAGCTTCGTATTCAGCTATGTTGTTTGTGCAGGGAAATAACATTTTATATGCTTTTGGCAATGAGTATCTTTGAGGTGTAACAAATAGAATGCCTACATCGGATCCTTGCTAAGTGAATGATCCATCAAAGAACATGCTCCAAGATTGATGTGTGAGAAGCATGATGGATTCATCTGGGAATTCAATACTCAGAGGTTGGTGATCTTTCAAAGGAGCTTCCGCCAACTGATCAGCAATTGCTTGTCCCTTAATAGCTTTTCTTTCCACATACTCAATGTCAAATTCACTAAGTATCATCACCCATTTCACTAACCTACTCGTGAGGGCAGCCTTGCTTAATAGATACTTTAGTGGATCAATTTTTGTAATAAGCCTTGTGGTGTGAGCTAGCATATAATGCTGCAACTTCTGAGAAGCAAATACCACTGCTAAACAAGCCTTCTCAATGATAGAATAGTTCATTTCATAGGAAACCAATGTTCTGATGATATAGTATATGGCTCTCTCTTTGTTGTTTTGATCTTCTTGAGCTAGGAGAGCACCCAAAGATGTGTTTGTTGCTGAGATGTATAGTATAAGAAGCTTCCCATCAATATGAGGCATCAAAATTGGTGGATAAGCAAGATACTATTTTATTTGAGTGAGTCCCTTGTCACATTCCTCGTTCCATTCATAGGTCACATTCTTATGCAAAGTTTTAGTGAATGGTTGTGACTTGTCGGCCAACTGTGAAATGAAGCATCAGATAGATTGTAGCCTTCCCTATAATCCTCTCATTTGACTGATATTCTTGGGTGGAGGCATGTCCATAATAGATTGCACCTTTTCAGGATCAACTTCTATGCCTTTAGCTGAAATAATATAACCCAAGAGTTTCCCAGAAGTAACACCAAAAGCACATTTCTTTGGATTAAGTTTGAGACTAAATTGTTCCATGTAGTCAAGGATAGGACCCAAATTTGTGAGATGAGTTCTTCACTACATGCGTTTGGCTAAAGTATCATCCACATAATCCTCCATTGTTTTATGCATCATATCATGGAAAATAGTAGTAACAGCTCTCTGATATGTTGCTCTAGCATTTTTAAGCCCAAAAGGCATGACATTCCAGCAAAAGGTGCCCCAAGCACATGTAAAAGTAGTCTTTTCTTGATCTTCTAGTGCAATTTTTATTTGATTATAGCCATAAAAGCCATCCATCAAGGAATACATCTCATATCCTGTTGTCATATCTACTATCATATCAATATTAGGCAATGGGAAGTCATCTTTTGGACATGCCTTATTTATATCTCTGAAATCTGTACACACACAAATGGATTTATCATGTTTAGTGACTGGAACAATGTTTGAAATCCATTCTACATAATCAATAGTTCTTATGAAACCATCCTTAAGAAGCTTTTCTAGCTCTGCTTTTACCAAAAGTGCTACATGTGGATGCATCTTTCGCAGCTTCTATTTAACAGGTTTGATACCTGGTGTGATGGACAAATGATGCATGATTAGATTGGGGTCTAATCTAGTCATGTCAAAGTAGGTCCATGCAAAGTTTATTTTCTTTCTCTGAAAGAAGCTCGTGAACTCTTCTTTTTCTTCAGCAAACAATGATTGTGCTAGATGAATAATTTGTGGAGCAGTCTCTGTACCTAAATTGACTAGCTGTGTCAGCTCAATCAATATTGATGACCTCTCTTGAAAGTGTCTCAGAAGCGTATCAAGTATCTCATCCTTGGGCACCTTAGAGAGGTTTTCACCCTCGGATACATCTTTTATTTTTACTATTTTTGCCTCTGATACTGCCACAAAGTGGTTTTCACCATTAGAGCATCTATTTTTTCTTCTTTTAATTTTTTGACTAAGATACTTGATATCCACCTCTGTCATGTTGACACTACTTTCACTGGTGGAGGACATCACAGGTTCAATAGCATGGAGGTAACAGGCTGGATCATAATTATTTTGGAATGTTAGGACTTCATTGGATGTTAAAGGAGAGTTCCAATTTATCAAATCGGGATGACAGAGTGACAGGGAAGTAGTGACTGGTTCAACTATGTTCATGACATAACCATCAAAAGCACTAATGAGAAAGTCAAGACCTAGAGCAATCTCATCCAAAGGAGCATTCAAATCCCTATGTTAGAAGTAGAGGACATGTTAACACTAGTGGCATCTAATTTGTGCGGCCTAGCACTAGACCCTTCACCTACTTCAAGGAGTCTTTCATACACGTGAATAGTATCTATGTCTACATCATAAGTAGCATCAGACAAAGAGTTGAACTCATATTCATGTGAGTTAGTACTTGATGTGGGAATTTCATTAGCAGCATCATTAGACTCATTATTATCAATTGTAGCATTAATAGCTTGCTGAAGTTGTTCTTATTCAAAATAATTTTGAAAATGTGGTGGCCTATATCGTTCACCTTGAAAATTAGGATCATCATTTAGTGTTGCTTTCCATTCCTCATATGTGAATTGATACATTGAAGAAGTTTTATCAGAATCATTATTAGTATCAGTATTTGTCTCTACCATATGGACCGGTATGATAGGCTCATCAGGTTCTACAAAGAGTGTCACGAGATCCGAAGGAATAGGATATGGAAATGTGTCTTCATCAAAGCTGGCCTCTGGATTCACTTCTAGAGTGGCATCTTCAATTTCTTGTTCAGGTTCAGGTTCAGGCTCAGGAGCTGACACAAATTTCTTGGTCCCCAAATGAAAGGGAGTCTTTTTAAAACCTAAGCCAGTAGTATCTTTTGTGCGGTGACCCATAGCTTCAATGGATTTTAGTAAGCCATTATCATTATTTCCTATAGGACCACTCCCCTTATAATCGAAGTGCTTCATGATCTTGAAGGCCCCACTGTATGGTTCTTGCTCTAAATCTAGAGGTGGAGTAGTTGTTTCAGCTGTTTGTTTTCCTTTATAGATCCAAGCTCTGATAGCTCTCTCTTCATCCTCATCTTCTAAAGTCATAGAGGCCCTCACAAAGGCACCATCATAAAATATTTGAGGAGGAGCATTAGAACTTTTGTTATTCTCAGAAGGTCTCCCATAAGAGCGTGGAGACAGAGGTAGAGCAGCCAGTGATAGCACAGGTTCAATTCGGTATTCTCCCATGCATGTATCCTTAAGTCTCAAAGTTTGTTCCATTTCTTTCAGCTTAGCATCATAAAACTCAGTGGATTCTCTATTTGCTGGAACAAAGCTATCTACAGATTGTGCAAGAGTGTTGCAAGAGAAATTGGTATTAGCAGGTATAGTGACTTCCACCCCATGGAATGGGAACTTAATGCATTGATGGTATGTGGACGGAACAACCTGCATCTCATGAATCCAAGGCCTACCCAATAAGATATTGTAGGCAAGAGGAATATCGAGCACTTGGAAAGTAACATCTCTTTCAACAGGACCTATGCGGATAGGTAGCACAACTAAGCCTTGGGACTTGCATTCTTCCTCATCATAAGCTTTGATGGTAATCTTTTTGCAAGGGTCAATACAATTCTCATCATAACCTAGTTGAGTGAGCAATTTAGCAAAATAGATATTAAGACCAACACCATTGTCTATGAGCACTCGACGGAAGTGTTTAGGACCTATCATGACCTCTATATGAAAGGGAGTGTTATGCAGGTGACTCAAAGAGTGATCATCTTCTTCAGAGAAGGATAGATAGTGAGGCAAAGTGAAATGACCCACCATAGATTGGAATCGGTTGAGATCAAGATCCTTGGGAATGTTTTCCTCGGGAAGGGCCTTATCCAAAATCTGTCTGTGAGCAGGCGAGATCTTCAACAACTCAAAAATGGTAATCTAAGCATTGGTTTGTTGGAGTTGATCTAAGATGCTATAATTAGCTAAGCTAGCTGTAGGAACAACTTTCATATTCTTGTTGGCAGGGCCAACAACAGTCTTATTTGCAATTTGCTTTGGAGAGGATATGGAAGTATCAAGTCTCTTATCCATAGTTTGCTTCGGAGTGGACGTAGAAGTATCGGGACCTTTCAAAACAACTCTTCCTCGCGATCGAGTGACCACATTAGCACAGTCTTGAGATTATTTAGATTCAAATGAATGAGATGTAGAACTACGCAAGATAAAAGGAGTCTTAGATTTGGGAGCATCATCGCTCCCTTTAGAAGTGATCACATCACAATACTCTATCTCAACAGGTTTGATCATACCAATAACATTTTCATTATTAGTGTACGTGTAATTGACTTTAGCATTGGTATTCTTGGTGTTTGAAGACTCACCCTTCTCATGAGGAGGGAAGGGATCCTTAAAATCTTGATGGTCCGAATTCTTATTATGATTCTCCACAAGGATGTCACCATTGTCAATGAGATCTTGAACTTTATGCTTCAATTGGAGACAAGTAGAAGTCTTATGACCAATGTTTTGGTGATAGTCATAGTAAGCATTATCATTCCACCAATGAGGTCATGGTTGTGGGTCATAAGTATGCTTTTCCAAAGGAGTAAGAACCTGATTCTCTATAAGAGTCTTATAGACCACATCAAGAGGCTCTCCCAAAGAGGTGAATTCACACTTGGGTCAAGAGGCCCAAGGTTTGTTCCTAGCAAATCTTGAAGTTTTTTGATTATCCCTTGTGGTCTTTTCGACAGCCTTAGCCGCTTGTATACCAGAAGTAAGATTAAAAATAGGCTTTGAAGGCTTCACAGTAACATTATCCACCACTCCATCATTTACCACATCTCTATTATTATTGGCAGTCTTTCCTTTATCCTTGTTTATGGAGAATCCTTGTTTATTGTCCTTATTCAAAGTTAATTCTCCCTTCTTGATTGTAAAGGCCTCTATTCACACTATTTGTTTGATCATACTATCAAAATTTAGAGGACCTTACAATTGCACTTGGTATCCGAAGTTTGGGACAAGATTGTCCAAGAAAATATCGAGTCTCTCAAACTCTGGTAGCTTGTGAGGACATCTCGTACATAATTGTCTCCACCTTTGGAGAAATGTTAGGAAAGATTCTCTTGTCACTGTTTTAAATTGCAAAGATCCCAGATGTTGACCAAATGTTGAATATTATGTGAGTAGTGTTGGAGAAAAAGATTATCCATTTTGTCAAAAGTCTTAATACCAGTAGGCAATCTAGAGAACCATTCCATAGCTGGTCCACCCAAACTACGAGGAAATAGACACATAAGATAGGTTTGATCGTGCATAAATTCCATAGACAATGCACCAAACTCCGTTAAGTGATCTTGGGGATCAGTTGCACTCAAGTATTTTTCATATTTAGGGAGCTCTACACCTCTGGGAAAAGGTGGCATATGAAGATTTCTATCAAAAGGGAAAGGACAAATACTTTCCATCGTGAATTGTTAGGCAGGTTTGTCTTTACTCTTTGCAAGTTGACTTATCTGATCTTGCATGTCTTGGACCATCTTTTGCAACTTTGTGGTCTCAGTTTCTTCTTCCTTAGCTACGTGTTTCAACTTGATAGTCTCAAGGTAACTTGGCCCCTTGTTTAGCTAACTCAAGGAAGTATTTTTCTTTCTCCTCTAGGAGAAGGATCTCCATCATTTTAATGAGACTCTTATTAGCTTTGGCAGCATCTATATCATGTTGAGTTATCACCTCATTTTCATTCCCAAGAATCTCATAAATACTCAAAATCTAATCTTTTTGTTGATCATCTTGGTTTTGATCGAACAGAGGAGGGCGATAGAAGTGTGCGGGTTATCGATCACCTTGAGGTTTACTTCGAGATTGATCATCATTGTGGGATTGATTTTGGTCATGTTGAGATTGACCATGAGGCTTCTCATTCCAAGGTTGAGCATGATGTGGGTCATTAGAGGATTGACCATGATATTGATTGTTTTGAGATTGATCAAAGGTTTGACTGTACTTGCTTGGTTGGAAATCAAATAGATCTCCCATCTTGTTGTAGGCTTGCACAGTACACGAAGACTCAGTGAAATGATATGTCCAGTGTCCAAAGGGCATGACCATGGTAACCTTTGGTGAATAAACAAGATCAAAAGATTTAACAAATTCAGGCGAAAAGATATTGTTAATAGTATCACTAGGTTCAATAATAGAACTATTCTTAGCAGGATCAACAGGTATGATAATAGGATTAGTTCGAGGAAGAGGTCTTCCAAAGTTGTGAAACAAGGAGTTGTCTTGCTCTTGAAATGAGAAACTAGGTTGTGCTTCAAACAATGATTTAAAACACTCTTGAAACACTAGAGGTGATGGTTGAGACTGACTATCTTTTGAAGTACTCAATGAGGAAATTGAGGATATCTCACAAAGTTTAGATTTCACAGCAGATTCAGGATGATCTATTTCTTGATTAGGAGGTTCACTTCTACCTTGATTAGTATTCTGAATGGGATAAGTCTTGCCACTTCTAGTCGTGACAATCATAGATGAAGATGAAACAAGAGAAGATTTGGGATAATGCTACACTTTGTCTCTAAGAACAATGCAAAGGAGATAAAGGCTAGAACAACCAAGATGCAAGATGGACCTGGTACAAATTGTCAAAAGAGGTTGCTAGAATAGCTGAGATAAGACTATCGCAACATGAGATACAAAAGGCATAAAGAGATAAGATAAACCAATGAGAGACAACATGATTCAAAGCAAAGATTGATCGGTTCCTAACTCGAGACAACCAATTTCTGATAGTGAACGAAAAGAAAATAGAAAAATAGACCTCAAATAAAAAGTAGATTAGATAAAAAGTCAAATAGTCAACGGTAAACAAGTCTCTATTTTTTAAAACTAGTCTACAGTCTCACGCAAGAGAGTACCAGGCCACGCGAGAGAACACAAACCTTCACGTGAGAGAACAAAGTCTCACACAAGAAAATGCTCTGAAGAGTGAAACTTCACATGGGAAAAGTCCAAAATCTGACAGTCTGACATAGTTTTCAAGGTTAAAGTTGAATTTTGAGGTACAGCCTGAATTGATGTCTGACAAAAAATCTAGTTTCCTAACAGGTTTGAAGAATAGTTTAATCAACAATCTCATTTTGGGATTTCAAGCATTTGTTTAAAGATGCAAAGGTTTAAATCAAGTAGTTGTGATACAAGAAGTAGTCATTAACAGACCTATCAAGGACAAAGCAACTTGATAGCATCAGGGGAGTCTTTGTTTGATAATGATTGGACAATGTTTAAGACTCGATAATAAACACATAGCTTAGTCCTACAAAAAAATTGGTGAGAAGACAAAACCTTTGCCCCATTGCTTATGCACATACGTGCACCTCACACAGTCGTGTCACCCCCTAGAGGGGACCTATGTTTTTGGTGTTTCCAAGGACTCAATAGTATATGTTCAAAGGTTACCCTTGTAGTAGGGGCTAGTTTTGCAACCACCTTCAAGCATCCAGGTGTATGCCTATGATGGAAATCTACAGGAGAGATTCTTCCCCCTCCCTGCGCAAAGATTATGACTCCTTTCGGAGGTGAACCAGGTAGGCCACTAGCTAAGGAAATTTTTTAATAGGATTTTTTTCATGCTAACCTTTGGTGCCCCTAATACAGGGCTAGGGCCTCGTAGCCACACCAACACCCAAAAGTCATGCACCCCCGCAAGTAGGGCTAGGAGCGGCACCGCTCAATATAACAGACACAGCCTTCTCAAGATGATAGTCAAAGTCTTGAGAAGGAAGCTAACATGGTTTTAGAGTCTTTAGACTCAAAAAAATGTTCTTTATTAGAGTGAGGCAGAATCACTGGCGATAGGTGCGTACTCACTTGGGTCGTTCCTGAAGGTTCAACTTCCGGCAGGCCCTCTAAAGGTGACACAACTTGGTTTAGATACGAGGGTTTGATTTTATGTTTCTATCAAAGAGAGAAGAGCATACTTCTCTACCTCATCACTTCACCCAAACACATCAATAAGATTCATCACTGAGTTAGCTTCACTCCACCACATCTATAAGCTTTTGGGTTTTTGTTTCTCTCAAAGAGAGAAGAGCATAATCCCCTGGCGAGTAGAAGCATAAAGATTCACTACCTTTCTCCGCTTCCCCAAGAATTTGTCATATTAGTAAGATCATTAGGTTTTTAGGTTCATTCATGGTCATCACCTCCATGTAATGAAGAGCCAAATTCCCTACTTACTAGCAAAATCCTCAAGAAATTTTAATGGAGCCCTATTTAGACTATGTGAATGAAAGCAAGAAACAAACATAACATTTTAGCAAGTCTTCGACTATCATCCTGCAATCAAACCATTAGCATGTTTTATGTTCTTGGTCAAACGTCTTGCAAAAAACTATTACACTCTGAAAATAAAAAAGAAATAGTAAACAACAACAAATAGGAAACTGTCAGAAATCTAGAATTGAAAAGACAGAAACTAAAAATTTTAAAACACTGTATCCAAATCTCGCGTGAGGAAGTACTCCACAGTGCATGAGAAAGTATAGGGTGTCACATGAGGATGCATCAGATCATGCGAGAGAGTGCTACAGGGAGTGAAACTTTGTGTGATATGCTTTGGATTCTCATGCGAGAATTCGTACACAGACAGTACAGATGCACGACAGAGCTTAAATTTCCTGTTAGAAAAAAATCAAGAATGAGGCCAGAAATTAATCTTTCTGCCCCACGGTGGGTGCCAAAATGTATATAGTTGAATGTGGACCTCTAATCCAACTACACATGCAACATAATCCTTACTCACATGATCAAATTATGAGAGAGAGTATGAATTACTCAATTCAAAATTTGTGGTGAAGCGACCTGTTGCCTCCTATGTAGACAGGGTGTTTAATTACTCTCAGAATGAGAGCCAACAACCATAAGACCAGTACTACAATAGAGGATTTGAAAGCTATAATGATAAGCAAACTGAAATTAAACTAGAATGAGTGCAATTTAATCTAAAATGCTTTGAAGGAAATATGATATTAATATAAATGGCTTTAAAAGAAATATGGAGTGCAGATTTTACTCTAAAGAACTTGAAACAAAGATTAGATTAAGCTAATGAGAAAATAAACAAACTAATTATAATGAATATGCAATATTAAACTAAATGAAAATTACACTAATATGCAATAAAAGCTTTGAATTAATGAAATTGAGACACAAAAAAACTATAATTCAATTACTCTCAAAATTGCTCTCCTTGAATGAAGAAAAGAGGTTCATTAAATAGACAAGCCTGGGAAGAGAATGAAGGGGTTCTTGATTTGAAACTCCTGACTCTTCATTCCCATTTGAGAGAAAAAGATATGAATTACTTAATTAAAAGAATGGAAATTGCCACACAAGGTGACCTTTCGAATATTGTGAATTATTAATTCAAAAAGGAGTGTCCATTCAAATAACAAATAATTATTAATTCCTTTTTATGTATATTAGCCAAATGGGGTGGGTTTAATTTAATTCCAAGCACTTAGGACTTTAGAATTAAATTAATTTATCATAGGGGTAATTTAGCTAATAAAAGTCGAAGACTTTAGGAATTAATTTTAATATTTGATTAATGCAATTTAGGGTTTTTGCAATTGACATCAAGTCGAATAAAGTCAGGTAGGAGAGAGAAAATTACCTAGTAAACTAGGACTTTGATGATGTAAATTTGACGAAAATGCACCAAAATTGATTGAATTTATTAGGTGCCAATTTTAGGGTATTACATCAGCAATCATTAAATCACACATAGAAGTCAGCCAAAAAGGTTTACCTAGGTGTTTGTGCCATTACAAACATATATGTCAAAACTGGCTTGCTCAACATATGAAGCTCTGATGCTCGGTCAAAATTGTTCTCCATATACTGGCGCTCGACACTAACTCTTATATACAACTCGACATATATACTTGCTTGGTAACTACTGAAGTACTCAAAGACCTCTAAGTTTCTTGGTAGTAACTACTGCTCAATAACTATACATAATACAAGTATATACATAACTCAACCTTAATAGGATGGCTCAGTCACAATGATGACCGACGTCCATTGCCTTGATAATGACTAAGTGTTGGACACTAATAGACAACATGACTTGGAGATCAACAATCTCCCCCTTTGACGTTAGTGGCAAAAATACTTTATCATGACTTTACATTACATAAACAAAATAGTACTTAGTACTTGAGTGCTCCCCCTAAGACTGTGACTTGGTCTTCATAACATTTATTTACATGACTCTTGACATACAATGAGTATACATTTACATTTCAAAACAACATGTCATACCTTTCTCGTTCTACGCTATATTCTACTTTGTATTCCCCTTGATCTTATCTTTTGTATCATCTATATATACATGACTCATTTCCCCCTTATTTTTATCATTTGAGCTACTGGGGTGTTGGGGTTAGATAATACTTATCCAAAAATGGTTTGTGAAGCTACATAATAATTGCTAAAGCATTATCCCATCTGGATCTGACAGATGCCAAATTTTGTATCTTGATCTCTAGCTGAGCAACTAGATCAACCAAACTCTCGGTAATAGAGAGATGAGGATCTCTCTGTACTAACTCCTTTGTCGATGTCAATACTCTTTGCATAACCTCCAGATGAGGTGTCAACATTGTTTGTATCAAGATTAACTTGGCTCTTATCCTTCCATCATTAGCCATCAACTCGGCTAATCTTCCTTATGCATGAAGTAGTCTAGTTAAATGAATAGAGTTGGAACTTACATCCATGCTCAGTGAGTTTCATGTAGACTTCAAGTCTAATTGCAACTTCTCAATAAGCTCTTTATTGTCCTTAGTAAATGTTTCAACATTACATATTTGTTTGTACAAAGAGTGAACATTTTGTACAACCTCTTCTAAGTTATTCACTAGGTCAAACAGTTCTACCTATTTTATTGCAATCTCTGTTGAGACCCTCTCAAGTACCTTGATCTTTAAATTTCTTCTAGATAACTACATTAGCTTTTTGTTAGCTTCACTCTTATCACTATTCACCTTTTTGACAATATGTACCAATTGTTCTAGAATAGGTGAAGTCTCATTCACATCATCTAACTCAAAATCCTCTATAAATATACCTTTAATTTCATGAAGTACATGCTTTTGTTGATGTTCTCTTATGAGTTTCTCTTTCTTGGTCTTCTTCTTCAAGAGATCTTGTAATATTTTCATTTGTTCATAGGTTAATTTATCAGTGTCCCACTTCAAAATCACTATAACTTCATCTAATGTGACTTGTGTGTCAGGAGACTTATCCTTTTTCTTATGTAGCTTCTTCTTCTTAGGCTCTAGTGTGCTGCTACTCGACAGTTGTATTAAGGCTTGAATAGCCTCTTGATCCTTAGGATCTTTATGCTCCTCAATTATTTTATGTCCAGTCTCCTTTTCTTCCTTAGTATGAGTTCCTAAAATTTCTATTGCAGACTTATCTGCTTGTTCTTTTGCGCTCTCTTCTCCTTTTCTTGTAATGATTTTAACATTTACCTCGACAGGTGTATTCTTAGTTGTTATTGTCGGCTTGCCCTGTTCCTCAAAACTTATACTTTGTGTGACTTTTTATTCAACTATGACCATGTGGGAGCTTGTAGGTTTTGAGTTCATAGTTGATACACCCTCAATCCTTGTATAATCATGTACTTGTATGAGAAATGGATCAGTGCTTGGTAGAAGTGGATTTGAGGCTGCCTCGGTAAGAATTTGACTTTTAATTTCTTCCTCAGTTAAGGCATTAATGTTCACTGTTGTTTCCTCAGGCACATCCTCAATAGTGATCACCTCTTATGGTTCACTCTCTTCTACCTTCTACATTTCCTCTTCCTCAAGGTTTTGTGGCTCATCTATATCCTCTTTATTATCCAGTTCAATTTCTCTGGATGTACCTTCATATTTTTGTGCACTCTTATCCACTATTAATCCAAAGATGATCTTCCACATTTTTTTTCTTTGTGTGACAACTTCTTCTACATTTTTCTTCAATGTGGAGTAAGCCCTCAACTTAGGTATAAACATGTTTCTATGTTACTCCATAAACTTTGCTATCTTCTTCGGTGTCAGTTCAAGCATAAGCTATGCTAGAGTGCCTTCTCTTATTTGTGTCTCAGTTACAATGGCATACTACAATCTTGCATCAATTTTACTAAATAGATCATCTAGGATCATATTCCCTATCCTCAAAGGTATCATCTCAAATGTACATATCATTTCTATCATTGCATCTTCAATATTTTCCTTATCATCTTTGCTTAATCTTTCAAATTTTATAAGCTTAAATCCTGCTAATCCTTTTGTGCTCTTGATGTTGTGGCAGATTTCATCCACACTAGTTGGATGTCTATGTTTTTCCACCTTCATCTTGTTATTGTCATCTGTATCTATCATTTCATCATCATCATCCTTTTGAAGCACTAGTTTCCTTCTTGGTTTCTTCCTTGGATTGCTCGGCACAACCTTAGTTTGTACTTGTTTTCTTTTCCCTAAGATCTCCCCTACAGTGTTCTTTACTGGCATTCTTTTTTGTGGCTTAGCAGATGTGGCAGTTGATTCTACCCTTGTTCTAGGTCTTAATGCTTCATGAGGAGTAGGCTTTTGTTTATGGTTCTTCTTTTTGTTGGGTTTGGTAACCATTATCTCTTTGCCCTTATTTTGAGTATCTACTTCCTCCTCTTCACTATCTTCAGATTCACTTGATTGGTCCTCACCCTGACCTTGTGTCTAGAGGTGCATTCTCCTCTTCTCGTTTGCCTAACATTTTCTAAAGATTTTTAACTAATTTCTCTTTTTTCCTCTCCAGGGTTGTAGACTTTAACCCCATTGCAATCTTGGACTTAGCTTCTTCATAATTTCCAAAAGTCTTAGCTTTACTATCAATCTCTTCTATTAGTAGAGCTTTAATAGCTGATGGTATTTCATCCATGTTGACTTCATAGGGCAGTGGCCTCAACCATGCTACCCTAAGCATAACAGCTTGAACATAGGTATTGTCGATATCCACTAGAAAACACATATCATCATAAAATTTCTCTACTAGGGATACAAGAATTATACCTTTCTTTCTCATCTTCTTCTTAAACTCAACAAAATAACTCTCCATCACACTGTCAAAATTATCACCTAATTGTTGAATAAAATCATTTATTTGTTGTGTCATGGGTCTATCCTGAATCCATACTACATCTCCTATAGTAGGAAAAGTTTTTTGCACATAAAAGAATATACATACTATCAGGGAACCAAACTTACACATTGAGTTCTTAGCTTTCCTAATTGATGTAAGGTTCTCAGCAAGTTGTGTCAGTTGCAACTCTGCAAGATCATAAGTATGATCTTTCTTCACAATTTTCCATGCATGGTCTACTACAATGTAGGGAACACTATACATCCTGCTTGACTGATAAAACTTGTGAGCAATCACCCTAACTATAAAATCAATATCAGGATCTGTGATCGTAGAGATAGTCATTCCTCTCTTGTTCCATACTACCATTGTGTTTTTTGGAATCACTTCTTTGCTCTGGCACCTCATTGTCTTCTTCTCGATTTGAGTAGGGTAACCGATGAATGGGTGAATTATTTCTTTGGTGATCTTCACCGGCCCATTCTCCAACCATAGTTTCATATCATGAATTCTTCTCAAGACAATCTTAATCCATTCCATCTTGAAGTTGTGAGGGAAATCTATGGCATGTACTAACCCTTTTCTCCATAATGTGTTGATGTTCAGCCTTCAACACTTCGTTAATACATAATCTATTGTATGCTTCCCTTAGCTCCTAGTATCTAATTTCAGTAATCTTGCACATGTAGCATGCACGTACATTATGTATCATTAAGACTTTGGGTGGAATTGATGATGAGTCTCCTGAGAGATCTCCCTTCACCATGCTTTCTGGTATAGTTTGGAATTTTGGTGGTTTACATGCATCACTTCTCACTAATTGAATATTCAATACCTCTTTTCCTTACTTCCTTACTATTGCAGATGAGCTTGATGCCATTTTTCCAATTTAGAATTCAAAATATGAATTCAAGTAGCTCAGTAATACCTAGTTTCAATAGTTCTTCACAATGTCTGTTGATGGCACGTTGTAGGAATCTTCACAAACTATCTTTCACACAAATCTCTCTTCTTAATCACCATTGAATCACTCTGCAAACTTTCAAATCATTGGGTAAATGAGAATGGACAATAATTTTTTTTATATAGATTCAAACGGTCACTTTAGGTCTTCATTAAATGCTCAGTACACTAGTAGGTGAAATACAATTGTCTCAGCCTTCACATGATAGCTCGGCTAACACATACCTACACTCGGTTGAAAACATGACTCGGTCTATACTAACATTTCCACTTCAACTCGGTAGATTTAACATCTTGGTTAATATAGGATCTCGACACATACTAAGTGACTCGGTCACTATAGACATAAATATTGATGCTTGGCATCAATTATGCAATTAGAATCTTTTCTCAAATCTATCCTAATGCATCTTATCTTATGCAGATATGGACTTTAACACATCTAATGTCAGGAACTGGTATAAAATATAACATTTGAAAAAGCAGTTCCTTACATAACTTCTTTGCTTACTTAGAAGTAGTGTGATCACCTGATCCATTGGATTGGGTGACCTCTGGTTCACTAGATCCACTACTGCTTGCTTCCTCTTTCTTTCTCCCTATCTAGTTCATCTAGTTTCTTGTCTATTCAATAGTCTCTTCACCTTTGAATTGTTCATTACTTGGTGCTTGTGCTCTACAGTCTCTTTTTATGTGACCAATCTTGTGGCATTTGTAATAGACCAAATTTCCACTCATCTAACTTTTGGATTTACCTCTAAAATGTGTCCTCACACAATTTTCTCCAATATGACCATATTCTCCATAATAATGACAATTATACCATGTATTGTAATCCCAATTGAATGTGTTACCTTTCCTAGGTGCATTATCTTGCTTCTTGGATGTCCACTTTGGTTTTTCATTGGACCTTCATTCTTGTGCTCTATGACCATATTTTTGATAATTGAAACAATGACCTTAAAATCTAGGTGTAGTAGGTGAATTACTAACCTTTGACCTGCATTCATGTGCCTGATGTCCATTTTTCTTACAGTTAAAACAATTTCCATTGAATTTAGGCTTAGGATTGGACTTACCATTCTTGCTTCTGCAGATGTTTGTTGTGTGTCCTAGCTTCCCATAATGATGACATGTAGGTTTTTTTTTCTTTGGCTTAGCATTCCTCTATTCTCCACTCTTTGATGATTCTCCTTCTTTAGTGGATGACATGTGCTCATCATGTCCTAGTCTAGAGGTGTCACTGGATCTTCTTGGTGACCTCATCAGCTCCCCAAAATATTTCATAGCTTCATTAGGTTCATTCATCCTCTCATTAAGTTCCTTTTCAGATCTTAACTCATTCTTTAGTTGATTGTTCTCCGATCTTAGATTTGTAATTTCCATGTCTTTCATGTTCAACTCTTGATTTGCAAGTAACAGTTGATTTACCATGTCTAATTAATTGTTTGTCAGCTTCTGCATATCACATGTCATTTAATCAAGTCCTATAGCCATTTGTCTCTTATCTTCTTCTGTAATTATCTTGTCTTCTTCAACTTTCTTTTTCTATTCAATCACTTCACATAGTCTTACTGATTGGATTTCTTGTTCTCTCTTTAGACTTCTGACATCTTCATCCAGAGAATTGTTTCTCTCTAATAGATCTATAATTTTTGCATTAGTTTCCATTATCAAATAGATCTTTAGTATCATCTTCTTGATATTGAGTGCCATTCAGTTGGATTGCCAATTCTTTCCTTCTGCCCAAAGATTTCTTCAATTCTCCTTTGGTTGCTTCAAGCTGCTGCAATACAAGTTGGATGTCAATCTTCTGATTCTCTATGATTTTTTCCTAATTTTTGAGCCTCCATTTCCAAGATCTTAATTATCAAGTGGTTAGACTTCTTCTAAGAGAACAAAGCTCTGATACCAATTGTTGGAAGTCTTATATAGGAAGCTAAGATACTGAGAAGGGGGGTGAATCAACTATTTAAAAACTATTATACTTTGAAACTAATTCAAAATACATACCATAATAATATATTTCAATACTAAAATGAATCTAACATTCTAATCACATCCATGAAATAAAACACATAACACAAAGATTTGGTAACCTAGAAACCCTTGAAAGGTAAAACTGGGGTGGGGATGACACCCACAAATCTTCACTACTATAGAAATAAAGTGTGCCTGTTAGGGCTACAAAGTTTTGATCACTTCTGGTGATCTACCCTATGAGGGATCTACCATGCTAAGAGCTTATAGACTTATACAATCTACCTTAATTAAAAGATTTGAAACTTACAACTAAGTAAGCAGTTGGTTAAGAGATTTACAAAGACCTGTTAGGACCACTTTGTTAAGAGATTTACCCTGATTCACTTGCTACAATGTATCAGTACCTGATCCTTCATTTTTCACTTCAAATGTTAATAATAGATCTCATATTTCCAATACTTATCTAATCTCAAAATCAAATATTTCTTTGTTCTGTCCTTCACTGCTCTACTCGGTCACTATGCTTGATCTCTGCATCTAACAATCAAAACACTACTTCCATTCGTATACAAAAGAGCTCCTCTATTGATGTTAATATGTTTTAGGGTTTTGATATCACCTTATATAAACAATTGATCAAGCTTCTAGATCAAGATCAATGATCTAGATTCATCACTTATACCGCTTAAGCATTCCCTTTTTTTGATTGGTTACATGGCTTACATAGGGATTAATGATTAAAAACACAAAGCATAATCAACTCCTTGATTATCTCAACAATCATTAAATCATGCATAAAAGTTGACCAAAAAAATTTAACTAGGTATTTGTGCCATTAGAAACACATATGTCAAAATTGGCTTGCTCGACATATCAAGTCTCTGATGCTTGGTCAAAATTGTTCTCCATCTACTGGCGCTCAGCACTTACTCTTCTATACAACTCGACATATATACTTTCTTGGTAACTACTGAAGTACTCAAAGACCTCTGACTTGCTCGACAGTAACTATTGCTCGGTAACTATATAGAATACAAGTCTATACATAAGTTGGCCTTAATAGGATGGCTTGGTCGTAGTGATGACCAAACAACATTGCCTTGATAATGACTAAGTGTTGGACACTAATAGACAACATGACTTGGAGATCAACATAAAACACAAGTAGGGATTCATAAGAATATCCTTAATTAAAATAAAAGATGATACCTTGGTTTATGCTCAAATAAATAAAAATACAACCAATGAAAGATTATCAATTCTAACACCCCCCCTCTTAATATTTACTTAGGGAGTTTACAAGAATGAGAATTAAACCCATTTTTTTACAAAAAATTGCAACTTGATCTTCTATAATGATTTGATTGTTTCAATATGAGCTTGATCCAAGTCTTCATGTAGTCTCATTTAAGTTATAGGACATGTAAAGATGAAATGATTCTAAATTGGGCCTCGAAAATTCACTTGAAACAAGGAAACATAGAAACATGAACCAAGGAACTATCTACAAGAAAAATGTTATCTAACATTCAAGTTATTGTAACTTTGAAACTTTTGCATAAGATTTCATAAAAAAGAAAAGGAGCTAACATGAGATCAAGATAAACCAAATGGTCAAAGTACTATAAACATAATCCATCCTCTCATCTCAAAATAAACATACTGTAGACACCTAAAAATCCTTTAGAAAATAAATTATTTTTATTTTCTGAAAAATCCCTGATGACATCATCATTAATTAATTAATTAATTATTTAATTTATTTATTTATTTTTATGCCATTAAATCCCTTTATCTTAATTAAAAATATTTAATTAAGAAATCCCTCCCAAAAATGTTTAAATCTTATTTAAACATTAATCCCCTATTTATTAATTATTTTAATTAATAAACTGACCAAAAATCCCAAAATAAATAATTAATTTATTTTTTGCCCAAAACTTGGTCAATTTCCTTAAGACCACTAACCTCTTCTAGAATCTTCTAATCCTTCTTTAAATTTTGATTAAAGGCTAATCCCCTCATTTCCTAACCCTAATCCCAACTCAAGATATTTAATTAAGATTAAATATTAATCCTCAATTCCTAATTTACCCTAGGAAAACTCTAGACTCTTCTAGAACTTTCCTAATCCTTCCCTAAACCCATTTAGGGGAAATTACCTACTTTCCCTAAGCTAATCTAAGTCTCCTTTGACTCCTAGTCAAACCCTACCCCTAATGAGCCTCAAACTCATTAAAGCCTTTGAGATAAATAAACCTTTATTTATTTCCTAAATTTCATATTTATCCCTAGAAAGCCTAGACTCTTCTAGAAAGTCTTCATCCTTATCCCCTTGACTCAAGACCCTAACCTTACCCCAAACTCTAACCTTTCTTCCTAACCCAAGCCCTTAGGAAATCCTATAAATACTCCTCCTTCCAAGAGCAAATTATTAGCTTAGTCTTTCATCTTCATGCATTGTTATCATGCTCTTTTACTTCTAGCTCTAGCATAATCATTCCTAATTGTTAGATTTCTTTGTTTTCTTCAAGCTTTCTAACACATCATAGCTTAGCAATAATGGATTAACTTAGTTTACTTCATTGTTTTGCATAGCATATCATCATCATCACATCTCTATTTGGTTTAAAATAAATCTTAGCATAAACATCATGTAGCTTAATCTTCATTTCAGCATCATTTTGATCCTTGAGGCCTTAGGGGCAAATCAGGTGTTCTATACCTATTTTGTGCCACTTATGGGGTTCTCATGAGTCTCAATCCTTCCAAATAAGCATTAGGAACATGCTCCAAGTGCTTAGAGAGCACACCCACATCCCCTTAAGCAAGAGCAAATCAAACAGTGCTTGGGTGCACCTGTTTTTAGCTCAATCTGAGGTGGCATAGTTTAGAGTCTTACTTGTTTTTGATTAATTTCATGCTTAGGCTAACATCTAACCTTTGTTTGGCTTGGAGTTTTTCAAAGAAGGTACCCTCAAAAGCCTAGTCCACACATACTAATGCACAAATGACCACAAACAAGGCCAACTAATGAAATCTGCATCGATCACATGGATATAGATAGTCCATTAATGAGTCATGTCATTGTAAGTGTATGGGTGATCAGTCCATAACCTGCATGACTCACGATCTAAGCAATGAAGTATGCAAACTCGTCATCACATTTTAATTTTACAAAGAGAAATGAGAGAGACAAAACCGCAATCCAAGTAGGACACCAAGAACCATAATCAAGGAGTCTTTAAGGATATAATAATCTAAAACAACATTAATAAATCAAATATTGACATATGCTAAATAATAATATGAACTAAAGATTATGAGTGAGAACAACATATTTCCTTCCAAAAGATGAGAAACCCAACAAATATCAAGAAGGATTTCAAGAGCATCATTCTCATCATGAGGAAAAAAAACCAAAGGAACAAGTTGATAAACATCAACTAAAGTAAGTGCATCCCAAACATAGGATGGCGGGAAAATCCATAGGTCCCTTCATAGAATAAGGTAACAAGATAACCTTGAAAATTGGGCTCCCAATGCAACTTACAAAAAGAATGCAATAAAGTGCATATCAATCAATGGTATCAAACCATAAAATGCTACCATGAGCATAAATAGATGCTATAAAAACATAAAATTGCAACTAAGTGCAAATCAATAGATCATATGGAACCCATAACAAATGCAACTTAATGCACAACAATAGATCATAAAAACTCATAGTAATTAATGCTAAATAATGAGATTAATAATCATCCACAAGAAGGCAATGGTATTAGATAACTCACAATACTAGAACAAATTAGAATTGAGCAATGCATGGAAATAAACATATGACACATATCAAGAGGGGTTAGGGACATCATAACGAACTGTAAAATCATGATGAGATTGATTGCCATTAATTTTCTGAGAGTTGTGATTATTTTGATTATTTTGGTTCATAGGTTTCTTATCTTTTTGTTTTTTAAAGCAATTGTTGGTCACGTGACCATCTTTTCCACAATAGGTGCAATGAGGTCTTTTACAAGGACCATTATTTTGATGGTTATTATTATGATTAATATTATGATTATTGTTATTATGATTATTAGATCTAAAGTTAGGATTTTGATTTTTAGAAACAAAAGAAAGTTCATTAGATTTAAGAGTACCAAATTGAATTAGTTTTGCTTCCTCTTGACGCAACAAATTTTGAGAAATAATGTAAGCTAATTAAGTTGCTAAACTAGGAATAGCTAATTGAGAATGAACATTAGTAGTAAATTGTTGAAACTTCCTAGTAAGACATTTCTTTAAAATAATATTAATCAATCTAATATCATCAATAGTAATTCCTAAACCATTTAATTATCTTTTAATAGAATCAAACTTTAGTAAAAACTCATCCATTGTTTTAAAACTAGTATACTTGAGATCCTCCAATTGATCTTGGAGTTGAATCTTTTTGGATTCATTGGGACTATCATAGGTATTTTTCAAAATGTCCCACACTACATGGGCTATAGTATAGTTATAAATAAGAACATATAAATTTGGATTAAGAGAGATACCAATGGCACAAAGTGCCTCCTTGTTTTTGACATTCCAAGCATCAATATCATCTTGAGCTATGGAGGTGGTTGGAGAGGGAGTCACACCAGTCACAATAGCTGACATGTGTTTGAATCAAAATATAAATGAAATATGCATTTTCCACGCATGATAATTTGTACTATTTAACTTAATTTAAAGTATTAAAGTAGACAGTTCAAAATAAACACTAAAAAATTAAATTTATGAAAGCATGAAGAAGCTAAAAGAGGTAAATAGTAAAATTTAGTGTGTAATGAAAGTAAAAATGAAATTTAACTTAATGTTAATGAATATTTGAGAAGTGTAAATTTAAAATGAAATTTTGGTAAATTTTTTTAAAATTTTGTTAAACTCTTTTAAAATATATATTATAAATGAAATAAGGAGATTAGAAGGATAAAAACAAATTAAATGTAATGATAAATGATGAGATTTAAAAGTTAGAAACTTTAATATTAATCTAAATTGAAATAAAATTTAAATGATCAAATTTTGAAACTTAAGCTTTAAACATTATTACAACATTAAAAAAGATTAAATAAAAAATAAATGAAACATTTTTAATGAAAAGAAACTAATTAAAGTAATAAAATAATGATTAATCAAAGGCAAAGATTGATAACTCAAAATTAATAATCATTTGAATATATGAAATAAATGTTGTTGATTTGAAATTAAAGAATTCAAATTTGATTAAAATTATATTCAAATTCATTTTTAATATAGCAAATAATTTTCAATCTTAAATTAATAACAAATTAGCATTCAAATTTATGAAAGAAATTAAAAAAGTGGCAAACTAATTGAAGTTGGTCAATGAAATATTCAAGTAACAAACTAAACTTAGAAACTACTGAATGAAACAACAGAGAATAAAAGACCGGACTGGGAGAGGCAGGCAAAAATAACAGAGAAACACTAACATGCACTATCTCGCACAAGGTCCGAGGCTTGAGTAAGATACACAAAGGCCAGAAGGAGAACACAAAGAAGAAGAAAAATCCCTCAGAGGGAGAGAAAGGAATGGCAGGTTTGAATGATAATGAAGGTGACTGGTGTGCAGGCACGCAAGGAGGAAACAAAGAATCACGCAAAGCCAGAAGAAAAATCTACAAGATGGTGACATAATAAAATAAGAAATAACAAGATGCTCACACAATAAGGAGCGAGATCAAATAAAAATTTGGAATGGAATGGAATGAGTTACACAAGGCATGGAGCAGGAATGAAATAACATAAAATGTTGGGTTAACTCACGCAGGGAGCAGGAAGGAGATTCGGTGGATGACTACGCACAAGGCAGGGAGGTAAAGAGGATTAGCAGCTAACAATTTAAAGGTGAGACCAAAAAACATGCAAGGAGGAGCTGGATAAAGGTTGTTATTCCTTAAATCCTACTCAAGGTGAGGAGGAAGAAGGTAACAAAACTTGTTGGTATGGATCACGCAAGGAGCATAAGGGCGGGTTAAAACTTGAGGAAGGTAGCAAAATAAAGGAAGACAAGCCACCAAGGATGGTCACACGGGGTAAAAACAAGGAGGCTCACGCCAAAAAATGAGCAAGAACCCCCACATAGCAAGCCAAATAAAGAAGCTGGAAAGGATAAAATGCAAGCCTATAACATATAAAAAAACAATGCTAAGAACAAAGGGATACACAAGCCAACTGCACAGATAAATAAATATATAAAACTTGGAATATATATGAAGGTAAAGTACTAGATTGGAATATATATAACATAATAATAGATATTAATCCTGTAAAATGGATATTAAAAAAAATAGAGATAATGATAGTTGTAAAAGGCAAAACAAAACTGAGATATGTGAGTTCTTTATTGTGAAACCTGCATGCACATATTTAATAAAACTAATAGAATAAGACCTCCAAGAATAAAAGATTAGTTTTAAACAAAATTGATTCAAATATCCTGCAAAGAAGGTTAGAGAAATCCAATGATAAGTCTTGTGGTTTTCCGACTGAGGCTATCAAAGGAGTTAGCAAAAAAGATAAAAATGGGTTTGGCGGGAAACCAGCCAAACCCCAAAAAAATCAAATGCAACTCTCTGGCGGCAAGCCGAGCAAAGAGGGTTAGAAAACTTAGAAAAAACAAGAAGAAAAAATCTACAACACAAAGAAGTTAGAAAAATGAAGCTAAGCTACTCTTTCAAATAAAAGTCTCCAAGAGGTGAGCTTCCAAGAATGGTAATCTTCAATCAACACTCAAACACGGATTAGAAACCTATGCTTTGATACCATGTAAAGAACAATAAAACGAGCAAGGAACACAATAATAATCCAAGAGAGATAGAATGAAGATTGTATTACCATGAGATAACCAATAAATAGGAGCAAACCCAATAGCCAAAGAATGGAGACAACAATATTTTGAAAGGGGAAAAGAAAACAAAAACCCCTTAGTGTTCTTATAAATATGGAAAAGCCAGAGAGAGAGAGAGAGAGAGAGAGATCATTTACAATAACTTCCAAAGTTGAAATAAGAGAGGAGAGCATCTCTTTTATAGAGATGAGAAGAAGAGTTAGTAACTCACCAATCTATGAATGTCATCATCCATAATAGGTATGCGAAAAGTGTTAAGATCCTCATAAGGAGGATAATCTAATTTCCTTAGAAAAGGAAATAAAAGAAATGGCATGTCCTCCCACTTGGACTAGATGACAAAATACAAGTAGGGATTCCATAGGAATCTCCTAAATTAAAATAAAAGAGGATACCTTGGTTTATTCTCAAATAAATAAACAATACAACCAAGGAAAGATTATCAATTCTAACAATTTTTTTCAATTTTTTTTTATTATTTATTATTTTTTAGATTTAAAATTAATATATATATATTATTAATTTATTTTGAAAATAATAATTATTAATAAATAAATATTAATTAATTTTCTTACATGCAGGTTTTAATATTAATGTTTTTATTTATATTTATATTTAGAAAATTAATAACATTATTTTATTATTAAATACATGGTGTCTTGATATGCATGGAGATTCTATTTAAATATTTATTTAAAAAGTATATATGCATGAGATTTTATATGAATGTTTTCTTAATAAGTCAAACTAGACTTTAATAAACAAAATTGACTCTGCTTAAACAATTAAGACTTGTGTTATGGTTTGACTACTTTGTATATTCTATTACCTTGTTTGATGTTGTTTATCTGGGAAAATTATGTTGCCTTTAAGAGTGGTATACAAAGGCTTGGGGGGGTTTGTCTTCTATGTGTCATGTGCATTTTTAGTATTTTTGTAATATTGACTTGGTCATGATTATTTTTACCCAACTTAATTTCTCAAGCTCATTATTTTGTGAATTCTTTGAGAGGGTGTGTTATGTCATGTTATGGTTTTAGGACCAACTTGTAATTGTGGGATTATAGTTTGAGGACCTATGTGAGTTCCACTTATCTTTTATGGAACTGAAATTGATTATCATGTTTTATATGATTTGTGAGATCTATTTACGATTTGTGAGCCTAGGGGAGGTTAAATAGGTGCATCTTAGGGGAGTGGCTTATAATAGGGGTCCAGGGCCCAAAGAGGCCAGTACCAGGGTAGCCTATCATAAGTTTGTTAATTTAAGTGATAACCTAATAATAAAACTTAGGAATAGCATTAAATAGAAGATTAGTTATGGATGCCTTGCTCATGCCTTGAGTGCTTGTATAGGCTAAGGATGGGAATGTGATTATACCTAGAGAGTAGGCATGATTGGAGATCCTCATCTTCATGAGAGAGTATTCTAGTTCCTTATGGGTCATGTTGAGGGTTCAGGGTCCAGAGTGACTAGTCTAGGGTAACTAAACCTAATAAACGCTTGAGGGACCAGGGTCTAGAGAGACCAAACTAGGATAACTCAAGTAGTTGTCCATGTGATGACACTCCCATAGTATGTAGCCTAAGTCTCCTTTGTAGTTTTTGTATTTTCCTCTAGTGGTGTATCTTGGTATTTTAGTATTATTTGGTGGTTGGTACTTGTTCAATATTTTCTATTTAGTATTTGGTGGTTGATTTTGGTATGTGGTGTTGGTATTGGTAATTGTTGGTATTTCGATATTTATTATCTTTTCTTGGTGGTACCTTTTGAGATAGAGAGCCTTTAGGATCCATTGCTTAGTTATTTTGTTGTGTTGGATTTTGTGAGTGTTATCCAAGTGGGGTCTGTTGTTATCTCCTTAGTGTGCTGGGAGTGGACCTTTGGTTCCACGAGGTTGGGTGGTAGTGATTCTTTTACCACTTAAGATTCCAACGTTCCTATACTGGTGCTAGATAATCCTTGTATTTGTTACCTTCTTCTTATTCTTCATTGGAGACTTGTTCATATATATCTTATGATGTTTATATTTGTACCTTGTATCAGTTCTTTAGATGTGATTCTTTTGGGATATTTTATTATACTTTATATTTGGTTATTGTTACATACCCTACAACTTGTGCAAAGGATGTTGTTTCATTGTTTTTATACCTTATGGTACTGGATGTACTTGTTATTCATTTGTATATGAGATATTTGTAATTATACTTAATCTAAAATAATTAATTAATGTATACATAATTCTACATCATGGAACCCTTGAGAATTGTTGACTGTAATTGAGTTGTACTTATGTACTTGTTGTATTGCTTCCGCATTGTTATCATTATTGTTTTGTAAACTCTTAAGAAAAAAATTATTCTATAAACATAGCAACATGTTTTAGGTTAAATTCTCATGGGTTCCCTGTTTGGCCATTACACAAATCCCATAAATTATTAATGTTTAAACCAAATAATGTATAGAATATATGTTTTATAATTTTATTATTTTATTTTCTCCAAAAAAGTGGAAATTATTAAATTTTTACATGTTAGAGAATATCGGATACACTTATAATAGAAATGATACATATTTCATGCTATTAATATATGTAGCATTCCATATAAGTTTTTGCATGTACATTTTTAAAATAGCTAATATTTCTACCTACATATGTTAAGTGTACCCATTATAAATATAAGGAAACTTGCAACCATACAATGGTAATTTCCATGTAACCAAATTAAGGACTTGAGCGAATAAACACTTCGAATCCATATGTAAAGAACAAAATACACACCTAGGAAAATGAAACACATGATATACCCTGGGAAAACTATCATGGGGGAAAAACCCAACCTCCAAAAGCATCCATCATCCATTTATTATTCAATAATACAACATTACAATACATCCATGAAAGCCTTTGAAATTGTATCCATCAATAGGTACTCCATTTGAACAAGCATGTAACTACACATCCCATGCAATACTTCTAACCTCCACAAATGCTAACCTAACTAATCTCAACAACTAACCTTGTTATTTTTTTATTATATAAAAACAAGCTCCCACAAAAGGACCAACTGCTATTACATAAACCATGTATTTTTTATAAAAGTAGTAGCAAAACCATGATGTTGTCTCATAGTACAAACAAAGAACTATCCCAAAGGATTAACACTAGACTACCATTAATAACACATTAACAAAAACTAGTGAATTTTAACCAAAATAAGAAACATCATCCTAAATATACCTCTATCAAAAACAAAAGACCAATTACGAGTAGACCACCAAGAATAGTCATAATACCATTGATCAAGTAAAGTAAAATGACCTAATCTAATAGATTTCATAGTCTTAGCATTATTACAAGTGTATAACATGTGTCACACAGGGTAAAACCATAAAGAGTTAACCTTAGCACACAAGCTATAAACTAAAGTATTAAGACTAAGGCCCCAAAGGGCAGTAATAAGCCAAAAAATAGGACCATTAGTCTTCATTATGATTTCTTCTTAGTCGATATCTTTGACAACAAAACTCTGGCCCACTCCTCAAAAAGGAATTGGAACAAATATTTGTAATCTTCATCTTCCTTCAACTTGTCACCTTTCACATGCTCCTGCATCAGACATAAGGTGGTAGTAGAACCATGCATCACCTTCAGTGTGAACCTACTCACATCATGTATATGCTTTTCCAAACTCACCACTTCATCTTTGAGGTTCTGAAGGACACTTTTAATACCACTAACCTATTGTTTAATTTTTCCAATGATACCACCTGGGGTATGACTTGGGCTAGGGGTATCTTTATCCTAAATTTCTTCCACAAAAAAATTGTTCTGGGAGATTTGAGATGAGGGAGGAGTAGTAGGAGGCTTGGTATTAGCCTTAGGGGAAGGGGACATGTCACATTAAAGTCTCTCTGACACATTAAATGAGGAGTCATTCTTAGATTCATCTTCATCATTACTGTCAGTCTCCTCAGATTCTTCAAGGCTCAGCTCTTTCAATTTAGTTTTTCCCTTTTCCTTAGCAATTCTATTGGAGTTGCAGGGGTGATAGCTTCCTTTGTAATCTCCACCTCCGAATCCACTTGGTAGGTGCTTTTTTATGGGGTTTAGTCTCTGGGATAGGGTTATCATCTTCTTCCTTCTTTTTTTACCAATAGAGTTGGCCAAGGGAGGCACCTCTATGGAAACCTTAATACTGAGGGTTTTTTTGACACACCTCTTTCTACCTGTGCCTGAGGGAGGGAGGAGACTAATTTCAGGAAGGGAAAATGACAACGAGGATGGGGAGGGCATCACAACATCATGTTGAACTGAGACATTTATAGGAGGATAAAAATCCAAATGGAACTTATAAAGGTGGTACATCAACCCCTGATGTAAATTAACAAAGTTTTTCCCTGTGGCTTTTGCTTCAACAATTTCAATAACATTACTTTCCATAGAGTGTAAAAGAAAAAGGGTATGGAAATTAAATCCCAGTTTTGAAGGTGATTAATAAAAGGGAGATGGTAGAAATAGGAAGCACCATATCTACCCCCCAAAGTAAAATATTTCATAAATATTGCATGCACCTGTGGCCAAACATTCAGGAGCTACTCACGATCGTATCCACCTTGTCTTTTAACCAAGTGCTCACTAGGTCGAAAGAACTAGTTCAAACTACCCTAGTCCAAAGTTTGGATGGTTTTCTTCCACTTACATCCTTTAGTACATAATTGAGTTCAAGGCGAAACTATCCAGTAAACACACTAATTTGTAGAGGCAATTCAAGATATCACTAGATTTGGAAAGGTCGAGATAAAAATCCTCCTTTCTACAGATTAATATGTAATAATTAGTCCCTTCATTATCATAATAAATTTATGCAAACTTCACATTACAATGGGCACGCTCTGGCACATGCGAGTAGTCTCTTAAATTTGAATCAAAGAGGTTAGAAAAGACATTTGGGGAGTCTCCAAATCTAATAAGATCCACTAAAAGACACAAATTACACTTTTTAGCCTACTTAAAATAAAGCCATCTTAAATAATGATAAGGCCATTTCCAAGATGATCTTGCACATAAATGATGACATGTCACTGAGTACTAATTGAAAGTAAGGAGAGTGTCTATCTTGTTTTTTGTCGTCATCATAATTTTCAAATTTGAATCTAGGGTGCCATATAAATTTTCCCTTATGGGCACGACAACTCCAAAACTGAAGCATATGAAAAGGAGAAGGTTAACTTTCATGACTTACATTGGTGATGTTTTACTCCTCCCATCATATAAGGCTTTGGGTAAGCTCTGAAAGTTGATTTACATCCTTCCAATAGTGTAATTTGTTTAACCATAGACCAAGAAAAACTAAGGAATCGACCACAACATTTCCCTCCATATAAGTATGTTTCACTATGAATCCTTCAAGACTAGTCAATAGTCCTTCAATATCCTTAATGATTCTCTCCACTTTCCAACTAGCTGAAGCCCATCCCTTAACAACATCATTAATGATTTTGAGTCTTTTTCAATTTCAAGCCGCATTATACCAATAGAAAAAGCAAGTTTAAGCCCCCAAATAAGAGCCATAGCCTCAACTTGATTGACAATATGGTCCTTCAGGGGACCATAAAAGTAGCAACCAATTCTCCTTTATGATTCCTTATAATTCCTCCACCATCCTCTAATCCATGATTGGAAGTACCATCAAAATTTACTTTTTTCCAATTGGGCCTTGGAGGGTTCCACACAATAACATGCCTACCACAACTTTGGAGTTATCAAACTGATCAAAACTATTAGAAAGATTCCAGACCATAGCAATATTCTTATTAAAAGTCAAAGGAGGAGAGGCATGAAGTTTACAATGAGAGACAAAAATATTCTCATTAATGATCTTAAGGCAATAATGCAGAACAACCTCTAGGGGCAATACAGTTTCATTAAATATCCTATTATTATGTTCCTTCCAAAGACTCCAACAAACATGTTGAGGGATTTGTCGTCATAGTTGTTGTAGGAGGGGATGGTCAAAAGGAGACTACCAACCTAGGACAAACTGGTGGATATCATAACCATAAAAGCAGTGCAAATTAAACTTCAACAAAATCTTCTACCAAATTTGAGAAGAAAAATTGCAGTGTATAAACAAATGATTGATACTTTCCTCTTCCCTCTTACAAAGGATGCACCTATTGACCATATAGAAGTCCTTCTTAACAAGGTTATCTTGGGTCAATATGTTGCCATGCATTACAACCCACCAAAAGAAGTTAATCTTGGGGATGAGCTATGAATTCTAGACTCTCTTCCAGCAACTAGGATCACCCTACTCTTTGATCAAAAGTCTATAGGTAGATTCAACCTTGAAGTCACCTGGCTGAGCAGGGGTCCATATAATTTTATCAGCTCTATAGAATAGAGGGATTATGATATTATGCAGAGTAGTCATAAGGTCCTAAGCTTTGTTGGATAGTTGAGGCATGTCATCCAGGAGGTGTGGCAGGTCTTTCCAAATTCCACCAAGATCTAGATAGTTTGTAATGCAATCACCTACTCTTAGCTTGAGACTATTCTTCAAAAGGTTAAACCTTCATTCTTTAAGAGGCATGTTTTCAATCCAATTGTCCTCCCAAAATCTAATGTCTCTACCATTAGCTAACTACTATTTCACACCCATTCTAAGCAGGCTTCTGCATTTAAGAATATTGTTACAAATATTAGATCCTTGGGGTAGACTTCTGATAGCAAAGACCTTGTCGAATCATTACATGCCTAGATATTTAGTCTCCATAATCTTGCACCAATTAGCAACACAAATCATCAAATTTTAGACATTTTTTATCATTAAGGCTTTGTTTAAACTGACAATCTTTTAAATTCCTAGTCCTCCCATCCATTTTGGAAAACACACAGTGTCCCAATTGACCAGGGCTAATCTTTTTTTCTCTTCAGTCCTTCTCCATAAAAATAATGTGTTGAATTCTCTCTAATCTCTTAGTCATAGATCCCAAAATTTTATAGAGGGATACAAAATAAACTGGAATCCCTTAGAGGGAGGACAAGAGGAGATAGAGTTTACCAACACTTCTCAATAGATTTCCTTTCCACCTAATTAATTTCTTCTAAGTGCATACCATAATGGAATTCCAAAAATCTACATTTACCTCTTTGACAGTTAGGGACATCCCAAGGTAAGTACTTGGGAGGTTAGTAGAATGACAGCCTAGGAAATCAAGAATTTTAATTAGAATATCCTTTTTAGTGTTAAATAAAAAAATGCTTATTTTTTGAAAATTAATACACTAGCTTGAAGTAGTAGCATACTTTTCTAAAAGCTATCTCCATTCTCTAGTCTCAATAATAGAGGATTTTCCAAAAATGAAAGTCTCATCAACAAACTACTCAGAAGAGTAGAAGTAGGTTTAATGATTCTTCCAACATCATCTAGGTACATTATGTTACAACTAAGGACCTCAGCAACTATGATTAAAAATTAATGTGATAAAGGGTCACCTTGTGTCAAGCCTTTACCATCATTAAACTTACCCCAAGGCACTTCATTAACCAAAACAAAAAATCTAACAGTTTCAACACATTCCTTAATGATATCAACAAACCTCTAACTAAACTCAATCTTGGTCAAAACTTTATGAAAAAAAATCCAATTCACTTTGTCGTAAGCCTTAGAGATGTCCAGCTTAAAACCCATACTTTCTTCCTTGCATTTGTCCATATAGTGAATAATCTCATGAGTAGTAATTGAAACATCAAGGATTTCACTTCCTGCGACAAAACCCTTTTGATTAGGGCTTATAAACCTTTCTAGGAGAAGTTTCACTCTATTCACTAGGATCTTAGTGAATATTTTATAAATAGTATTACACAGACTTATTGGTCTAAAATCATTCATAGATTTAGAGACAAGGAAAATGTAAGTCATTTAGCTACCTTAGCAGTTTACCAGTCCTAAAAAATTCTCTAGTAGGCCTAGTCATATCAAAGCTTACAATGTCTCAAAAATCATGAAATAAAGCTGATAGGAAGTCATCAAGTCCTGGATATTTATAAGCCCCCATAGCAAAGAAAACACATTTTATGTCATCCTCTTTCACTTGGGTAAGAAGGAGGTCATTTTCCTTAGTAGAGATGGTCTCGAGAACGTGGCACAAAAGATGGTCCTACGGATCCTCTTGGTAACTAGTGTTGTTATCAGAAAGGAGTTGCAAAAAGAAAGAAGTGGTCATGGTACTAAATTGAGACTTGTTAGAAACTTCTCTACCATTATCATCAAGTAAACAATTGATAGTTTTCCTCTTTTTATGCTTTCTAGCGGTCTTGTGGAAGAAGGTAGAGTTAAATTCTCTCTCTTTTATTCATTGGATATATGATCTTTGTTTCCAATAGTTCTCTTCATTTTTTGTTAGAGTCTTCCATTTATCCTTGCATTCCTCCTCCTCAATATGTAAAGTAGGAAAAGGGTCCCCAACAACCATTTGATGATACAAAATGTCCAATCTAGCACTTAACTCTTTCTTAGTTTTGAATATGTCCCCAAAATTTACCTTACTTCAACCCTTAACCTCTCCCCTAATAATCTCCAATTTTTTTAACAATTCTAAACATATAAGACCCTCTTACTGGGGTATACCACCACCTTCTAATAAGTTCTCTAAAATTGGGATGAGAAGCCCACATTATCTTATATCTGAAAGGAGTAGGTCCTGACCTAGGCTTATCTAGCCAATTTAGCAATAGCAGGTTATGGTCAGAAGTAGTTCTAGGCATGACAAAAAGATTTGAATAGAGACCTAGATCCCATGACCAGGAAATAAGGAAACAATCCAATCTAACTTGAATTAGGTGCTCTCATTTCCTATTATTAGACTAGGTGAATGGATTACCTTGTAACTCCAAATCATAGAGGCCTGCATAGCTGAAAAAAAGTCAGAGAAATCCTCCATGTTGTCACTGTAGTCCAATATTAGACCTCCCAAATTTTTAAAGGGGAGAAGGGGGAGATTAAATTCCCCAACAAGCATGTATTTTACACTCTAATATCCCATGTTTTTGTTCATAATCTCCTCCCAAACCAACCTCCTACACAAGTGGTAGTTAGGAGCATAAATATTAAAGAGATGCCATTGGAGCTCCTTTAACTTAAAGGTGACAACTAAAAAATTATGGTAAAAAATATTGGATTTCCCCTACACCTTGAAAGGATTCCATAGGGTGAAAATACCCCTAAAGCCCCAACGACCTGAGAGTAGTAGAAATAAGCACCAGGACAAAGCCTCCCCACCATTTTAGAGAAAGTATTGTAAGATATTTTAACCTCTTGCAATAATAAAATATCTATCTTGTAATCAAATATATATTTCTCTTGGGGAATATTTATTCTCCTAATGTTCCAAGAGAGGAACATCATTTCTTAACTTTCTGATTAAGGTCTAGGGTTAATTTCCTACTAGTGCCAATTTTCCTTGCTATCACCTTCTGCCTTCTATATCTTTCATAAGGTCTACCGACTTTTCAATCTAGACCTACATCAATCTTATTTCTCCTTGTCTTATTCTTCTGAGTTTTCCATTCCTCCTCAACATTTGTGTTAAGATCAACAACTGAAGCTTTGCTATCAAGGGATAAAATAATAGACTTAGTGACTACTTCTACCTTTATTTCACAATGGGAAGTAATTTTCTCAACCACATTAATACAGTGGGATAAAATAATCCTCATAACAACAAGGGTGGACAATACTTTATTTGTAGAGATATATTCAATGATCATAGTCTTTTTCCCTTCGGTAGTAGGTAATGTAATATCATCAACAATCTCAGCTGATGAAATGGGTTTTTGTACTCTCATACTTGACTCCAATAAGGGTCCCACTAACTGGAGGATTTCCCCTTCCTCTAGGCTAGAAGAATTATGGGGAGGGGATTTCATTGGCTTCATAATTCCCTCTATGAAGGGGTATTCTTCTAGCTCTCCCTTATTGGGGTTCTCCTGATTGGTCACAATGGGAGCAATTAGTAGGATGTTAGTAGAGGGATTCACCAATTTGGGTGCCCCTGAATGACCCGGGGAGGTCATTTTATCCTTCAAATTGGGATCCTTACATGGAAGGACTTTAGATTAAGCCATCATGTGTCCTTTTTTGTTACTCATCTAACCCTTGACCCCAGATTTAATGTTGGGTACTTTATCAATTTACTTTTCTAATATTAAATAATTTGAACAAGATATTATAATATTATACCACAACATCAAGTGGCCCCAAGAATATTCCCAAATGAATCTCTACATGTTGCACGTCCATCTAGGTGATCCTAGGTGCAAAATACATAATAAGTAAAATATTACAATTATAAACATTATTATGCAAGGTGTACAACACCTATTTTCCCAATATTCTTTTGTTTTTTATACACATTGCATAAGATGTACTATGTAACCATACATATGAACAAGGGAACAATCTCTCTAGCCACATATACCATTTTGAATCAAAGTGATCTCCATGTGCTCCTTCAATCCATGTGCTCCTTCAAGATACCTACAATAAGAAATAAAGTGACTACCATCTCATAAACAAATATTTCCACCCTCCATTGTGCCACTACCATTGGACATACATAAGATGTCATTAAAAGAGAAAGCTATGCAATATATCACAACATATCACAATCCCTACCTCAATTGATATCCTAAACACAACCACTCAATCCAAAGGTATCAATATGCATAAGTAGCTATCAAGAACCAATATCCATGGGTTAAATAACACCTACAACAAGTGATATCACATCCAACTATATATACCTCCAAGTTGTATAAAATATATCAAATGAATTTCATATTATCAACATATACAACCTCTAACATGCAACCACAAGCTCTAAGTGAAATACATTTCACGTATACACCTAGAAACTACCACTATATAGGTAATGTAAAATCTAAAGATAATCCTTATATCCCAAATATTTACTAGTGGCATCATGTAGAAAGTGTAACTATAACAATTTATTATCAAGGAAAATTCATAATAATATACATAACATGTAAACAAATAACCTACAAATACAAATCTCATGGGTCTCTTGTGCCCTCCCATGTTCTTTACAACCAACAAAGGAAAGATATGAAGGAACCTCCATTTTGTCTCCCGATGACAATACATGAACATAAACTACTAATCACATAGCTTTAACCAACCTCAAATCCATTTTGATAAGAAATCAAATATCCAAGAAGATAACCAAGACCAAAGAGAGAAATACTATAATAAAAATTTGTAGCATGTCCTTCTACATACACCTCTATATTCCAACATGTCAAGTATTATATCCTCTAAAGCACCCCAAATGAAAAATATATAACAACATCTAAACTCTTTTAGTCTCTTAGACCAAACCAACATTTACATCATATAATGCCAACATGGATACAAGCCTCTCATAACAAAGAAGAACAAACATAATGACCATTCATAATGACAAAAATATGTCATATAAACCATCTCCTAATATTGTCATAATGACATCATAAAATTATCGTATGCATAAAGAGATAACCAATGCAAAACATCTCTCAAATGAATCCTCTAGAAATAACAATCTCCATAGCTCAAGATCCATATTTATGAAAGACAAGCATAAACTTAATACAACTCAAAATAATAATGGACAATACCTCTCAAGTAGTAAATTCTTGAGACAAAGAGTAGGGAATGAGAATTCTCATCAAGATATCCAAGTCACCATGACTCATCTAAGAAAAATCTCCTCTCAAGTCCGTATGAGGTGAAATATCCTTGATCTTCCTACTAAAGCCATCAAACATCTCAACGCATATCTTTAAGCACAAGAGAATGATAGTATCACCTACATTTCAATGTATTGATGAGCACCTGCAATTGATCAATCTGTGTCAAAATCAAAATGTAACATAGCACCACCATTAAGTAATAAATAAATTGATAATGATGGTAATACAAAGAGAACCAAACCAAGATAAACGTCAAAGTTTAAACTAGCTAAATTAGGAATGTAAACATGAAAACACGGTCTAACCATCACCTCCTAGGAAATAACATGCTCCATATGAACATATCAAATAACCATATCATGCCAAAAATATTAGCATACAATCAAGTATGTATCATAACATAACAACAAACTATCCAATCAAACAAGGACAACATGTAAAATAAAGCACCTCAACTAAATACTTTGTAAGTACTCCAAGATGCAAGATCTACAATTGCCATAAAAATAAACATCTCCTACTAGTGAACCCAAAAATGTGAAAGACAATTTTGAAGCATTTATGAGTAATTTCTAGTGAAATCAAGATCTCCAAACCAATAAGATACATATAATTTCCAACAATTGAAAATGAAGAATCAATCCTACACCACCAATACATCACTATCAAAAGCTTCCACTAAAAATTTCAATCAACGAATAACAAAATTATCACCAACACCAACTAGCCAAGTACCATATGTGTTATCTCTATTTGAGCATTAATGGATTGTCATTACTATCAATAAGTTATTTAGTCAGTAAAGGAATCAAACAAGTCAGTCGGTCAAGTAGACAAAGCCTTTACACCGAGAAAAGACAACACAAAACTTTAGGATCACCAAATACAAGTTTGACCGAGCACACTTACCAAGTGACAAGAATTTATTGAGTACCGAGCTAGTAATCACCGAGCATTCCTACACATCGAGCACCAGTTATTTACTGAACAACAAATGCAGTGATTACCAAGTAAAATAGGAAACAACATAGTAATAAAAAATGGCACATATATCTATGCAAACGGTTTACACCGATCATATAAATAGTTTACCAAGATTGAGACATATTTAATATGGATGTAATCATTAACTTTTGTGATGATTCCTATGTGATGTTAGATCTAGGTTATTTTTGTATACCATTGATCTTAGGTTTTCTAATATGATGTAAACCCTAATTAGGTCAAGATTATTTGATATATAATTGTAAATATGTGATTATGAAACATACATCATGAAGTAGTAGTCACACCAAGGACATCAGGAGATCAGACAAGGGTTTATGACAGATAGTTTATCAGAGATAGAATCAGTTTTATCAGAACACATACAAGGCTACCGAGTAGGACGGAAGGTTACATTCATCACATTAAGGTGATATTTGATTGTTATTTCACATATTTGAATCAGAAAAGATATGTATGCACCCAAAAATGGTCGCCTAGACTTTGGGCCCCCCTTTATTTGAATTATTTATCCTGAATCAGTTTTATCAATAATCAATATTTTCAACATTATCAATTTCTTAATCAAATCTTAATTTTGATCATATATTGGATTTTTATCCTATGGGTTAACCATTTTATCCTAATCTTTTATTCACTTAAAAGGAATATTTCCTTTCCTTTTATTAAATAAAAAGCCTCACCTTTTCTTCTTATCCTAAGTTGCACAAATAAAGTATTATTCTTATTTTATAAAAAGGAGAAAAGCACTTTTTGTCTCATATGGACATAAAGTCAACTCTTATTTTCCTATTGGAGGATACTTGTGCACATGGATTGCTCCTCTTTCAAGCTCCACCGTTGATTGAGACTTTTTGCCTCTTAATCTCAATGGTCCATTTCACCTCATTTCTTATAAAAGGAGAGCTCTCTCCTTCATTTGCATATCCATCTCTTTCATGCTATTGTTATGCTGCAAGTTTTTTAGGTGCATTTGGAGCTTTTGGAGATCATTGCTACATCAAGCTTTTCTTGGGTTTCCTCATTGCTTCATAGTTTAGACTTCATTTCTTGCATTATCATAGCATCCATAGCTTCATTTCATAGCTTAGTTTCTTTTATGCAATAGATAACTTCACATAGCTTAATTAGGAAGGTTGTAATCCTTTGTATTTCCTTTCAATAGCTTTATTTGTACTTTCATTTCCATAGAATAGTTTGCATTCGCATTAGGATTTGCATTGCATTGCATACTTTGATTTCATTGAAGATATTGGCACTCTTGCCCTTGTCTTCATTGCGAATCTCTCATTGTATGGTTGACTAGCAAGGTCACAAGTTTGTAGCTCTAGCTGAGAGCAAATTCATCACAGTCCCTTGCAACTCCATGCATAGAGAGCTATGAGTCGCTTTGTGAGGCCTCATTGTTGAGCAACCTTTCATGTAATGATTCATAGAAGTGTGGTCATTTTTACACCATACATTTTTGGCGCCCACCGTGGGGCAGAGTAGATTAGCTTTGTCCTTTAATTCTACATTTTCTATCAAAATTTTCATCAATTTTTGGCTTTATTTTGCAGTCTCTGTTTTCGGTCTCAGAGTATCGTGTGACACTTCCTGAAAATATCACGCGATATACCTCATAATACAAGTGCGACACTTTGTGCAAAGGAAGAATCACCCACTTGTATTCTAGTCTATTGCCTGGTATCATGCGAAGTATTGCACTGCTATTGTGCAGAATATCGCACAGACATAGAAGTATCGCCCAATATAATGTGAAGTATCGCGCGATTTTGGTGTCTGTACTGTGTCTGTACCTGACAGTGAGCTATTTTAGAGTTATTTTATCTATCTTGCAAGTTTTGAGTTCTCTGCTAACTTTTTGAAATTTTCTAAAAATTCCAGCGTTTTCAAATCCGTGCCTCTGGAAAATGGGTGCCCATTTTTGAGAAATTTTTGCAAATGGTATCGAAAATTGAAGTGTGATATATTGTTGGAAAGGTCTTTTCAAGCCTAATCCAACTATGATGGTTTCATTTTCAGATTTTGTCATTTGATCAGTTATTTTTGTAGATTATCTAATGTTTCATGTGCTAACCATTGTTAGATTTTGGATTTTGCTAACCTTGTTGGTCTAACAAGTTGTGGTTGTAGGTGCCTTTTACTTGAATATTTTGTCAAAATCGCATGTCAAAGAGGGCTACTAATGATTTTTGTAGGGCTGCCCAAAAGCATAAAAACAAAAAAAATCTTGCTTGTTTATTTGCTTTCCTTTTAAGTGTGGCAAAAACTAGTTGTTTCATTTATTAGGCACTTAAGATCTTGTTGTAGGAATTGTGAGGTGGTAGGAGAGTATGCTCTTCACCCTTTTGGTGAAACAAAAATCTTGACCCATCTTGGGATTTTGAAAACAAGGGGGTAACTAGATCTTTGCTTGGTGTGTTTGGGTGAAGTTTTTGAGATAGGGGAGTATGCTCTTCACCCTTATGGTGAACCAAAAACCTTGAACCTCAAGAATTGATCCACTTTTTGTTTAGATTTAGAATCTTTTGGCGGGCCTGCTCTTGAGCAATGAAGAGGAATGACCCAAGTGGGGACAAGCCTTTTGCCGAGCTATTCCAACCCACTATAATCTCAAGGCTATCAAGGACACAAAACCTTGGTAGACATAACACTTGTCTTTGCTTGATGTGAGTAGCTCATGGGATTGTGACCATGGGGAAAGCATTGAGCAAGAATGCTTAAGGTACTCTTGAGGCCACGAGGTCCTAGTCCTTTATGAGGAGCAAGAGGGGTGTTGTGAATGGAAGCCCTTATTAAGAACCATAGATAGAAGCCACCCTATTTTTCCACTTAGCTTCTTGGTGCAAGGCTTGATCCAAGTGGACTAACCCAGATCACCCCAAGATACTCACCATATGTGTTCTTTTGGTTGTGTTGTTTGACACTTCCACGACAAAGTCAATATCTCTTGTGGGCAACCACTTGGTGTGAGGCAAGGGGACATCAAGTTGTGGGCCAAGTTGCCAAGTAATGAGCCTTGTCCTTCTAGGTAGTAATTGCTTGAATTGTCTTCGATTGTGCTATACTAGTGTAAATGTTATTAACATTCAAATAATTGGTAGCATTCATAGGGTGCTTTTTCAATTTTGATATCACAAGTGTTTGTCTTGGCAAGGTTGCTTTTGCCCTTGTTTCAAGTGTTTGGAGACATGTTTGATGCCATACTGTTTGCAAACCTATCCAATTGCTATTGAATTTGTGATTGAAATCAGACATTTTCACCCTCACATTCGGAAACTTGAAATTAGACCTTAAAAACTCAAAATTTTGCACAAATTGGTCAAGATCAACATCAATATCACATTAGCCAAAGAGAAATATTGCATTAGAAGGTTGTTCTTGGTGAGAAAGTTTATCTCTAGAATTGTGAGCTACATTCTTGGGAAATTCTCGTACTCTTATTGTCCAAATAATTTTCATTTAATCTCAATTTCAATTATATTTTGGCCTAGCCCAACCTCCTGGTTCAAAAGTGCAAGGGTAGTCACCCTTTGATTTGAAGCAACTCTTTGATAGTGTTGGTAAAGCCCCTTCTTCTATCTTTTCATTTCTCTTTGGACAATAGAGAACTTTGATTATCCTAGTTTGGTGTTGACATTTTGTGAGATCATCCTATTACCAAGGGTCTTCTATTTTCAGTCTTCCTTGGTCAGTCCAAATCTTAGATCCTAGGTGTTGTCATGTTTCTCAACATCTCAATGAACGTTATGGTATCAATTGCACGAGATGGCTCTTAGTCTTCTTCTTTCTTCTCCATTTCCCATGTTCTTCTAAAGTCTTCTATTCCCATGGGAAATTCTTCTTCTTCTTGATTCTTTTTCTCCTACTATCTAGTTTGCTTTCCTCTATTTTTCTATCATTCCTATGCTTGATTTCTCCTCTTTTGGAACCATGAATCTTGACTATCTAGCTTTGGAACCTTTATTAAGAATAGATGATCTTTAGCTCATTGACATATTCGAAAAGTGTTGTTTCTCCAAAATTCTCATGAGTGATGAATTTATAGCAAAAATAAAAGAAAAGATGATTAAATCAGATGCCTTTGCTAGAATCATAAACATGATCATATCACGATCTTCTTCTTCCAAACATTCTTCATCGTCTAAATCTTCTCATTCTTCTTCACCTTCCAAGTCTTATCATGATTCTTCTAAACACTTTTCACATTCTTCATCTTCCAAATCTTATCATGACTCTTCTAAACATTATTTGAATTCCTCATTATCCAAGTCTCCTTCTTCCACTAAGTCTTCAATTTCCTCTTTTTCACGATCTCATTCTTCTTCTACTTCTCCCAAGAGTCTTACTTCTCTTCAGAAGACATACCATAAAGAGCAACGTGATAGTCCTTATGATGTCTCTTCCACAAAGAGTGATACACCCACCTATGATGACTATGATGATGGACAATGTAGTGATGCCCATGAAACTTCTATTCCTAAGCATCATCCTCATGGTACACTTGTGATTTCTAAGGGGGAGTCATATTGGGTAGACTATGATGGTGATCCATATGACTGTAAATTTGAAGAATTCTTTGATGATTTTTGTGAACAATACAATATTCCTACTGAGGAAGAGAAAATCTACTGTACTGATTTCAAATGTCAAAAGAATCTCTCCTCTAAAAGTTCTCATGCTGAAAATAAAGGTCGCGCTCTCAAGCAAGATCATATTAATGTTAAACCTTTGTCTTGTGATGGTTCCCTTCCATCCTCTACTTCCTCCAATACCCACACACTTCCTAAAGCTTCTGAGTCTTCCAAATCTTTCATAAATTCTTCATCCAACAAAGATCCTAAGGCTTTCCATGCAGTTTCCTATAGTTATTCTCAAGAGCCACCTCTTAAAGATACTCAAGCTAACCTTCACTTGGCTGAAAATACTTTCAATAATGCTAAACCTAAAGAGCCTAAGCCTTTATGCACTATAATGCCTACTTCATCTAGTCCTTCACCATCTTTTCCAAAGTCTTCCATACAATTCCAACATGATTCCTTGTCCTTAGAAGTGGCTCCATGTCAAGAGGACTCTAAAAATGACAAAGAAAAGAACATAAAGAAAGATCAAGATCAAGAACCCTCCATGTCATCCAATTTTTTTCATGATGTCTCTTATCCATTCCATGGTTCTTTTGATCCTCTACACCCTTTCTCATTCATTCCACCATGTCTTAAGTCTTCTCCTAAGCAAGATCAAGCTACTACTTACACCATTGAGTTTATTGATAATCAAAATAACCTTACCACACTTGTGCTTTCCAAAGATGATACTTCCATTAAGGTTATTAAAAATGGTGTTGTTACTTCTGATGTAAAGCCTATTGAAAATCAAAAGAAAGTTGATACGCTTATGCTACCCAACGATCCTTATCCAGATCAAAGCCTTCCATCTTCTTGTTCTACCACTCTATGTTCACTTCCGCTTTCTACTCTTCCTAAGTCTTCACAAGCTTTGGATGATCCTATCAAAGAAGGTGCTCCTATTCAAGATGTGCATAATCTTGTTGAAAATTCTAATGCTCACTCTAAAGATGTTGATGTCCTTGGTTGTCATATAGATGCTGATGAACTTATTGATTATCCTTTTGCGTCTTCCACGTCCATCCTTGGACCTCCTCCACCAATACTAAGGGCTTCATGTCTTCCTTCCATCTTGGGTCCTTATGTCCCTTCACTTTCCTCTCCTAACTCTCCTAATTCATCATCCATCTTGGGTCCTTACATCCCACCATCTCGTATCTTTCCTCAAGGTCAACATAGATGCATACCCTTGAATCCTTTTCATCCACCTACCCATCTAAACCAGTCATATCATTCTTCTTCTTCCACAAGTCCCAAGTATTTTGGAAGTAACTTGAATGGTCAATACAAAAAAAAGAAGCAATACAAGAATCCATAAAAAAAAGAAGATCACCATGTCTCCTCTAATCGACATGGGGGCATAAAGTCAAAAGAGATATCTAAGAAGAAAACTACAAGACAAGTATGGGTTCCAAAATCCATCATTGAAGATATTCTCTCTAAATCATCAAAAGGAAATAAAAATCCTAAGGCTATATGGATTCCAAAATCTCTCTTGAAAGAGTCTAATGTTGAGAAACAAGTGAAGTTAACATTCAAGCTTCCAAAGGGTTCCACTTCATCTTCTTCCAAAAATGTTCTTCCATTCCATGCGCTTGAACCACAACCTCTGCTACACATTTGCCATATTTCTTCTCATATTCCTCCATTCACATTTGAGAATTATAACAAGCACACCAATCCTCTCTTCGAGGAGTCAGATAGCAATAATGAACCAGAATATGGTTCGTACTTGGACTAGAATATAGTTTACGTTTCCTCCATTTTTCCCATCACCCTTCAAGGTGTGTATTGACGTTGATCTTACCTTTCTTTCCATCTACCTTTTCACATTCCTTCCATTCATTATTCTTCTACCTTCTATCATTTTTCCTCATTTGCCTATTCCTCATGCATCTTCCTTTCCCCTTCGGCATTTTTGAGCATATCATTTTGAATCTTTGGCATATCATGGTTTATCCTTTCAAGGAGCATTATTTAAAAAGCTTGCCTTCTTCCAAAAAAAAAAAAAAATTCAAAAATTCAAAAATGAAAACAAAAAAAAAAAAATTAAAAAAATTGAAAATGTGCCATGGTGAAAACCTGGAAACAGGTAGCTTGGTAGCAAAAGTAAAGAGAAATAAATTCATCCTATGGTGAAAACCACTCCCTTGTGGCACCTTGGATAAGTACCATGATGAAAACCTGGCAATCAAGCATCATGCATAGTTCTTCTACATATTTCATCCATTCCATTCCATATTTGATCTTGACAATGTTGACCTATACATGAACATTTGGCTATCTTGTGAGTTATCTTATGATGATCTTGCTTTCTTTCCTTTCATGTTTAGCCTTCATATTCATTTTCCTTCATTCATTCTAGCCTTTCGCTATTCTTTTTCCCCCTTGGTCTTGATCTAATAAACAGAGTAAACATGATGCTATGAAACCTCTTGACATGTCTACTCCTTTGGACTGCATCCTTCATTCTTTTGCAGTGCTCTTTTGTGACTTATCCTATGATAGCCTCTCATTGCTTGTCCAAATGCGCTTTACATGACAATTTTTCCCTGGCTTGGGTACTCTTGACAAGTTTGCCTTTGAGGATGTCTTCCCTTCACTTTCCTTCATTCTCATGTCTTCCATCTCTTCTACCAGCTTGCTTATCCCTCTTGTTCCCCACCTTGCTAGACATTGAGACTACACGATGTGATCTTGCTCATGAGTTTAATGCTCTTTCTGTCTAGGGGCATCCTTTGTACATACTTATTGATCCTAAAAAAATCTTTAAAATGGTATATTGTTAAAAATTCTAAAAAATTAAAAAAAATTTTGAAAAAATGATCATCTTAGTGAAAATCTAGTAATAGATGCTTTGATGTATCTCCAAAAAACATATATATATTACAAAAAAAAAAACCAAAAAAATTGATATATGATGCTGAAAAAATCCTAAAAAGCATAAAAAGTCCTGAAAAAATACAAAAAAATCAAAAAATGAAAAAAGATTCCAAATGGTGAAAACTTGGAAATAGGCGCTACTTGAGGCCTTTGCACCCCTATTTGTTAGCATGCGTCCTCGACACTGAACCTTTCTCCATCATGTCTTAACCTTATTTGGCTTAGTCTGGAATTGGTCTTTACCTTTGTCTAGGGGGCATACCTATTAGCATAGGTCCTTTAGGTGCGTTTTTCTCTTGGGGCATTTCACGACAAGTGTTTTTCAACACCACCCCAAACAGTATTTTTCAACACTACCCTTGCGTCTAGTGTTTCTTAACACTTATCAGATGTCTTTCCTAATAGTCTAAGTTTGATGTGATATTTCTCATTTTTAGATGCAATGATCAGAGTCTGACTCTATGACCAACACACATGCACTTAAACAATCAACTTGTTGAGATATGTTGACTTTATTTTTCTTTGTGTGCTATCTATGAGGATTTCTTTGATGAGTGGTCTCTCCCTGAGAAGTTTTCGATGATGCATAGGTAGAAGACTGAGGGTATGAGAACATGTTTTATTTCTTTATCTTCTTGTGGGTATATTTTGTTGATCCTAACTGTCATGAGCATTTATGCTGGTCTTACTTGACACTATGGATTGACAAGGTATTATCCTTGACTGTTTTGCGAGTGCATGCTTCTAGTTATCCTGACTTTCATGTGTCTTGATACAAGCATAATCTTGCCATATCAAACTTAGGTAATCTCACTGCATTAGTCATCTTGACCTCCATGTCTTTGATGCCTAGGTGGGATTTTCACATTTCTATATGATAAAGATCATATTCATATCCACATAGTTATGCTAGTGTGCATTGTATGATCTTACGACGCTACCAATAACGCTCGATGATGATAATTAGATGTCTATAGGCATTGTGACCTTGCAAGTCAACCACTTTCATAGTAGCTTGCATTTTTAGGTTCATCATAGTTTAGTTTTTGCATCTTCCATATGGAGAGAGCTCTTCTTTTTATCATCTACGGACTAGTTGGTCAACTGTGCTCATTTTCTGATTCTTCTTGATCATATCTTTCATTTTTGGTCTTTCATGTCACATCATTTTCTATCCATTTTCAGACTCGAAATCAAAATCTGAGTCGCATTTCCAAATTTTCTCCCTCTTCTACGCAGTTGACTGACCTTTTGAGGCATAATAAGATTTTTGATGGACTTTCTTCCTTCCATGTCTCTTGAATTTTCTAGTCTTCCATTCACTCTATTTCTATTCTTCTATTTCTATTCTTCTACTTCCTCACTGGGGCATGTTTTCATTGCCTAATGTTAACCTATTGACCCTTACCTTCGATTATGATTTCATTATGATTTGATCATCTTTATCAATTTTCTGCTTCTCCTCTACCTGATTTTGATTCCGAGGGGGCAGTACCTATGGGATTCTCATCCCTGATTTCCTTGATTTTCTTGATTCAAACATCTTCTGTGAGCTTTCACTCAAGCTTGAGATTCTTATCTCTTATTTTGGATATGATCCCGAATCAACCTCATATCCATAATCCTTTGTTTATGTTTGTCCGGGTGTGATCCTGAATCGACCTCACATCTGAGTTGTTTTGTGATCCTAGATCGATCTCACATTTCAACTTCATTCTTTGACTACATGTGTTCCCAAATCGATCACACATTAGTCAAAGAGGGGCAAATGTATGCACCCAAAAATGGTCGCCTAGACTTTGGGCCCCCCTTTATTTGAATTATTTATCCTGAATCAATTTTATCAATAATCAATATTTTCAACATTATCAATTTCTTGATCAAATCTTAATTTCGATCATATATTGGATTTTTATCCTATAGGTTAACCATTTTATCCTAAGCTTTTATTTACTTAAAAGGAATATTTCCTTTCCTTTTATTAAATAAAAAGCCTCACCTTTTCTTCTTATCCTAAGTTGCACAAATAAAGTATTATTCTTATTTTATAAAAAGGAGAAAAGCATTTTTTGTCTCATATGGACATAAAGTCAACTCCTATTTTCCTATTGGAGGATACTTGTGCACATGGATTGCTCCTCTTTCAAGTTCCACCGCTGATTGAGACTTTTTGCCTCTTAATCTCAATGGTCCATTTCACCTCATTTTTTATAAAAAGAGAGCTCTCTCCTTCATTTGCATATCCATCTCTTTCATGCTATTGTTATGCTGCAGGTTTTTTAGGTGCATTTGGAGCTTTTGGAGATCATTGCTACATCAAGCTTTTCTTGGATTTCCTCATTGCTTCATAGTTTAGACTTCATTTCTTGCATTATCATAGCATCCATAGCTTCATTTCATAGCTTAGTTTCTTTTATGCAATAGATAAATTCACATAGCTTAATTAGGAAGGTTGTAATCCTTTGTATTTCCTTTCAATAGCTTAATTTGTACTTTCATTTCCATAGAATAGTTTGCATTCTCATTAGGATTTGCATTGCATTGCATACTTTGATTTCATTGAAGATATTGGCACTCTTGCCCTTGTCTTCATTGTGAATCTCTCATTGTATGGTTGACTAGCAAGGTCACAAGTTTGTAGCTCTAGCTGAGAGCAAATTCATCATAGTCCCTTGCAACTCCATGCATAGAGAGATATGAGTCACTTTGTGAGGCCTCATTGTTGAGAAACCTTTCATGTAATGATTCATAGAAGTGTGGTCATTTTTACACCATACAAGATAGAGTTGTCATTTTATAGATATTCTACTATTATCAATTTAACCATTTTAGCATATCTAAATCTCTTAACATGGTAGACTTAACCATCTTATTATAAATATCTTAACTGAGTTCACACTTGATTGTGTTGGTAAAATCCTTTAACAAAGTAGATCTAGTCGATCTTTTGTTACTCCTAACAAGGTAAGATCATCATAAGTGATCACCAATTGTAGCCTTAATCGGCATACTTTATTTACTGCAGTAGTGAAGAATTTGTGGGTGTCATCCCCACCATAGTTTTCACCTTCTAACAAGGGTTTCTACGTAACCAAAATATCTGAGTCGTGAGTACTTATTTTCATGTATGATTTATTATTTTTTTTACATGCACTTTATATTTTCAGTTTTATGAATGTATGTTACGAACAATGGAATAAGTCAGTTAGTTAAGAACTACTATTGCAAATTTTTAAGTGTTGAAAGTTTTTGAGGGTACTGATTCACCCCTCCCCTCTTAGTACTTTATCTTTCCAATCCCAATAATTGGTATTAGAGCTAGATCTCTTATTAAGGAAGTTTAACCACTGAAGAAGTAAATATCTAAGGATGGAAAGATATAGATTGGATAAGACTATTGAGAATCAAAGGATACAGATGCAAATCTTCATTGAATAATTCAAACATGCCAAAGATGAACTGAAAAGGTTACTAATTCAAAGGAAGGATATGGCAATTCGGATCAATGAGACTAATTACCATGAAGAAGAGATAAATGACCCATTTGAGAACACCAAATCTGGATCAGGTAGTATATCTGATGCATATAAAGGAGAAATATCTTATTTATCTGAAAAGAATCTACATCTTATTGAACAACTCAAATCTTTGTAGATTAGATAAGAAACACAAATGGTTAGGATGATTGATGTCATGAACAATGCTAGGCAAGTAGAACAATAAAGAAACTTGGCTATTGAAGACATGAGACAAATGACTGAGAAGCAAAAAGAGAGAAAGAATATGAAATATTGAGACTCACAGAGCATCACTTTGAAATCTCCAATTAGATGGTTGTCATAAGTCAGGAAGTCAATCGAGTAAACAGTGAGCTTGCAAGGAAACTAGAAGACGTCAGTGAACTAAGAGAAGAAAATGAAAGATTGAAGAATGAAGTCAAAATGCAACAACAACATAATGAAATGATCAAGAAAGATGAAGATAGTTCCAAGAAGATAGATGAATTTATGATTAGTCAAAAGGGACTTGGCATCACTACTGGTTTAGGCTACATCGAGCAAGGATAGTCATCAAGACAAGTTGAAAAGAACAATGTCTACACTAACCAAAGATCAAAGAAGCTATCATGTTATCATTGTGGAAAACTAGGCCACAAAGAAAATGTTTGCAGGAGAAAAGAAAAAGGTATTCCTAAATCCACTCCTAAGTTTAATGGCTATTTTTTTAATTGTAACAAGTTTGGACATCAGGCACATGAGTGCAGATCTAAGTTGAATAGGAATCCTAAGAAACCCTACATGGAGAAACACTGTCACACTTGCAACATGCATGGACACATTGCACAAGAATGTAGGACAAAGATGAAGCAAGTCAAGGCACCAAAAGAATAGAATAAAACCTATCAACTGAGAAGGTGAGGTAATGCATACACTTGGGATTAAAATACATGGGTTAATTGCACAACAAATGAGCCAGTATGTACATATGTCTACCAAGGATCAACAAAAAATAGAAGAGGTTATCATACAAATGATGATCAAGTTCAAAAGTGTACCAGTTGAATTTGCAAGATATGTACCTAAAAGTCTATATGATAAAGTGTCAGCAAGATGGACATATACCTTGCACATTGAGAAAAAAATGAGGGAACATTCACTGATATTGGCTATGCCTACACTATCAGTTCCCGAGATTAAAGAAATGATGACATAATAATCAAAGAGATTTTTAGCGAAAAGTAGAGCACTAAACATTATACTAGGAAAACTCAAGGATGTTGATGAAAATAGTCAACTCTTATGGACTACAATTCTTACTACCCGAGAAGAAGATGATACGTTGGCATTTGTGGTTGTACCCAAGAAGAATAGTAAAAGGAAAGGAAAAGGAATCAACTTAGATGATGTAGATCTAGCTACCAAGGAACCAATATATTTATTTGACATTGAGGTACCATACACCACCATTTCTATTGATTTTTATCCAGTAGGTTATAGAGAAGTGTATACGGATCCTCCCGATCAAGTATTGATAACAGGGAAAAATGATGTTCTTATTAAAGACATCACAAATGGAGATCTATAGGAAATTTGACTATACTGAATTATATGACTATATTTAGTGTTGTCATTATGGAAACAAAATCATATGAAGTTTTGGAGTCAACGCATAATGTAGAAGATTATAAATATGGCTAAGTATGGAAGACTGGACAGATAGCAGGGCACCAAGTGAACAGAGCATCACCACACGTGCGTATGATTGAGTTATGGTATGCACCCTTGAAGATAAGATTTTTGATATGTAATCATGCTAATTCTAAGAGCACATGATCAGATGAGTTAGTATGATGAAGATACAACCAGTTAAAGAGTCACAATCAGTAAGTAGCAGAACAAAACATAGTACAGGGCCGATTGTTTGTATTTTGATTAGCGCTTGTAGTATTGTTTTGTAAAGGCTATGCACCTATTGTATTTAGGTCATAAACATGTTAATATGATGATATGTAAACATGCTTGATCCAATTTAATTGGAAGCGTTGTATGTAATTAGTTATAGGCCGACTTGATGAAAAGTTTTGTATGCGCATATAAATAAGACACGCGCCCTTGTAATTATGTATGGTATGAGATATAGAGATTGGATAAGAAGAGAAGAAGTATGTGAAGAGTGGATAGAATTAAGTAGATCTTTACAAGAGGTTAAAGCATCAGCGCACAAAAGGAACTGATCAAACAAGCAGTGTCAAAGCAACAATTCACCCTACAGATATAGTGTGTATTTGATATCCAAAAGGTTGTAGCCTTCACCACTTGAGCAGTGAGCTCTAGGATAGTGTGTCTCCACCCCTAATAGGGTTAATTGTAAAATACTCCTAACAGGGTCCGACCCTTGACCAAGTAACTGTACTAAAGCATTGTAAAGAACAACTCCTAACAGGGTTGCAAGATCTTCTAACCAGGATCATAATACACTAGTGTAGTTCTTAGTGGGTGTCAATTCCCACCGGGTTTTTTACCTATTTGGGTTTCCCCATAATCATATTTGGTGTCATGTGTTATGGATGTTTATCTTACTTGCATTGATGTTCATTTTAGTATCTAAGCAATTAAGTTAAGTTTCAAAGTATCAGAAAAAGTAATAAAGTATAGAACATTGATTCACCCCCTCCCTCTCAGTGTTCCCATTCCTAATAAGATCTAGATGACATAAAAAATGATGAAGATTTTACTACTACTGTAGATCAAACTAAGGATACAACACCCACCAAGGCAACAACTATAGTGATACCGGCTAACCTACCAATCTTAATACAAGTTATGGAGATAATATCACAAAAGTAACCTGAAGGCTCAACCCCCGAGCATCAAAAAGATACAATAGAGGATCATGGGACAACATAGGCACAAGGAACTATAGATCATGGAATAAAAGAGTAGAATACTACAAATCTACTTGAACAAACAGGGCTAGTATCACAAGCTGCTGAGGAAAGTAAACCGGTAGAGACAACACAAAAAGACACCACTACCGACACCCCTGGACAATCAACTGAGACACCAGTCATAGGGAAACAAAAAGAAGAAAGTGTGTCTACTGATCCTAAAAAGACAAATGTGGAGACAAAAGCTCTAGTTCCATATTTTAAATCCCCCACGCTGGAGAAGAAGAAGAAAAAGAAGCATGGTAAAGGACCCATAACACTAGATGAGGTAATTAAAATACCAGACTATGACCCTAGAACCCTAGACCCTGAAGAACTTAGAAAAATATGGGGAATTGTGCATGAGGAAGGATGCATAAGAGAAATTAAAAAAAGAGAGTAAAAGTAAGCAAATACTTGAGGATGTTAGAGATATTTTATAGCAAGTCATTCCAGACATCAATGTTAGTGAGGATATTCCTATACTTGGTCACCTTGCTTCTCTAACTAGTCACATAAATGCCCTAAACATAGATGCATAAAAGAGAATAGAAGAAAGGGAAGAGGTAAATATACAATTGAAACTTGTAGAGAAGATCAACCAAGAAGTGGCAATTAATAAGGTAACTTTATCTTAGAAAATTACCGAGTTGGACATAATAATTTAGATGATTATTCAAATTTTGTTTAAATTATGCACTATAGAACATTTCACTACCGAGGTTATTGAGAAAATTAAATCTAGATTTTTACAACTAAGCTGCATAGATGATCTAGCTAGGAAATAAGAAAAATAACATAGCTTGCAGATAAAAATACAGAAAATAAGAACTTCTAAAAAATGAAAGAAATTGTATTAATCATTATTATTTTACAAACTGCATGAACTACAAAGATATAACCAACACTAGAATAAATCACAGAGAAAATTTTGGAACAGAATTAATGAGGCAGAGAGAGAACAACTCTTCTCCTTCGTTAGCTTAACATTACGAAGCATAGATTATGCGAACTTGAGTTTGCCGTTAATTATGAACCAGACTAAAAATGAAACCAAGAGTTGAAATTAACTAACACTAACACCTCCTCTTAATTTCAACTAAGGAAAAGAAAGAGAAAAGAGGCAAAATCCAATGGGAATAAAACCCCCCCTCAAAATTTACAGAAAAGAAAAAGACCATCTCTTGTGACAAGAAAATCGTGGACATCTGTCAAATGATAACCACCATAGTGTTGAATGAAGAGATTCCTTTGAAACCAAAATGAAGATCAGAATCAATCTGCATGAGTGCCCCTAGCGACACTACTCGAACCAAGAATAGATGACAAACAAAGGCAAAACATCTGTCAATCGAAGATACAGAAGACAATAATCTGCATATGTGCTCCCAAACAATAAATAGATGGCAAACAAAGGCAAAACATCTATCAATCGAAGATACAGGATATAATAATCTGCATATGTGCTCCCAAACAATAAATAGATGGAAAACAAAGGCAAAACATCTATCATTCAAGGATGCAGATGGCACATGAATCTGTATGAGTGACTCTATCGGCACTACTCAACTATACAAGAACAAGTGCTAGTTGAAAATACAGGTGCCAATTGTCTATACAACTGATCAACTATGGAAGCAAAGAATCATCAAACACAAATAGTAGAAAACCCCTCCATAATGTTGAAAGGAGAGGAATGGCAGGTCCACTGACATGGTGTCTCTAAAGAGGAAAAGAAGACAAGGCCCATGCGAAGAGAGCATGACCTTGACCTTGACCTTAACCTTTCTTTGATGTAGAATCCAGCATAGCCTCTATCACCATAACTGTTTGATACAAGCCTCTGCTTGTGGGCCAAAGTAGAATTGGTGGTGTGCATTCGAAATAGATGAATGGCATGAGAAGAGTAGAGGCTGAAAACTTCATTCTTCAAACTCCGATGTTCTTTACCTGCAAAAGAAAAACATGCATTTCTCCTTCCTAGCACCTAAGCTTTGATACCATGTAGATTTTTACAGCTAAGATACCTAGATGATCTAGCTAGGAAATAAGAAAAATAACATAGCTTGTAGATAAAAATATAGAAAACAAGAACTTTTGAAAAATGAATGAAATTGTATTAATCATTATTATTTTACAAACTGCATGAACTGCAAAGATATAACCAATGCTAGAATAAATCACAGAGCAAATGTTGGAACAAAACTAATGAGGCAGAGAGAGAACACCTCTTCTCCTTCGTTAGCTTAACATTACGGAGCATAGATTATGCGAACTTGAGTTTTCCGTTAATTACAAACTAGACTGAAAATGAAACCGAGAGTTGAAATTAACTAACACTAACATTAAAAATTTGGATGAAGAGATCCAAGCCAGTGCAAACTTATCTCTAACTGAGCCAAATGCTTTTCACAAGCATATATCAAAAGTTCAAGAACTTAGGCAGTTGAGATTAGATTTGAGGAAGCAGGAAGATACCATAAGTGACTAGGTCACTGAGCTATAAGTCAAGTTGCTTCCCCATCTAAAAATAATGGAGAGACATATTGAGAAGGCAAAAGCCTTAGTTTCTACCCCTAAGATTTTAGTTCTGGAGAACATTTTTGACATGCATGCACAAGTCAGTCTTGAGCACATTGCTCTTGATAACTTGAAAGAGGAATGGGAACACCTCTTGGACTCATTGAAGAAAACCCACAAGCACATTTTTGATCAGTTGTAAGCATATTTTTGGCATTAATTTCAAAAAGGGGGAAAATTATGTGTATATGCCACTATGTACTTCACACCACTGAGAGCATACACAAAGGGGGAGTCAGTATAAAAAGAATTCAATGTACAGTTAGTAAATTTTGAGTTTGTATATATTTTTGCAGTTGGTACATATACATAAGGTTTTGGTACTAATGCCAAAAGGGGAAATTGTTATCTCTATTTGAGGATTAATGGATGTTCATTAGTATCAATAAGTTATTTAGTCAGTAAAGGAATCAAACAAGTCAGTCGGTCAAGTAGACAAAGCCTTTACACTAAGCAAAGACAAGGCAAAACTTCAAGATCACCAAATACGGGTTTGACCGAGCACACTTATTGAGCGACAGGAATTTACTGAGTATCGATCTAGTAATCACCGAGAATTCTGACACACCGAGCATCAGTAATTTACCGAATAATGAATGCAGTGATTACTGAGAAAAACATGAAATGACATAATAATCAGAATTGGCACATATATCTATGCAAATGGTTTACATCAATCATATAAATAATTTAGCAAGATCAAGACATATTTAATATGGATGTAATCATTAACTTTTGTGATGATTCCTATGTGATGGTAGATCTAGTTTATTTTTATATACCATTGATCTTAGGTTTTCTAAGATGATGTAAACCCTAATTAGGTCAAGACTATTTGATATATAATTGTAAAGATGTCATTATGAAACATACATCATGAAGCAGTAGCCGCACCAAGGACATCAAGAGATCAGACAAGGGTTTATGATAGACAGTTTATCAGAGACATAATCAATTTTATCAGAACACATAAAGGGCTACCGAATAGGACAAAAGGTTACATTCATCACATTAAGGTGATATTTGATTGTTATTTCACAAATCTGAATCAGACAAGATAGAGTTGTCATTTTACAGATATTCTACTATTATCAATTTAACCATTGTAGAAGATCCAAATCTCTTAATAGAGTAGACTTAACCATCTTATTATAAATCTCTTAACTGAGTTCACACTTGATTATGTTGCTAAAATCCTTTAACAAGTTAGATCTAGTTGATATTTTTTTATTCCTAATAGGGTAAGATCATCATAAGTGATCACCAATTGTAGCCTTAACTGACATACTTTATTTACTGTAGTAGTGAAGAATTTGTGGGTGTCATCCCCACTACAGTTCTTACCTTCTAACAAGGGTTTCTACATAACCAAAATATCTAAGTCATGAGTACTTATTTTCATGTATGATTTATTGTTTTGTTTACATGCACTTTACATTTTCAGTTATATGAATGTATGTTACGAACAATGGAATAAATCAGTTAGTTAAGAACTACTATTGCAAATTGTTAAGTGTTAAAAGTTTTTGAGGGTACTGATTCACCCCTCCCCTCTTAGTAATTTATCTTTCCAATCCCAACAATTGGTATCAGAGCTAGATCTCTTATTAAGGAAGTTTAACCACTGAAGAGATAAATATCTAAGGATGGAAAGATATAGATTAGATAAGACTATTGAGAATCAAAGGATACAGATGCAAATCTTCATTGAATAATTCAAGCACACCAAAGATGAACTGAAAAGGTTACTAATTCAAAGGAAGGATATAGTAGTTTGGAACAGTGAGACTGATTACCATGAAGAAGAGATAGATGACCCATTTTAGAACACTGGATCTGGATCATGTAGTATATCTAATGCATCTGAAGGAGCCATATCTGATTTATTTGAAAAGAATCTACATCTTACTAAACAAGTCAAAGCTATGTAGATTGGATAAGAAACACAAATGGTTAGGATGATTGATGTCATGAACAATGCTAGGCAAGTAGAATAATAAAGAAACTTGGATATTGAAGACATGAGACAAATGACTTAGAAGCTAAAAGAGAAAGAATCTAAAATACTAAGCATCACTTTGAAATCTCCAACCATATGGTTGTCATAAGTTGGAAAGTCAACCAAGTAAACAGTGAGCTTACAAGGAAACTAGAAGATGTCGGTGAACTAAGAGAAGAAAATGAAAGATTGAAGAATGAAGTCAAAATGCAACAACAACATAATGAAATGATCAAGAAAGTTTAAGATAGTTCCAAGAAGATAGATGAATTTTTTATTAGTCAAAAAGGACTTGGCATCACCACTGGTCTAGGCTACACCAAGCAAGGATAGTCATCAAGACAAGCTGAAAAAAATAATGTCTACACTAACCAAAGACCAAAGAAGCTATCATGTTATCATTGTGGAAAACCGGGCCACACAACAAATGTTTGCAAGAGCAAAGCAAAAGGTATTCCTAAATCCACTCCTAAGTTTAATGGCTATTGTTTTAACTGTAACAAGTTTGGACATCATGCACATGAGTACAAATCTAAGTTGAATAGGACTCCTAAAAAACCCTACATGGAGAAACATTGTTGCACTTGCAACATGCATGGACACATTGCACAAGAATGTAGGACAAAGATGAAGCAAGTCTAGGCACCAAAAGAACATAATAAAACCTATCAACCGAGAAGGCAAGGTAATGCATACACCTGGGATTAAAATACATGGGTTAATTGCACAACAAATGAGTCGGTATGTACATATGTCTACTGAGGATCAACAAAAAATATAAGAGGTTGTCATACAAATGATGATCAAGTTAAAAAAGGTACCAATTGAATTTACAAAATATATACCTAAAAGTTTGTATGATAAAGTGTCAACAAGATGGACATATACCTCGCACACTGAGAAAAATATGAGGGAACATTCACTGATATTGGCTATGCCTACACTATTAATTCCCGAGATTGAAGGAATGATGACACACTAATCAAAGAGATTTTTAGTGAAAACTAGAGCACTAAACATTCTGGCAGGCAAAATCAAGGATGTTGATGAAAATAGTCAACTCTTAAGGACTATAATTCTTACTGCCTAAGCAAAAGATGATAAGTTGGCATTTGTGGTTGTACCCAAGAAGAAGAGTAAAAGGAAAGGAAAAGGACTCAACTCAGATGATGCAAATCTATTTGGTTACTAAGGAACCAATAGATTTATCTGACACTGAGGTACCAGAAACCACCATTTCTATTGATTTTTATCTAGCAGGTTATAGAGAAGTGTATACAGATCCTCCCGATCAAGTATTGATAATAGGGAAAAATGATGTTCTTATTGAAGACATCACAAATGGAGATATAAATGACATAAACAATGATGAAGATTTTACTACTACTGCAGATCAAACTGAGGATACAACACCCACCGAGACAACAACTAGTGTGATACCGGCTGACCTACCGATCTTAGTACAAGCTATGGAGATAATATCATAGAATTAACCTGAAGGCTCAACCCCCAAGAAACAAAAAGATACAACATAGGATCATGGGACAAAAGAGGCACAAGGAACTATAGATCATGGAATAACAGATTTGAATACTACAAATCTGCCTAAAAAAATAAAGGTAGTATCACAAGTTGTTGAGGAAAGTAAACCGGCAAAGACAACACAAAAAGACACCACTACCAATGCCCCTGGATAATCAATTGAGACACCATTCATAGGGAAACATAAAGAAGAAAGTGTGTCTACTGATCCTGAAAAAGACAAATGTGGAGACAAAAGCTCTAGTTCCATATTTTAAATCCCCCACACCGGAGAATAAGAAGAAAAAGTAGCGCGATAAAGGACCAATAACACTGGATGAGGTAATTGTAGTACGAGACTATGACCCTAGAGTCCTAGACCTCGAAGAACTTAGAAAATATGGGGAATTGTGCATGAGGAAGGCTACATAAGAGAAATTGAAAAAAGAGAGTAAAAGTAAGCAGATACTTGAGGATGTTAGAGATATTTTATAGCACGTCATTCCAGAGATCAATGTTAGTGAGGATATTCCTATACTTGATCATCTTGCTTCTCTAACTAGTCACATAAATGCCCTAGACGTAGATGCATAAAAGAGAATAGAAGAAAAGGTAGAGGTAAAGATACAATTGAAACTTGTAGAGAAGATCAACCAAGAAGTGGCAATTAATAAGGTAAAGTTATCTGAGAAAATTACCAAGTTGGACACAATAATTTAGATGATTATTCAAATTTTGTTTAAATTATGCACTGTAGAACATTTCACTACCGAGATTAGTGACAAAATTAAAAAGTTGGATGAAGAGATCCAAGCCAATGCAAACTTATCTCTAACTGAGCCAAATGCTTTTCACAAGCATATATCAAAAGTTCAAGAACTTAGGCAGTTGAGATCAGATTTGAGGAAGCAGGAAGATACCATAAGTGACTAGGTCACCGAGCTATAAGTTGAGGTGCTTCCCCATCTAAAAATAATGGAGAGACATATTGAGAAGGCAAAAGCCTTCGTTTCTACTCCTAAGTTTTTAGTTCTGGAGAACATTTTTGACATGCATGCACAAGTTGGTCTTGAGCACATTACTCTTGAAAACTTGAAAGAGGAATGGGAACACCTCTTGGACTCATTGAAGAAAACCCACAAGCACATTTTTTTATTAGTTGTAAGTATATTTTTGGCATTAATTTCAAAAAGGGGGAAAACTATGTATATATGACACTATGTACTTTGCACCACCGAGAGCATACACAAAGGGGGAGTCAGTATAAACATAAGTCAATGTACGGTTAGTAAATTTTGAGTTTGTATATATTTTGGCAGTCAGTACATATACATAAGGTTTTGGTACTAATGCCAAAGGGGGAAATTGTTATCTCTATTTGAGGATTAATGGATTTTCATTAGTATCAATAAGTTATTTAGTCAGTAAAGGAATCCAACAAGTCAGTTAGTCAAGTAGAGAAAGCCTTTACACTGAGCAAAGACAAGGCAGAACTTCAAGATCACCAAATACAGGTTTGACTGAGCACATTTACCAAGTGACAGGAATTTACTGAGTATCGATCTAGTAATCACCGAGCATTCCTACACACCAAGTATCAGTAATTTACCAAACAATGAATGTAGTGATTACCGAGCAAAACATGAAATGACATAATAATCTGAAATGACACATATATCTATGTAAATAGTTTACATCGATCATATAAACTGTTTACCAAGGTCGAGACATATTTAATATGCATGTAATTATTAACTTTTGTGATGATTCCTATGTGATGGTAGATCTAGTTTATTTTTATATACTGTTGATCTTAGGTTTTCTAAGATGATGTAAACCCTAATTAGGTCAAGGTTGTTTGATATATAATTGTAAAGATGTCATTATGAAACATACATCATGAAGCAGTAGCCGCACCAAGGACATCAAGAGATTAGACAAGGGTTTATGATAGATAGTTTATCAGAGACAAAATCAGTTTTAGCAAAACACATAATAGGCTACCAAGAAGGATAGAAGGTTACATTCATCACATTAAGGTGATATTTGATTGTTACTTCATAGATCTAAATCAGACAAGATAGAGTTGTCATTTTACAAATATTCTACTGTTATCAATTTAACTATTGTAGAAGATCTAAATCTCTTAACAGAGTAGACTCAACCGTCTTATTATAAATCTCTTAACTGAGTGCATGCTTGATTATGTTGCTAAAATCATTTAACAAGGTAGATCTAGTCAATATTTTGTTATTCCTAACATGTTAAGATCATCAGAAGTGATCACCAATTCTAGCCTTAACTGACATACTTTATTTACTGTAGTAGTGAAGAATTTGTGGGTGTCATCCCCACTACAGTTCTTACCTTCTAACAAGGGTTTCTGCGTAACCAAAATATCTAAGTCATGAGTACTTATTTTCATGTATAATTTATTGTTTTTTTTACATGCACTTTACATTTTTAGTTATATGAATTTATGTTACAAACAATGGAATAAGTCAGTTAGTTAAGAACTACTATTGCAGATTATTAAGTGTTGAAAGTTTTTGAGGGTACTGATTCACCCCTCCCCTCTCAAATTTTATCTTTCCAATCCCAACACATATGTTGGTATTTAATGAAGGTCATATGTGTTTAGGTCATATGATAATGTTGTGGTGTTGTCATTATTGGCAACATGTTTTGTTTATGTTAAGCAAATAGATTTTCCTATGGTACTGAAGGATTGGATTGAAGTATGACGAAGCATTCAGTCAACCTATGATGATGCATAAAGAAAGCAACAATGAATTATTTTTGGAGCAGGTGATTGAGTTAAGGTGTATAGTCATATAGTTAACATACACATAGGCATATCTATCTATTCATATGATTGAATCATTTGTCTTGAAGTATTCTAAAAGTTATTGAAGATTGAAGTGAAACTCACAGTTAGAATAATGAACCAGTGGACACAGTTGGTTAGATCAATGTTGCGGTTTAATGTTTATATTGGGCCGACATGTTTTTGTGTTTTAACATTTTAAGTAGACATAAAGGATATTTAATTTTGATTTTGGCATGCTCGCTCATAATGATAAGTTGGATTTGAGGGCCAACTTGTAAAATATTTTAGGGTACTAGCACGAACCTATAACAAGTATATAAATGATTAAGAAATTAATGTTGAGAGAGTTGCGATGTTGTTGTGATGATTGTTGGAGATAGTACAAAGATAATAAAGTATTCAATGTAGAGTAATTGATCTGGATTTCGGTAGATCTATCATGCATTGAGTGTGAATATCAAGTCACTCTCTACTTGTTAATTCTAACAAATTGGCAAGAGAAATCCTTGTATAGGGTCACTCCTAACAAGGTGAGCATGATTCTAATAGATTTGAAGTGAAAATCCTCTAACAAGGTATCTCTTTAACTAGAGTTTCAAATCCCTTAGTAGGGTAGTCTTTAACGGTACTGTTGTAGTTCTTAACTAGACTATAAGTACTCTTAATTGGGTACAAACCTCAAAAAGGTTATTGTAATTGCTCCCGACAGGGATTATTTCCAAGTGCACTAGTGAAATATTGTGGGTATAATCCCCATACATGGTTTTCTCCCTTTAAAAAGGGTTTCCACGTGAAAAATATTTGTGTTATGTGTTTAGATGTGTGAATGTTTTATATATTGTATTGTTACTTAATATTCACATTTGCATGTTGGTTAATTGGAAAGAGAATCAATAAAAGTTTAATATGTGTGGTTGCAATGATTGACCCCCCACTCATAGTGCCTTATAATACTAACATTTGGTATCAAATCCTTGTGCCCTTGAAGAATCCTAACAATTTGGGTACATCCTTAAAGGAAAACACGAAGGGTTTGAAATAAAAAAGACAACTTGATGAAGCTAAAAGGTGTGTGTGTGAATTTTGTACCTGATCTGTAGACACAACACTTCAGTAAAATATTAGAGGTTAGTTGAAATCAAAATCATGCAATAAATGAAAAACTAAACTAACCAAGTGATTTACTGCCTTCTAATAGATGCGAGTATGTATTCTTAGATTGGACCGAAATCAGTGACCTTGACGACACCTAAACGAAGGATTTGAATGCAAAAGATGGATATGGAATGATGCAATTAATCTATTTTTTTGGTTTTCTCTATGTAATAATATGATAATGAAAACTTGATATGAATCTATGCTAATATGAAAATGAAAAACTGATATGCAAACTAAGCAAATGATATGAAAACAAAAGTGATCTCACAAAACGTGGTTGATTCGCAAAGAAGCTTCAATTCTCCAGATACCAATTTGCTAGCATAAGTTTGCACAAATATGAGATGATTTGAGATGAGCTGAAGCTTTAATTTATAGAAATACAGGGCTTTGGAGGATGCATAGAAGAAAGCCATAAATCACTCAAATAACTCAGGTTGATTTTTGAGTTATTTTTAAATAAAGGATATTTAACTCACAAAAACATGCAAAAGCAGAGTTTAACTCAAAATCGAGTTTAGCTTTAATTGATAATTGATAGTTGTCTACTTTTCTTGAATGTGCATGATTTAATATGAATTAATTTAATAATAAAGTGATTTATTTCCAACTTAACTAATTTTGAAAAATAAAACAATTGATTTATGGGTTAATAAATTATTTTTCAAACTTTTATTCAAAAACAATATTATTAAAAATTGACAACTTGCTTTAATTAATTAAATAAGAATTTAATCAATTATTCATAGGATTTTGGATTTATTGTCAAAATTAAATAATACAATTTAGGAATAAATAAAATTAACTTCAATTAAACAATTAAGTGGCAGAATTAAATCTAATTAATTAAATATTGAGAATATTCAATTAATCAAACTTTAGGATAAATAGGATTTATCGCCAAATAATCATTAAATTAAAGATAATCATGATAATTAGGAATATTACTAGGAATATTCCCTGATGTAGAATTTATGATAATCAATTAGGATTCAATGATGTGCCGATGTGCCTTAGGTTAGGACTTTGATGTCAATTTCATTCAATATGTTGATATAGGAGATTAATGAACTTATAGCCCATTTTTGGGGTATTACATTTTGCCCCTCTTTGAATTACTGTGCGAAGCGCAGTGTTTCAAAGATAGTCTGTGTTTGATAGAGATATGAAACTGATTCAAAATTGATAATTGATATGAGATAGAAGCTGATTGAAAGATTTGATATGAAGATAATAGGTCTTGAATGACCAAAGATAATGTTAACTATAACTGCAAATGAACCGATGATTGTGAAAAAGTGTCAAAACACCTGATTCTGAACCTTATGATTGCAAAGAAGTGAGTGACCGATTCCAAACCTGATTGTCCTTAGAAGAATCACATAGGTATCACATCTGAACCCTTCAGTTATCGAAGAACCAAGGAAATAACACTAATGAATCGATGGTTACAAAAAACTGATACAGTTTACAAGATTAGGAGAATATCAGATTGATATGGATCTTGATGAATCCGATATGCCCCGAGTGATGATTGATTTGCCCTGAGCGATGAGGTCTTTTGATGAATCAACAACTAGATGTGGTTGTTGTCTTGATTACTGAGGAAAGATATGATTTCAGCAAAGATATGATTTCAAATTAGATTACAGACTTTGAATGATATGCAATACCATGCCCCCTTCGGGATTAAAATTGAAATCTAACAAGAAAAGTCAGTGTTAAATGGTTTAGAAGCATGTTAATTGATTTGAGAAGTGGTTAAACACATTCCGCATCGTTTGGAGATCCTGGAGACCAAGTTTGACTAAGATAAACCATGAGTTGACCATAGTTTGACCAAGTTGAAATTTCGATAGTTTGATGGAAGATAATCAATTAAGTTGAATACTAGATTTTTGTGATGATTGAAGGTTGAATGTATAAGCAGTAGACCGTCCTAGGCCCAAAAAATTTAAATCATAATTTTGACATAATAAACTATCTCAGATTTTAATTTTGATTCCGAAAATGGATTCAGAACATTGAAATTAGCCAGGGGTGCAATTTTCATGGAAAACAAAGCACTTTTGAAAATTAGGTCAAAAGCTATATAAAGGTCAGAGGGGTCATTTTCAATTCATTTTAACCATTTGACTTTGGAGATCTGGTGGAGCCCTTTGAGAAAGAAAATGGCAGAACAACGAGAACCAAAGGTACCTGTGAGTTCGCATCGATTTGAGTGCAGCTGGAGACATGATAGACCTCGACAGTATGGACGTCCGATATGTGGACCTCTGTGCCCCTCTAAAAATTCAAATTTTTCATGTTTTATAGCATTTTAGACTTTTTTCATATGCATTTTGCTTTTTTGAATTTCGCATGTATGAAAACTCGTACGAGTCCCATCCTAGACTCATACGACATTTTAATTGGATTTCTTTTTTCATTTCATGACCCACCCAGTGTCATATGAGAGGGACCCATGAGTCGTATGACATTTCATTAGGTCCCTTGAAACTCGTATGATGAAGTATCTCATGTCGTATGACCATGGATTGTCATTTGGGCTGTTGTGGAATGTCGTACGACTTTCTGTGCCAGTCTGGACTGTCGTATGAAAAATAGTGAGCTCAAAACTCTATTTTAGGTCAAGATTTTTGCTTTTCTGATTGCTCTGCCTGATTGCTGACTCTTTGACCTACCTTTTGAAGTACCAAACTATCCAATTTCTATACTATTAGCCTATTGTTGAACCCAATTTCTGATAGAATTCCCTATTTTTGTATGATATAGGTCACATATCCAGATGTTCATGTCTGACATTCATACCCGACAACCCAGAGATTATGTGTCTCACTTCTTGACCCTATGAGGGTTCATCTTACTGCATGTGGTTTTGAGTATTTGATCCATTTACCCGATATTAGGGTAAACCATGGCCTTTTGATTGCACTGATTGAGAGATTCCATTATGAGACACAAACATTTCATTTACCGACAAGAGAGATCACTGTGACTCCAGAGGATATTTATAGGATACTATGCATTCCATTCCATAGCAGTCGACATCCTAAGTATGTGAGTACTGGGCAGACCGATCTTCATGCCTTTAGGCATCTATTTGGAGATGACACACAGTTGACCGGGTCCATTTCCTGGGAGACCCTTGTACAGAGATATGGTCAGACGCACCGTTTAGAGTGCATTATTGCTGGGATGATCGGTGAGCTTATCATGTCGGGCCATCAACCAAACGGTTTCTTGATGGGATGGGCCCTGATGGTAGCACTTCTTATGGTGACTCCCACTAAGCTTGCTTGGGGTCAGTGTCTTTTGGCACATATGTTTTTAGAGATGCACGAGGTTGTGTATCAAGATTGCAAGAGTTTCACTTTTGGAGCTCTTTTGTTACTTATATGGGCCTGGGAGCATATCCCAGTTTTGAGACCGGTTTTTCAGACACAGCGTCGCCCATAGGAGCCAGTGATATACACATATGCTGGTTATGTCACATAGGTCCACATGGGCCATACTAAGTATGTTAGATGATGCTTGGATGATATGACTTTTGTGCATTGGAGACCCTACTTGCAGATAGAGGCCTGGCCCACTGCAAGGGAGCAGTATAGTTTTCTTTTTCAGAGTCGGGTACTTATTGGTCAATCTCCCACCATTTTGGAGAGATTTTTTATTACTAGAGTGTGGCATTAGTATGGATGCAGATAGGATGCCCCACAGGAGTATACTGCATATGCCCGTATTATTCATGAGAGTGGACTCGGATGGACACAGAGGCTTACTTATTCTTTATGTTCAGAGGAGTACATTTCTATCATAGGTAGAGACTGGGACTACCGTCCATAGGTTGTTGATGCAAGGGTCACAAATGGATACATTTCTTGGCTTGCTGATCACCCCATTCATAGATTCTCAGATCCCACTGAGTTGATACCCTCCATGGAGGAGGCGATGGATGTTACAGGTGCTCCCGTGGTACAGGGCCCGAGACCTCAGGTAGTGCATCCTACACCACCCAAATAGAGGGTGATGGCTCCACTGCAAAGACCATCAGGACATATGAGGCCCCCTCATCCTTCTACTTCTTCAGCAGGTACATCCACAGGTTCACAGAGATGGACCAGGGGTGAGAGTGGCACTTTGGGCAATGTTGGTTCTGCAGATGATGTTTTAGTAGTTGAGCAGTTTGTAGGTGGTGATGTAGATCCCTTACAGGTAGATACCACTGACCAATAGCCAGAGCAGTCAGCACAGGACACAGAGATGCTAGCAGCTGAGGCAGATCCTACTGTTCCTCTTACTTCATCAGAGACTATTAGATGTCTTAGAGCTCAGGTCTGAGACCTGAAGGTACATAGTGCTAGGTGGGAGGAGAGGTATCTAGAGGCAGATAGGCAGCGTATAGAGCTTCATGCAGAGTTTTGTGTAGAGGTTCAGAGATTACAGACAGAGGTGAGCCATCAGACCTCATAGGCTTTGTATTATGTGTCTACATATTATGTTGTTGTCCCTGCTACGTAGAGAGTACCCACATATTTAGATTATATGGCAGCCTCAGAGGGAGCTAGGGCACCGAGAGTAGAGGCTATACTAGATGCACCACCCCCTCCTCCACCAAATACCGAGGAGCATGCTGATAGTTGATTGTTGTTCTTATGTTTTGATATACTCTATTCTTTTTTATCATTGATATATTGTTCTGACTCTGATAGCTCCCAGGAGCTCATTCTTTTGTATATTGTGCCAGTAGTGCACCCCTGACACATTTCGAGTTGATGATATATATGAGATTGATATTTTGGATCGTGACTTCATGTGTACTTGTCATGTTTGGATTTATGATGATATCATGCTATGCGTATGCTATGAGTAGTGTAGAATGTATGTATGGATCAATGCAACTCAATGATTTCTTTCATATGTATGGACGTTATGCAAATGTAATTGATTATGAAAAGATGTATGGATGATTTATGCTTATGCACTAGATGTAATTTAATGCAACAAATGGTAATGATATGGGATGTAAATGCAGCGATACACATGATATGTTTTTGCAGGTTGATGAAGACAAGTACTCAGTCTTATGTCAAAAGGATGTTTAGCCCAGGAGAATTACTGCTTGCGGTTCAGTGAAGAGACCTTCGAGTGAGACTCAGCTCTTGTCAGATATGAAGAATTGTTTAAGCTTTGAAGTGTTTCCAAACATTTGTGAGATTATGCAGACATGCAAGATGCAAAGAAACATGCAAAATGAAATGCTACCTAAGACCTAGGACCTAGTCACTGATAATGTGTTTGTTTGTTATCATCATTGAACTTTTAGGTAACCAGATAAATCAATACAATGCCCACTAGCTATGAAACCATAGACATATGAATATCGATTTGTATGCACAAGAATCAATACAACACCCACTAGTCAACAACCATGGATATATGAATATTGATTTTATTTTCAGAATGTCGGATTAGATATAAGTATCAAAGCATAAGCGCCAGGATGACCTGAATATCATGTCCATTTTGATATAGCAATTTGTATAAGCATCAAAATATAAACATCATGATGACCTGAATACGCCTTGCGATACAAACACATCAAACAGTCAAGAGATTATTCTAAATCCAATGTGAATTACCCGTAGTGACCCTTTATCGTTCACATCCTTAGGTAAGATCGTGTTTCACAGTAGGAGAAAGAACTCACTCAAAAAGATAATAGTTAAATCAAACTTCCTTGAATTTTTTGGGTATCAATGGTCGAGGTACGCATGGCCATCCAATTTGAGATAGAGGCTCTTATAGTTGGACACCATTTCAATCCAGAATTTCCAAAGTTGTTAGATTTTCACATATAAGTAGAAAATAAAGAAAAGATTATGCCCCTAGTCATCACTCTCTAAATCCTATAAAGGACATCATCGAAGAGCTTGAAGGGACACGATATGCAAAAATGTCAATGCGAATCAGTAAGCATACAAGGAGATAAAAGCATGTAAAGCATAGATTGTTTTCAGTTTGTTTTTTATTGCGTTGTTGTAGATGCAAAATCCTTTCTAGAGATAAGACTGATTGACTGACTCGCATGAAGCTTCAAAGGACTTTGATTGGATATGATAAATCTAAGATACATTGGAGGCCATAGGATATGACTTTGATTGCCCCCAAGTTTGAACATTGATAGGATACAGACACTTCAGCTGATTGGTGTACAAACCAACTTATTGAAAATAGGAATGCAGAAATAAACCGGGAGATATGTACAAACTAAAGCAAGATTGAAAGATGGGAAAGACCAAGATTGCACTAATAGATGGAGCATGTTGAAACAAGTAGTGCCCATTTGCCGGGTTTTCACCATCTTGGCAGAGATTCTATTTTTGCTACCAAGGCGCCTATTTCCAGGTTTTCACCAAGGCACTTTTTTCTTTTTTTCTTTTTTTTGTATTTTTCATTTTTCAATTTTTTTTGATATTTTTGATATTTTTTACTTTTTTTTGTGAATCATCAAGGCACCTATTGCTAGGTTTTCACCAAGATGTTCATTTTTTTCAAGACTTTTTCCAATTTTAAAGATTTTTTCAGGACATTTTACCATAGACTGATGCCTTAGGCATAGAATTTCTTCAGATGGAGAACGTTGATTGGTTCTCAGAGCTGTTCTCCTTCAGTCGTTGAGAGTTGATAGGCACCAGAGCCAAAACTAGTAGTGATTACAAAGGGACCTAGCTAGTTGGGTTCAAACTTCCCCTTGCATTCTCGATGTGATTTATTTTTAGGATTTTCTCTCAAGACTAGATCACCAACCTGAAATTCTTTGTGTCTGACTTTCTTATTGTAACCTCTAGACATTCTTTTTTGATATACTCTGAGATGATCATATGTCGCTTGTCTGCACTCATCTAGTAGTTCAAGTTCTTGCAACCTAGACACTCTATAGTCATCATCAGTTACTAGACCATGCATTCTAATTCTTAGTGATGGGATTTCAACCTCAATAGGTAGTACCGCTTTAGACCCATAAAATAAAGAGAAAGGTGTAGCCCCAGTAGGTGTTTTGATACTTGTTCTATAGGCCTAGAGAGCTGGACTGATCATGAGATGCTAGTCTTCCTATTTTATTAACTGTACGATGCAAACTTTTTAATAGATTCTTATTAGAAGCCTCTGCTTGTCCATTCCCTTGAGGATAGTAGATAGAAGATCAATGTTGCGTGATCTTGAATTTGGAACATAGATCATCTAGGTCTTTGTTTTTGAATTGTCCACTGTTATCTATGATTATGGAATGAGGTACCCCATATCTACATATGATATAGTTCAATATGAACATAGATATTTGCTTTCTAGTTGCTTGTGTCAAAGGGACTGCTTCTACCCATTTTGTAAAATAATTTGTAGCTGTGATTATATGGGTATGTCCATTAGAAGAATGAGGATGTATAGCTCCTATAATATTAAATGCCCATTGGTGAAAAGGCCATTGTGTAGTAAAGGGAATTAGATCTCTCCCTGGAGCATGAATTAAGTTGCCATGCACTTGACACTTTTGACAATTCTTAGCAAACTTGATAGACTCCTCCATTTCAGGCCAATAGTACCCAGCCCTAATAAGTTTTTGAGCTAGTGTTAAATTGTTTGAGTGTGACCCACAAATACCATCATGGACTTCCTCTAACACACGTTGAGACTCTTCCCATTCTAAACATCTAAGTAGCGTACCATCTAGACCTCATTTTTACAGATTATGACCAATGATGACATATCAGGAGGCATTTTGGATAAGGTATCTCTTTTCATGGTGGTTGAAGGTATCAGGAATGATTTGGTCTTGGAGATAGGAAAATAGGTTTTTGTATCTGGATGAATCATGACCAACAATAGTGTAGATAATGTAGGTTTTAGGGGAATCGTATGCAGGATAGGATAGTGCTTCCACCAGGAACTCGTAGCGTAGCTCATGTTCAGGCTGTTGTAATAAAGTAGATAGTGTTGCCATTGCATCAGCAGCCTTATTCTCCATTCTAGGTATCTACTCAAATGTGATAGATATGAAGTATTTCTTTAGATCATCTACCATTCTCTTGTAAGGAATGAGCTTTTCATCTTTAGTTTGGTACACATCATTGACTTGATGAATAACAAGTTGAGAGTCTCCATGAATGTGTAGCTCCGCTACTCTCCATTCAATTGTTATTTTCATACCATTCAAAAGGGCTTCATATTCTACAATATTATTTGTGCAAGGGAACTTTAATTTGAATGCTTTTGGGATTGAGTATCCTTGAGGAGTTATGAACAATATGCCTGCTCCAGATCCATTATGTGTATAGGAGCCATCAAAGAATAACTGCCATTCTCTAGAAGAAAGAGTCATGATAGAGGAATCTGGACATTCCATTTGCATTAGTGTATCATCAATCATAGGTGCATCTGCTAATTGATCAGCAATAACCTATCCTTTGATAGCTTTTTGTTCCACATATTCAATGTCAAATTCACTTAAGAGCATGACCCATTTAGCTAATCTACCTGTGAGGGCAACTTTGCTTAGAAGGTACTTGGGTGGATCAATCTTAGCTACCAAATGTGTGGTATGAGCTAACATGTAGTGTCTCAGTTTCTGTGATGCAAAGATCACAGCTAGACAAGCCTTCTTAATCATTGAATAGTTCTTCTCATATGCAACCAATGTTCTACTGATATATTATATAGCTCTTTCCTTTTTGTTCCCATCATGTTGTGCTAGCAATGCCCCCAGTGATGTATCTGTTGCAGAGACATATAAGATCAATGGCTTCCCATGAATAGGAGGCATCAAGATAGGAGGATTTGATAGATATTTCTTGATATGGTTAAATTTCTTTTCACATTCTTCATTCCATGCAAAGGTCACACCTTTATGTAATGTTTTTGTAAAAGGTTGTGATATATCAGCAAGTTGTGATATGAATCTTTTGATAGATTGTACTCTCCCTTGTAAGGTTCTCATTTGACTGATATTCTTGGGAGGTTGCATCTCTATTATAGCCTTGACTTTAGCTAGATCAACTTCAATGCCCTTCTTTGAAACTATGTATCCTAAGAGCTTTCTAGAAGTGACACCAAAAGCACACTTCTTAGGATTTAGTCGGAGACTAAACTTTTCCATTATGTCTAGGATCATGCTCAAGTCCTTTAGATGTTTAGTTCTAGTCATAGATTTTGCTAAAGTATCATCAACATAATCTTCCATAATTCGATGCATCATGTCATGGAAAATAGATGTCATTGCTCTTTGATATGTAGCACCAGCATTTTTAAGCCCAAATGGCATGACATTCCAACAGAAGATACCCCATGCACATGTGAAAGCAGTTTTCTCTTGATCCTTTGGAGTAATTTTTATTTGATTATATCCAGAAAAACCATCCATTAGAGAATACATCTCAAAGCCCATAGTCATGTCCACTATCATATCAATGTTACGTAGTGGAAAATCATCCTTAGGCATGCTCTATTCACATCTCTAAAGTCTGTGCACACTCTGATCGAACCATCTGGTTTACAAAGAGGTACAATATTAGAGATCCACTCTGCATAGTCAATAACTCGGATGAATCCAGCTTTCAGTAGCTTCTCTAATTTAGCTTTTACCAAGAGTGCAATGTGAGGATGCATCTTTCCCAACTTTTGTTTAACAGGTTTGACATTTGGAGCTATAGATAAATGATGCATTATAAGATTAGGATCCAGTCCTGGCATATCTAAATATTTCCATGCAAAGTTGATCTTCTTCTTTGTTAGGAATGTTGTAAATTTTTGCTTCTCTTCTTCTGATAATGATTGTGCTACATGTACCAACTGTGGTTCCTCTGTTGTTCCCAAATTGATAGATTGAGTGGGCTCAATTAGAACTGGAGATCTATCCTATAAATGAATCAGAAGGACATCAAGTATCTTATCCTTAGGCACCTCAGAGAGTTTTTCACCTTCGAATACATCTTTTATGTTTACTTTTGTAGGTTTTGAGACTACCACAAAGTGGTTTTCACCCTCAGAACTCTTTTTCTTTTTCTTTTTATTCTTATTTTTCTAACTAAGATATTTGATGTCTGAATCTATCATGCTAATGCTCGATTCACTGATGGAAGTACTCATAGGCTCAACTGCATTGAGGTAGCAAGCAAGGGCATAGTCATTTGGGAAGGTATAAATACCATGGCTTGGATTTGTGGAGGTTTGATCAATAAGTTCTGGATATTGGATAGTTAAAGTGGGGAAAGATTGGGAGATAGTGTTTACGGATATGGATCTATCATCATTGGTCCTAACTTGACGCTCGAGTTCAAAGGTGATATTAAAACTTAAGACATTCAATTCATGAATAGGCTCAATGTCATCGTGGGAGTCTAATTCAGCCATAGGTGGATTAGACTCGATAGGTTCATCATTTCATTCTAGACTTACATTGGGATTAGGTGCATATTGGTGAATAACATCAACATGTTTCTCTATAATAAGCTCATCTTCATATAGTTCTAGAATGGCTCCCCATTCATATTCATTTGAGTCAGCTTCTAATTTAGGATCTCTAGGAAATCTTAGAACATGAGTAAAGTCAGGGTGAATACCCCAAGAAGGGTTACCCTCAGTTTCTGATTTGAATTCATACTCATAGGAATTAGTTTTAGAATAACTACCACCTTCTTCCTCTTGATTGTTTTCAAGATTAGTTGGTTCTTGTGTTGCAACTATCTCTTGATTGATAGTAGGTTCTTGTGTTTCTACTACATTAATTCTTTTGATTGGATCATCTTTATCATCAAGAAGTTCTTTGATCTCTTTAGGAAATTTTTCATAGGGGATGAGTTCTGAGTTGTCTGAATCACTATCCGATGGTTCTTTTTCTTCTTTCTTAAGAAGAGGTTCTCCAGGTGCGATCTGCTCTATGACATGAGAACAATTACCTTTGAGGTGATAGGGTTTCTTCTTAAAGCCTAGGCCAATAGTATTCTTATTTGCCCTACCCGTATGTGAAATAGGTGCCACAAGACCTTTTCCTCTGACTCCTAGAGGTCCTTAACCTGGATATCCCATCTTAGCTATCAATTTATTTCTTGGACCGTATGACTTAGAAGGGATCTACGGTGTTGTAGACTCACTAGTTTGAACATTGTGGGATTCAAGTTCATCTTTGTATAGCCATGATAGCACAACTCCATCCTCTTCAAACTCTTGCTTGGATACTCATTCTACCACAAAATTCTTTTTATATGCTTCAAGAGGTTCCCTAGGTTTGGGCTTGGACTATTTCAAAGATTGTCCATAAGACTTAGGTGAGATAGGGAGAGATGTCAAAGATAAGACTGGCTCCATAGTATATTCTCCCATACTATTTTCTTTGATATTAACCTCTTTTGAAAGAGCTTCCATTTTAGATGTGGATGCCTCTTTAGTTGGGTCAATGGAAGATTTTTTGTTATTAGGCACAAGCTTATCTACACTTTCCTTCAATGTATTGCAAGTTGTATTTAGATTTGCGGGGATAGTAACCTCTACTCCTTCATAAGGAAACTTCAAACATTGATGGTATGTAGAAGGAATAGCTTACATTTCATGTATCCATGGTCTCCCTAGGAGGATGTTGTAGGCCAAAGGTAGATCAAGCACTTGACAGATGGTATCTCTGATAACTAGACTTGCTCTGATAGGTAAGACAATGGTGCCTTTAGAAGATCTTTCTTGTTCATCATAGGCTTTGATAGTTATTTTCTTTCTAGGATCAATAGCCAATTCTGAAAATCCCAATTGTGTGATCAAGCTGTAAGAACAAATGTTTAGGCCAGCACCCCCATCTATCAACACACGTTTGACTCTATGGTTTTGGATCAAGATTTCTATATGCAAAGGCTGATTATGTGGGTGACTTAAGGAGTTGTCATCTTCCTCTGAAAAGGAGATATATTGTAGAGATGTAAGATGTCCAACCATAGTCTGGAACCTATCTAAATCAAGGTCATTAGGAACATTGGAACCGAGCAAAGCTTTGTCTAGGATAGCTCTATGAGCTAGAGATATTCAAAGCAACTCAAATATAGAGATTTTGGCATTAGTGTGCTGGAGTTGTGGATAATTCTATAAGATGTAGGCCTCGTATCCTTTGGATTGGAAGATTTGGAAGTAGAATTCTGTTTGGAAGCAGATGAAAGATTGAAGGGTATCTTAGGGACATTAGATGAATCTGGGATTTATCCTTTCAGATGTGCCTAAGCTTGTGATTAAGTAACTGTGTTGGTGGATTGATTTTGTCTATCCCTTCTTACAATTGTGATGACATTGCAATGCTCTGAGAGACAAGGTTCAACCATATTGATGGTAGCATTATTTCCAGGGTAAGCATAATTGACTTTTGCCCCCATATTAGGTGGAGAAGATGAAACTACTTGACCATGTTTCAAAAATGGTTCTATGAATGCTGTATGATCATTATTTCTTTTAGGATTGTCAACTGTGATGTCTCCCCTATCGATCAGATCTTGAATGGTGTGTTTCAACCGTAAGCAGTTATTAGTTTTGTGACCTTTACCTCGATGGAAATCACATAATTTGTTTTCTCTCCACCATTTTGGCTTAGGCTCAGAATCAGGTGGTCAGATTGCTGGCAAAGAGATGATGTTATCAGCTAGTAGATTTTTCATAGCTTATTCTAAAGATTCTCCAAGAGGAGTGAACTTTCATTGTTTATCCCAAGATTTGTATTCTGGCTTCTTTTGAAATGGTTTCGGATGACTTTTGTTCTGAAGCTTTAATGGCTTGGGAACCAAGAGTTAGGTTGTAGGCTGGTGCCTTTGATGGGGCATAGATAGTGTCAACAATGCCATCTGTGACAATGCCTTTGTTATTGTTCCAATTTTTGTTCTTATCTTTGGAACTAGATCCAGATTCGTACTTGTCTTTTTGAAGTGTGATTTCTCCTTTTTTCACAAGCACTTTTTCGATTTTGATAGCATTGTCCACCATCTTGTCAAAAGATGTATGATCTTGCATTTGTAGAGGATAATTGATTTCTGGAACCAGGTTATTGATGAAGATTTCCAATTTTTCTATTTCTGGAATAGGTCTGGCATATAGAGAAAACTTCTTCCTCCATCTCTTGAGAAATGTTAGGAATGGTTCCCCTGGATATTGCTAGAGATTACAGATATCAATCATGGTGACTGGATGTTGAATATTGTAGGAGTATTGCTGATAGAACAATTTGATCAACTCCTCAAAAGTTTTGATAGTAGAAGGCAATCTAGAGAACCAATGAATGGTCGCTCCCCCTAGAGATCGAGGGAAGAGACACATCAAATAGGTTGGTTCATGCATGAACTCCATAGATTATGTATAGAATTCTCTGACATGATCTTGAGGATCTAAGTGTCCATCATACTTATCATACTTCAGCATCTCCACTCTTTTTGGGAATGATGGCATGTACAAGTCTTTGTCGAATGGAAAAGGACATAGGGCCTCCATGGAGAACTCCTTAGGTTCTTTTTCTTTTTCAAGGTTGTTAAGTTTGACTTGCATGGCATGCATTTGTTTCATCATAGCTGTGAGTGGAATTTCTTCCTCATGTGTAATGGTATCTTCAACATTAAATTTGGGAGGAAGTTTAGCTCCTTGATGAGCTAATTGTAAAAATTATGCCTCTCTATCTTCTTTTAAGAAATGCTTCATCATTCGTTTGAAGTTATCATCATTTTCATATTGAGCAATTTCTTCAGGTGTGGGTTCCTGATCTACACCATGTTGAGATTGAGCTCTTTGAGAGCCAAAGTTTGTCCCTACTTGAGACATGGTAGGAGTTTGTGGACTCCCTGGAATAGATTGATGTGGGGTTTGTTGGGTACCTCTGTGAGTTGATGAAGGAGGAATGTAACTAGGTTTTAATCAAAGGTTGCCAACACCGTCATCTTCGTAAAGACCAGAATCATAGAGTTGCTCAAAATTTGGACCTATGTGAGTCAAAGGTAAAGTATGAGATATTTCCCCAGATTTCTTGTGAGAGGAAGCTCTAGTTTCCACCATTAACCTTGGGTGAGGCAAAAGAATAAGATGAAGACAACTAAAGAATGAATTGAATCAAGATGATCAAATGACGCAACCTTGTCAAGGTTTGATTGATTAAAGTATAGATATGACTTAGATGATGGATACTGTGCCCTGGATGTATGGGTAGGTTCCCAAAAGATAGTGAACAAGATATCACAACACTTAGTCATTTTGATGATTGATTGAAGATTGATAGTTATGACAAGGTTTTGACACAAGATGATAAAGACTCAAATCGATTAAACAGAAGGTTGGATCGGATTCAAAAGACCACTTTGGGATAATGATAGGATTCTCAATAGCTACTACTCTATTCCTGACATAGTGATTTGTTTGACAGATTCTGGAAATATGCTGAAAAAGCTAAGTATTTGGCAATTCTGACAATTTTCTGACAACTTTTCAAAATTTTCCCAAACGACACTCTACAGACTCATACGACAATGGGTATGCTATGAAATGCTAGTTGAAAAGCTCGTACGATAGTTGCAAAACTCACATGATAGTTTCTAGCAGGATTTGACTTTTTGAATTTGGCTGGTAGAAAGACTCGTACGACACTAGGTTCTTTACCATACGACAGATGGGTAGTAATGAAATGACACTTGATAGAAACTCGTATGACTTTCTGACCTCCTGAGATGATTGTTGACTCTAGAAAAGAATTTTACTTCAGATTTTGCAAATTTTGAGTTTTCAGATTCGGATTGTGTTGCAAATTTTAATGTCCATATTTGAGGATTGTAATAGATTTGTCCATTTTCAATAACCAAATAGATAAACAAGCACGCAAAATAGCAAGCAAGTGATTTCAAGCATGTCTGAAAATAATGAACAAGGGAAAAAGCAACCTTGCACATGAACAATCAAGTGATTTTATTCATTCTAATCCTTAGAAGTGCTAATTGTGTATGTTCCAAAAATGTTTTGCAATAACGCACATATACCCTAGAAAATGAAAATTTGGCCTCGCTAGGGTTTTTAGTAATGGTTTGACTTTGCAACTTTTATGATCCAAGAGGGTGAACTCCAATCCAAGCGCACTAGGGTTTTGACACAGTCTGAGAACTTAATCTTTAGGATTTGCTAGGGAGATCTGACAGCCCAACAAGAGACCACACCTGTGGAGATTTCTTCCAACAGGACATTTATATAGTGGTTGTCACTACCACAGTGAAAATGGCTATTACCGCTTGAGGTTCTGTCAACGTGGTTGACCCAATTAAGAGAATGTCCACTATGGTTAACCCTCTCTAAAGGTGACTCACAAAATATACCACATGGAGACTGGTTCCAGATTCAAGGATTTAGGTTTCTGGTACTATCCAAAAAGGAAGTAGAGCATAATCCCCTTGCCTTTTCACTTTTAACCCAAACAAAGTAGACAGATTAATCTGACATGCTAAGACCAAGATTATCTCACAAAGATCTATGACGTTGACCTCTTATGATCTATCAACCTCTCCAGAGAGAGAATGTCTCGATCAAAAGTTGAAGACACACGGATCTAGTGGAATGTGACTCCCTTAGTATCCTCCCCACCTACAAGGGATCCTTCATTGAGAAGAGTTTCATTGGAAACCCACTCTCTCAAGATCCACAAATAGTGTTCATGGGGCCTAATTACTATGTGTAACAAAGATGCTGAAAACAAACTATGTTCATTTTTATAGCCCAAATGAAGTCTGTGATAGGAAAGCAATAAAATTCACTCAAGCTAGACACATGAGATGTTTGTTTTAGATCCAAAATCAAAGTCTTATCAGCTGAGAAGATTACCTAAATTCCTCGCAATGCACTTAGTAGATTTTTACCTATTTTTAGCAATTCTTGCACTTTTTCCAATCAAAACCAGCAGGAGTCAATCAAAAATAGAGAATTTCAATTGTTAAGATTAGCCGTTAGTCAAAATCTAAAAACCAAATATGACAAATTGCCCTAAAAAATGAAATGACAGTTGAAACCTGATGTCAAAACTCGTACGACAATGGGTTTGTTACCAGACGATAATCTGAAACTCGTACGACAATGGGTATGCTCCCAGACGATAGTCCAGAAACTCGTACGACACTGGGTGTTCTGTGAAATGGTAGTTGAACTTTCAAATGACAGTGTGTACAGTACAACATGATCCTCGATCTGATAGACTATCGTACTATAGTGGGTACAATGTGAAATGACTTTTGTTAGAAACTCGTACGAAGATTGTACCGATATAAATTTAAAAAACATAGTTTTGCACAAAAATTGAGGAGAAAAAGATAGAAATTGATAGAATTGATTTTGGAAACCCATTTCAAGGCCCCACGGTGGGCACCAGAAATGTGTGTGTGAATTTTGTACCTAATCTGTAGACACAACACTTCAGTAAAACATTAGAGGTTAGTTGAAATTGAAATCATGCAATAAATGAAAAACTAAACTAACCAGGCGATTTACTACCTTCTAATAGATGCGAGTATGTATTCTCAGATTGGACCAAGATCAGTGACCTTGACGACACCTAAACGAAGGATTTGAATGCAAAAGATGGATATGGAATGATGCAATTAATCTATTTTTTTGGTTTTCTCTATGTAATAATATGATAATGAAAACTTGATATGAATCTATGCTAATATGAAAATAAAAAATTGATATGCAAACTAAGCTAAGAAATGATATGAAAACAAAAGTGATCTCACAAAACGTGGTTGATTAGCAAAGAAGCTTCAATTCTCCAGATACCAATTTGCTAGCATAAGTTTGCACAAATATGAGATGATTTGAGATGAGCTGAAGCTTTAATTTATAGAAATACAAGGCTTTGGAGGATGCATAGAAGAAAGCCATAAATCACTCAAATAACTCAGGTTGATTTTTGAGTTATTTTTAAATAAAGGATATTTAACTCACAAAACATGCAAAAGCAGAGTTTAACTCAAAATAGAGTTTAGCTTTAATTGATAATTGATAGTTGTCTGCTTTTCTTGAATGTGCATGATTTAATATGAATTAATTTAATAATAAAGTGATTTATTTCCAACTTAACTGATTTTGAAAAATAAAACAATTGATTTATGAGTTAATCAATTATTTTTCAAACTTTTATTCAAAAACAATATTATTAAAAATTGACAACTTGCTTTAATTAATTAAATAAGAATTTAATCAATTATTCATAGGATTTTGGATTTATTGTCAAAATTAAATAATACAATTTAGGAATAAATAGAATTAACTTCAATTAAACAATTAAGTGGCAGAATTAAATCTAATTAATTAAATATTGAGAATATTCAATTAATCAAACTTTAGGATAAATAGGATTTATTGCCAAATTATCATTAAATTAAAGATAATCATGATAATTAGGAATATTACTAGGAATATTCTCTGATGTAGAATTTATGATAATCAATTAGGATTCGATGATGTGCCGATGTGCCTTAGGTTAAGACTTTGATGTCGATTTCATTCGATATGTTGATATCGGAGATTATGAACTTATAGCCCATTTTTGGGGTATTACAAAAGGGTGATCAATGAACTGAAAGATAAGTTGAAGCATTCATTGGCCAAGTGAAGAGAGATTATTGAATAACTCAATGAGACCAAAGAATACATTGAAAAATTGTCTAAACAAAGTGGATCTGATGAATTTGAAGCAGCCAGTGCATCCTTGTCTCAAGACAATGAACAACTACATAAATATAAGAAGAATATCAAGAGGGAGTTAAAAGCATTAGTTATTAAGATTGGCCAAGAGATGGAAGCAAGAAATATTGCTAAAGATGCCCTAAAATCTAAATATCAGGCCTTAAATGATAAGGAGCATGAAATTTTCAAGTTAGAACAAGAGGTAGGAACCTTGCATGCACATCTTCATGAAACTAAATAGGAACTGGAAGATCTGAGAGAACTCAATAATGTGATGATGAGAAATGAGAATTTGGGAAGAGAAAATGAGAAATTGAAAGGAGAGTTGAAGAATGCCAATGAAAACATAAAGAAATTACATGAGAGATTTGAGAAACTTGATGAGCATATGAGAAGCCAAAGAATAAGCAAGGATACAAGCGGCCTAGGCTATACCAATTAGACAAACTTTGAGATTAGTGAACCTTTTCAAACTAAGGATGAAAATCCATATGAATAAAACTCTCCACCGAAGGTAAATCCAAGGAGTACTGGTAAGAATCCCTATAAGCCTATATGTTTCAATTGTCATAAAGTGGGTCACACTACTAATGTTTGTAGAACCAGGTTGGTTATTAGGCCTAACACTTTTGATGGGTATTGTTATAATTCCAATAAGTATGGACATACTGCATATTGTTAGCTTGTGGTGACTGATCAGGAAAGTACTATCCAGGAAAGTACTGTACACTTTTCATTTGTCGTGGGGTTAACTCATCAAGTGTTTTTTAGTTGACATGTCAAACATTTCCCTAGGTTGACTCGTCAAGCCTTTTCTTAGGTTGACTCATCAAGTATTTTAGGGTTAACTTGTTAATCGACATAAGCCTTGTTATATTGTCTTAGGGTTAGGGATTTCATTATGATGTATGATTTTAGTAATTGCAGCGGAATTGAGCTATAAGAGATTACGGATTGTAATTAGGTTGTAATTACTAGATAATAAAATATTGGACTCACTGTTGGTGGACGTAGCCTAGGGATTGGGTGAACCACGTTAAATTTTTTGTGTCTTGTGTTCTCTTCTATGTGGTTTATTATTTTTTGATATTGGTTATATTTACACATAATTATTATTTCTGCCTTGTTAATCCTAACAAGTGGTATCAGAATGAGGTTATTTCATTCATTCTTTCATCTATTCTCTGAAGCAGGTCTCACGAGTTAGTGCGAGAGTCTCTCGGCTAAGTGGGAGAAATGGCTGACGAGGGTAGGCTAAAGGTTGATAAGTTTAATGGGCAGAACTTCTAGTTATGGAAGATGCAAATGGAGGACTATCTCTATCAGAAGGATCTATGGTAGCCATTAGAGGGAATAGCCAAGAAAGAGGCAACAATGTCTTAGGATGACTGGGATATTTTGGATAGGAAGGCACTAGGGAGTATTCATCTATGCCTGGCACAATAGGTGGCATTCAATATTACTGGAGCAACGAAACCTAAAGATCTGATGGACACCCTAGTGAAGTTGTATGAAAAGCATTCAACTTCAAATAAGGTATTTCTTATGAAGTGTTTATTTAATATGAAAATGGTAGAAGGTGGATCAATCATTGATCATTTGAATGAGTTTAATACAGTTACAAGTGAGTTAGCCTCAATTAAAATTACTTTTGATGAAGAGGTTAGGGCTCTCTTGATTTTGTGTTCTTTGCTAGAAAGCTAGAATGGCTTGGTAATGGTTGTTAGTAATTATGTTTTTGGTTCTAATACCCTAAAGTTTGATGATGTTATTGGTGTTATATTGAGTGAGGAAATTCGTAGGAAAATCTCAGGGCATCCACATTGGGTAGTGTATTGAACACAAAAAGCAGAGGTAGAACAAGAGATAGAGGAAAAAACTCTAGAAATCATGGAAAATCATGAGGGAAGTTAAAGGGAAAGAATTCTCAGTCAAGAGGACCTAGCGATTGCTGGTACTGTGGAAAACTAGGACATAAGAAGAAAGATTATTGGTCTCAGAAGAAAGATCAAGGAGACAAACATGATGGAAACAAGGAGGCACATGTGGTAAGTAACAAATCTAAAGAGGATGCTTTGCTCTTGTCTTTAGAAAATGTTGATGATTCATGGGTGTTAGATTCAGGGGCTTCATTTCATGCTACACCCCATAGAAGTTATTTTGTTGATTATGTCCAAGGGGATTTTGGGCTTGTTTATTTGGGAGATAATGAACCTTGTCAAATTGTTGGAAAAGGGAAAATCAAAATTAATTTGCACAATGGGAATCATTGGCTACTACAAGAGGTAAGACATGTTCCAAGGCTAAGTATAAATTTAATTTTAGCGGGGCAACTAGGTGATGAGGGTTGCACAGTTACTTTTAATGATAGAAATTGGAAGGTTTCAAAAGGTTCCTTAGTAGTAGAAAAAGGTGTGAAAGTAGGCACCTTATATCTTTGTACAGGTTATATTGTTCCTTCTACTTTAATTGTTTCAGAAGATAATGAATGTTCAGGAATAGTGGCTGCAGTTGAGCAGGAAGAACATCAAACAGATAGCCAAAGTGTCATTCATCTTGCAAAGAATTCTGCTTTGCACTCAAAGACAAAACACATATAGTTGCGGTACCATTTCATTCGGTCAATTTTGGATGATGGACAGTTAAAACTGGAAAAGATACATACAGATGATAATCCAACAGATATGTTTACAAAGGTAGTAACAAGGGAGAAGTTGAACTCATGTTCAACTTTAGTTGGTCTACTAGACTAAACATAATAAAGGGATAGTTGAGTCCAGGGTGGTTGGATCCAGTGGGAACCTCATAGGGTAGTGGTTTAGCTACATGATCAGTCTCCAAGTGGGAGATTGTTTTTTGGTGTAGAGTCTGATCAATCCCCAAGTTGGATATTGTTAGCTTGTGGTGACTGATCAATAAAGTAGTATCCAGGAAAGTACTATACACTTTTCATTCATCATGGGGTTAACTCGTCAAGCATTTTTGAGTTGACACGTCAAACATTTCCCTAGGTTGACTCATCAAGCCTTTTCTTAGGTTGACTCGTCAAGTATTTTAGGGTTAACTTGTTAACCAACATAAGCCTTGTTATATTGGCTTAGGGTTAGGGATTTCATTATGATGTATGATTTTAGTACTTGTGGCAGAATTGAGCTGTAACGGATTACGGATTGTAATCAGGTTGTAATCCCTGGATAATAAAATATTGGACTCACTATTGGTGGACGTAGCCTAGGGATTGGGTGAACCATGTTAAATTTTGTGTGTCTTGTGTTCTCTTCTGTGTGGTTTATTATTTTTTGATATTGGTTATATTTGCACATAATTGTTATTTTTGCCTTGTTAATCCTAACACATATGATTATAGATACAAATCTAGCAGAAGATCTAGTAGCTTTTATGGATATTGTTTTACATGCAACAAATATGGCCACAAAACTGATGAATGTAGGTCAAGAGTGAATAATCCAAGGCCACTTGTGAACTGGGAAAACCCTTACCAAAGGGAAAGGAAATTCAATGTCACGTGCTCATTTTGTTGGAATTATAGACATATAACTATGAAGTACAAAATAAGGACAAATAGAGGTAATGCTAGACCATGGAGGTTAACTGGCATGTCATGTTTTCACTTTCACAAGATTGGTCATCTAGCAAGGAATTATAAAATGATAAACCAACTGATAAATTAGTTAGCAAATCAAAAGGGAAAGTAGATTGTCAATGTGGAAGAGACCAGAAAAGAGATGAGAAAGATTTGGAAAAAGAAGGATGACAAGTCATTAGAGGGATCCATGTCACCATCAGGCATGGATGATTCTTCATCAAACTAAGTTACCTTTGACTTATGGGGAGCATGAATTGAGAAATCCATTTTTGAACCCCCACTGCAAGTGTACAATAAGATCTATCAACATAAATAGATGAAATGAGGTATATTTAATTGATTTGAAAAAGCTTTGATTAATCACATAAAGTTTTGTCAATCTATAATAAGATTGCATATCAATTGGTTGAAAGGGTATGTTCAACCGACTAGTGCATTTAATGCTCACATGTGAAGGTAGATAAGAAGGTTATTTTCTATTTCATTTTTACCTTGCACATTGTGAATCTTGTTGCAGAGAAAAAGAAGAGTTGTTTGGACCATTTGTAGATATCTTAGCGACATAAAGAAGTTGATTGTGGTGATCCAGAAGAGAAAATCAATCAAAGGTTGTGGTGGTTGTTGTGTTTCTTGTAAAAAACCCTAGTTGTGAATAATTTGAGGTATTTATCAATTATCTATTTGAGTGATTGAAAGTTAATATGGATACTCCTAGGTTAATTAATATAACTGAGATATCACGACCAGAATTCAAATGCAAGCTATTCAAGTAAATGGAAAATGATCGAGCAGGTGCCCCAACCAATGTACCCTATGGAGTCCTACATGTGGAAGATATACTTGATCTTATATTCACTGCAAGCTGGAATATCTTGGTACAAGAGCTATCTATGATCAGTACAAGAAGTTCTGTGATGAGAATTTTATATTGAAGGATGAAAAAAAATGTATTTATGGTAAAGGTTTTCATCATTTTTTTAAGTATCCTGATGAATTTGAAGATGATCAGATAAGATATGTTCTCACTAGGATACATGATCAGTTTATATTGTTGGACAGACCACATAAGATAACCAAGGAAGTAATCCATGTTGTAATCGATCTATCTGCAACTAGTAATGTACTTGTTCTTTATATTATTCCCAAGGAAGAGGTGATAAATTTGATAAAGTCTAGATGGGATAGGTGTGAGATGATTGTGAATGATATTACATATGAAGAAGTTAAATATGCATCAATGGTGATTGCATACATGATCTATCGCTCCAGTTGGTTGAACAGTATACTTGGTGCTTCCTTTCATGTTGCTCACATGATGATCAAGGAAAATAAGGATTATGATCTAGATGAAGCACTGAGGGAGTAGTTAATGTTGAATATCAAGAAGATAAAGAAGGACAAGAGGCAAAAAAATTTAAAATGGCGAGTTGATTGTATGTTTATTCTTCTATTTTCAGAATATGTTTCCTAGTATCGATAGTATTGCATGAATAATTGGTACTCCAGTTTGTATTTAGATAAATAACATGATCATAATCTTGTATAGTGAATTTACTAGCAAGATATGGGGATATTTCAAAGAATTTAAAAAAAGGATGCATGAGAAAGAAATAATTTTTTTCAAAAATTATTATTCAAAATACAAGGATAGCATTTTCTTTATGGTTGATACCGATTCATGCTTGATTATGGAAGTTTATCCTAGGACCTCGTGGGTAATTCCTTTGGGATATTAAGTTGAAGGAGACATCTTGACATTATATGTAGAAATTTTTTTAGCTCAAGCATCAGATTCAAAGATTATAAGGTTTGGGACTTATGAAGAAAAGTCCCTACATGTATACATTGATTTGATGAAACCGATTAGTGAGAAGAAAATAAAAAAAAGGAAGTTGAACAATTATTTGAACAAAGAGGATTTACTAAGGAACAACTTGAGAAACTAAGAGCCAAACAAACTATAGAACAAGAAAGTGTTTCTGGTATGGCATTAGAAGAAGTTGATGTGGAAGCAGTAGGTGAAATTGGCAGGGCCCTAACCGGTAGAGAAACAAGAAGCAATACATTGAAGAAGTAGAAAGAAGTTAAAGCAGTATATATGGTGAAAGATTATACAAATAAATCATCCAAGGTTTACAAGCCTTCTGCACTGATAAGAGAATCAATCAAACCACAAGATGTTACAGAAAAAAGAAAGTAGGAGAAAGCAATGAGAGATAAAGGTGCAACTGATGTCAAAAGTGAAGAAACTGAATCAGAGAAGGAGCTGAGAGAGCTCAAATCTAAAGGCAAAAAGTCTAAGGTGGTAGGTTCCCCTACTCCCAAATTAGTAGGTCATGATTTCAATAAATTCATGAGTGTTGATGACATAACTCGAGAAGTAAAGAAATGGGGATTATTCTTAATGTGAACAAATATTTTGATAAGTTCAATAATGATGATTAAGATTTTATTGAAGATGTTGTATATAGCTTGAATAAATTCTATAAAATAATGATGGAACTGTAAGGTCAAGTTCCAAATTCCTTATATAATAACCTATAAGCCAAATGGTATACTACAATAAGACAAGATAAGGAATTGATAGAGTATGTGGTAATGACATTACAACCAGAGATGTCACAATCAGAAGTGAAAAAGGTACTTGTTGCTACAAGACCTTTATTCAATACAAAGAAGAGAGTCATTATATTTTTATGTGGTGAATCTCTTGGTGTATAGGATGAGATTGAAGAAATTTTGATGAAACTTTTTGGTATGCTCAAGGATGTAGAGACAAAGAAAAATGTTGAACATGTTGAGGAGCTAGTGAGACTCAAACCGAATGAAGGTCAATCGGTGTTTATTAAAACCAATGAAGGATGGAAGATTTATGGTGTTAGTTTCACACTTAACAATGAATTTTTCAATGTTACATGGGATAATGTGGATGACATAGGATACATTTCAACACAAGGAAGACAGGTCAATCCAATTAACATACTTGATCAACCGAACATTCAAGAGGAACAAAAGGAGGATGTAATCGTAAAATTGGTTATCAGTCAAGATTTTCATGATGATGCACAAGTAAATTTTACTATAGATGTACCAAAATAATAACAAATGTCATAAAAGGAGGGTGCAAATGATACTGTGCAAGCTAAAGAAAAGGAAATAATTATTGAGATAGAACAAGAAAATATTCCATCTTCCTCGCTCTCCAAGATAAGAATTGATTACGATGATTTACCAGTAAAGGGTCAAGTAGATCTAAGCTCAATGAGCCCAAAGAACATGATGAATTTTGCAATAGCAATTAATTCCAAAGCCAAAAAGGAGAAGATGAAGCAAGAAGGAAAAGTCCATATTAAAAGCCAGAGATTTATTTTTTGAACTAGTACTAGAGGGTGAATATGACAAGAAGGCTACTCCTATTGAGAAGTTTGAACAACTCATTACTGTTACTAAAGAAGAAATTAAGAATCTTGAAGATGCAATAATTAAGAGAGTGGAAAAGGATTATGAGAAGAAAATATAAGAGAAATTGTCACAATTTATTGCTCATGATAGAAATACTCTTACACTAGTTGTGAACCATATAGAAATACTCTTACATTAGAGGAAGAATGAAAAAGAAACTAAAGACAAAAGATCATCTAAGAAAAGAAAAGACATATCCAAAGTACAATGTTTCATATGCGACCAATTTGCAGACTATGCCCTGAAGTGCCCAGATAGACCTAAACCTCAACTCTCCATAACTGAAGTTGGCAAGGTAAATAATAATGAGAAAATTTTATTCTAATACTTAACAATCATAACATATCATGGGAAAGGTGACAAATTCCTTCATAAGATATTTTTTAAGGGAATAAACTATATATATATATATATTATTAATTAGAGGATGTGTATGTTACCTTTTGTAAATAATTTCTCAAAGAAGTCTTAGATATTTTTTTTTGAGTTGGAAGAATTTCGTATAAGGTTCAATGAATTTAAAACTCTAGAAAAATATATCTAGGAAGATAATTTTCTTAATACTAACATAAGGGAAATATTATTCTGATAAATGTGTAAATGTTGAGATTAAGGAGTACAAAAATTAAAAGTATCCAAAACTTCTTTATACCTAGTTAGAGTGAATTAAGAAAAGATGTTTCTTTAGAAGTTTAAAAGGCATTCATGAGTTAAACAATCCTGAACCACCCCAAAATAGAAGAGGATTGTGTTCCTAATATTTAGAGGGAGACTCTTGAATATGAATGTCAAAATTATATCTAAAGCCTTGATGTAAAAAGAAGAGGCCATCTTTGGAAGATGATTCAAGAGGCAGAAAGATATGTTACACCTGAAGGAACCATCAGAGAAAGGAAGAAACTAGAAAGATACTCTAATTGTGTTGCCTTAATGAGTGAGATCATTGAAGCAAAACCTTTTAGTGTTGAAGAAGCCACCAAAATTCAAGCTTGGAAAGATGCCATGTCATAAGAGTATTTGTCCATTATGAAGAATGATGGGATACTGTGCCTAGACCTAAAGACAAGTCTATAGTATCTTCTAAAACAACTCTTCAAAATCAAGCATGTTGAAGATGGAAACATTGAGAAATATAAGGCTCAATTTATAGCTAGAGTCTTCTCTCAAAAGGAAGGTATTGATTATGAGGACATATTTTCCCCAGTTGCAAGATACACCTCTGTCATGACCATTATTGCTATTGTTGCTTCTAAAGGATGGAAGATTCATCATATGGATGTAAAGATTGCCTTCCTTAATGAGATAATAGAAGAAGAATTATACTTGGAACAACCTAAAGAGTTTTTTATACATAACAATAATTCACATGCATAAAAATTAAAGAAGGCATTATATAGGTTTATGCAGGCTCCCCGAGCTTGGCACGAAAGGATTGATAAATACCTTCTAGGTCTAAACTTATTCAAGGATGATGCAGATCCAAACTTATACTACAAGGTAATCAACGGTGAAATGGTAATTCATGTACTTTATGTTCATGATTTACTAATCACGGGAGAAGATTGTTAGGAATGGGAACACTGAGAGGGGTGCGGGGGGGGGGGGGGGGGGGGGGGGGGTGAATTAGTGTTCTATATATTATTACTTTTTCTGATATCTTGAAACTTAACTCTATTGCTTGTGTACTGAAATGAATATCAATTCAAGTAAGATAAACAACCATAACACATAACACCAAATATGATTACATGGAAACCCAAATAGGTAAAAACCTTAGTGGGAATTGACACCCACTAAGAACTGCACTAGTGTATTATGATCCCTGTTAGAAGATCTTACAAGCCTGTTAGGAGTTGATTTTACAATGTAATAAGTATAGTGACCTGGTCAAGGGTCGGACCTTGTTAGGAGTCTTTTAAAATAACCCTATTAGGGGTGGTGGCTCACTACCAGAGCTCACTTCTCAATGAGAAGGCTACAACCCTCTGGATATCAAATACACACTATATCTGCCAATGGTGAACTGTTGCTTTGACACTGCTTGTTTGATCAGTTCCTTTTATGTGTTGATGCTTTAACCTCTTGTAAAGATCTACAACATTCTAAATTCTCTTCACATACTTTTTCTCTGCTACTATCAACTCTATATCTCATTCCATGCTAAAATATGAAGACACATGTCTTATTTATATGCGCTAACAAAACTATTCACTTACTCAGCCTATAACTAATTACATACAATGATTCCAAATGAATTGGCTCAAGACTATTTATATACAATGATATTAACATGTCTATAACCTAAATACAATAGGCGCATAGCCTTTACAAAACAATATTATAAGCACTAACCAAATTACCAATAGTTGGCTCCATGCTCTATTATGTTCTGTCGCTCACTGTTTGTGTCACTTCATCTGGATGTAACTTCTTCATACTAGCACATATGATCATGCGCTCTTAGACTTAGCATGATTACATACTTAGAAGCTTATCTTCAAGGGCACATGTCATAACTTGGTCATACACATGTGCATTGATGCTCTACTCATCTAGTGCTCTGTTGACTGTCTTGTCTTCCATACTTATCCATTTTTATGATCTTATGAGTAAGTGTGCTGACTCCAAAACTCTATATGACTTTGTTGCCATAATGAAAACACTTAATTATATTCATATACAAAAATATAGTCAACTTTCCAACAATCTCCCCCTTTTTCATTAATGGCAACAAAGGAATATGGCGAAGTTACTAACTGTATCTCTATACAAAACTTTCTAACATATACTCTATCTTATATCTCCCTTCTACTATATACTCTACTCCCCTTTACATCATATACATAGCTCCATATTATCCCTTCTACTATATACTATACTCCCCCTTTGACATTAATGACAAAGGTGTACAAAAACTAAACTTTAAGTACTTATATTGATAATACATCATGATATGCAGTCTGAAGGTTTCCAATTTCTTGTTGCCAAAATGCCTTCAGTGCATCTACTATTTGGAGATGGGTGCACAAAGCATAAGTCAATTTCTCCATCTTCTCCAAATCTGAATTCAAACCTTGATCATATTTCACAATAGTGGCATCAATCTCCTTGATATTCTTATTTAGCACATCTACTGAGGGCGCAAGTGCATGTCTCAACTGAGCTTGCCTATCCCTTATCTTAACCATTTCTTGGTCTGCCTTCTCTATCTTATCTAATTGTCTATGGTAGACATTATTGAACATATTTAAATTGGTGGAGGGATCTAGCACTGACTTCCTTACTAATTCCATCATTGGTTCAACTTCCCGAATCTTCTTTGAAAGGTCTACAGTTAGTTTGTCCTTGTCCATACAATCAGCTATGATCTTTCTTCCTTTATCTACAATCTCCTTCAATAAGGCTTGACCAACCTTTAGTGAACTGAGGTCAAGTGTGAAGTTTGTTGTCATCTCATTCAATCTTTTCTCAAGGTATTTCTCTTCTTCTATCTTGGACGTTGATTCCTTAAGACTTGAGAATTTTTCTTTGAAGCATGTCATGATAGTGCTGACATCATCCACTGAATGTACACTAGACACCTTTTTGTCTGCAAGAAGTAAGCTATTCAGGATGTTGACTGATTTAACAAATAATGGATTCCTCATAACTTGTTTCTCCTTTGCCTTTTCCATTGAAAGCACACTGATCTTTATCAGGTCTTCTTCTCCCCATGAGTCTAGACTTGTTGTGTTAGGAGTCAGACTTGACAACAATGGCATTGAGGGCTTCAGGGTAAGGAGTGAACTTTGACTGACATCCATTACCTCATTCTTTATAATCACAGGTTCATCTTTCTTCTCTTCATCCTCTTTCCCCTTTTCTTTTTCTTTCTCCTCTTCTTCTTCTTGTTCTGTAAGATCCTCAATCTGAATTTCTTCTTGTTGCTTAGGTGAATTATCACCGCATAGTATTTCAGCTTCTTATGTACTTACAAAGGCTTCCTCAAACTTATCTAAGTCCTTATCTGTGGCCGCCATTAATATCTCCACATTATCTATCATAATTGTGTCATCTTTTGCTTGAGGCATAGGCACAAAATCTTGTGGACCTATCATAGGTACATTTGGGATCTCAATTGCTTTTACTTGCTTAGAGGGTACTTGGGTTGTGGGTGCAGATGATGGGTGCATGTGTTGTTCCAAAAATACCTTCTCAAAGGCTTTTTCAGTCCCCTTAGCAACCAATTCATAATCTATAAAGTTCTCATCTTGGTTTTGAGGTGTGGCTTTACCAAATTCATTAACAAAGATTTTTCTTCAACTGAACATACTAGTAGGTTATCATCCAGTGTCTTCTCTCTTATTCTGAAATCTTCTTCAACAACTTGTCTTTTCAATGTATCCAAAATTTCCCAAACTTTATCTAGAATGATTGTCTTAAGTTCCAGAACAATCTTTTTAAACTTGATCATATGCTTGATTAACATATCATGGATGTCAGATTTTTCTATCTCATGATATTTGTCATAAAACTTAGTTACTTGATCAATTATGCCCTCATCTACTACTCTTGTTCTCAGTACTTGCAGATTTGGTAGGAATCCTACCTCAGGAGGTGGTTGAACATTTCTGCCTCAGCTTCTTGTGGATCTAGCTGATGGATGGCTTATGATAGTTTGCTTCTTCCTCTTAGGTACCTTCCTTGGCTTAGGAGATGCTTCAGTGGACTCCAAGTCAATTGTATCTATGGGCGAAGGAGTGATATCATCTATCTTACTCTTATTTTCCTTGGAATCATCTATTTTCTCAATTTTTACTTTCTTCTCCTTAGGGTCATCAATCTTCTCTATTTTTTCTTCAGAAGAGGGTGCACTCTCAATTTGCAAGGCAATCTTGGCTTCCCTTGCCTTATATAGGTCAGCTTGAGTGACACCATGAATCTTTAGTATCTCAAAGGTGATTTTTGATGCTTTCCTCTTGGTCGCAACACTGTTTAGGACTGAATCAACCTGTCTAGTCTTTTCTTCATAAGTACCCCATCTTGGTTCATTGGGATCTTTGGGCACTGATAGGAGGAATTGTGCATAGGCTTCTAGGATATGTTCCTCCACTTCATAACCAAGTGGATGAATCCACTTAGTTCTAGGCTCTATAGCTTCCATACAAGTTATGTCTATCTCCACCATGAAACAAATGTTGTCCTTGTACTTTTCAACTATGCTCTCAGGTATCCTATACCTCCTCTACATCTTTATTTTTGAATGTCTTGATTTCCAATTCCATGTATTCCTTCAAGGTACTCTCTAATGATGCCTTGAATGATATTGAGGCATTGTGGGAATAATCTTATCTAGATAAAGATCGGACACTTTACCAACTATATGGAAGTACATATAGATTATCAGTGATCCAAACTTGAATATCTTTCTCTTGTCATGCTTGATTGCCCTGATATTGTCCATCAACTGTGTGTGCAAGATCTCACACAAGTTGAAGTCTCCATTTTCTTTTACAATCCTTACAGCTGCTAGAATAGTGGTTGCAGACACACTATTTACCCTATTTGCATGTTGGAATCTATATCCAAGTATCATAGACATCAATTTTATATCTTTCTCTTCTATAGGCTCAATTTTCATCCTGCGCTTATCACTCTGGGATCCGCAGGCTTATTCTACTTGTTTTCTTACATCCTTGCCAGTGAGAAGGATGGCATCGGTCTTAGGTAATTGAGTCATCTCATGAATGAGATCAATAGTTATTCAAACTAGAACTTCTCCTATCCAAAATAGGTCATCATGAATTCTGCTTAATAATATATTTATCCATTCATATTCGTAAAACTCATATGCTGAGGCATACTCAACAATAGGATTGTCTTCCAAGTGCATGAACTCATCAGTGAATGTTTTGTCTGGATTCATCATGGTTTCTATGTGCGACCTGATTCTATCTAATCCAATAGGTTTCTTCTTGCAATAAATATATGTGCATATGTTCTCTACGTGCATAACTCCCATTCGAGTCCTAGAGAATGCTCCTTCCAAATCATCTAGGGTAGAATTGAATGGATGCTTCTTAAATATGTATCTTTTCCTTTCAGCAACATCGAAAACAACTAGTGTAGCCATAACTTACTTGATTAATGCTTCAAAGAGGTTTCCAAGGGTTTCTAAACCATAGCGTTTGAACTAGGACTTTGCAATAAACTTAACTTCCTTTCACTGATAATCCAACTACAATTCTTGACAACTCAATTGCCTGAACTCTTGTGATCTTCAGATACTCAAACTTGAATGCAAATGTGTGAATAAAGTATCTTTGATGACTATAAAAAAAAACTTTCTACCATTAATGCTTGTCACGTAAACATAGAATGCAATAGAGAATTTCAATCTTCATCTCTACTATCAATTAGGAAGTGTGCTCTTGCATACTGCATCAACTAGTCTCCAAACGTTTATATCCAAACGTTCATACTCTGAGGGTGAGTATACTAGCCGCACAGGGGTCTAGAGCTAATCTAGCTCCCCCTATGACCATGATGGTCATTTAACCATAAATAGGAGGTGCGTCCATTGCAGATGCATCCTCAACTATTTCACCAACATTATCTATCTTTTCTTCCTTCCAAATCAAGCTCGCATCTTCTGTAGCTTTCACAAACTTGACTTCTCCATATTAATTCAGAATTGATCCTTGAGACTTATTAGGGCTTTCTTGTCTTTGCACTTTTGATCTGTAAAACTTTGAGATATGTCTAGCCTTGTTATAAGAGTGAAAAATTACTGGAGGCCTTATATTCCTCGGTGCATTAATGTGAGTTACCATTTTTCATTATCTAGCTGTGTGACCATTATAATTACATATCTGACATGTAATGTTCTGAGGACTTCTAACATTCTATTGTGGATGACTTCTCTAATTTTGCTGAGTCTGACTTCTTTGATTTGATCTACAATTCACAGCTCTATGACCAAACTTATTGCATGAATAAAAATAACCATTGAAAGGTCTTACCTCTTTACAATCTCTTGCTATGTGACCATGCTTGTTACAGGCATAACAAGTTTTGTTTGCTAGCTTGTGCTCATCTTTAGATGGTTCTGCTTTAGCTTCAGTAGGATCTACAGTCTTCTTGGCTTTTGTAGTTTCTTTTGGTGCTTTCATTCTTCCTCGCATATCATTGATTTGATTTTGTGCTTAATTGAATCCAATACTAGAGGTATCTCATTTTATCTTCTATGCATACAACTGTGACTCTATTAGATATTTTCTTATGTGCAACTTGTCAATATGATTCTTTGCTTCAGTCAATTCAAATTCCACTTGCTTCTTGATGTTCTCTAACTCCAAGATTTTCATGTTTTCTTGCCTTAGTTCTTCATCCAACTGCTTGTTTTTTTTTACTTGTTCTTCATAGGCTTCTTGATTGTTAAATAGCTTTTCATCCAATTCTTCAATCTAATCCTTTAGAGATGTGTTTTTCTCATTATCTTTTTGACCATTTTCCCTAAATCACTGTTTAAACAATCCTTCAAACCTTTTCTCAGTTTCTTGATGAATACTTGAGAACCACTAACCTTTAGTCTCAGTTCTTCAATTTCCTTTTCAGATCTGTCAAGGTCTTCAAGAGCTACATCAAGATTCTTCTTCAGATGTTTCATTTCTTCTAAACCCATGATCTCCTCAAGTGGTTAAACTTGTCTTTAGAGGACCAAAGCTCTGATACCAATTGTTAGGAATGGGAACACTGGGAGGGGGGTGAATCAATGTTCTATATATTATTACTTTTTCTGATATCTTGAAACTTAACTTAATTGCTTGTGTACTAAAATGAATATCAATGCAAGTAAGATAAACAACCATAACACATAACACTAAATATGATTACGGGGAAACCCAAATAGGTAAAAACCCCAGTGGGAATTGACACCCACTAAGAAATGCACTAGGGCATTATGATCCCTATTAGAAGATCTTACAACCCTATTAGGAGTTGATCTTTACAATGTAATAAGTACAGTGACCTGGTCAAGGGTCAAACCCTATTAGGAGTCTTTTACAATAACCTTGTTAGGGGTGGTGGCTCACTGCCAGAGCTCACTGCTCAATGAGAAGGCTACAACCTCCTAGATATCAGATACACACTATATCTGTCAATGGTGAACTGCTGCTTTGACACTGCTTGTTTGATCAGTTCCTTTTGTGCGTTGATGCTTTAACCTCTTGTAAATCTCTACAACATTCTAACTATTCTTTGCATACTTCTTCTTTGCTGCTATCAACTTTATATCTCATCCCATTCTCAAATACAAAGGCGCATGTCTTATTTATATGTGCTAACAAAACTATTCACTTAGTCGACCTATAACTAATTACATACAATGCTTCCAAATGAATTGGCTCAAGTGTGCTTACATACAATGATATTAGCATGTCTATAACCTAAATACAATAGGTGTATAGCCTTTACAAAACAATATTATAAGCGCTAACCAAATTACCAACAGTTGGCTCCATGCTTTGTTCTGTTCTGTCGCTCATTGTCTGTGTCACTTCATCTGGATGTAACTTCGTCATACTATCTCATATGATCATGTGCTCTTAGAATTAGCATGATTACATACTTAGAAGCTTATCTTCAAGGGTGAATGCCATAACTTGGTCATATGCATGTGCGTTGATGCTCTATTCATCTGGTGCTTTGCTGACTGTCTTGTCTTCCATACTTAGCCATTTTTCTGATCTTACGAGTAAGTGCGCTAACTCCAAAACTCTATATGACTTTGTTGCCATAATGACAATACTTAATTATAGTCATATACAACAATATAGTCAACTTGCCAACAAAGATCACCTAATTACAAAATATAAGAAAGATTTTTTAATTTGACATGAAGGATTTAAGACTTTTACATTACTTCCTTAGGTTTAGAAGTGTGAGAACAAGAGGATATAATTATTCTTAACCAAGGGAAGTACACTATAGACATTCTAAAGAGGTTTGGAATGATGGAATGTAAGTCCATGACAACACCTATGGAAATAAATTTTCACAAGCTAAAGACACCAGCAGTTGACTCAGAAAATGTAGATCCTACTAGTTTATACCAATAGATAATTGGATCTTTGATGTATTTGGTTTAACACAAGACCAGATATTTTCTATTTTATAAATGCCTCAAGTCAATTCATATGTGAATCAAAGAAAATATATCTAGTTGCAGTTAAACATATTTTGAGGTATCCTCGAGGAACAATTTAATATGGTCTCAAGTACACCAATGTTGACCTGAACCTTCATGGGTACACTGATTCAAATTGGGTTGGTTGTGTGATAGACAAGAAAGAGTACATCTAGGTTCTACTTCAGTTTAGGATCAACTATGATCTCATGGATAAATAGGAAACAATTATCAGTGGGATAAAGTTCTACAGAAGCCATATATATTGTACCATCCATGAGAGCAAAAGAAGCAGTATAGTTTGTAAAATTTTAGTGGGATTGTTTAGTGAACCTATGAATCTGACCATTATTCATTATGATAACTAGATTTATATAAAACTCTCAGTGAATCTAGTATTCCATGACAGATTGAAACACATTGAGATTCCATACCACTATGTCAAAGATATTGTAGGTAGAAATGTGATTCAATTGGAACATGTAAGGACAAATGAATAAACTATAGACATTCTCAGCATAACATTAGCCAAGGAAAAAGTTACTCATTTCCATAAAAAACTTGGTATGGTTGAAATGTAAATATTGAATTTAAGATTTATTCATTTGTACTTATATTAAGATTTTTAATACGTAACTCTACTTTTCATGTGTGTGACTCCATGACTTTATGGGCCCTGTGATATTATTTGAAAGGTGACGACTTTTCAAAGGATAAACACTTATGTAAACCTAGTATCATGATGGATATCATGTGACTTGATATCCATGGACATATCATGATGATGAATAAAGAATTATGGTAGATATCATGAGACTTGATATTGGAGAATCCACTATCTCTCCTAATATCATAATGAAGTGATATTTCTCTTGTATATCTAATGAAGGATAGAATTAATCTTCCCTAACTAAGAGGGAGTGTCAATATTTATAGCTTTGGTTAGATTATTCTAACCCGAGGATTTGATATATCTCCTTCTTTAGATAAAATGAGAATTATAAGTTATATACATTATCATTATACATTTTATGATCTTATTAAGACTCATTCTATATTTATGATAACTTGATAACTATGATAGCTATAATTGAGCAATATCAATGATATAGTTGATATTGTTATCAAACTTAATTAATAAAGTTGATAACAATATCAACTTATCATTATTATCAAAGTCAATTATGGTATCAACCAAATCATAAGTTGATACTGTTATCAACTTTATTATAAGTTGATAACTATATCAAATTAATGAAAATCATTGAGTTGATAATAGTATTGATTATGGTATCGATAAAACATGATATTGCTTTATGTCGATTATGGTATCGATCGTGAATCTGAATTATGATATTGATTATTCATTATCGATAATGATATCACAGTGAATATCATTATCAATAACAAAAGTCATACTCAATTGATCATTAAATATTCATATAGAATTTATTATCATTATCAACAAAGATGATATTATCATATGTC